>JAIEZT010000068.1:8786252-9386252 GCA_019594935.1 Periophthalmus modestus
ATCCGGTGCAGTGCGACTTCAGGGGACATATTATTCATTTTGTGAAGTCTACGTGATCTGTGGACACATAACCGCGTCATTATTACCGCAAGAAGAATTACAAGAAAAACAAGTAGGCTATCCTATGGCAGTGTAAATAACAGAGTAACATTTCTGTCAGAAGTGATAAGCGCTATCTCTTGCTTTATTATGGCTAAAGCATTCATTTGGTTCGCGTTCGCTAAATATTCCTCTGTTTAAAGCAAAAATCAATGTCTTTCTGCATCACACGGGATGTCAGCATACAAAAAACAAACGCATTGCTTCATAATTATAATTAAAATGTGCACATCATTACCTGAACAAGTTATAAAGTAAAATTAGACCAATGTTTACTTCTTCTTCTCAACATTTCCGGTAGTTTGTTGTTTGGGTCCTTCAAAGGGCCACGTAGCTCCCTGTTTCTATGCCTGTACAGAAATGTACATTTTTATGCTTTTAAAACAGTGAAAACATGTGCACTAAAATGCTACTACAACATTATAGTCAAAAGCAGAACATATGTATTTATTATGTAGTAAGGATTATTAACAGATAAAAGTTTTGTCATGCATGGCACAACGTCTCATGCAGGCGGACAGGCAGACCGGGGCGCCAAATTTAAGGACTCTAATCAATCAAAATGACAAAACTGTTTCATGTATAATCGATGGGGCATCATGTGATGTGTAGAACCTATTTTGAGCGACTGAGCCACAGATTCAAGAGCCTGTGGTAGGTCAAGATCAAGAATGGTGGAAAAGGAAGAGCTGGAAGATTGGATATCCTTAATTATAATTATAAAGCTCAGTTTTTATTCAAACCTTTCTTGGCTAATAATGAACAAACGGATTGTGGTTGTTATATTTGTGGACATAGTATGCAAAATGTACTTTTATGAGGTTTTTACCATGTTACAACAGTGTCATTAGCTTACACAAACTTGCATTTCAACTGATGCATGTTTAAGAAATCCTGCATTGTCCTTCATTTGTGGCTTGAGTGCTGAGAAAAAAAAAAAAAAGAAAAAAAAGAAAAATCTATTGTCACCTACTCCCTATCACATGTTGTAGTTTAACACTAAATATTCAAAATAAATAAATACACAAATTATAAAATATAAAAAATATATTAAAGAAAAACAGCATCACTGGAGAAAGAAGAGAACGCCCAAGAGAGAGAGAGAGAGAGAGAGAGAGCAAATAACAGTAACAATGAATAGGCATGATAAGGAATTGCCTTGACTTCATAAAGAGACGACCGTTATTTGAATACATGTGAACTATTCTCCCCCAAAAACATTTCAGTCAGTATGTGTTTAAAAAGCTTTTTTTCTCTTGTGTATTTAGTATTAAAATATAACATACCTAGATCATTATTTTACATTTTGTTAATTGAAAACTGCAATTTTGATCTAAAACTGCTTAATATTAGGTTATGGGTGAAAACATGTTTTCTGAGTACTCAAACCTCAAATACAACTAGGACTGTACAGTACTACATGCATGAATCAATTGAAATACAATTATGTGTATTCTAATGATGAGGGAGCACTGTTATAACATGGTTAAAACCCACTAAAGTTTATTTAACAGAATTTATCCTCTTTAATGTAGTATGTATCAATACTCAGAACTCAGATCGCTGGATTCAGAGTCCAGATTGCTCTTATACTTTAACACTTACACTTTACCTTTAATATTTAAACCATAAGACTGTATAACAGAATAATACACAGTTTGTGGGTGAAACACTCTGCACTTATATTCTCTCTTAACAAGTTATGCATCTGCACACCTGGCTCTTTCCGAGTTGTTTGCATAACTCACGTGTCTGTGTGGATAACTGTGTTAGTTTGACAATGTTTAAATCCAGGCTCCGGACAGTTCTGTTTATCTGCGCATTTGACTGAATTTTTATTCTGTACTCTTCTGTTTTAATGGTAATTTTATGATGATTATTCATGTTTTGATTTGTTTGTATTGTGATTTTAATGTCTTATTCTGTAAAACACTTTGAATTACTTTGTGCAATATAAATAAACTTTCCTTGCCTTATTGCTCCATCACTGCTCAGCTAAAGAGTTATTTTATTGTGCATCATCTAGAGTTAGCATAGTTAGCTTGACAGGCTTTTGCAGCATTATGGCGTGGTGTACATGGATTATAATGCAACTTCAATCGTTTCCAAAGAACTGACCGGTTTTTAATGCAATACGAGCAGCAAATGAAGCGTATAGACTTAAGAATGCATGAATATTGAATAGTTTAGGGCCGATCTTTACTCCAGTGTTGACATTTCCAAACCTTGCCCGCTCGGGTCCTCCAAGGACCCACATTTGGATATCTACGTGTATGCCTGAAAAAGTACGAGCGTTTTTGTCTTTAACGTGTATATTTCGTAAGGTTTAATGTAGTGTAGCGAACATTTGTAATCACAACACAAAATATAAAGCCAAATTATACAATGTTAAGTCTCCAGTTGACAGTTTATGAACGAAAATGAATGTGGCAGCACTGTGTCACTTCAGAGCTTCTCGAGCTCGTGCGTGATCTTTGAACACTGTTATTATTATAGTAAAGTTCTTCTAGTCGCTGCACTGAGGCTTCTGCAAAAGGGAACAATCGTCCAAGGTAAATACAACACGGCTCCCCCCAGACTTTTGTGGCCATATGACTATGACAGTGGCATTAGAAGAGAGTATTTTGACTTCAGTGTTCAGTGTTGTTCCTGTTTGTAATGTTGTGTGCCTGTTCCACTATTATAACACATCACATCACTGTTGATCTACACTAGCCTACTAACAAAATTACACAGGACATTATGTATGTCTACACAAGAAAATGGCAGCGTATAAACCTCGTAGTTGATTACAATATCATTATGCATAACCACTATTAGTATGGACTTTCTTTCCTTGAGTACAAATCTAAGATTCTTCCACAGTGTTTTTGAAAAAGACTCCAGGTTTGTGCCTATGAAGTGAAGACAATATGCTTGGAGATGTGGGAGAGAGAATTGAGCCATCTTTCAGCCAGCGGCCAGGCTTTCCAAGTGTTCTTCTGACTAGGAAGAGATTTGAGGAGATTAACTCTCAAGCAGTAGGTCTGATACAAGCAGAGGATTGAATTAATTACAGGCTTTGCTGCATGTGGTAACAGTGCAGAATTGAAGCATACCCCGTTTCAACCCCCAATAAACCTGGCATCTTTCCAACTCAGGCAACACTGAATGCCCTATTTATACCTTCATTTGTTGCAGCCAAATGGATACAAATGTGTGAGATAAATACTTTCAAGTGTAAAATAAGGAGCACTTAGTTTACAAGGAGCTGTCTGCACAACTTATCCTCCTCTTGATTTAGGATTCTCTGCAGCTAGATATCTGACAAAAAAACAAACAAAAAAACAACAACAATAATTTAAGTAGCCTAATAAAACTACTATCTTCAGTTCAATGATCAAAGTTGTATGTGTTTTTCAGATGCCATCGGGCAAGGCTGTGGATGTGATTGTTGTGGGTTCCTGTATGACTGATTTGGTGAGGTGAGTATATGAAAAGTGAATTCTGTCTTAAAATGGACATCTGACAATAAGAAATATTTTGAAGAAACCTTTCAGTCAGTGGTTGTTCGTCTTTCTCTTGTTTTACAATCACATTTCAAATCATTAAGCTGTACATTAAAATGTATTGTTTGATTGCCAAACAGGGCTTGGTAAGTAATATTAATTCTTTTAGTCCTAATGTCCAGTTGTTTCTAAACTTATTGAACATCAACCTATTCACATTTTTTCTTTCAACGGTTTTATTTTTACTCTTGTGGAAAATATAGTACAATGTCTTGAAGGGTGTTTTCCATGAACAGCACAGCTCTGTCTGCACTTATATTAAGGAAGTGGCTATTCTTAGGCTACAATACAGACTGCATATTATAATTGACCTAATACTATTGATTTGTAGCAAATAAAACAACTCAAGTTTAAGCACTCAGTGTGTGATAATATGATTGAGTAAATTACTGCTGAGTAAAATGTCAGCATTGCATCATCCCTGCATGTGGCAAGATTTGTTGAGCCAACTAGGATCCTTTCCCACAAATCGTTAGTCATCTACTGTAGCACAAAAGGCTTAGTTGAAAACAATTTGTCACTTGTATTTACCATAACCTTTGAGAAGTACAATAGCAGAAGTTCGACAAGGCTTAAGCCTAGAAAATTCCTATTAGGTTTGGGCATGCTGTATATTTTTCTGTCAAGCTGTCACCTGGCTGCCAGCAACTTGAAAACAACATCTGTCTGTGACATGATACAATTCATTTTGACTTGAGTTGAGTTATCTGTCCAACTTTCCAACATGCTATTAACAAGCATGTACTTTTCCCACTAGTTGGCAACTATTTGTTTTGCTCATTAGAAACAGTAATGGGTTGCTTTGAAGGACAGGAGTTCTCAATTAAGATCCTAATAGGCTAACGGGAAATGGCCTGGTTTGGGGTGTGCACTGTTGGATTTTTTGGATGGAGGTCAGAATGCAGAGGGGAGGGGGGTTGTTGGAATACAGTCCTTCAAAGTGATATGCGCCGCTTTGAAGTAAAAATCCAGTTGTCTTAAGCCAGTTTTCAAGTGGCAATGGCCAACACAGACTCCAGTTTTTAAATAAACCATCCTTTTCCGCATCTACCTCATGGAGATTTTGACTATGATCCGAGGCTATAAATGTTACTGATTGAAGCTGTAAAAAGCACTGTACGTTTCTTGGTTTGGTTGTAAAAAGGTTATGCCGAATTTTCTGCTCCCATAAAAAACATTGGAGAAGTAGCTGCTGACTAAACCTATTGTCAAAGCCGTACAGTGCCCCCTACTGCCGCAGCATACTTCTTAACTTCACAAGCTCATCTTTAAATAGTAAATAACAATGTCTCTCTTTGTTGTAGTTTTAGTCTAAAACCACAAAATGATATGAACAGACAGAAACAGCATTTTGATCCTCAGAATGTCCTGCTCACATGTGCAATGCATGGTAGGGCTGTGCAAGTAATCAAATTTTAAACACGATCACGATTCAGTCATTTTTAATTGTCAATAATAAGCTTGAGTCTTTTAATCAAGAGGTTTACAGCCAATCCTCTGTCAGTAAAATGTGTAAAAAATGTGATTTGCAACAGAGAAAATCAGAATGTGGAGGAAGAAATTTTATATTTTTGTGTTAAATGGCAATCATGAAATATTTGAACAAATATTGAAAGCCTTTTGTATTTGTTTTCAAGAAAAAATAATACAATAAAAAAAATAGATGGTGAAATATGAGGGGATAAAATGTCAATAGGTAAATAGCTGATGTTTATTTTGCTTGTAGTTGATACGTCTATTTTGCTTGTAAAAAAAAAAAAAAAAGAAGAAGAAGAAACCAGAGAGCATGCTCGATTGCAAAATCTACCAAATTATTATCCTTTAATTTTTAACAAACTTATCAGAGATTGTCTTGCCCTTTCACCATGTCCATAACTGATCTGTTTGACTCCAGACTTTGTTTTTCCATACTTTGTCCACTTCCCCTCATCTCTCACTCACAGCTGACTTGAACAGTGGCCGAGGGAAATGAGAACCAGCCTTTAAGCAAACATGTCGCGTCACAACACACCTGCTTTGGCCTTTCAGTTGTGTGAGAAAAACATCTTTAACAAGCAGTAGATTGTTTTCCTGTCAACTCAGAGCAGACAACATTGTTTTTGTTTATATAGTCAGTGTATGAATGCAGAGATTCACTTACAGTTATGAATTATATGTTTTATTACACATAACAAGCACAAAACTGCTTACTGTTTTAACTTTGAATGTCCTTATGTTATTGCTATGAATGGCTCCATCCTACATTTCTAAAAAGCTACAATAGATATACTTTATTTTAAGTTGGATATTTTGTGTGTGTTGATTTTTTATTATTAGTTTATAAATACAAAACAATAAAACATTAATTAAGATGTGTATACCAAGAATAGTTACGTGGAGGAGGTGTGTGCGAGTTTATTTACATGAGTTCAACCTTTGTTCAGTTTCCTTGTCTGTGCTGTTCAGGCTCGATGGCCCTGTATCCTGTTATAGGTTTGGACATTCCACTATGTTCACAGCCCGCAGCAAAAACAGGATTTACAGCAATACCATCAGTCTACCTTAGATCACTGGAAATCCTCAGATTGAGCAATGTTACTGTAATGGCACACCTTCAACTTAGACCGTAAAGTATAGACAAATAAAACAGTGGACAAAAACAGTGGACAAAAACAGGTGCATGACAACATTGTACCATCATCCTCTTTGGCCCTGGCTCTGACCACTCAATGATGTTCGGTGAAAATGGCTCTAACTAGTGTCTTACTCAAACAGCTTCTACTTTGTGATTGGTTAATTCAGGACAAATTTTGAGGACACCCACCTGTTGCACTGCACCCTCTAGGAGAGGGGTGGGGCCTCTCCGAGCCCGTGAGTCAGGTGATAATGCTGCCACTGTCAGCTTTTTGGGTTGAAGAGGTTACATCATGAGCACATATGAGTACTCATACTTTAATTAGTGTCGCATGATACAGTATTTACTCCAAATGATAGGAGAATATATCAAAGGAAAATAAATATCAAACAACTTATTTATTTCCATTTAATTCACACTGGATTACAGTGGTCAGTGCGCATTTCAGTGCACTGGGCTCTCCTCTTTTCTCATGGATTCTTCGGAGTCAATAAAACCATATTCTTTGTTGTGTGCTTTGCCTGTACTGTGATACCAAAGGGAAAAGGAGGCTTTGAAAGTAAATTGAATCAAGTCAACATAGAATTTGAGTCTGTTCATATTAAAACCTGGTTCATTAATCCATGTTTTTGTTTTCTGTTTTAGCCAGGCACCAAGATTACCTAAAGCAGGGGAAACTATCCATGGACACAAGTTCTTCATTGGGTTTGGCGGTAAAGGAGCAAACCAGTGTGTACAGGCTGCAAGACTGGGCGCAGAGAGTGCAATGGTCTGCAAGGTAAATAACAAAAGTCAGTGGTTAACAATGGTTACCTCTAGTATATCTAGTACATTCTATGTGTTATTATGTAGAAAAAAGTGTGGCTTATGCTCAGTGGACAGAAAAGAGCAGTTGGTGATTTTTATCACAAATCATGAGCCATGAGCTTTCACTTACCAACTCTGAATACCTTGTAGCTTCGTTCATTTCACAACTTCAACTCACTGCACATCGTTTTCTGTTGATCAATACCATACTGCATGCATACACCACCCACACTGGTGCTCCATCAAACAGGCCTATTCCCAGACTATACAACCCCAAGTCTCCAATCAGTAGGCTGAAAGTGGCCTTTCAACCTGAGCGCTAAAGCAACGAAGCCCCACCTCTGTCAGAACAAAGAGGCCCGATCGATAACAGCGCGGTGCAGGAGGAGCTCTCCGGGCATGGGGAAACCCAAAAATAGACACCCGGGTTTGACAAAAACATCCAAGACACAAGGCCGCTCTTCAAAGAGAATGGGGCCAAGCAGCCAATACAAGCCCTACCCATTATCACAGCCAACTGCAAGTGCCCGAGTTTTGGCACATTTTTTGGAAAGCGTGGGTTCGTTTTGAGTGCCTGGGGGCAAGGTGGGGACCCCTTGAACAACCCAAAGTAGCTACAGATGTGGACATCCCAGTGCTCAGCCGGCGAGGAAGGGAAACGAAAGCGAGGTGGGCATGAAGAGGCGTGAAGGCGGGGTTATCTTGTCTTGAAGGCTTGGCGCAGCTGGTCCTGTGTTTTCACGTATGTGCATTTTCTTGGCTATGTTTGTTCATTTCTACACTTTTTTGTCGGCGGCACGATGCCAGTATGCTGGCAGGGCACACAAAAAAACAACCCAACAGAGGTTTGAGTAGACCACTTTTCAAAAGTTGCCGCTAACCAAGTCTGACCTTGCTTGACTCTTTCTTTGTTGTAATCGTTTTGCCTTCTGTGTTCTGTAGGTTGGAAAAGACTTCTTTGGAGACAATTATATCCAGAATTTCAAGGACAGCGGTGTACACACAGGTAAAACCGGGCTATTTTTTTGTGGTGCATGCAGTATTCCACTTACAATATGAAGTCTTTTGTCTGTAGTAGATGCTAAAACACAATAAAACATTGATACTTAAACATTTTATTATTGTTTTATTTACTTTTATAGATGTTTTGGGGGTTTTTTTTTTTTGTTTTTTTTTTACATGCAATTACTTAATTCTTCATGATATTTTATAACTTGATAAAACAACCAAAACCTTTCTCTGGTGTATATTCTGACAGATTCTCATTCTGTTTATTCTGATATTTGAAAATCTATAATAGTATTAATTTTGGTAATTTGAACTTGTTTCATTTACTTAATATGTTAAAACATAACAAATGCTTTCAGACTTGACCATGACTCCTTTATCCTCTTCAGGCTTTGTACAACAGACCTCAAACGCAGCAACTGGGGCAGCCTCCATCATCGTCAACGATGCAGGTAAATGCTTTTTCTGCCCTTGCCACCTCAGTGGTGAGATCCTGAAAGCTCTAAGCTAAAAACACCTTTTAGTTTTCTTGTTCTTTAGTGCTTCTATTACTCTTATTACTTACTTTTCTACAAATTATTTTCTTCTGTTTTAATTGGTATAATGAAAACAAACATACAGGTCACATGCCACAAATGTATATAACTGAGTCTCTAGACCAGGGTGGGTATAATACAAAAGATGCTATCTTTGATCACTGTTTTGCTTTTGCCATCTCAGGGGAAAATGCCATTGTAATAGTTGCGGGTGCGAACATGCTACTGAACACTGAGGATCTGAAGGACATGCAGGCCTCTCTGAGCCGAGCTAAAGTCCTGGTGTGTCAGCTGGAGATCAGCCCACAGACCTCCCTGAAGGCGATGTGCATGGCCCGGGAGAGCGGAGGTGAGTGAGGGGCCCCTGTGTCATCCAAACATGTTGTACACTTATATCCTTGTCTTGAAGTGACCGCATGGAATTGGGAATAATTTTTGTTTGAATTTTCTAATAAAGAATACCTTTGAGAAAAATAAATCATGACATTATGCCAATTACACAAAGTGGTACAAAAAATATTATTTATACTAATATATTTAAAATTTACTTTAAATGCAATTAAATGTTGCTTTGTGATTGATATAAGTAGACCCAATCCCCATACAGTGTCCTCTGTTCATTTGTCACCTTTAGTCATAACCAGGTTACCGAGCTAATCATCTTTAACAGTATCCTATTAATAGAAGCCATGCGCGTCATCCAAGACGTCTGAGGAGCTCTGGGTTCTGCCGCTGTAATGGCTCTCCACGGGCTGCCAGGACGTAGAGTCGCAGCAGAAGCACGTTGCAGATGGGACACCCAGATGGCCTTGTGGATCGCGGCTCTCTCTCTGGTCCTTGGCCCCCTCCTCTCTCTGAGGAGTGCAGCAGGATTAGGCTCAGCAGGCACGAGAAGACGCTTGGCAAATGATGCCACCTCGATGTTGCCGCACCAGATCATTGCGTAAATGGAGTTCTCTGGAGAGAATGGGTGTTAATGGGTTTGGCGGCAAGGATTTAATGACGCGGGGGTGAAGCGCCGCTCAAATTACGCAAATGTCACCATCAAGCCACACATACTGAAGATGCCAGCTCTCACATACACTTGTAAAAGAAGTATATTCAGTATAAAGGGTCTTTTCATGTTAAGTTATTCTTGTAATTAAACAATACTTTATGTCAACAAATACCAATCAATTTGGATCCTCTTCCATATAGAAATATAAATCACTTCTTACCAAGCGGATATGGTAGGAGTTATGTAGTTGCACTCTTTCCTTCTTCCGTCCGCTCCCCTCTTCCTCCCCCACTTCCTTGTCTGTGTGCGAAAGCTGCTTTTTATTTCTCACCAGATGCAATTAGAGCCTCTTAAGGCCTTTTCACAAACTCACTGGTGACTCACTTCTTTTGTATGTGTGTCACTGTAAAACTGCGTGACGATCTCCATCTCCCTGTCCTTGTTTTCTGTTCACCTTTTGACCGCAGGAGCAAACTGCTGCATTATTGAACTTTATTTTGACACTCTGGTAAAAATCTTGGCCTTTGCACACATGTACCACCAGATTCTGAACTCAGTCATGACACACACCTTTAGGTGACATGAGTCAGAGCCAGCTGAACCAGCAGCCCTTGTGCTTGTGTTGGTTAAGTTTGTTTGTGTTATAAAGGCACCTGATGAACATAATAGAACCGAGAGAATCTAAATCATAAATAATTAACATATCCTCAGTCTTTATCTTAAGACTTAAGTTTTTATCTTAAGGCTTGAACATCACTATGAAATCAACACCTTTTCTGTTTTTTTTAACAGAGGAAAGAAAGTATATCTATGTAAAAGTGTATTAGTATTGTTACTATTATAAGTAGTATACAATAGTAGTCACAATAATAAATTTCAAACAAAAAAATAGA
Source organism: Periophthalmus modestus (assembly GCA_019594935.1). Classification (NCBI taxonomy): domain Eukaryota; kingdom Metazoa; phylum Chordata; class Actinopteri; order Gobiiformes; family Gobiidae; genus Periophthalmus; species Periophthalmus modestus. Next base: position 8,796,755 of record JAIEZT010000068.1, read on the forward strand.
ATGATTTTCAACATTAAATCATAGTCTTTCTACTTTTTATAATATTATTTATGTGGTGTTATATCTGTGTAATCCCTCAGTGGTCCAAGAGGGTATAATAGTCTATGTGATCTTATGCTTGCAAAGGTTTATTTCTGTCAGTCTTTCTGGCTTTTTTAGTTTTGATACTTTTTCAAAAGAGTATCTAGTTTCAATACTAGTTTTAATATAAATTACTAAAATCAATTTTTTGATACTTGAACAACCTTAGTATACAGTAGGCTGAAAACTATTTGTTTTGAAGAATTTGTGTTTTCTGTAATCCATCATATGAACCTCTAATTGAGTACTTTACTTTTTTACTTAGACCTTTCTTGACAATTCTACTACGATCTTGAAACTGTCAAAAGTTAAAAAAGAAAGCATGAGTAAGAATAGTTTATAACTTTCACACCCTATGAAAATAAAGAGTTCATTTCATCCTTCAACTTTGCATGTCAGTGACCTGTGGCCCTGGTGTTGCAAAGTGGAGCTATGAAAATGAAGGTGCAGCTTGTTTGACACAAATGTCAAGGAGGATCAGACCAGACGGAGAGCATCCGTGTTAGAGAGCACGCTTGTCATGGCCTGGGCTCATTTGGGTATACATACATTCAGTACAGTCCAAAAACAGAGGGAGCGCTCACTCACCAGCCGCCCAGCATCCACCTCAAAGCGCCAGGTGGCCAAAGCCCTGCGCTAACCCACGCAGCTGTGCTCCGACGGGCCCACGCAAACACACACACTTTTTTACACAACAGACTTTGATGTCACCAACAGCCAACATACATTTCCCTCACAGACGCACATTCACTGGCACAAGGCTTTATTTTGTACACAGAGATATCAGAATTAATAGGGCTTATCCTCGCACATACACAGAAAGCCTGGTATTAGATGCATTAACGCCGCGCTCTCATGAATATACATAAGACAGTTGATGTGCTACACGTACTGCGGATTACTTTTGACAAATAGGGCCTCTCTTTCTCCCTCTCTTTCACATTCACTCACTCTCCTATGCTCCTTAATGCATAGAGAGGGTCATTTGGGTCATCTCACCCACTCACTGGCACTCTATATAACTGTAGAGGTGATATACATACATTGTGTAGATTTTTTTTATACCGAACAGCAGGGATTGGACTCTATATATGAAAAGCCCTATATCCGATACTCTGACATTCAGCTTCCTCTTGTAGATTTGGTTCCAGGGAATGCTAATTTCATCGTTAAAAGGTGTCTTTATATAGAAGCTTATGCACTTGCCCCAGAGAGCAGTCCCCTGAGGAGGCCCATTCGCTTTGTTCCTATTGAAAGTTTAATTAAGGTAATGCCAGACCTTGACAGTAAGCCTGTATCCAGAGGGAGTAATTATAACACAATTGTACACCATGTCTCGGAGGACCATTGTCAAAAGCATTTAACAACTCTGACATATTCTGTTTTGGTTGCAAATGACTGTTTATTCTCGGACTGACCTTAAGATGAGTAGCTGTCTCCATACCTAAATAGACTGTTCTGTTTTTTTTGCAGTGAAGACAATATTCAACCCAGCGCCAGCAATCCAGTTCTTGGATGAAGAATTCTACAAAGTCTCTGATGTGTTTTGCTGTAATGAGTCTGAGGTGATGATTCACACACACACAAACCACACACAAATAACTGGCATCTTCCTTCCCGCAATAATTACATTTTACAGTACAGGAAGCTGAACCAGTCATCACAGGTGGGTAGATTTGCGAAAATGTACCCAAGTTATTTAATTTTTTTTATTTTTTATTTGCAATATTAATAGTATAAAACTTAAGTAAATAACCTTCATTTATAAAGTGCTTTTCACGGATGAAAATCGCAAAGTGCTTTAAATCCTACATCATTGTGCATGGGGGACTTGAGTGTGAGAAGATTTTTGTTTTCACCTACCCCCTATCCCCGCCCAATGCTTCGTACTTATTTGCAGTTATTTTAAAAATCCAGACTCCTGTAGGATTCAGAAATGTTATGCATCAGCAATAAAAACATGTATATGATAATTAACTTTTTGCTACAGTGAAACACCACTATGAAGAGTCGAGGCTACTCAGTACTGCATTTCTTTTTAAAGAGAATGTTATTGGATCCATTTCTATTATTAAGCTGTTAGACTTTATAGTGTAATACTAAATACCTGGGCATAATATATCTTCTTTAATTTAGGTGAAAAAAATTATTCCGCCAGGCAAGCACATTTTCAACCTTTCACTGAGTCTTTAAATACTTTGCTGATTCAAACTCAGGTGAGGAAACCGCTTGAGAAAGGTAGACTGTAAACAGTAGAGGTTTCTGCTTCACCTCTTAGGTCTTGACCTCTGTCTAACACTTCATAAGGCCCCACTGTAGCCTGCAGCAGTACACATTACGCCAATGCTATGAACAGACATGTCGGTCCACCCTTCTTTACGGTAAAAAACTGTGACATGGCACCTGAGTGTGAGGTGATGACAGATGAGTTTGGAGGGGCAGGGGTTGATGGGAAACGTAGTAAAAACAACTGGCAGATGTGCTTAGGGCCTGAGTCAGCGTGCCGCGGGGATGAGCTGGAGGAGCTAGGTCTATTTGAAGTGGTACTGCTGCTGTATCCAGGTGTGGGACATGAAAGGGAGAGTCCACTAAAGAGTGACTTCTATTCACTTTTTCAGTGGCAGGGGTCATAGTGGTGAAGTTATACATTATAGAGTGAACAAAGGTGTAAAGGACACCACTACTCGGATTTACATTGTGCTGATAATGCCAATAAATATGTAGTGTAATAATGGGCACTTCACATTCAAGTTTTTGTTATTCCAATGTTCAAACCTCACCCTGATGTATGATTCTCACAATTTTTACCTGTTTTTGCAAGTCGGAGGATTTTAAAGTTTACCCTGGCTTGTTATATATTGGCTATTGTTGTATCAAGGGGCAAGACACTACACCCACTTTGCTTAGTCATCACAGAATGCAAAAAAACAGAAGACTCGTTACGAAAGGGAGGTCATCTCAAGCAAAACCTGGTAAATGGTTCCATCTTGTTTGCTGGAGCAACCCTGGCAAAAAACGAAAAAAAAAACAAAAAACTGTGGGGACTGTGCAGCAGGAGTCCCATGTCTTAAATTACCTTTTTTACTAAATAGTATTTTGGGAGCAGCGTCTATTTAAAAGGAATCAGTGTTTGTTTTTGTTTTTTCCTTCCAGTTTATTGGCATCATTACAGTGTATGTGTAAAAATATTCTATTATTCTAATAGAAAACTGTAGCCCACCTGCCTTGTTAACAATAAGAGAGCCTTGAAATAGCGCAGAGTTTAGATTGCTAACACAATTCACCTCGCTCATATCCTGGTACTCAGAGGGAGGTAGATTGATTCTGGGCCCTGGTGTGAAGCCTGATGACTAACAAAACGTCTCCACTGGCATCCGAGCCCTAAAGCTCTGATACACTCCACGGCCGTTTATTTTTGAACTGTCCAAGGTCATTGTTCGCTTCGACAGATCACAAGGAGCGGATACATCAGATCTGCATTCAGCGCCGTGTCAGTACTAGAGATGTGCTGATACTGCTACAGGTGTGTGTGTGGTCCTACTGTAGCGTGCCCGGGATAATAGCGCAGAGCAGAGGGGGCAGTGGGGGAGGCAGTGGGGGGCAGTGGGGGATTCTGGTTGACAAAGTGCAGGTACTCTTTGATCCCACATACTCCGGGACACTGCTTTATTCTGAATCGTCTTTTGATGTCCACCTGAAGACATTATGTGCCAAAACGGATTTATGTTTCCATCGTCCGCACAATCTCCTCAGGAATTCCACTGTTTTTATTTTGAACAAGAGTGCACAAGAAAAAAAAATCTGGGTTTTTAAAAAATGTGAATCTCTATGGGTGACATTTGTAAAAGAGCCTCATCTTTGATCTGTAATTGTGGCAGAAAATTAAAGGGGAAGGCCGCTTGTAAAATGGAGTGCACATGACAGTATGTTTAATCTGATTTGGATCACAAGAACGATGCAAGAAACTGTTGAGATAGTTCAAATCCATACAGTATGTTTTTTTGCACTGACAGAAGATTAGGGCAATTGCTATTTTATAAATGAATACTTTAAAAAATGTATTATTTATTATAGTCAAAATTAAGTTACATGATTTAGTACATTCTAGCTTATACGTATTTCTGTGTGCTGCTGTTTTTGGAAAGTAAAAGCAGTGAAACAAGCTTTTCATTCTGCACATTCTATCTCCATTATTTATGTATTTATTTAATTTGGATGTGTTTCCCTGACGTTTGCTAAGCACAGCTCCAGCAGGCTGTGGGCTTTGTCATAGTTTAGTCATACTGGGTCCTCTTTGTGAATCTCTCGTTTGCGGAGCGCTGTCGAATCCGGCAAATCCTTCCCAGACTGTATGTGTTTTATGAGTCTGCTCAAGCACGGTCACTGTGTAATTAAGAGCTGAGTCATCTCACAGCTACTAATATAAAACAGTCAATACATGTAGGCAATGATCAGCTAATAAGGGACTATAACAGTTGTGATAATCGAGCAAGTGCATTTAAAATACAGTAAAGGAAGCTTAAAAAATGTAAATAAAACTCTGAACTAGAAGAAACAATTTGTGTATCTTTCTGTTCCTATTTCATAATATTAAAGATATACTTTCCAGAGTTCAGCTATTTTTTTTTAGTTTGGTGGAAAATTTTTCTTCCTTTGAGACACATTATTTCCACATACTACTACCACTTACTTTTAAATTTTACACACATTTACACATCTTTTACACAGCTATGTAAAGAATTTATATTTTGTTTGATTTTGCTATCAGTGTAAATTGTACAATACATAAAATGTATTAGTATAATAATTAATAATATAATGCAATAACTTATTTTGTACTGCTCTAGAAGTTTTTCTCCTTAGGGGCTTTTCCATAAAGCAGTATTTATTTATCCCACTTGAGTGTTGGTTTTGCTGTATCTTTAATTTGAAGCAAAATTAAATTGACTCCCTGACTGTAGATAACCTGTAATTAAAATGCCTCCTGCATGTTGTCCTAAGTAATTTCCCTGTTGTTTCATTTTCAGGCCGAGCTGTTAACAGGCTGCCCAGTTTCCACAGTTGATGAAGCAGAGCACGCGGGACAGAACCTGCTAGCTCGTGGTTGTGGGGCAGTTATCATCACATTAGGACCCCAGGGTTGTGTGGTGCTCCAGGCAAAAGGAGCCACCTCCAAACATATCCCAACAGAAGCAGTAACAGCCGTGGACACAACGGTAAAATACACACAGTTAGTTCCATGTCAGAGTATTACAACAACAAAAAACATTCTTCATATGCACACTCTTTTATTTTGTTATAATTTCTGAAATATCTTCAGACAATGTCCATATATTTTAGTAATAGTAACACTAGCTAATTTTATTTCTTAAAATAAATTATTCACATAAAAAATTACATTATATATTATATGCTGTAAAATCAAAGAAATAATGGACTCTCTCCGGTGTCCTATATTTTCTCTATATTTTTTAGTTGAACTGCTTAATATACAGTTATTGTAATTTAATTCCAGTGTATGCAAATGTGTTGACATTCACCCTTATTTTTAATATTTTACAAGTACACATTGATTTTTTTCAGTTACTACATTATTTGTTTTACCATTTGTTATCAAAAGAATTACTAATATTTTTATTGATTGATTTGTAACAGAGGGTTAACCTTATGAGCAATTCTGCATATTTTGAGTTCCCGGGAGAATTTTTATTCTCTGCTTCCTCTGAAACAGCACATGCTCTGCTTCACACTCTGGAGCCCGCTATTGATTTATTTACGTCTCATGAAATAATCAATTCTGGTACTTTTGTCAAGTGGAACCAGGGCCGTGCTGACCAGCCTCTCTGATTGTAATCTGCGATAGAGGCTGGCAGTGCTTGACTCATTTCATGGCGGGTTCTGAATACAGTTGTCGTCACATGTACTTCAGTTAGTTTGAGTTTCCTGTTTCTGAGGCTTCTGTGGTCTCTCTCTCTGTGTGTGTATATATGTGTGTTAACCAAGCCCGTCACTGCTCAGAGGTGATTATCACTTCACCTCACCGAGGTCTTTAATTGTTTGTGTAATGGAGTGTATTGCTAACTAGCTCCCTAAAGGGACTTTTACCATTTTGCAATTCCTCCACGCTGTTGATCACTGCTTATAGTAAATCATGACTTACACTCTTCCGACGCCTACTCTAGGCCCATTCTTGTGAAAATAGAAATTATTGACCAATAAAAGTTTGTGTGGGGTGAAAACTAAGAACTGGTACTAAAACTGTGGTAAACAAGTCTGTTTGGGTGGTGTTTAGGAATGAGTTGCTAGTCTTGATTTTGTGAATTTCTACTATTTTTGCATATACTGATACATTTTTGGCTTAGTTAATGTTATTCCTTTTTTAGTAATTTAGTGTTACAGTTATTGAAAAGAAATTAATTAATGTGACATAAACAGATAAGGTCTATTTTTCTGAGCATAGATTGAATTGAAATAATTAATTTTGCTAATTAATTTTATATTGCGATCTGCGATCTGAATAATCACAATTATCAATTAGCCAACTAATCTTGACATCCCTAGTAAGAATCTTTGGTCTATTTTTTCCTTTTTAACTGAAAAATTTAGACCAAGGTTTATCATTATATTGCTACTTCTAGTTTTTAGTTCTTCTTAGTTTGAGTCCAATTTAAGATATTGCTAGAACCATTTATTTATTTACTTTTTGCATTAGACTAACATAAATCGAAAGATTCTAAGTTGGAACTAAGAAAAGAAAGATTCTACTCAGCTGGAACGCCAAATATTTTCTAGTGTCACTTGTAAAATCACTGCAATTCACTTTGGCATTTCTAGAACAAAAGACCCACTTTCTTGAATACCATCTGACTGAAACCACATTGTGAACAAGGAGACACAGAGCTCCTCAAACTGTCTCCCTTCCCATAAGCCTCTGGGGTGAAGACACCCCTCCATGCCTCTTGTTCTGCTTGTTGAGTCACCATTTGGCGCATCAGTCAGCAGAAAGCAGAGTTAAGTTTTTCGTGGTTGTGCCGGCTGCTTGTCCCAGCGGCTCTGGTAAACACACACCCACCACCCCTCCTAGCCCGCTCCTCTTTGATGGACCCATAAATCTCAGGATGTTTAACTCTTTTGGACATTATGATCCCTGTTCCAGTAAGGCCTTTAGTTTTTACAGAGGAGCGCTCAGAGACGGCCTGTTATCAAGATCATTATTCATCCCTGTGGGAATGTTACACTTTACTAGCCAAGATACTAATTAATCTAACCATTTTAACCATTATAACATCATATAGCAAACCTGTCAAGAAGAGTATATTTTGACAGCTGTGTTGCTGTTTGTGTCATGAATAGGTCAGATGAATTATATTTTTGTTGAGGATGTAGACTGTTTTAAATGAATGAATTAATGCATAAATAAATAAATAAATATGAAATTCTTCTTTTTGCCAGAGCAGGATTATTATCATGCATTGCTCAAAACGCTCCCGGTTTATTTTATATTGTTGTGGTTTTGAATTATCCAGTTTAGAAAGAAATGTTTTATTATCAGTTCAGAATCAGAATTAGATTTTCCATGGTAGCTTGAACTAGTAGTGCTCTGTAGTCTCCAACAACAACATCTACTTTACTGCTGGTGGTGACTGTTGTGACTTTTCTACTGTAGTTCTTCAGTAGCGATGCATGAGTCACTTGTGGTTTCTCACTTTGCAGCTTCTATTGAGCCATGTGCCAGGGATGACCCGCACTGAATGTAACACAATTATCTTCACTGTAAAAAAGCATTTGGTCACTTTGTTCCAGTAGACACAGATGGATTATTATTTTTGCTCTATCTGCTGACGCCGACTACTGTTGGCTAAATTATGTACCCTCCTTTTGTCAACAACTCTTTGCTGCTAAAACTGTTTGTATAACACTTTTTACTTTGGCAAGAATGTTATGGGCTGAGTCAGGCTTGCGAATCTGTTGGAAATACTTCTACTACGCATCTACCAAGTGTCTCCCAAAACGTTCTTTTGTTTGTTCCTTTGTACTAAATTGTATACAGCCATCTCAAGTAATCAGAAGATTGTGAGGACAGTTAGACAAAACTTTGATATACACACATGTTTTAGCCCCAGCAGGACTTGGGTGGCCCTTGTTTCCACTGTTCCGGGAGGTCTAGTCTAGGGTGAAAGGTAGACATTACAGCACTACAGTGGTGGGTCCCGGACAGTCAAATTGTTCTCACATGACTGGACACTTAGAAGAATGCAATTGCTTTGTTCCTTCCTGGAAGCCCAAGGTAAAAGAAGACATCCATCCAAAGCGTTCTTTACTTTTGTGAGTGCTGGACTGAGATTGAACCATAGCCATAAAAGTAAATCATTTTAATTTCTACCCATATATATAAATTTTACCCTAGTTATATACCATGCGTATTTATCGCAACTAATTAATCGTTCCTTTTTTCGATTTGGTTGAACATTTTCCTAATATAGTTCAGTCTATGTTTAATTATAAAAAAAAAATATGTTCAAGATTTCCTCCATCAAAGAAAAAAAAAAAAAATCAGAACAATTCATATCTCCATGCTTAAAACCTTAAGAAAGCATATACCAAATAACTTCCTGTTTGAGTCAAAAAAAAATTTGGATTCATACCTTCTGCATTGTCTCAGTTTGAATCTTTTTGAGAGCAAAATCAATGCAAGGACAGACAAAACCGGGTAAAACTACTACCCACTTTTTCAGTTGGGTTTGTGGCCAATACGAAAACTGCCACATCACCATTTTAAATAGCTCTCATCTGTTGCATTTTGGCCAGATGTTTCTTTGCCTGTGCAGCATGACTTGCATCATCCTTTGTGTTAAATAGTGAAAGAGGAAAAGCATTGGAGATGGTGATGCAAGAGACTAATTGGTCTAATTAAATGTTTTTGATCTCATGCTCTCCGGCTCAGTTGCCTCTGAACTGTGGTCCCCGGCTGATAGCGAGTCTTACTGGAAGCTTCCGGATGTGGAAGCCTTGGTGAGTCATGGCTGGCCCTTCAGTCGGCCTTTTCTCTCCCCGGGGAGCCTTTCATTGACAAAAGCTGTAGGCTCCAGGAACTAACGGCACGCAGCTCCATCTGTCACAGTGCGCTGGGAATCGTATGTGTGCCAGGCTACTGGTCGAGACATAAAATATGGTACAGGTTTTAGAAAATCTTTGTGAGTGCAGCTGGTGCACTGAAGATATATATATGATCTAAACTGTCAGCGCTTGGCAGATATTTTAATAAATGTAATTATTAGCCCTGATGTTTTTTAGCTTTGCACTTAAAAGTAACACTTTCCAGTAAAAACCTGGGTGCTCTTTGTCATTTGTGCTGCCTGTGAGTTTTGGACTGACTTTGATTGGTTACAGTTGTTTCACTCAAATTCTGTTTGAGTTATTTTGATGAAGTATTTTTTATAACTTTTTACCTCAATGGGGCTGATATTTTATCTCCAAGATAATATCGAAATTGTGTTTTTGAAGATATGAAAAAAACAATATTGATTCTATCGTCTATATTTTAAAATATATTGTTAAAAAGTTAATTCAACTGAGACATTACATTTGAGCACATTTCTTATGGATGGCAAACATATCATTTTATCATTTATTAGGAGAGAGGAGTCAGCCGTTTTTCTTTGCACTTGCCTGCTGTCTGACTGCACAGAACTTCTATATCTCTACTTAGTTTATTTGGTGAGCTTCTGAAGTGCCATCCCAATCGTGATCATCAGCTTGAGCTCCAGCAGAGAGCCGGCAGAGGAAAAGCACAGGGTCAAGCCAACGAGAGCATCAGCGCTCATCCGCAGAGAGCACTTGTGTCGTTTGATTGACAGGTCTCCACATCTAACCTTCATCAAAGTGTGTCGAGGGCAGCGGCACCGCGGCTGAGGGGCGCAGCACTGTCAGCCTCACTGAGCCTCAGTCAGACTGGCCAGGAGCGTCACATGCCAGTCTCAAGTCAAACAGACAAGGAGCCAGGACAAAGTGTTCAATTATCTGCTTGGTGAACACTGTGCTTTTGTAGTAAATCTTTAATGGCTCATAGCAACATAGCAACTGCATAATATTTTTTTAATTGATTTTTTTAAATAGATTTTTTATAGCTTTTTGTTTTATTAGTTTTACATTGCTATGATGATATTTATCTACTTCTACTAAATATTTCCATGTTGTAGTTGAAAACTTTTTTTTTTTAATATATCAAAATGAACTAAAATGTACAGTGAAATTGTCTTAATTGCAGAAAAGCTAGGAAAAAAAAAACAGTTCAGTATACTGGTAATTAAAAATGTATTAAAAAACAAACTTAAAAAAAACCCCAACAAAATATTAAATTAAATTTGGCACAAGACTCATGTAATGTATATGTATGTAAGTATATTTTAATACTCAAATATTCAGTCCTAGTTAGAGGGCATCAGAAATTATTATAGTAATATTAACTGCAAGAAATTAAATATAATAATCCAAGGAATATTTGACATTTAAACTGACCTTGTTTTTCACGCATGACAAATACTTGTATTTATAGCATTCAAACTGTACTTATTTTTGTGCTATAAGTGTGTGGTTTAATCATCACTTCACCACTAAATCACACTAAAGTGGTGGTGTCATCATCCTGACCACATGGGCATGAGCAATGTCCAAAATAGCTCCAAAGCATCACTACAGCTGTACTCTCAGATTCTCAGACAAAACATAAACGCACCTTGGACTACTGCATGGAAATCCAGCCGGCCTGTAAAAGGGTTCAGCTCTGATCTCACTCTTTCCAACGTCTTCCCACTGAAGGAGCCACACCAGCGAGAGAGGGATCACATCAGAGGAGCTTATACATTTCTGGTCTCTATCATTCTCAAACATATGAAATTATTATGAGATCTATTTTGCATCCTTTCTTAGTTGTAAAAAATAATAAAACATTTATTTTTTAGTTGTTGGAAAGGCTGATGATGCCTCAGCCAGCCCCAGGGCAGCTGTGGCTACAAGAGTTGTCAACCGCCACTGTGACTGATGCAAGAATGATGCAATAATGCAAGACCAATGCATTTTAACATTATCTCATCTTACATTTGCAACACTACTGGAAATAAAATTACAAAAACCAATATATAATCTAAAAAACTTTGTGAGACTTGTCCCTTAAATGTCCCATCAGGGTTAGCATTAGGTCCTGCTTTTTGGCCCTTTTTACTGACTCATCTTCTCAGCTCTCACTTTCTTGATTAGTAAAACCTGACAAAGGGGTTACTTTGAGGTTATATAGGGGGTGCTTGCAGAAGTGAACCGAGGAGTGAGAGTGCGATGAAGTCTTCTTTTGAGATCCAAAGTGATGAGTAATGGCACGGGCCTGTGAGAACCAGTGTCGGGGGCCATTTGTGGTTAAACATGAGCGTGTCGCCACATACCAGTGAGCCTTTTCCCATCAGTGGACCCCCCCCTCCCCGCGTCCTGTTCAAACCCACCCCCCAGGGCCCAGACACACATTCCATTTGTATCAATAGATAAAAAGACAAAGAGATGATATTTCTGAGATCACCAAAACCAGAAGTACTGACAGCTATGACCACTGTGACTAACCCATTCATTTTTACATCTGTTTTTTTAGCTGGTAAACCAATTATGTTGATGTTAATAAAGACATTTCATCACCTCACCTTAATAAACATGTACTATATATATGATCATTTATTATGAAATACTATACGTCTAATGGTTTAAAAATTATACAAAATACTGTATTTTGTTCTTATAGCCTACTAAATGACACTTTATTTTATTGCATAACAATTTACACTATAGATTATTTTATCCTGGCTGTTTTGCCCAGTCTCTCATTTGTCTTGTAATAAATGTGTTCCTTCCAATATGCAGCAACTTGCAGGCTTTAAGAACATGCAAATTGAGTAGCAGCTATTGATTAGTGCCATAGTGCCCCCTACTGCATAGCCAATTTTTACACTCTTCATTAGATCATTACAGCTCCAGTCTGTTGTTGCAAGCATTCGTCACAAATATGATTATGAACATGTTAAATGTATTTTTCCCATCTTTTTAGGGTGCTGGTGACAGTTTCATTGGAGCACTGGCGTTTTACATGGCCTATTATCCCACAGTGCCTTTGGAGGAGATGGTGAGGAGAGCCAATCAAATAGCAGCAGTGAGTGTGCAGACCATGGGCACACAGACATCTTTTCCCTTTAAAAAAGATCTGCCTTCTGCATTATTCTGAAGCCATGAAACTCTATATGAAACCAAATTGCACACATAAATATTTCTACAACAGATCTAAGTTCAAGTGTATAAAACTTTATTTTTAACCAAAAATATGTAATATTGAGATGTATATATTTGTGGAAGAATTATTTGAGATGTTCTCACAATAAAGCTCCATAATCAACTTGTCTGATTTTGTCTGATGCCAGATGCTAAGCAGGGCTGGGCTTAATTAGTACTTGGACAGGAGAAGGGTGGGAATATCAGATGCTGCAGCGAGGCAGCAGTGGCCTTACTGCATATTGATGTTAAAAAAAAAAAACATAAATTAATGTCCTTGGGCAAGACAATTCACACACTTTGCCTCCAGTGTCCATATACACTTGTCTATGAATGAGAGCATGCATGTGAGAATGAATGCGGAACAATGGATGGTAACTAGCTCATTACAGCATATAGATCATGTATATTCATTATTCCAACTAAATAAACAAAAATTTTAATAGTTACATAATTTTCCCCCCACAAATAGAATACAAGGAGCATAGATTGCAAGTTCATTGTATAAATATGAAGTGAGTATCCCAAGACACAAAAACGTATGATCTGATGCAACTCTGTACAATCCAATTTTTTTTATATTGTCCATTCATAATTTTCTTTTCTTTAGAGTAGCATTAGATGGACCGGATCTTCCTCTTCTCAAAGAATAACTGTACAATCCATTTTGGGATGTTTTTATATTGTCCATTCATAACTTTATTTTCTTTAGAGTAGCATTAGATGGACCGGATCTTCCTCTTCTCAAAGAATAAGACATGCTTGTTCACTGAAACAAAAACAAATGTACATTATATATATTTATTTATTTATTTATTTATTTATTTATTTTAACGGCAGACACAAAAATCGGGCACTGACTACAACATGTTCATTACCCAATATAAAAGCTTTTGGTATAACAATTGTCTCACCAAGTGGATCATGTTTACGGATGACCAATTTATCTTTCAGTCTGTTTCTCTTGGTATTGAAGAAGTATCCTGTTCCTGCAGCGCTCATCATCTGCACCAGGACCGTTCTGTTGACCAGCAATTTGAACAGTTTCGTTATGACAATTATTTTCACCATGCATTGTTTATTGAATAGAACGCACTCACTTGGATTTTGCCTTGGCCACTAAAGGAAATTAGAGCAGAGAACATAGTTTAGACAAGCTTTTAAAATTTACCGGGTCAGCTATAAACCAAAGTTGTATCTATAGCGTGTCATTCACTAAAATAATAACCCGAATATTTGACATTTTCACAACATTAAACAGCAATGATGTTTGGAAAGAAACTTGTAGCCTACTAGCATCGATTAGCAAGAGGCAAAAGGCGTTACTTAAACAAGGATAGCCTACAGTTGTTGCATAGATCGTAATGTGTAAATGTTATACTTACGATTAACAGTGGTTAGAAACATTGTGACACGTTAACAACGCATTAATACGCAGAACTTACAAAGCACTTAAGCAGCAGTAAAAAGTCACATTGAAAACAGAAGCATTTCCGGTATCAGAAACACTTCCGGGTGCTCTTAAAGAGACAGTCACAGAAGGTGGCGGTGACGCAACACTAAAACAGACCATTGCCACTAATACTGTATTTATTGAACAATAATTGCTCAGTTAAGGTGAAGGTGAATAAGGAAAAAATATAAACTAGCGGCCTATAGAAATGACTAAAAAGTGTCCCAAAACTTTTAAAATGACAAAGTTACATAATACTGCATCTTCAAAGGTTAAATGAAAAAGTCCCAAACCTAATTCTAAGCCATTACAGTTCAACTACTACTAAGAAAGAACTATCTTACTAGCCTTATTTCTGAATGAAATGCACATTTTACAGTGGATTAATTTCCTGGACATGAGTAACCCCCTGCAGTGCTTAGTGATGACTGATTTAACTCCTTATCATATCATATAAAGCTCATGAGTAATTCACAGTAACTGACAAGTCAGCTCTTTATGGAAAAGATGGACCCCTGCTATGGGGAGATAATTGCTTTTGTCATAACCATGAATCATTTGAGATTTGTGCGGCTTATTTTAGGTATACCATGCATCCCATAGAAGATACTGTAACCATTTTAAATATGCTACTTTGCAAATAAAGCTGTCTTTCTGAACCCAGAGCACTGAAGATAAACAAAATGTTCTTAATGGTAAAATGGGCAGCTAAAAGCCTTTTGAATGGGACTAAAAAAAATCATAAACTCTGAAAGCAGGATGAAGTGTATTATGTGAGCATCTCCTTTCTAAAGTCCTCTCATCCTTCTCAATACACGGGCAAGGTCTCCTTCAGCATGTTCCTGCTCATTTTAGTCAATGTTTCCGGGGAAGAGCAGCTGCTGAGAACTCAAACATAATGAGATTTTGGAAATGTACCTATAAAATCTTGTCTCATACCCATTTTCATCCAGACATGATGCTGTTCATGACATGTTCTCTTTTAACAATAAATAAAACTTAAAAAATAAGCATGTATGAGAACGTGGCATTACTGCTGTATTATGAGTCTGGCCTGAGGCAAAACAAGTGATGAATTTGTGGCACTGTGGAATGTCCCCACAGTCCCAGGACTGTTGAATGAATGTGATATGAACAATGTTGTGACGGAAATACCCCAACTCATCTCACACTAAAAGTGTAATTAGATAACTAGTTTTTGGTGAAGATTGGATGAATCAATCTGTTGTGGTTTCACTGGACACAATAGAGGATCATTTCAAGTAACTTTATATGTGCTAAATATAATCTGAGGACTTGGTAGTCTATTTTAAATCTAGTGTATTTCTTGCTCTTGCTGTATTCTTCAGAATCTTTTAAACAAGGCTGAAATCAAGTCTAATGTAATACATTATTGCAGCATAATTACACTAGCAAAACTTACAAGCTTACAACCACAATCTTAGTGCAGGGCAGGAGCAGATGTCAGGATGTGTGTGTGGAGCATCCTGCCTAACAGATGATCATTTTGACCAACTCTCCACCCCCTATGCTCTCTCTCCTTCTCCCACTTCACTTAAACACAGCTCCAAGCTTTTACTTAACGTGTTTTCCTTCTTCAACACTAATCATTTGGACATTCAAGTTAAGGTTACAATTTGTGGACAAGATGAGCTGACTGTGTTGGATGTGTCAGAATATAAGCATTTGGTAGTAATATTTTTTTTTATCTTTGGCCTCTAAACCAAAACATGTACAATAGGTAAAATCCTTGTCCTGACCAAGCCTAGCAACAAGACCATGGAGATAGTCCCTGCTTTTGGCAGTTTGCCCCAGTGGCATTGAAGGATGGGTCAAATGTAGAGGACAAATTTCCCTATGTGGAGAGTAAAGTGTACCTTAACCTTAACTTTAGCTAATGTCTTTGGGCAACAATGGTTCAGGGGTTAGACCATTTGCCCACCAACCCATAACCCAAAGGTCAGCGATTCCTAACTCAGATTAGTGCATACTGTCATTGTGTCCATGAGCAAGACACAACTCCCATTGAATACTGTGTGAGAGCGTGTGATCGGTGGTGGTCAGAGGGGCCAATACCACAGATTCAGACATTCCTCACTTCCATCAGTCTACAGGGCAGTTGTGGCTATGGAGCAGCTTAATGTGAGTTTGAGGAATGAATGAATAGGCTACATGTTGTTGTAAAGTAAAGTAACTTTGCATTTGGAAAAACATAAACGCAAATTTATTAATGACTATTCACTAATCCACAAACTCTTCCGTGTTTAAAGCTCACATATGCTGTTAAGTGCTTCACACCTTACACATCACATATCTCAGAACAGTGCTCTATTTCAATAAGCTACACATCACACAAATCCACAATAGTCCTGTTAAATATGCAGCACTTAGCTAACCCAGTCTATTTAACTGGTTTCGTTGTTGTTCTGTGTATGTGTATGTTTTACAGGGTTTAGCTTGACATTGTGTATTTAGCCCTAAGAAAAATCTGATTGCCTCTCTTTATTAGAGATTTTTACAGAGGATACATGTTGACAGTTACACATGCTTTTCTTTGACCAGACAAGCCCAATGGCACGAGGTGACGGGATGACTCACATAAACACAAACAAGAGGATCTCAACTCCCCAGTCTGCGTCAGCACACTTCTAATCAACTATTAGAGAGGAGAGTCTAAATCAGGTCTCACTGCATGTTGCTATTTTTTTTTTTAATAAAATATTAAAATACATATTTCTGGTATCATATTTTGAATTCCATCAACAGGGAGATGTGTATATGACTTTGAATGTTTCTACAGGTCAGTTGATAAGACTGAGCTGAGAATATGCCAGCTACCAAAAAAAAAAAATTATTGATATATATATATATATATATATATATATATATATATATATATATATATATATATATATATATATATATATATATATATATATATATATATATATATTATATCAACAATATTGTCATCTTAATTATTATATAATTATTATTCTAGATCAAATTTAGGAAATGTTTTTTATTTTATCTGAGAGTATTTATTGTTTATTACTCCATGGGGCTTCATATCAGATCAATTTTACATTATTGTTTTGTTCCTAATGTTTGAGACAAATACATTTCAAATTCAAATTCCAATGAAGACTATGTTATCTCTCATCTATTAAAAAGATGCTCAGAATGAAATCTGCAACTTACAACTATAATTAAGCTACAATGAATCTGACATTTGACATTTCTGTGTCAACAATTCTGTGTAAACAAGCAGTCTGTCAAAATGCAGACATAGCAAATAAAATGACCACTGAAACATACTGCTGGTAAAAATGCCCTGAATTGCTTTTCCGTTTGCGTAAATGGGAACAATCCGGGCTGTAATGATGTCATTGCCGATGTGCATCACGTCTCCATGGTTACACACTCTGGTGCCGGAGAAGTACACGGCTCTTACACCAGCAACAGGTCTGTGATGGTGACCTGTTGTTGGATAGGCTTAAACAAACATTTATTATTTCCCTTTATTGATGTTAAATTAGCCATTAGAATTTTCTATTCACTCTAAAATGTTGTTTTTCCTCTATGTAGCCTATTTATTTAGACCACACAGTTATCCTGTCAACCCCACTTACTTTTTAGCCTAAACATAAAAATAAAACACCATATCAGAAGTTAAACTTTTTTATTTTATGTTTTATCTCAGAATCACTTTCATTTCCCTTTGAATCTAAAATGGTCACTTCCTCCTTCTATATTGGGCCCATGCGATATTTATAGTCTACAGCAGGGTGCTACACAGTTGTCCTGATGACCATGGTGCGTTGTTAGGAGTAATGTTATAAAACGGCCAGCCAGTAAGTGTGTCCTCCTCCCATCTGTTCTCTGCATCTCCATTTTGGCCTGTTCCATGACGTAAAAAGGCTGAGTGGGAGTGGACCAACCTTCTGCTCTCCGAAAGGACTGAGTGGGCCATTGCCATCCGCTGTGAACTCACAATACACACCCAAGCAGCAGGGCAGGGAGGAAGAGGAGAGAGGAGGGGAGCAGTCCACAGAAATAAGTCTAAAAGAAAAATAGAGTCAAGTACAAAACCAATGTGCAAATTCTACAGTCATGGCTCATGTTATTAATGTTCTTTATACACAAAAAAAGTCCGGAGGTTGATCCGTTACCTGCTTATCTTCATGGTGATATTATTACTTTGCAAGAAAAGTTTCACAGTAAGCGTTAAACTGATCTGTTTTGCTTTAATTCAATTTCTGGTGTTACTATTTCTATAAAATCACTTGGAATAATATGCATTCTTGATGTGAATGGTCTTGCCTCTCCAGAGATGTGACCTGTAACTTGGCCGGGTGGCATCATCTCCTGGTTCTTCATGAAAAAAAAAAAAGATTAGAAGAAGAAGAAAAATAAAGAAGATGCCATACATTCTAGGCAAAACATTCAATCTCTCTTTGGAGCTGATGACAGAACCTTCACTACAAAAGTTACATAGTGTGTCTTTAAACAGTAAGTGGCAAATGTTTAACCAATTCCATCTGCCACATGATTAATTTGTCCTCTGGTTTGACCCATTATTCAGTGCAATGGGGCAACTTGTGAGGAGCAGTGAGGTCGTAGTGCAGTTTGAAGAATCCATTGTTGTGTACGGGTAAGGCACATCCAGATTTAATGGTCACATAACATGGCTGCACAGTTTGGGTGTCTTATGTATAAACCTACGGAAATTTTAAAGAGAGGGTATTATGCTAAGTCGATTTCTGAGCTTTCTACCATGTTATAATGTTGTTCCCTCATCAAAAACATGTCTGAAGAGGTTTTAAATGTCATCCATCCATGTTTGAGTATTTTAGCGAATCTTGAATCTCTCCTGTGCCCTATTTGAATCCTCCACCCATGCTCCCACATGACAATTCTCCATAAATATACAAAAACATGACACACAGGATGCACGCTGGTTGTGTTGTGATGTCACTCTGGAGGAGGGGACAGGGGGTGGGTGTTAACACGAGGAGCAAAGAGAGGAGAGACTCGGAAAATGTATAACACAAGCTGTTTCTATATAGCAGTTGATTATTAATCAACTTAATACCCCATAGAAGTAAAATACCCATCTTTGAGACTGAATTAAACTGAGTGAATAAACTCAGTTACCACCTTGAATGCTTACCATTTCAAGGAAATAAGGCAATAACACTAAATCACATTGAAATTGTAAATTGATTATTATTTTACTTATAAATACAAATTATTTTAGCCAGCAGATGTTTTCATAACTGTAAACCTTATTTACACAAGGCAGATGCAGAAGAATCCCAAGAAAATGAAGGTCACCAGTGAGTCTCTAGTATTCTCATTTGCATTTCCTCCTGTATTTTCATTATCTGTGTTAGTTGACCTTAAAGCGCTCGTTTCTTATGCTCTAATTTGCAAGGGTAAAATAGCCAGCATTTTTACATTAGCCTAATCATCACTTTCAGCATCAAATTTGCTCACAGCCAAACCAAAGTTAATTTATGTTCATAGTTTTAGCCTATATAAGAGCCTACATCTTTAAAGGCGAGGTAAGGCAAGTTTATTTATATAGCACAATTCATACACAAAGGAATTCAAAATGCTTTACAGAAGAAGAAAGACATTAAAATCACACAAATTAAAACATAAATAATCACAAATAATCATCATAAAATTAATATTAAAGGAGAAAAGTGCAGAATAAAACCCTTTCAGTCATATGCACAGCTAAACAGAACCATTTTGAGCCTGGATTTATCTACATTGTCAAAGTAGAGTCATGTCTCACATCTTCAGCAAGATTGTTCCATAATATTAGACTGTTTAAAGCGATCAGCATAGCAATGTGGTGTTTTTGATCATTTTAATTTAGATTCGGACATATATTCATTCAAATGGACCATTGCGTAACGCCTCTTTTACGCACGAGTTTTCCCATTAAAAAGTATAAACCTTCAGATTAAAGTGCTCCCCATGAGACCTGCAGCCTATTTTCTGCCACTTCCTGGTCCCCCTGCTTTAGGTCGTTTATCTTTAACAACTCCACCCCCCTCATCTTATCCATCAGTGGCTATTTTACAATTTGGCTAAATCTAGCTCTGAGGTAACAAGTGACACCTCCTGTTTCTATGCTTCCGGTCGCTATAGCAACCTCAGCACCACCGGGGAGAGTCAGATGAGAGCATGAGAGGAGAGAGCGGGCAAAGGAAGTGGCTGTGTCCGAAACCCCCCCACCCCCCTCCTGTGCTCGGCCACGGTTCCATCCTCCGCCCGTCCTCCTGCGCGTCAGGCCGGTGCGCGCTGCTGCGTATCAAATGTCTCTCCTCATGTTGGTGTTATGGAGACAGCTACTTGAGATTTGAGGACAAGGGCGCTCTAAAACACTCTGCTGCCCTCTGTTGGGGAAAGAATAATTTGCTAATGAGTACGTCTTGGCCACAAACACAGGTATCCTCTTTGCTTTTGAGGTAATAAAATCATTTTGAGATGATCTAAATGGCTATGGAAATTAATTCATTTCATATTCATTATATCTTATGTGATTTGCCAGCTGTTTTGCTAATTTATCTTTAGTAACTGTTTCTTTGTTCCTAATTGACATGTATCGTGTGTATTATTCCTTGCCAGAGGACACATGTTGGACACCTCATACTCACAGCAGTTTGTGCCATTGCCATGTATTTGTTAAACAGTAAACTGTCGAAACCTGGTCCGAGCCTCTGTCATCTATACTGCAACACCCAGAACACAACACAGAGTCATGTCAAAAAGGGGTAGAGTGGTAACATAAAGAGTAAAAATAGTCTAAGCAGGCCTAGACTTTTTAAGGGCTATTTTTAGAGTGACCTTTTTGCTAATTGCTAGAAATAAGAAGAGGAAGTGTAAGCCTATTCATGGGTTTCAGGCAAATTTTCCCTTCCTGATTTGAAGGATTTTGTGAGGACCTTTCTTCTATCAAAAGATAAGCTATAATATTTTATTATAATTGTGTTATTGCTGTAACAACAGAGGGCCGTTGTCATGCCATATCTGGAAATAATCCTTATCCTGATACCCATGAATTTTACATTTTTTCTAGGCTTTTCCCCACCACCAAGTATAAATTACACGTAAATGTGCTACAACAGGTTGTTGAAGATGCTCACAAATTTAGAGTGAATCACAATAACATTTCCAAGCTCATGTAAACACTGCATCTTAGACATGCATGAGATTAGTGTAGTGACTATAATTACTCACGTATGAACCATCAGGATAAACCAGCTCCTTAGCTCACTTTTATGCCCCTGTTAAAGCAGCAATTATCTCAAGGGGATTGAGAGTGCTGTTTAAAGTGTTCTCTTTAGGAGGAAATTAGAACAATGAACATGCATAAAATATGCAAATCTACTAAATAAATGTGGCCATTAATATTGACCTTTCTGTGTCTTAGAGTCAGCCCACCTGTCTGCCCATTACAGGACAGCTCCTTTGATTTCTAAACTGCTTTTTCTGATCAATATCAATAACCCAGTATTGGGAGACAATTATTCAATTACTATTACATTATTCTCATGTTCTTTGGTGGTCTTGCAGTTTTTATTGGACTGAGAGCCCTGTGAAGAAATGCAATTTAAAGTGAACAATTAAGCAAAGGAGATTTACTATGGTATAAATGAAATAATTTAAATGATTCAAATACTCACACAGGTCCTAGTCTAATTACTAAAGCAAAAAAGAGTAAACAAACAACAAATTAAGAAATGATTATGTAAAAGGTTAGGCCACAATGCAACAATATAAATATGCCTACATTTCAAGTAAACCTATAGGTGACCCTTAGTTTGTTACTCAAAATGAGAGAAAACCTTCAGATATGAACTTAATGACCTAAGTGGTGCCTACTGATTTAACACTTTTCTTTGAGAATAACACAAACTTGCATTGTTTCTCAATTTCTATCAGTGGCCAGACATCGCTTTTTCAGGCACTATTGTGTAATCAGGAAAGACGCACATTGTGAGGCTAAATAGTGGAAGTATTCCTGGATCATGTGGGTTTTATTTAAACAACAGTGACGAGAAAATAGGCGCTGAGAATAAAAGTAGCCTCTCCAGCAGCACAGATGGGCCCCCGCTTCCCGCCACTGGGTCATTGGGTGAGCACAGAGAGGAGGGTGGGAGGCAGCGGCTGTATTCTGTTAATCCAGGAGAGAAAGAGTGGGCGATGCAGGCCGGAGGAAGAGGAACACAAGCACTTCCAAGGCCAAGTGGGCTGAGGTTTGGTACACACTGCTAAAAACAGCTAATGACGCACAGAGGTCATCCCGCTGCTTTGTCATCAGCTATTTCAGCAATGTTAAACAAGTGATGGAGCAAAGAGGAAATGTTGACATCATGACGACAATATCCCTGCATTCTGTTCATTGTGTAATGTCCACCTGGAGAAACAAGTTTTCTCTGTTTTACCATAGACCTTATTTGGAATTTCAGGATTAGAACAGGATATAGAATAAAGCTTAGACATTTTATTTGTTTGTTATTTTACTTATCAAGAAAATTACCTTATCATTACTATTGCTCTAAGTGTGTGAGTGTGTCAGAGGGGGACTCAACAAGACAAAAAACAAAACAAACACTGATGTAGGCCATAGGACAAATAGGACCACATCATTCATAGTAGCCGACTGAGACAAATAATCAACACTTCACAAACTTCTATTGAGTGAGACCTTTGCTCTTTAAATTACGTCAACATGGAAGATATTTTTGGGCTGCCATGTTCAGCAGTAGGCCCTAGACTACATGTATTGACCTGTAATTGTGTACATTGCTGCTCACACACCTCTTTGACTTCATTACAATGAAATGTCAACATGCTGAACCTGGTCACCTACAGTTTCATATGTAATGAGGTTCTGTCGCCAGGAGAGGGCGCTCAATAGGACTACTTAAACAATAACTTTGTACTCCACTCTGTTAGCCTAAAACAATCTTTAAAAGTATAAATAATGAATGGTATATTTTAATGTTATTATGTTAAGTAGTCTATAGACAAAATATTCCTCTTACATTCGTAATTCATATTTTAAAATAAGAATAAAAAAATAAGAAAAAATGAACACAACCCAGGCCAACCTTGAAAGGCAATCTATCTTTTACACCTTTTTACTGTCTGTGTTGTACAAACAGTGCTGACGTGGTTGTGCACTTGACCATCACTTATGCACATTATTTATTTATTTCCCTCAGAGGAATACACGTGCTGCCCTCGTGTGGCCAAACTGTTAAATCCCAGTCTATATTTAAAAGTGCACTATGTAACTTTTTCTGATGGAGAGTCAGTAAAGTATGTCACCTACTTGTCTCCAAACACCAGGCCATGTTACAGGCAGAAGTGTGATGAGACGATCCACTCACTGTAAGAATGTATGTTTTTCAAGGTATTTTTAAGCAATTAAAACACCTGCAATTGACTAAATAAACAAAGGAGTTTAATGCATTAATTTACTCAGAAAAGCTGGATGAGCCTCCATTTTGGATTGCCAGATAGAGTTCAAACATGCTGGCAAAAAACGTAAAATGACTCTCAGCATCTGTCCCCAATAAAGTGTGTATATTGAACTTTCTAACAAGGTATGGCATGTCCAAATAAACTGAGAATGAGTTGTTAATACTGTTGTTTATGTGTTAGATTGTGTTTATAGTTTTAAAACCAATGCAGCACATGTTACAACTACATGCACCTAAGTACTTCCGAAAATGATTATAAATCTTGTTAGCATTTGCTTTCTGCCTTGTCTTGCTTTTCAGTCATGCAATAACTACAAGATGTGCAGGTCTATAAGTGGTACTTCACTTGTGGGCTAATTTCAGTGTATGATCGCCTAAATTGGATTTGAGTTTGACCTGGAGCAAAGCCACAGGTTCCTCACAGAGTTTACCAGGTCAGTGACCAGAGGAAGAGTTATGTGAGAAGGCCTCAACACATGACTAAGCTAGAATAGTTTTAAAGCCTATAGTTGGAAGATTGCGTGCATAGAGATACCAGCTTTCTTAGATTACTCCATAAAATAAACAAAGTACAACCTATTGCTTTTATAGCCTCTGACATAATTGGATGACTATCAGTTTGACAGCATGCTGGAGACGAGTTATGTCACTGGTTAAGGTGTGTCTCGAGTCTGCCATCACGGGGAATAGTTCTGTAGCATTAGTGCATTTATGGTGCGTTACTGCAGACAGTGGTTCCAAAGCATGACATCATTGAAACTGGATGCCCCACTTACACCAATTATACCTGACATGCTCTCTCTGCTCTCAGCTTTCTCTCTCCCTCCCTGTGTCTACATCTCTGCATCCACAATTGGTCACTAATATTTCAAATGGCCTAACACAAGAGGGCATTTTCTTATCATAGTTGAATGGTTAATTGTTAATAGGCCTATATCTGGAGGTTTTCTTTTACTCTTATTAAATAAAACAAAACAATAAATTAAATTGAACCAACTACAAGAAATTAAGTCTTATTCATAAGTTCCATAAAGTTCGTGGTGGAATGATGGAATGTAACTATTGCACATTTAAGTACTTCACACATGCGTCCTCTGCTCAGGTCTCTGCACTGGCTCCTGTGGCTCAGAGAATAGACTTTAAAGCAGCTCTGTTTGTGCAAAAGTCTCTCCATGGCCGAGCACCTGACATGTCAGTGCCATATGAAACATCTCACACTCTGAGGACTTCAGGGACCGGCCTCCTGCTGATGCCCAGAGTCAGGACTAAACATGGGGAATCAGTGTTTCAGTTTTATGCAGCTAAAACCTGGAACAATCTTCCTGAAGATGTGAGACAGGCCTCTACTTTAACAATGTTTAAATCCAGGCTCAAAACGGTTCTGTTCAGCTGTGCATATGACTGAAAGGTTTTTATTCTGCAGTCTTCTGTTTTAATGGCAATTTTATGATGATTATTTGTAATTATTTGTTTTGATCTGTTTTGATTTGTAACTTAAATAAACTTGCCTTGCCTATTGCCATTGATATGCATGACCTTCAACACCAGTATCTTATGTAAAACCGAATTTACACAGTGTTCCTCATTATAATTAACTATTAACTACTACTTTTGGTACTTTCACTATTCATTAACTGTTCCCATTCACTATTTCCATGGTGCAGTGCTGACATGTTACTTCTACCACACACCAGAAGATGCAATGTAAGAGCCTAATGCCTGTAAATTACAGGCTCGACCGCTTAATATAAAAATACTACAAGTAAACAGTGCAGTCAATGTGGCTTTAATTAAGTCCCTCCTCTTTTAGTAAAACACATGACATCATCGCGTGCTTCAGCCAATCCCCGCTGAGCTCGCGCAGCCCGGAGCCTCAGTCCGTGCTCGTGCAGTTTACCAGGCATCTGCGTGTGTGCATGTGTGTGAGAGTGCGTGTGTGAATGCCAACAACTTATTATCATGTATTTTTTATATTTTCTAAGACACATTTCATTTGTTGTGTAGTGTAATCAAGCCGGGCCGAGGGTGAGTTAGAGCGAAACGGAAAGAGAAAGAGAGAAAGACTTTTTTTTCCTCAATTACGCAGCTACCAAAATAAGTTCCTACGTTTATGTGTTAGAAAGTGCGCAGAATTCTGATCCGGTTTTTCATTGTGTCGAGGCTCATAGATGCTCACGGGGTCATCTGTGGAGGCTGTCACCGTTTACCAGTGCCTTTTAAATGCCGTTCATGTGTGTGGGGTTGTAGGCTACAGCTTGTAACAGCAGCAGTAACGCGTAATAACAGCCACACACTCTGAAACAATGTTAAAGACTCTGACAAAGAAGCTCAGAAGACACTCACTCAATGAAATACACCCCTTTCAGCTAAAGGTAAGTTTGGACCACTTTTTCTGAGGTGTTGTAGTAGCCTATTGTTGTAGTAATAGGCCTAGTAGTAGTAGTAGTAGTAGTAGTAGTAGCAGTAGTAGTAAAAACTATGGCACCAACAGCAGTAGTAGTAGTAGCACAGTAGTAGTATAATCAAGCTGTCCTTGACCATACAAACCAGAATTGACAAGGAGGTTGTTTGTGAAAAGTGTGGCTTTACTTTTGTGTCTTGTGACTCCACTGCATTTGTAGGCCAGTTCTCTATAATGTTGCCTCACTGGGCTTAAAATAAGCTCTCACACTTTATCTTTCACACCATAACACTGGTTGATATTGCACTTAAGTTTGTCCTACTATCTTACATTTTGACATCCAGGAAGTATGCCTTGTTTGTTGATATTTTCTGGATGCGTCCAAGTACTTCCAACCATTCATTACAGTGTTACAGGGGGAATTTTTTTAGGTTTTCATTGGTTATAGGACTTTGCCAGATGTTTACTGAAAGAAACCGGAGAAGCAAACTGCTGCATAAAACTCCAGAAAGCATTTGGCAGTGGTAACATATCACATACTCATTGATCTGTAAACTAAACTTGTGCCTTTATTTTAAGCCAAAAGCTACAGTGCAAATTCCTGCTTTGGAAAACTGTTGAGACAAAACTTTTGCATTACTTAAAGGATGTACAACTCCTGCAAAATTATCCACTATGCAAAAAAGTGCTCCTCAATTGTTACTGCTTAATACCCCCTTTTCACCGAGGAAAGGGGTGAATTGTATCCAGGCATGGGTCACTAACTTGCTCCATCCAGAACACTATTGTGCGTCAACCAACTGTATAGTCGCATGGCAGCCATTTTGTGCCAAAGTGGTCCCCCCTTTCAAAGGCCTGGCTGAAGATACAGGGGGAAAGTGTGCCATCCCTATTGTCTGCGGTGCTCTTATTTGGTGCTGTGGTCAATGGCGGGGTTCCATCTTGTTAGGGTGATCAGTGAAGTGAGTGCATCTCTCTGGGTTACTGGTCAAGATCTGGTGGAGTTACACCCACTATTACTGAGGCAACTGATTCCCACACAAATTATATGATTGTGAATGTTATCACTGAGGCAGATGGAATGGTGTTTTGCAGGCTTGTCAACTGAGCATCGATGGCCACGATTAGCCACCTGATCAATACAATAGATTAAACAGTAACTTGTACCGGATTTAAGTCTGTTTAGCACAAAAAGTAGATGTCCTTAAAAATGTTTTGTTTATCTTATGAATGTCTAGTAACTTTCCTCCATTCCTTGCATATGGTACAGCATGGTACTACTAGTCTGAAATGTATGTTACTGCTCAAATCACATTTTGATGTAGGATTTCTGAAAGTTGTGACAAAGTTAAGTGCAGGTGTTACTGTACTATTCCAGGCCTGTCACGATAATTACTATATCAACTTATCATTCAGTATATGAAAGCTGGAACAATATATTTTTGGCGTCAATATTTATTGTGAATACTTTTTCTTTGCAAATGTGGGGAGATTTGGGGCATTTTTATTCTAATACGATACGATTTGAGCTGTGAATTAGTCCTTTTATGGCTAATTATGTGTACATTCTGATATTTATTTATTGCAGCTCATGCCTTTTAATGAAACAGTATTTAAAAATAGTTTATTGGTTTTATCTTGCATTATTTCAATCTTAATTAGTGGCATAAAGTAGTTCCAGTATTATTGTTTATCGCAATATTTCTCTGTAGCAAATATCATGCTTCAAAATTTGTTCGTGACAGGTCTATACTACACTGGGTTTCTCTGCAAGTATTTTACAGGCCCAAAATTGTGTTGGATTGTGGCTATACATATGATTTTAACTTTGTTCACAGTTCAAACCATTTATGAATCTATTGATCATTTGCAATTCTCAGTTCCCACTATGCCTATTAATAAACCTCAGTGGGGTTTCTTGCAGTGTTGCTCAAGACAGTTTGGTAACAAGCCAAAGCTAAGATGTCTATGTTTATTCAGAATAAACCTGATTGTAGAAGTAAATGAAAAGAGTTACAAACACGGATATCGATAAAGCAGATGTCATGCAATCTCAGCTATATTAACCGTTGCAGAAAGCAGTATCTAGCTCAACTTTGTGTCTGTATGTCAGCGTGGAGGGCAGATACCTATGTGGCTGAACTGAATGTGGGAGAGTGTACACGGTGACATTGCCATTGATCCAGCTTAGCAAGCGGCTCAGAGACAGTGCACTGACAAGGATTTCAT
This sequence comes from Periophthalmus modestus, assembly GCA_019594935.1. Taxonomy (NCBI): domain Eukaryota; kingdom Metazoa; phylum Chordata; class Actinopteri; order Gobiiformes; family Gobiidae; genus Periophthalmus; species Periophthalmus modestus. The sequence goes on from JAIEZT010000068.1 coordinate 8,824,731, forward strand.
TCAGCTCATCTTGACACACAAACACTCCAGTCTTTGTCCATGTCGGGCTGCAACACAGTTTTACGACTTTAATGATGTGGCATCGCATCATGTGACCTTTATCACACAATTTCTGCTTGTGTTTTATAACCTCCTCCGTGGGCTGAATAACAAGAGACATAGTGGACATTTGTATCATTGTTGAATGTTTTGTAACTTTATTGCAAAATTATCCACATCCAAATCGTTTTGCAAAAAGGAGTTATTAACTGTTATTAATGTTATTTTGTTCTCGTTGCAGTAGACTTTGTTTTCTTAAGAATGATAACATCAGTGGTGTGAATGTGGCTGATCCTGATTGGATATTCTAGTTGGCATTAGTTTCGACAAAACTCTTTGTTTTGAGTCCACTTGTTTTTACAGTTGCCTAATCGGTTTTAAACAAGCTAAAGGTTTGGTTATACAACTAAATATTAAAACTTGGCTCAAAGTTAAAGCACAGGCCAAGGACATAAACAGTGGAGATGTTTTCCTGCCCTCTAATGCTTCCTGACATCAAAGTAAAGGCCCCTCAGACTGTCTTCAGTGGAGCATAGTTAAACTAATACCATATATTTAGATGTCAAACATTCTCCGTCCTTCCTAACACAACCATACAGTAACCATTATTTGGATTATTGTAGGAGCAGTAGTAGTACTCTGTTACATTTACACTGTTGTAGTATTTACTTTAGTAAGAAACTACTTCTTTTGAGTAGTTTTTGACTGCATTATACGCCGTCTTGAGTAATGTCTTTCTTTTACTCTTACTTGAGTAAAGGTTTTGGTTATTCTTCCCACCGTGTGCAGAGTTATCTATAGTCACTATTATTATATTGATCATATTAAATGATTTGAACATTTGTGTTTCTCGCACTGCTCCTTCAGATTTGATTTCATTTTTCCCATGTTTGTGGTCTATCCTTTTAAAATACCAGATAATATCATGTATGGCTTTGTCCTTCCAAATACATTAACTTCAAATAAATCAGATCTTGTGGCCAGACAGTTACTTTTAGAAATACTTTAGTAGTAGCTTCCCCAAATGACTCTTACTTGAGTAATTTCGTGGATGACTTCTTTGTACTTTTCCTTGAGTAATATCATTTTGAAGTAACATCACTCTTACTTGAGTACATTTTTTGGCTACTCTACCCACTTCTGTGTAGGAGTCTGAAAGCTGCAAATGTGACGTACTAGAGCACAGTTGTGAAGTTCTTATCTGTATCTCTCAAAGTCCTGTGGTGTCAAGTGCACCAGCGTATACATGCTACTGCCAGGAGAGATTCCTTACATTCTGATATAATGTATGAGCCATAAATCACAATGGCATCTCAGAGGATCGTCTCTCCTTGAGGTTTACATTTCCTCGAAAACGTCTACTCCATCTGAACTGCACTACTGACTCCTATATTAAAACATCAATGATATTTATGTAACTTTACATTATATTACATGGAATGGTTTTATAAGACTGAGGGTTAGGGGTTATTAGCAAATCATTGTACTCTGTTTAAACTCAACCCAAATCCAAAGAAGATACAGGATATGAGGTCATAGCCATAGCAACATTTATACAAACTAGTAAAACTCCCATCTAGTCAGCTGGGGATAAGGGTGGCATGTATTTCATAACATTTGCATATAATGGTTTATCACATTTTTACACTTATAATTTTTAATTACATGTATTTAGTTTATTTTTTATTTATTTATTTTTACATAAATCTTGCATAAAAGTATAAAATATTTGACCATTGCGGTAAAGTATAAAACCATGTTATGTTCTGACTCTTAGTAGTTTGAGACTCACTGAAGACTTCAGCAGCCTGTGTCCTGCAGAACTACACATGTTTTACATTTGTCTTGATCTCCAATTCATCAGCAGAGACCTTTGAGTCGGCCCGAGGGGAAGGAGAGACCAAATCATTACTGTCAGACCCTGTGTGATTGGAGGAACACTTGGCAATATTTGGCTCTGCGCAGACAGACCGATCTCTATGTTTGCCTGCATTGGTTGGGTTTCTAGTCTGTATGACTAGGAAAGATCTCGTGGCATAAGATCTCACAAGATAAAATTACCACAAGATTGTGCAGACGTGAGTAGAATGATATTTTTCCCAGTGTGTTTACATTTGGCTCAGACAAGTGAGTGGTGAGTAACATCTCTTGAGAAATTCTACTTCAAAAATAGTGCTGCAGCAAAAATATCAAATAAATCCATTATAAAGCCAAATAAATTAACTTTGCCGCACCATTTATTTACTGTATATTATGTCAAAATTGCTCCAATCAATCAAAGACAATGATAATAATCTGAAAAGGCTAAATGCATGGTGAAGTGTTTTATAATTTATGTTTTTGTTTGTGCGTCATAAACATGTTTCAGATGCTGTGTGTGACAGCAAGCTATGCAGTTAGGTCACTTAGATTAGAGGGTCTGATTGAGTTTTTTACATTACACATTGCACAGACTGACATGATAAAGTGCTTTGCGTGTTGTGTAAATGTTTAAATTTTTTTTGTCCTTTAGTTTGTCCTGTGAGTGCAGTAAAAAAGTATGATATTTGAATGTTTAGAAACACTTAATTTATTGTTCTTTCAAAAACTTTTACCTTATTGTTCATACATGTTTAAAGCGGCATCTGCACCATACCCCTAAGAACATTCATACTTAAAATGTATTGAAAAGCTGTGAGAGCTTAGAGGCCACTGGCTCCCTTCTTGCTTTTTCTTGTCTTTTGGATGAGTACCCCCTCCCACCCCCCAAAAGGAAGGAGGTGTGTGCGCTTGTGTGTATATGAGGGAGGACAGTGTGTGAAGCGTACAGCAGCACATGCACAGATGGCAGCTGCTCAGCGAGGCCTCACAGTGGTAATTACCCACACGAGGGGCATTACTTAACTCTTAGCGTGGCAGTCTGCAGGGTATCTGCATTGTTACGCCGGCTGCAGACGAGGAATTGATTTTAATGAGAGAGAGGAGAGGGGCGAGATTGTGGGAACTGAAAGTTGTCAATACAATGAATGTGAGTATGGCAGTACTTTGTCACTTTGGTTTGATGCACAAGTGGTGAACATTGGAATAAAACACAACATCTGCTTTTTTGTTCATCGAAAAAGAAAAACTTGCTTGAATACTACTGAAGTTGTTACCGTGACTTGCAAATAGTGTCTAAGTTATTTTTCAGAGTGTTTTCAAGTGTTCAAATTCACTTAAAATGAAATGTGGATCTTATGGATATGGATAAATATGGATCTTTCAAATATATGTACGGTTATTAACATGTTTAATGTGAACTGTTGCCTGGCTTAAGCAAATTGCTATTTTCCACTTTTTTCTAATGCAAATAAATAAACTGCCATATTAAAAGACCTCTCATTGTTGTGTAACCTCAGCCAGGATTTTAATGAAAAACATTTATTCAATAGCTGAGTCTTATTTTCTATTTGTGAACTCCGTCAGTAGTTTGTGGGAGTGCAGTGTTTCCTTACTGCCTGTACTGTAAGGGCTACCCGGCTGGTGGACCATATGGCATATCTGACCTCCAGTATAATGTGTCTCTTACAGATTTCTTACCATGGCAGCGGTGAGGGCGGAGAAAGTGACGACTCTGAGGGTGAGAACCAGGAACTTGCACAAATTGACAGAGGTAAGATGAACTAATCAGTCAGTGTATACATGGTTAAGAAATAATAAATAAATAAAGCTAAATAATAGAGATTCAGAAGGATAAACTAAATAAACAGCAGAAGATTGTTTTCTGTTGTTTCTTAACTTTTTAACTTTTTAGAATTACAGGAGAATGTCCATAAGTTTTCTATTTGTGAGGAACTAATGTAATGATGACTAGTGCCAATGCTGTGGTTTCAATTCTCAAAAAATGTAGCTGAAAGGAGAAACAGCTGACAACTGGAGGCATTTAATACATGAAAGCAAATTTTAAAGTACAAATGACAACATCTTGTGTTCTGCTGTTTTAAAACATAACAACAATAACATTTTATGTCAAAATGTAGAGATGTTTTGTGTGCATGTGGTTAGTTTTTGTAACTGTAACCTTTTCTAAAAAAAAAAAAAAAAACAGCTTATGTTTTCCTTTGACTCCTAGAGAGGCGGAGAAACTGCGCCCTCACGCCATTGGCCACCAGTCAGCAGCACAACCAGGGTCCTCTGTCTCCAGCCCGGCTACGACGCCTTCGCCTCCTTCTAGATGCCAATCTGGACCGGCACTCCTCAGAAGAAGAGCTGGAGAGGATCAGCTGTGGCGACAACAGGAAGTGGGTGTCGGCTTTTCATGGACGTCATGGCGATCACCATAGCAGCGCATCTAGTGATGAGGAAGTGCGGGACTTGTGTGGATGTGGGTCTCCAGCGGGTAACAGAGCCCTGGAACCTGGTGCTTGCCTGGCCACATCCCCCAGCCCCGTCCTGTTCAGCTCCAGCCCCCCACGGACTCTCAAACCCCCTTCCATGAGGTTCCAACTGCAGGTGGTACAGCCTGTCACACGCCCCATCATCCTCACACACTTCGACCAGGCTGCGCCATACAGGAAGTACCGGCACAGTTATGGAGGGGAGCTGGGGAGGCCCAGTCTAGACCTGGAGAAGATGCAACAGGTGAGTTTCCAGTGCAAACAAGCCCCACTTAATAAAGAAGACTGTATGTAATAGTACTGGTCAAGATATATCCCATTCCAGATAATTTGACCCACAAACTTATGATACTACACTATTGTAAAGGTAACATTAATTGTGAAAAAATGTAAGAAATATTAATCTACCAGACAAATGTTATTTGTGGCTTCTCAAAGTTTGAAAACGCTGTCACTAGTTGTTATACTACATAAATCTTGAAGCTACTTTACACATACTTTTGTGCAAGTGTATTCAGAGCAGTTTTTGAGCTTGCTTTTGCTAAACCAATAATCTGCTGTAGGTATTTCTACAGGCCAGGGACATTTATTAGCTCATATATTACCCTCTGCCGGTGTTTGTAGTGAAAACATTAAAGTACCAAGCAGCAGATGAACCTTATGCTGCCCGCTGAACAAGGCAAACAGTTATGTTGGTCTGGGGATCTGTTCCAAAAATACAATGATGTCCCAGCAGTCTACCCGGCTAGCCTCCGCACACGCACATGGCTCCCCAAATGTGCACGCTCTCACAGGCAAACAAAGTCATCCCTCTGCTCAGCCCGCTCGGCCTGCACGGTGGTCTGCTGGACAGGGATGAAGGAGCACGGCAGATGTCCACCCTGCTTTCTCACAAAGACCAGTGAGTGTGGGACAGCGTAAGAGGGGTGGAGGCTCAAGGAGAGGATTAAATACACAATCAAAATGACAGCCAATCATAACAAGCCCCAATACTGATCATCTAAGCCAAAGATTATTGGCCCAGAGCGCATTGGGAAAGGCTGTGTGCAGAGGGTTTGGGGGTCCATATGTTCATAGGGTTTTATAGGGAGATGGCAGATGACAGGAGACAGCATTGAGAGGGTGAAAAAAGAGGAAGAACTGCAGAGGTCTCGGGTCCGCGTCTATCATCCGGGGCGTGTATGTGTGCGTGCGTGGGCTCATCCTCGTGTCTGCTCATTTGTTGCTGTATCAGTCTGTGAGGAACTCAGTCAAGTGGAATGGGAGGTGCAGCAGAATACAATAGGGGGCCTACAGAGGTAGCAGCAGACTGCCCCAGTCTCCTATTAACCCTTTAACGGAGCACTTCCAGCTTCCCTTTTAAATCTCTTCCACAGAGCTCAGCATGAGCTGCAGCCGGGGGCATACGTTTATTTATCTCATAATTTCCTTAAAGGCCGGGTTAAAGGGTCAGTAGGTTGTTTTCTCTTAGTCTTCGATAATCCCTCATGCATGCTAATCCATGTCCAATCGCTCAGATGTGACAGTGTCATTGTTTGTTAACCACCTGATAATAATTGAAGGGTAACAGTTTGTATGGCAGATGTCTGCTTAGTCTCATCCAAGCATTTGGAAATATGTAAAATCCCTACATAAGGTTGTACTTTATTTATCTCATTGTATAATGACAGGCATTATTATAAGCAGTAATTCAATATTTATTGTGTCCTCAACCTGTATTTTCAGCTCTCCTTGTATTATATGGACATAAAGAGCCCAAGCCCTTGTAAAACAGTCCATGAGCAGACAAGTCACAACTTGTCTTGCTTCACATAAGTGTGACACTTGTGCCTGTGTGTTACCCTGCAGAGGCTGATAGCATATCTGTGCTGTGTGTTCAGCAGCCTATCTAGAATCAGCAGCGAAATAGTCGTCCATCATGTGTGAACTGATATAATCTAAACATCTTTTTTTTCTTTTTTTTTTTGCCCATAGGCTTTATTGGACAGGACAGATGTAATTTCATTATTTTGTCATTTATTTATTCATTTATTTCAGGCAGATTAATGGGCACATGTATCCAGTACACTCAATGCACATTTCACATATTTTTTTTCTTATTTAAGCTCGAAAAGGAGAGGGAAGAAGAACATTTATTAAATCCCACCCCTGGGGGTATTTAATTTGAATTAGATGTTTAAGCTTTCTTTTCAGTTGAACAAAAAAATAAATATATAAATATATTAATTCATTCAATTCATGACAATAACTGCAGCAAAAAGGTCATTGACACTCATTTAGATGTACAGTGATACTATAAGTAGTATTAGGCATATTTAAATTACAACAGAAAGAAAAACATAACAACAATAGTAAGAACAAGAATACCAGCAATGGTAAGGAAACAGTAATCATAAATTAGAGCCGACACTGATAATGTATGAAAGGGGTGACGAGAGGGGAGAGACATTCATTAAATAGTTACTTTGAGCTGGGTATCAGTCTCACATTGTTAAGGCCGGCAAAGTTCTCAGCATTCGTTCTGCAGCCAAGACTTAGACTATTATGAAGCTCAATGAAGTCTAAAAATTATATTGAAACAAAGAACAAAAAAAAATCAATATGCCAAAATGGCTTTAGAAAAAGGATAATGACTCTAAAGTTGGTTTCATTCTCCAGTTTGCTGGCTGCTGGGCTTCAGCCCACTGGATTGTAAAGATAAAACAGATATAGGCCTTGGCAGGAGGTGGGCAAAAAAGCAAGTGCACACCAGCTCGCTGCCACATCATAACAGTGGGAGAGTAGAGTTTCCATTCTTTTCTGTGCTCCCTTCCCCCTTAGAAGCCAGCCACCCAAGCCAAGACAATTCGATGATTGTGTGGTCCCTCCACCCCCACTGCTTTTTGAGAATAGTTGAACTGCGTCAACATGGTGGGGAGTGGGAGACAGGATATTGCATAAGTTTTATTGACTGGTCGTTTAGGTTCATAAGAAGGCTGGATTTGGCTCACTTCCTGCATCCTAAATTGGTGTGAATGGGCCGAAAGTGTTAGAGTGACTGTTTAAGATAACAGCCTCAGGTAGAGTCAACATTCACCTTCAGGTAGGAGGTGCAGAACACATGCACATTACTTAATTATAATATTGTTCTATTATGCTTCCCACAGAAAATGCTCCTTAAGAAGAATTGTGGAGGAAAAACACGGACAATAAAGATTCGGGTGAGTATCTCATTGAAACCCCACAAGCTCTGACTGTCCTGATGGTAAGCCTATACCTTTGATTTAAGCGGTGTTAATTTAATGCACACACAGCCATTCCCTTTATGCACAACTATAATAGGCACTGCGGTCCAGGGTTTCCATTGACAGCAGTGATAAGGTTGCAAGGTTGCTCAGCCCCATGCACAGCTCAACCTGTCCTCTCACCTGCTCTTTAATGTCCATCCAAGTGCATGCAGGGACAGTACGTGGCTTTGGAGCTTGTTCACAGAAGATCTAAGTGGCTCTTCCACCCTCAGATATGTCTTAAAGGTATACAGCAACAACAACCTGTAACTTGTGCTTGTGAACAGATAATAGTCAGCACAGTAACAGTATAAACAGTAGTGAGTGATAAACCTAAACAAATACATATATTTATTCATTTATTTACAATGGTCATTCATTTCTTTTTGAGCTGTGTTAGGCGGGAGACTTGCCAGAAGATATGGGACTTAGGTCAATTGGGATATGGCTTTTTATATCTAGTTAGTTCTGGGACTTACAATCATTCACTCTCCTATCTCTATCTCTCTCTGTCAGCAATTTTAAATCTGTTTGTTTTGGACAGTTGGAAGAAACCACTGTATCCAAAACAGAATTTTTAAATTTACTAAATAGTTTTACTGATAGTAAGTAGTAAGCTTATGATACTGGGTCCATTGTATTTCTTTATTTTCATTAAACTAAAGTAATGTAATATCCATGAATATACATTTGTCTAATGCCATATAGTGAAACATTCCAGGAAAAGCTATAACATTTCCATGGGGACAAGCAGGGGGTGGATTCTTCATCCGATAGTGTACATAGTGCACCTTTAATTGCACTGTAAATAGGAATATTTTTATTAGATTGTAAAGAGTTTGGTTGTGTTTCGTTGGTGGGGTTTGGGAGGATTGGAGAGAGTGGTGGAACAAGCCCGGGCATTTTGGCACAGAGCAGAGCACTCCAGACGGACGCGCAGTGTGGTGAGAAAAGTGACGTTATTATCACGTTGTGTGGGCTAGTGTCAGTGGAACCTTATCATGCACTTGTTTATGTACACACATCCACCGACTGTAATGCTCCAGGCTGCTTCATCCATAGCCCTAACAGAGTGCACTGAACAACATTAAAGGCAGAACTAGTGATGATGGAGAGATGAAGAGGAGGAGGAGTGCGGTTGCTTCCCTTGTGGTGTATTTCCAAGGATGAAGTCATTTTCCATTAATAGAGCGGCCGGCTGTCTGTTGAGCTGGCCTGATACATAGAGATATCGCCTCATATTCTCGTGTTCTCGCTGGTGTTGTAGCTGCTAGTGTCCTCGCTAGTGACGTCTTTGTGATTTGGGTGCATTCCAGTTTGTTGATTTTCTTCACACACACAATTTGTATTAATGCTCCCCGCCTTACAGCTCCTGTTCTCTCTGACTTTACCATGGGCCTCTGCTCTCTATCCCCTGCACGGCCCATCCTTTACCCCCTTTATCTGTCAACCCTCGGTTTCCTGGCTCGTATCCAAAAGAGACACTGGATCCTGACCCTGTAGTCTGTGCTTTGAGGCTGGATTCAAGCATTCAAAGATGGGAGTTGTTACAGGGTTAAGGAGGTCGGTGGCTTTAGTTAAAGGCGGGGGTCAGTAGGAAAACATAGCCCTGGCTTCTCCTCCAGGGGCTGCGGGTGAATAGGCGAGTGGGCCGATGAGAGCTTCCCAGGGCAGGAGTGATGGCGTCTGGTTTCAGTCACTGTGCACAATGGGTGGAGAGCGGGGCAAAGATTGATTGAGCAGGGGGAAATCATGCAGATTTTAAGGGAGTGGAAGGAAAACCAAATGAAGGAATAGCGTGTATACCTTATTTTGATTTGAGATTAGGGTCACAGGGGAAAGCATACAAAAACATGACTTTGCTATGATATCACTTCCCAGTTTGCTTAAATTGTTACTGGAATAATGTAATATGTAACTTCTCTTTGGGTGGCGACTGCATGTCCTCCTTTCTTTATAGTAGGTTCTCTCTGGGTACACCAAGCACTGTTGGTGACATGCATGTGTAAGGTAAATGCATGAATCCAAACTGCCCCTAGAGAATGAGTATATATTTGAGAGACTGCCTGTTTGTGTATCTACCTTGAAACCATCCTGCCACCCCTCTTGGTGTACAGTACTCCATGCAATCATATCAGCAACTCATAAAAGGACGAGGAAGTAGAAAACAATAAAAGGATATGAAAGTTTTATTATGTGACTTTTGCAAGTTGCAATATAGGATAGTAATTTTGGGGCTTTACTAGTAGGCCTAGGTTTGTATGGTAGGTAATATTTAGCCTTGGGGCTGACTGGCCACTTTCTAGGTTGTAGCTACTTCCGCCACTCATAAAAATCTAAATAATGTTATATACTATTTGTGTCATGTGCACAGTTGCCATAGCAAAATGTCACCTAAATTCATCTTAAAATAAATTAAAAGTGAATCGTAAGTTTGATTGTATGTTTTGTCAGGATAATTATCCCATATATGGTAGTTATCACTCAGTGTCAATGTAAACCTCTTGGCCAGACTCTAACTGTAAGTAAATAACGTCTGCTTTGAAATATCTGAAACTGGTACCATCCAAAATACCCCATGAATTAACCTCAACTGTATTTCCAATTTGTTCTTTAAATCTTTCCAATCCCATCAAAGCAGAAGGGCCCCAGCTGTAGATATGCTCCCAGGCTTGTCTTTAGAGTGTCTTATAGGACTTCTTCTTTTGGGATCTGTACTTTGTCTGACCCTTTTGGGCAGTGGATGTCTGTTCTCTGCAGATGTGACAACAGGACGGGTCTGTGGGGATCTTGAAACCATCCTGATCTATGTCTTTTCCCTCCCCCTGTTTGCCCGACCCCCATATCCCATGTGGAGGACAGTTAACAGCAACATAAATCACACTTACTGTAACATGTTCCTGGCCGGTATAAAGGGATTTTCCATGTATTGGTTTTTGTCTGTTTGTGTTATCAATGGTTGTCTGTGTAGTAGTGGGAATTGTTGTTGTGTTACTGCTTCTCAGTAGTCAGAGTTGGATCCCTAAAGATAAAGCATAGCAACACCTCACGTTCATACAAAGTCATGATATCACTGCACGGTTACGGTTATATGCATGTATACTCCCTGTATGCACATAGCACATATGCACATTAAAGGAGCTGTTGTTTTAAACCAGTCTTGGACTCCTGTATCCTGTCTGGAGGCATGGGTTAGCAAGTTTTCAGCGCCTCTGAAACACTGCACCAAAGAATGCAAAGTTACTTAAGCAGAAGTTAATGAAACAAGTACTGATACATAGATATTCTGTGAAGCCCTTTTTGTTTTCCAGTCATTCACTCTTTTTATTCTTGCAAGGATGTGAATAGAGCAATGGAAATTCACAGCTACAATCTAAAAAACATTGGGAACACACTGGAGCACCAAAGCCCCAATCTATCCCTCTCTGCAGACTTCACTCCCCCTCCACAGGCGCTGGAGAAACTGCTGCCTCACTGCCAAATCCAACAAAGTCATTTCCTGTAGTTTCCTGTCGGGAGGAAAATGACCAGGGCTAATTTTAGATGTGAAGCTTGTAGAGCCGTAAGAGGCCTGCTGCAGCTCACCAGGGGTCGACCTTGTGTGGGGAAAAGTGTAAACGTGAATGAAAAACTAGAAGTGTTTTGACTTGCTTTAATGAGGGCCAGGCATTTTCCCACACTCGTTTCTTCCAGTCCTGGTGCATTGGTTAAAATAATATGAGACAAATAATAACATGGCTAAGTAATAAACCTAGCAAGACAGCTCATCCATGTCCAATGGCAGTACTGTGCAAAATATTCAACAAGTTTTAAGTGAGATTTTGGAGGAAGTTTGTGTCAATGGCAAAAATACTCAAAATTTAAAAAAAGGCAACCATACCATATATTGCAAGAGTGAAGATATTGAGTTGTCCATTTCCATTAGGCTATGCAAAATACTGTCACTGTGGTGAGCAACCATCAGTTATTTTGAGTAAATCTGTACTAAATGTCTCACTCACACTCCTATTAACTCCTCCTCAAAACTTTAAAAGGGACACCACTATAATGTATAATTATAGTCAAAGGCTATAGTAGCCTTTGACTGTGACTGAGTGCTACAAGTCAATTATAGTTTACAGAACTAATGACTGTACAAAGTAAATAGTTAGTCTTAGTTGATGAATGCAGTTTATCCCTGTTGCGTACAACTAACATGAAAATATCCCCTTTTCTTTCTCCTTCAGAACCTGACCAGCAGCAGCCGTCCTCCTCCCAGATACACCTATGACCCATCCATCTTTGCATTTCGATCCCTCAGCACGGTGCCCCCCTGCAGCCCCCTCAACTCCAGCGAGGACCCTCCCTGCTCATAAGGAAATCCACTCAGCCCTCCACAGTGACCCAGCTCCCAGCGCCCTGTTCTGCATTCCCAGACAGACAGCCGCTTTCATGTGGCTTCTGCTGCCGAGACCAACAAGTGACTGTTAAAGACTGACAGCTTTAGAAGCACACTTAAGACACATGTCCGCTGGTCTAACTCTTGCACACTCAGGTAATCCTGCTCCTAATGCTGAAACAGGCTAAACTACACACTAAAGTCCAAGGGTATTTCAGGTATTGCATGTCTCAAAATCCTAAAATGTTCCTGTTTTTCTGGTGATGAAACCAACTTTGGACTCCTCACGGATGGGGTGAATAATTCAAAAGAAACTTGGATGATGATTTTCAAGTTAAATAATGCATGTAAGACAATCATTGGTACCGAGGAGTCATCCTTAGGACTAAAAGATTCTTGGTAATACTACGTAATCGACACAGTGAGTCATCTTATTGTTGAACTAAAAGGCAGTTTTTGACTTTTTGGCTATGAATATACCGGTCATGAGATATAACCAACTGTAATGACTGTAGTTGAATAGTCGATTTTTGATGATGTACTGTGTGTTTTAATGACTGTCACTTGTAGTCAAAGTTGAGTACATGTATCTTCTTTCCTTGCATGGATTCCAATGATTGCAGAAAGGAGAGGTGTTAATATCTGATGACAGTAGTTACTGCACATTTGGCAAAGTGTAATCTGTGTTCTGCATAGCCTACTTTATAGTGTGCCATGATTTTAAATACTACTGTAATTCATTACTTGGAGGTAGAAGAGGATCAATTGTGTATAGACATGTTAGTGTCTTTACAAGTCCCTTAATGCCTCAGGGTGACATTACGGTTGTATGAAATGCTAGTTCTCGGTTCAGCACAGATTTTAATGGATTTGATGGGCGAAACAACAACTCTGGACAAGGACTTTGCTGAAGAGAAGGTAACATTGTGACTGATGTCCATGTTGCACAAAATGAACCAATAAACGCCCTGTGGCCTCTTGTTTGGGCAACCACTTGCTGTGTGTTTCATAACCAGTTAGTTGAATAAAAATCCTGAAACATTCCACAGTATGTCATTAAACTTACATTACAGGTGTTATTTTATTTTTATAAATACTTAATGAAACATAGATTCTGGCTGTGAATGGACGTGCATGTATACTGATCTGAATTGCTTAGAAAAAGTGGAATATTGTGGAATATTCCTGGCCAAGCAATAACATATCCATAAAGCCAATCTGGAAGCATACTCCCCCAGAAAAGTTATATGACCATGCACCATCAAATTTTGCTCTGAAGCACTGATACAAGTCTTTGGCATCTTTCACCTCTGAAACTGAAATACCTATTTCTAACCACATCATATTGTTTGAGTTTGATTTAAAATAGAAAGTTACAAAGGATAATTTAATACTCCACAAATGGTTAGATGTGTGCTTCTACCCCTCATTAGTAGGTCACACACACAAGTTCAGAGCAAAGCACCACAGCCAAGACCACAAGCCTCTTTACACCAGACCATTCCCTGAGAAGAGCTCTTTGTGCGAGAGAAGAGAGAGAAAGCGCTTCTGACGTCAAAACTGGTTTGGGTGTGAACAAGGCATCCTAGTCAGAGCCAGCTGCTTGAAAGTCCGCAAAACTGGAACAATGGGTTCAGTAACAATTATTGAGTTTAATTACATTTTTATATAACAAAATACAATCATCTGAGAACATTACAGACACAAAGCAAGACTACAAGAGCAATTAGTAGGAATTACACATAAATGAATCTTACTTTATGCAAACAGTTCAAGTGCTGATGGGCTTATTGGGAAATCCTGTTAAAATAAGAACTTTGCATGTGTGTCAGTGTATATACAGACACACACACTTCACTTAGCTTGAGTCATTATCAGCTTGCATTTCATCCAGTTAGCCATCCAAGTGTCCAGATGGTCAGAAAAGCTGCTTCAATGCCTTCCTCTCTTTCTCTCTCCCTGCTACGCATTCTCTTTTGGAAAAAAAAAAGGTTATGCCAGCAATTGACTAGTGCCAAACAGGAGTGGGGTAGACGGATTGGGTGTCGGGTGAATTTAACAGTAAGAGAAAGCTGTATTGAGATCAGTTAAACGTCCCTGTTCTGTCCCTTACCGTTTTCCACTCAGTAGATATATTGAAGCAGCTCATTCAGATTAAATGACAAAATTTTAAGTGTGACCCCATCTTGAGTACAAAAGTGCCAGCAGGCCAACTGCCTGGTGTCTGCTCAGATGGAGGGCACTTCTCCAGCATTCTCAATTTAAGTGAATAGAACTTAGTGTGGTTTTGTGTATCGCTCTGTAAATAGTCCCAAAAGCTGAAAAGGGTACATTATTGTCCAAACGAGTGGGTCTGGGACAGTTTTATTGGTCTGCCTCTCTATTTCCCAGAATGACCAATAGTAGGCTATCTAGAGCTATGTAGATCACTTTGTATTGTTGGTATTCACCGGTATAGAAAAGTTGCTTAACCGGAGTAAGAATTGTCCTTCAGTAGCCATATTTGTCATTTAGGTGTGTTCGACCATCTCCAGTCTGACCTACAGGAAATAAAAGAAAAGGTTATTGTCCAAATCTATACAAAAGGACCAGTGGACAAAAGATGTAGTATTATGATAAGAATATGGTCAGGTTGTGGGAGCTTTTCCATTTTTTCAGCAATGCAATCTCATGGTTAGAGCAACCACTTCATTCTAGCTGTTTGTTTTTATTATCTGCTGTACAAATAAATCAGAAAACATAGTTTACATCGCAAATGTCTTGATCTATAATGGGAATTCACAAATATGCCTTACCTACAGGAGGCACCCACACACAATAATCAGGGTCATCGTCTGGATATTTTCCCCCAATGAGTGGTACAGGAGGCTAAAATAAACAGAAAAAAATTAATAGATGTAATAAAATAACTGTTATGGTGTATACTGATCGAACATGCAGGCTCTCACCCTGCTTGGGCCAATGACTTTCTTCTTCTTTTTGGGAATAGACTCAGCTGCGGTTTCACTACTGTCATCAGGTTTGGACTCTATGAAAGACATACCTGATCAGCATTGTGATTTAATAGACTGATTAATGTGTATAATGGTCTAGATAACATTTTCTAGTAAAATATTTTAGACTTAAAACCTGAGCAAGTTGGGTCTGAGGATGTTTCCTTGTTGATGGGACTTTTATTGACCTTCTTCGCTGCTTCTGTCAGATCACCTCCTTTCTTTGCTTTTGGACTGTGCTCTGAACAAAAATAAATATAGGCTTTACTTTATAAGGAGTCCCTTGTATCTGCCATAGAAGACAATGATGTGGGCATCTGCCACCCTCTAGTGGAACTATTGAGAATACATTTTACACCGTATTATTGTGTTCCATTTCTTTCACCTTTTAGTCTGGTCTTTGGTCTTCCTTCCTCTTTTTCTTCTTGCGCCATTTCCTCGGTCACCGATCTTCTGGTCTCCTCCACTATTTTAGGTTCAGCAATATTTACACTGACATCGTCATCAATGTCCTCCATTTTGTGCTTGTTTTCCTCATCTTCCTCCTCCTCCTCTTCCTCTCCATCTGGAGGCAGCTCTTTCATATTGAAGAGCTCTGCGGGTAGATTAGGACGCTTTGGGGGTAATTTCTGAAATCATGTAAAAACAAATAGAGTGAACAAACATGGAACAGTGTGGAGATGATAGATTGAATAATTGTTCTTACCCCAATTGTACCAGTCTTGAGCTTGAATTTACTGCCACCCTTCATAGCCCCAAAAAGTGGAAGGGCTTTTTTAGATTTTTCGGGCTCGGAGCTACTGCTGTCATGTAAAATAAACCAAAACATAAATTATTGAATAAAATAAAGTTGAAAAATATTTGTAATTTAATTTGTATACCTTGGCAAGAGTGATGGTAACTGTACAGGTCGTGTAAGTTCAACCAGTTTTTTAAGTCTCTGAGCTTCTTTCCTCAGATCAGCAACATGAACATGGAGTTTCCTGCGCTCTACACCATCCATTGCTGCCTCGCTCCGTACGGCCGTCATGAAAGCATCCAGAGGGTCCTCAGTAGATGACCCAGAAGAGTCTGATAGTTGTGGTTAGATAGATAAATAGTTAAGATGCTGGATATAGACGAAATATAAAGCAAACAAGAGCTCAGTTGAAGACTAACCCTTCCTTCCAGAATTAAGCTTTTTCTGAGTGTCTTCTATCTCTTTTTCCACCCCTGCTAGTTTAGCCACCTGCATGAGCCCAAGACATAAACACATACACTTATTATTACATATTGTCCTGGTTTGATTCAATTCCTTATAATCTGTGCCATCTTACATTTTAAGTTACATGTCATTATAAATGATTAAGCATCTAAGCATCAGTTCAGTGCAACTAACGTTTCACCCACCAGAGATTCAAAGGTCTCAGCCCGGTCTTCGATCTTCCCTGCTTTTTTCATCCTCTCCTGTCTCTTTCGTTCCACTGTGCCAGTTCTGTCAAGGAAAGTATCATCATCACTGTCATAGTAGTCCTCATCCTCCCAGTTCTTCTTCTTGCGCTTCCGGGACACTAGACATCACAAAAAGGGGTTGCATTGTAACCTGTGATCTTAGGGAAATAGTTTTGCCTTGTCTCTTGTCTCTTGGCCTTGATGTCCCACCTGCTGCCTGGCGCAGCAGGCCTCGAGCCTCCAGCATTCGACATGCCTCCAGGCAACACTGAACTGTCACCTCCTTCTTCTTCCCTGTGTTGGTCACCTCAGCCACTAGCTGCCTTCCCTTGGCATCATCCACCGGTAATCTGACAAAAAGAAATATTAGTGTCACTTAACACTGTGCTCAAGAAATGCCTGGGTTTTAAATGTTCCTGTATGTTACTTGATTCTGCAAAGCCATGTTCCTGAACCTTTCTCTTCATACTCAAACTCTAGCTCCTCTCCTGTAACAAAATTGAAATAATTAGATTGTAGTACATTAAAAGTCATTACTAGACATAGATAATACAGTTATGAGTGTCAAACCTTCTCTGTCGTAAAATCCTTGGAGTGCTTTCTTTGGATCTTTGAGATAGGCTGCTTCCTGGTCTTCTTGAAATTCTGTTGAGAAGGGGTTCTCCTCGTTTTCATCTTCAGCGACTGCATCATCAGCTGGAAGAGAAATCCATAGATACCAAGGAAAAAATACAGATACATATTTCAATAATCACAATTAAGTATATTTTAATGGCATCACAACTCACCCATTCCCCATGAGCAGCCTGAATCATCAGTTGACTTTTTACTCTGGTTCTTCTTGTCTTCCCCATTCTCTTCTTTCTCCTCCTCATCATCATCAGAACCGGCACCCGTCATCCTTTTCTCAAGTTCCTCTCTCTGCTTTCGGGCACGTTCCTTCAGCTCTGTTACAGTAAATTCAGACTCCTCCTCCTCATCAGACTCTGGACCCTGCAAATAGTGTAGTTCAATAAGATGTGGGATGACAATGAATACACTCTAAGCCTAGGGACTGATTCGGTTGGACAACAATATGGTACCAGTACAATAAACCATTGTAGTATTTAATGTGCTTAGCCGATTATAAATGTGTAAGAAACTGTAAGAGGATCCAGGTAAACTATAGACCATAAGCAGACCTCTCTAGACTCCAGACTCTAGACTAGTGGTTCTCAACTTTGGAGATCACAGAATAATTACAGGGGTCCCAAAATGGTAGGGAAAAATATAAAATTAATTCAGTAGTATCAATAGTGTGTTTTGTGGTAGGGAAGACAAAAAGAAAAAAAAAAAGGTTGAGGACCACTGATCTAGAGTAGACTATATTACATAAAGGCACAAAATAATTAAGACAAATTTTATGCCTTCAAATTTAGTCACCTAAGCAATATGAATTAATTCATTTAGTTAAGAGATAATCTCCTTTTCACTTGGGTCCTAAAGTTAGAATACAAACAGAAAAACTCAAATATAGTCCTTGCATCTCAGTGAACATTATAACATAAAACTACTTCTGTATCTTACCTGTAAAATAAAAAGCCTCGTACTCCCACCAAACTTCAACACATGTCCCACTTTTAGCCTAATGTAGGTATTTGGTGGGATCTTATTCTTGTTCACAACAGTTCCGTGTGTGCTGCCCAGGTCTTGGACGTAGAAGCCCCTCTCCTCGCCCACTGAGCCCGTCTCACCGGACTCTCCTCGGTACTGGATGATAGCGTGGTATCGGGAAATGGACGGGTGCTCCAAAGACACATCACATATTGGTAAACGTCCGACAACAAAGAAACTCCTGTCTTTAAGTGGTATCGTGTTTACAATCGCTCCGTTTTTAAGGATTTCTATAGCGTAGGGGATCTCCGGAGCCTTACTGCCCCAGCTCGGTTCTGTGTAAGAGAGAGGGGGGAATTTACCAGGCGGGGGACCTTTAGGAAGCACTTTAGATTTATCTTCATGTTTTGTTTTGAAAGAGTCCGCCTTCTTATTTGAATCATTCGTGTCCTTTATCCTTTCTTTTTGTGTCTCCTTATCGGGTATAGTTTGAGCATCTGCAGTTCCATCTTTTTTGTCCTCTTTGGCACTGCTTGGTTCAGATGCTGGCGTCTTGGTGACAGCCGCGCGTTTGGTTGACAGAGAAGGTGCTGCAAAAAGAGCCGGCTTTTTAAATGGTTCATCCGACTCTACCTCGACTTTAGACACATTTTCGGTTTCGGGTTTTTCCTCGTGTTCCGTACCCGTGGGCTCAGATGTGTCCATTATAGGGTTTATTTCTTCACTTGTGTTTTCCACACGCTGCTCAGGCGATGGGGAAGCGGCCATGTTTATTTGGTCCGTCAATCAAATTGGACCGCGTTGTACCATTATTTAAATGTTTTCAAGATGGAATATTGATTTATATAACTCTGCAAATAAAGTCCATTAATATTACATAATTACTTTGATCGCGTACAAATATTAATATATAAATTAATATGTATATAATTATTATTTTCATTGTGTCGGAACACAACAGACCGCTTGTGCTCACCGGACCTTTGTACTGCAAGGACAGGAAGTTTTTATGCGCTCAAACTTGCGCCTTATCTCCCAAATCAAAACGTATTTAGATCATATTACAACACATACCCGTCTTCCTCAAACTGTAAGCTACTTACTAACTTAAACCTTTTATACATCGATATTCATTACTTCCATTTAGTGGTGTAAATGCTTTAGTATCGAGATTAAGAGCTGCAAAGGTAACATGACGGTGCAGGCTATACATATAAATAAACGTGTGATTGCGTAATCTTTTGATGGGTGGTCAGTGATGGTTGGTACTGCACCAAAGATCTTTACTACTCGCATCCTTTCTTAAACCTTACAGTTAGCCCTGTGTTCATCATGATGCGTTACTGGGGTGAGATTCCGGGTCCTGCAGGGGCTCCACCGAGCCGCAGCTCTTTTGACCTGCTCCAGCGGGAGTTTCGCTCTGTGGAGATGCAAGATCCTCCTCTGCATCAGCCGTCCGCTCAGCGACCGCGTCCCACCACTATGTTGGACATCCCCTCTGAGCCCTGCAGCCTCACCATCCACACAGTGCAGCTTTGTCAGCACACACGACGCCTACGGGGACTTTTAGCTTTAGCTCAAACTCAGGCTCAGGGGGTCAAACCTCTGCCTCCTCTGAAGGAAAGTTAGAGGAGACAGACACCAACCTACCTCTGCGAGCACCCACTCCTCCTGCCATGCCAGATGACCTGCTCCCTGTGGACAGTAAAGCTCCCCAACAGCCCTTCAACCTCCGGCACAGTGACCCTGAAAGTGACTTCTACAAGTGAGTAAATCAGAGCTCTGATGTCCAAGTTCACTGCAGTAGATATAGAATGCATCATTTGCTGTGTTGGAAGTTTTATAACATATGCAATTGAATTAAATGAACATATTTTTCACCCTCCATAAATAATTTTTCTTTCTCTGTCATTTTTCAGGGGCAAAGGTGAGCCTGTCCTAGAGCTGAGCTGGCCATCCTGCAGACAGCTCCTGTATCAGTCTGTGGCCACAGTCCTGGCCCACGCAGGTTTTGAGTCGGCTCAGAGAGAGTGTCCTGGAGACACTCACTGACCTGGTTCATGAACATTACCTCAAGCTCACTCAACAGCTGCGAGTAGCAGTGGACAGAGAGGCTCGACTGGGCGCCACTGCTTTCCCTGATGTGATGGAGCAAGTCTTTCATGAAGTGGGAATTGGCAGTGTGCTCGCGCTGCAGCGTTTCTGGCAAGTGCGGATAAAGGACTATCACAGCTACATGCTACAGGTGAGAAACTGTGTGAGATTTTTCTACTCTGACAAAATCGTATATTGGGTTGTTATCTTTGTACATACAGTGGCTGTTATTAGCTTTAAATGCATTTACTCCTTTATAAAAACATATATAAGCATTTTATGATTGTTAAGACACAAGCATCACAGTACAGAGCTTTCCCTATTTTATGTTTATTGCCTTCTTCGGATCTACTTTGTACTGATACATTGCATGTATTTCACCTGTCACTACTTTCCTCTTCAGTTGAGTAAAGATCTGTCTGACGAGTATGAGCGTCTGGTAAACCCAGAGAAAGCTCAGGAGGACTCCAAACCTCCCAGGATCAAGGAAGAGCCTATGAGTGACATCTCGTTCCCTGTTAGCGAGGAGCCGGAGGCCGACTTGGCATCTGGAGACCAGGCTCTGCCCATGGGAGTGCTGGGACCACATGGAGAGAGACTCACGTCAGGCTTAGACAGTGACCAGTCTCCTCACACCTCAGGTAAAACTTGAATCTATTATAGATCTTTTTCACTGTAAGGCACTATGGAAAAAAATGGTAGTAGTTCATCTTTTAAAAACAACTTTTCTTTCCTTTATCATACATTTTTAAAGCCAGAAACAGTGTTGAAGTTTAATGCAAACAAAAATGAATTTCATTTATTTTTCTTTCTCCCAAACAAGGTGCAGGTGGCTCCAACAATTCTCCACTGTGGCCCCAAGTAAAAATAGAGCCTCATGATGGTGATGACGGCCAAGGCTCCAGTCACCACCATCACCACAGTGTTCTGGGAGGAGACGTGTTTGAAGAGGGTGGTCCCATGTCCACTATAAGTGAATCTGGGGGGGGCATGGCTCCGTCTCCAGGGGGCGCTGCATCAGACGGGAGCTACGGATCACAATCACCGGACTCTCTCATGGGAGCATCTCCTGTCTTCAACCAGAGACCCAGGAAACGCAGGAAGATGTAATACTATGTTTTCTATAAAATACATTATTCTCATGGACCTAGAGATCAGTGATGCACAGCCGTGAAGTGCTGGACTTTAAGTAGTGGCCAACTACTTCAGAATGTTACTTCTGTTGTGTTAGAAGTGTACTTAAGAGGTCAAAGTTGTTTTAATGAGATGGCCTAGTAAAAAAGATCTTACAGTTATTATTTGCTGTCTAAACTTGTCCTTAGTAAGACATTAAATTCACAGTCAATGTTACCCATGTAGACAATAGAAGCAGAAACATAGATTGATAGAAAAGTAAAAGTACAGAAATGTGCAAAACTATTTTTGAAACACAATGTGTTACTGTAAGTATTGTGATTTGACACCAAATATTCAAGCCAAACATGACTAAAAACAGAACGATCACCCCATCCAATATTTGCTCTGCCTCTGAGTGACCATCTGTTTCTAATCACTCATCTTTAATTCATGTTTTTCTGCTCTTTCCGGAGAGGTTTGTCACATCTCTAAATCTGAGCTGTCGGTCTTGGGTAGGAAACGCTGCAGGACAGAGCCAAAGACCTTACACCTATCAACAACCATTCTATTGTTGTGATATTAAGCCACTGTTTTCAGATCCACATAACAGGTGTGCTAATAATTTTGGCAGCCACAGTATTTGGCACGACAAACAAAGAAGCACAAGGATAAGTCTTTTGTACTATTTTCACATTCATTTCTAATCAACCCAAAATTTTCCATGAATACTAAGTGTGGCAATTTGTATTAATTCATTGTATTGCCTAAAGAATAAAATCCCTTTTCATGTTTCTTGTGGCTTGATTTCAGCTGTTGAGTTATTTGTAGAAAGTAAAAAGCTCTTTCAATTAGCTTAATGACTCTTAGAACAGGGGAAATAAAAAGATTTAGGCACAAATTGTTTTGTTGAGCAAGCTAATAAGTCACTAAACGGCTTGTTTTCTCCAGCTATTAACTTTGTGTTTCTTCAAATACCAATTAGCGCCAGTGCAATTTATTCATATAGAAATCCCTAACCCAGTTCTTATGATGATATATTTGTGTTGTGTTTTTTCCAAGTGCAGTTCACATGAAACACACTACTAACACAACCACCTGTCAACCTGAAGCTGCCGCACCAAATAGCATCTGTTTCAGTAATGAGACAAAGCCATGAATGCAACACCAGAGGCAATTATAGGCTGGTTGTCTGCTTCACCAAGGCGACATCAATCCAGACTTAATGGCAAATTAATCTTGGCATGCATAGTTTTGCATACACAATGAGGAGCAGGTCTTTTCTTGAAGGCGTGTGATTTCTTTTTGTGCATGACTATCACATTTTCAGAATTAGGCAGGTAATTGGCTGCGTACACAACAGAGTGCCAATGAGGTCATGTTTTCTGAATAGCCTTTTAGCTGCATTTATGGATGATTTGTGTGTTATAGGCAAAGTGAAGTAAATAGGCACTGGCCATACATAGTAATGTTTTTTATTCTCTATATATTATCTGAACCACACAGAATATATTTTCAACAAGTCTTACTTTCAAAATGTACTACTGCCTACCTCCATTTTTCTATTTAGGTAAATGGAGGTAATGGACCAGTTAAATATGTAAATGGTTAACCACTGAAGTACTGTGCTTCAGTGGTTAACCATTTACATATTTAACTGGTCCATCTTGCATTTATTCAGTTACAGGTGTTTTTGTTGCTCAAAAATACCTTGAAAAACATGCATTCTGCATGCATTAGTGAGAGTGAGCTCTCATCTCTACAGAGCTACCAATAACTTGACCTCATATTGTCTCCAAGAATGTAGATTTAATGTCATACTGTGGAATATTCCAGAAAGCTTCATGAAGACAGACTGGTGGCAGACCCTCCATTAGAAAAGTTACATAGTGTACCTTTAAAAGGAGATAACCGTGTTTTCACAGGTAGATGTGTTTTCCTGGACTGGAGTTTGTGGTTTGAACAGAACATGTTGACAGTGTATGATATTGAGAATGTTTTCTACTAAACTATTACAAAATAAAACAACCACTCTTAGTCCCTAAACATCATCTTTCTAATGTTGAAACCCTACCGTATGACTTCTTTGCAGTCTTTGGGGTTTCTCCTTGAGCTCATTTTTACCTGCACAAGGCAGCTGCTCAGGGGAGCGCAGGCCGTTTTAAGGTAGTTTGTTAACTTGTCAAAACTGTGCTCTAGGGAGGTTCAGCAAACGTAGTAGTACTGATTGGTGAAATGCAGGTGGTGTGGTCACATTGGCTTGTGTGTGTTGTAAATACCCTGGGATCAAGATTGCGAAACCAGCAATGATGTACAGTGGATCAACAGCACTGAACACACATATCAGAGTCAAATGAATATTAAATGTTTTATCACTTCTGTTGTGTCTAGATAAATGGCATTGCTATTGTAGCGTTCTGGTGTAAGGAAACACATAATCTCTACTGTAACTACTACTGTAATGTCTTTGCTACAGTAACCCACACCAAAACAACAGCAGTCTCAACTCAGCAGAGCCAGTCTCCAAACTGACAAGTTACTGACGAATGGAACCTTGACATAAAACTCATCGGCCACTCACCTGGCTCCATCCTCCATCCTTCTTTGACATAAAGTTTTGAGGTTTAAGTGATCCATTTTCTTCGATCTCTGACAAAGAGCACTGAGCAAGCAATATCTGTTGCACATTAGTTTCTGTAAAACTTCAAATAAGACTGTAGATAAGAGTAGACTGTGTTGAGTCAATGTATGGTTACAAGGAAATGTTAGAGTTGCCAAGTACAGAAGAAAAGTGAAGAGGAGATTTGTGGGCCAGGTGATTTTATGACATTATAGCTGATGTAAGTGAATAATAATAAATTAATAGGTTTGACAGTTTGATAAGTTTGACAGCTCCAGAAGATTAAAGATGTATTATGTAACTTTACCTGCCGCTTTCTAATGTCCTTGCTATATATTTTGCATTAACTGGAATCTCCCACAGTATGGTATTAAATGTATTTCTTGCATTTATTCGATAACAGGTGTTTATATTGCCAAGGAAACACCTTTGAAAACATGCTTCTTACCGCATGGAGACATCGTGTATCTTTAATTGTGAAGAGAACAGCTGAAAGAAGAACAGAAAACTTAGACCTATTTGTACATGGTCAATGTTGCTGATTAACCATTGATGGTGTCCCTATATTAAGCAGCTTTAAACTCCAAAACAATCAAAAAAATATTGATCTGCTGTGCAAATTTAATGACTACAATAAGTTAAAGCATGATCCAGTTATATTTGCCCTGTGACAATGTGACCTCATCAGTTTGTAAACAGCTGCTGAGCTGATGCACAGGGGAGAATAGGTGTAATTACAAAAATGTCAAGATGTTTTTGAGCGGGGTCTAGTATGAACCAGAGCTGAGGGAGCACTGGAATAATGGGACCCAACAAATGATTAATTACCTCTCTATGTGCCCCTCCGTTCATTGAGCACTGAGTTTAATCTCTTCAGCCTTAGTTGAGAGTTTGTGAGCAGAATAAAAATGTGTTTAATCTTTACACAATAGAAGCTGCTTCAGGGTCATACAATTTTCTGTTTGTACAATTACAAAACACGAAAGCAATTCCAAACTAGTGTCAGTAGAATTCAATAAGTAATGAATACAAAACAAGGTATGAGCAGAAAAATGTGGCTTCATTAACATGTGATATTTATTTTGAACACAGTGTGTCTGTTTGTCTGTTGCTACAGTTGGGGACAGGAACGTCTCACTGCACATCAGAGATGCGGGCGTGATTGCAGAATGTCTGGATCAATCAATGGGCATTTTCAGTTATGGCTGTTCTACGGATAATGTAGAATGGATTGAGACCCCACTACATCAAATATTCTCTTGGACCAGGGGGCACGTTGGACTGCATGTACTAACATCAATCTATTTTTCACTTCTTTTTTCTCTACCCAATTTAAGCATACCAGCTCTAATCTTTGTCAAGCAGAGAGGGAATTAGTACACAAGTCTTGTATAATATTCCTACCACTCCACTAGTCACATCCAACCTGTATGATAGTGTACTGTAAACATGTATTGAAGTCTCCACTGGAGGGCAGTGTTTCACTGTTTCATAAACAATGCCATTCTTTTCAGATGGGAGAAAAAGTATTCTATGCTTACCAAAGAGTCGTAGGCACTCCCTGGTCTTGTGAGGCAGACAAGAGTTTAGGTATTAAAATGGCTATGTTACCAAATCAGTACCTTTCCAAATCTTAGTTATAATAGTATTTTTCTGCTAAGTTGCTGAGATTTTATTTCTAGTGACAAAAGACTACGCATAAACCGATAATAAAACTAGAAAATAGTTAAGCATAAGTCAAGATTCCCACATCACATAGCTGAGGTGTGTTTGTTTTGCTCAAAGGTGCTCCTCACATCACTTTATCCTGATATCTTAATTGCTTGTCGTGGCAGCAGTGGGTTGTTGAGGAAAGTGGTTTTCTCAAATCTGCCTTCGTTGCCGGTGGAGAGGATAGAATAACCAATTAGGGCTTCTGCATGTAGCCAGGAGCCAGCGGATAAAAATAGCATGACCATTTCTCAATCCAATTCACCCAAATTGATACGGCCTTGGATAATGTACATTCACATCAGTTGTTCAGAGCACTTTAGATGATGGTTTTGATATGGTAAAAGAGTCCCCATATGTTTCACACTGTACTGTGAATGTTCTTATTCAGTAAAATGAATCTCATTTGAGTGTGCTTTTTGACTGACTGCACACTCTGCCTGTTTCCTTGTGCTAGAGATTATTCTTAAAAAAAAATCGTACTTTATGCAGTGTATTGCACCAACACATTACAATTGTATTAAAAGTACAAATGATATCTCCAACCTCAGTGATGGGCTTCAGATTCTTTGCTTCCTGCTTCTGAAGAGTGCAAACGCAAACCTTGCTTGCTCCTGCTGCTTCCTTCTTTACTTTGTTTTTTAATCATTTTACCTCTTCCAGTGCTGGGAGATTTGTTTAGTTATAATTTTCTTTTAAGTAAACTAAGCCTTTTAACCCATTTTTACATTTTTTCAACAAAATTTTTGACAAGCCAGCGACATGTTTGGGGGAAGAAACCAAAGGAATTCTTTCTGCGAACGCTGTTGGAACTATCAACAATTATTTAATGAGCTACAAGCACGGATATTTAGTTTAGAATCTGAAAAAGGACTTCACCGGACGCTCCCTGTAACTTCCAGTGATAAGCAGCCCACAGTTACTTTCAGAGAAGAGGGTGAAAAAACTGCTACTTTCAACTTAAACCTGAGTGATACAGTGTCTTTTCCAGAACTTTGTAAAGACAAGAATGCCAAGTGATAAAAGCCAATGCTAATATAGTTACATCACCCGAAATACAGCTTACAAACAGATTTTTACCACTGTCACAGACTGATGTTGATGTTAATGTACAAACAGAAAATGGATTTTTGTCACATAACAAGAGCAATGAAGTTGGCAAAAGAGCACAGGCAGACAGGTGATCTGTGCCAAACGTCAAGGTCAGAGATACGCTGCTACTAGGAGACGGTGCTATCAGAGATGTGACTCAGAGGAATCCAAACATGCTCCTATCCCGGTCACACTGTTTCTGAGATTACAGAATTCCTCCTGAATATGTCACTTCAATCTGGAACATTCCCAAGAGCTTTGAAAACTGCAGTTGTCAAGCCTCTCCTAAAGAAGAGCAGTCTTGATGCCACAATACTGAAGAATTACCGGCCAATCTCAAATCTGCCGTTTTTAGGCAAAGTCCTAGAAAAAGTTGTTTACCAACAGCTTATTAACTTCCTCCAAATGAACAACTCTTTTGATATTTTCCAGTCGGGTTTTAGACCCCACCACAGCACTGAGACTGCTCTTATCAAGGTGATGAATGACATCCGCCTGAACACTGATGCAGGCAAAGTCTCAGTCTTGATCCTGTTAGATCTGAGTGCTGCCTTTGACACTGTCGATCACGGGATCATTTTACAGAGACTAGAGAACTGGGTGGGCATCTCTGGTATGGCACTAAACTGGTTCAAGTCCTATCTAGAAAACAGGGAGTTCTTTGTTGAAATTGAAAAATGTGTCTCAGATAAAATGTCCCTGAGCTGTGGGGTGCCCCAGGGGTCAATTTTGGGACCCCTGCTGTTCAATCTGTACATGCTGCCACTAGGTCAGTTAATACCGAGCAACAATGTGTCCTATCACAACTATACAGATGACACTCAGATCTATGTCTCACTGGCAGCAGGTGAATATGGACCAGTGGATTCACTCTGCCACTGCATCCAACAGATCAATCTGTGGATGCAAAACAACTTTCTTCAGCTAAACTCAGACAAGACTGAAGTCATAATCTTCGGCCCACAGAAACATAGAGAAAGTGTCAGCAGTCACCTCGAGTCTCTTCCTCTAAAACCTTCAAATCAGGCTAGAAATTTAGGGGTAATAATGGACTCAGACTTGAACTTTAACAGCCACATCAAATCAATAACATCTGCAGCTTTTTACCATCTAAAAAACATTGCAAAAATCAAAGGTATACTGTCAAAGCCAGACTTAGAGAGACTTATCTATGCATTTGTCTCCACTAGGGTTAGACTACTGTAATGACCTGCTCACTGGCCTCTCCAAGCGGGCCTGAAGACAGCTGCAGTACATCCAGAACGCTGCTGCTCGGGTCCTGACCAGAACCAGGAAGTACGAGCACATACGTCCTGTGCTCAGGTCTCTGCACTGGCTTCTTGTAGCTCAAAGAATAGATTTTAACGCAGCTTTGCTTGTGTACAAGTCTATTCATGGCTTAGGTCCAAAGTACATCTCTGACATGTTAGTGCCATATGAACCATCTCACACTCTAAGGACTTCAGGGACCGGCCTCCTGCTGGTGCCCAGAGTCAGGACTAAACATGGAGAATCAGCGTTTCAGTTTTATGCAACTAAAACCTGGAACAGTCTTCCTGAAGATGTAAGACAGGCCTCTACTTTGACAATGTTTAAATCCAGGCTCAAAACGGTTCTGTTTATCTGTGCATATGACTGAAAGGTTTTTATTCTGCACGCTTTTGTTTTAATGTTTTAATGTCAATTTTATGGTGATTATTTATGTTTTGATTTGTGTGATTTTAATGTATTTCTTATTCTGTAAAGCACTTTGAATTACTTTGTGTACGAATTGTGCTATGCAAATAAACTTGCCTTGCCTTGCCAAAACAGTGAAAGTTGATTTCATAGTACAATGATTTATGTTAAATCTTTAAATCTTAAATCTGTCTGCTACTTTCTTGTTTTGGGCTGTCACAGCAAAACAAATTCAATGTGACTGGTCAGACTTTTACGTCAGATGCCCTTTCCATCACAACTACTCTGACTGGAGAAAGCAACACAAGTACCTTGCCCAGGGGCACAAATAGACAGGACATGTTAGAGAATTTTCCATTGCACAGCTGAACCAAGGACACCTCCATCTCTCTTCTTTGTAACATTTCTTCATGAATAGGTGTCAGTCTGACCAGCGTCATCCCAGGTTATATAATACACCAAGCAATGGAAGCATGGTCAAACTTGAATGGACAGTACAAGTACATGTCTGTAATCCCTCAGTCATCCAGGTCTGATCCATGGTAAAAATCAAAGTTAAATCTGTCAACTGGACAAAAAGTTGTAGTGGAGTGAAAATACAAGTACATACTCATGCTCCTGTAGACAAAAATAGTTTGTTGTTAGATATCAGGAGTTGACTTTCTCCACATAACGTATCCTTAGGAGGCAATCTTGTATTAGAGTGGTTTGAGGTGAGAAACAGCCCTCAGGACAAAAGAGAGTCCCTCCTTTATGCCTTGCAGCATCATAACCAATAGCCAGGGGGAGCCCTGCAGACACAATAGGCTTTTGTTCATCTAAGCCTCACTATCACTATTAGACTGGTGAGTTTTGTACCACCTGCTTTGAATCATTCAATCATCATTGTTTAGCCCAATTATTACACTAAACATGTTTCTGTAAAATGAGTGTTTTAAATGAGCCACTAATAAAATGCCATCAAGTTAGAGCAAATGATCACTGAATCAAAGCTTTCCATGTTTTACTAAAGAATGCGTTTATTATTGACTATTATAAATTCTACAATGAAAAGCCTATTACTGTGCATAGCTGTGAAAGCCTCCTCTGAAGTGCACTTGTTGCACTTGTGCAGCAGCAGCGTTATGATCTCTCCTGGTGTCTGGTGATGGAGGAGATGACACCACTCCATCCGTCTGGAATCTGTCGGCACTCTCCCTGAAACTGTCAAAACACTTTTAAATCTGGAATAAACTGTGAGTATAACCAACGCGCCAACTGTCAACAGAGGACTGCATTTTGTTTGAGTCAGCAGCATTCATTCATGGTGGTTACCAAACTTCTTTTTGTAAAATAAGAGTGGCTTATAGTGGTTTAGTTTAATCTTTATATGAAGGGACAATGCTCATAAAAACATAAATATTCCACATGATTCCACGTGATTGAAGTATCTTTCATCTGCAGTGACTGATGAACGGGATTAAACTAAACTAATCTAATTGTGTTGCTTAAGTAAAAGTGCAGATACAGAGATTAAAAGTTACTCAAGTAAAAGTTAAAATCACATCACATGAAAAAAATCTGTTTAAGTACCTGTTCAAAAATGTACTTTAAGATTAAAAGTAAAAGTATTTCAAACAAGTGTTGTTAAATGTAGTGATATTGATTAAAAGTGATACAGATTTTGATCAGCAGCAAAATGAAACAATTTAATTTTTCTCATGAATTTTGTGTATTTATTTTTGTTTGCTCAAAGCCGAAGCTCGAAACTCGAAAACTTTAGTCAGGATGTTACCACGAACATGGTAAAAATAATCAGGTGGAACAGGTGTTTTTCTTTCTTTTTTTAAGCTATGTCCTCAACAATCATTTAATATTTATTGAATTACTGAGTGGTGTACACCTGGTTTGTTTGAGCATAAGGCTTATTGTGATAATGCGTGTTTAGTGTAGTCATGATATACAGAAAAAACAGAGTGAATCTGGCTCGGTTGTCCTGTTTTTAAGGGAAATTTACAAGAGCAATAGTAAAGTGAGAAATATTTGTGTGAAAAGGGTGAGAATGAGGGTCATTTCAGTTACATAATGAGCGATATCAGTGAGGGACAAGCTTGAATTTCCATTTCCAAACGCCAGCTTTATATGTGAAATAACTTAGCTCTTTAACAGCCTACTTATTCTATCTCCCACTCAGAACCTAGTCATCAAAACACGCTTATAAAAACAAGTCCTGAATCCTTGGAACATGTGTTGTTTTGTATTTTTCCTGATCTCAAATTTGTGGTGCTGCAAATTGTACAAATAGAGTGTGGATGAAGAGACGTCCCGCTGAGAGACAGAGGAGACGTGTTTGTGAGAGGAGACACGGTTATACCAACATCAGAGCCCTCGTCAGGGTTCTGTACTTAGGATCAAAACAAATATCTCTTTAGAATTCAATTAGAAATCTGTGTCAAGTGAAGTCATAGTGGTTGAAATGCTACGGAAATGTCATGATTTAATAACGGTAACTGAACTTGCACTACTATACCAAGGACACCTCTGGCTCGGTCCTTGTCGGCTGAATTATCTGGCTTATGTCATCGGAGGTTATAATACTCCTTACAACAAAAGATTGAATGGACAGCACAACTCCAGGTTAGTCCATGTTGTGAAATTTCCCTATCAGCACCTGCAGTAGATGAACACTTTCTCAACTAAATTATATTGCTAAATATTTATGTAATGGAGATAAGCTTGTTGAGATGGTAAATTATGGACTTGAATTAACTTAAATCATTATTCAGCTGTTAGTAAATATGATTTTATTAAGTAAACAAAAAAACCCAACAAACAAGACCAATTTGAGGTATTTTCAGAAAACTGCAGTAAAGTCTGTTTTGAGATTCTGTATCTCAAGTCAAAGCCAAAGCCTTTCATAAGTTTCCTCCTGATAAGTGCTTCACAAGAATGTTTGTGTTATTGAAAGACCAATGACCCAATCTTTGAGAAGCTGCAGGACTAGATTTGATGTAGTAAGTTAACATCCAAGTCTTCAAAAAGTCAGGTGACTCGACTTCATGTCATTAGGGTTTAATTTTCAGTGTCAAAATCTACCCTAATGACTCTTATTTAATGACCAGCGTGCCTTCAAGTATGACTATTCCCATACCATTCTGCTTATCTGATATGGCTTGTCCAGTTCATTGGCTGTCTATGGATTCATTTGGCTTTAGAATCAGACACTTGAGTTTGCATCCAAGGCTGCTGACATGGCAGTCACAGTCAGAGGTTTCTGCCAGGGCTTAATCGCAGATGCAACTGCCTCGTAATGTGGAGCTGGAAGTGCCAGGCATCTCTTTGGCCACCGGTGCTGTGCTGATTCACTTGACTGTGCATTCTGTTTATATTGTTTCTTTTATTTTAATATTGTTCTCTGGTTACAGACATATATCAGGTTAGGTCAATCACTTTAGACATTCAAAGACTTACTGGCAACTGTCCTATAATATACTATAAAAGTGTCCACTATCAACTGTAATTCAAAATCCAAGTATCTGTGCTGATATTGGGACAGAAAGCTAGTGTGAAATGTAACTGGATGGCGTCACTGATTACAAACTTACAAAAGATGTGCACACCACAGTGTTGTTGTCGGGGCTTACTGCAGGTTACTGCATGGTGCTCGTGTGTTACATGGGGCTGGCTGTGGTGACAGTAGCTCCTCTGATCGCCCTCCAAGCCCCATGTGGGGCAAGATCTTCTGAATGCTAAATTGCCACTGCCACTTGTAATTTTGGTCTCAATTCTATCCTATCAGTGCTATCAGTGCTTGTCAGTGCTAGTTCTGATAGTATAGACCACATTTGTTTTAGTAGCTGAAGTCTTGACTATTGCAATTCGGCTAAGTGCAAAACATGGTCAGGTTTTTAGTGCAGTACAAGATTTGGTCTCAGGGTTGGGACAAGTCACTTGTCTCAGGGCTGGCACAGTCGGTGACTGGCTCCTTAGCACAAAGCACTTTTAAAACAAATACGACTTCACAGTTTATTTAAATCCCAAACATATCACTTTTGCACAGGCACTTTAAATACCAACTGTAGCATATCATCCATGTTTTGTAAAGTTGATTAGTTGATACCTAAAAGAAAAAGGAAAAGACTTTTTAATTGTCAGTAACATAAAAAGTCATATACAAATGTATACCATGTTGCCTTTGTTCTTCTTTTTTCCAGATTTATGGTCAGTGGTCACAAGGCACTTAAAGTGCTTTACATCAAGGCACCACTCAGCCATTCACACACACATTTACCAGTATATGCAGACAATGGGGGCGAGGTGGGTTATAGATATATTTATAGTTTTAAAACACATCACATACAAGCTATGGATAGCATTGACTTTACATCTGGTATAAATCAACAACACCTAGAAATACAGCAGCCGGAGGTTGTGCACACTGGCAGCAAAAGGCTGATTAAACCAAAACTTGTTGTGAACCAAGATTTCTAATGGCTTTTGTATGGATTGTGATTAGACTGCCTATCTATTTCCAAATCAAGTCTACAAATCCACCTCTGAACACTATTGATTCTTTCACATAACTCCCAGTGAGAAAGTGACTGGAGAGAGAAAGACTTGGGACTGTTTTTAAATAAGTTGTAAAGAGAAGGTTAGAACAATATGGTGGGTGACATTTATTATCTCTGTTCACTTTGAGACCTCTCAGCTCAGGTCCTGATGACTTGATGTGCTGATCTTTGTGTAGTTTGAACAGATTCTATGGAGTTCTGACGGCTTCAACATTCACAGTGACAGCAGTGAAACTTTCTTTGTAAATGTTTTGGCCTGCAGCGTGTGAGGTCCCAACAATAGTTTACTTGAGCTCAATTAACTCCTGTCACACTGTTTAATGGCGCTGTTTGGGACTCTGTGTTTCAGCACTTCATGAGACACTCCCTTTATGTAGTTTTTCAAAGTTGTGGCCGTATGCTGTATGCTCCTTTGGCTACACAAATTATTCAATTACTCCTCTTTTAAATGTGCGAGCCCAGATAGAGGCTCGGCGACAAGAGCAAATGCGCAGAATGAAATTAACCTCCGCTAACTCCTATGGCCTCGACACTTTTATGATTTTCTATTAAAATGCTATCTCAGCTTTAATTAATTCTGTTCATAGTGCCCAAAAAGAACAGGCACTTACATCAACTAATCTTTGTTTGTGCCAGGTAAACTCAAAGATCAGGGGTTCATATCTAAACCTCTTGTAATTGTAATTTTGGGCCTGAACATTTTTAAAGGTTAAATGTTAAGATACACTTTATTGTAGCTGTAGGAAAATTGTCCTTCAATGCCATATGGAGCAATATTAACATAGCTGGTCCTAGTTATGTTAAACCCTGCAAACCCTTGCCAAGGCACTGGAGTTATCTTGCAATGGTGGTGCCCACACATGGACTTACAGGTTCATGGGTTAGTGCTCTCTGTATAAACTGTCTCAAATTGGAACCACTCTGTTGTAACGACTGACAGGAGGGACCAAAGAGACAGAACTCGGGGGGGGGAAGTTGAACAATATTTATTAACAGTTTTAAATGTGCGAATGAAGATACATCAGTCAGGGAGTTGAGAACGAGGTGTTTGCTGTGGTCCAGGGCTAGAGCGTGAGCAGCGGGGTCTGAGACGAGGTGAGCAGTGCCGGTAGAGGTGACCTGGGTCAGAAGAGGTGAGATTTGTACCGGTCGTGGAGAGCAGGGTCGGAGGCAGAGGAAATGAACGGGTCCATCGAGCGGGAACTGACGAGGAGCAAAAATATCCAACTTAGAAAGAGTCACAAAGAGCAAAAAACATGAACTGAGCCAAGCAGAGATGTACCACAATGTATACGCAAACGATCTGGCGCTCAAACCCTGGCTCCCTCTGTCCTCCTCAGGTGCAGTTTGAGTAGGTGCAGGTGTGAACGGGAGGAGCCCAAACTCCTCTACACCCAGCTCCAGGCTCAGATACAGAAGGGAGGGGAAAAGAAACAGTGCAGAAAGGCAGGAATGACTGGGATCATGACACACTCACCCATTCACACACACTCACACACAGGGGGATGAGGTGGGTTAAGTGTTTTAATGCTTTATTTTAAGAGCAGGATTTGAACTGCCAACCTTCAGACAAGTGGACAAACAAGTGGACAACTGAGCTACTTCCACCCCACCTAGGGCCCATACTTAGTTAGACAGTTTCTGATACCTGCAAATGTAAAAAAACAAAAAAGACTAATACATTGCACACGTGGTTTATAAATAGTTATAGCTATAATAACATGCAAGTCACATGGGATTTTCTTGTCCCCATTTCTCCGGCATATATGTAATATCATATATATGCCTGTGGTCTGACCTTATTTTATGATATGATTTCTCTTGTAAGTCACACTTAAGTCTGAGGATTGCCTGTGCAGTGCCTATTGCCTCTATGCAAAAATGAGCTGTTAACCCCATGTAAAGGTCAAGGTGTCAGGATTACACAAATGAGATGACTAATGACTAAGCTGAATCCATTTATACATTTTAATGGTTTGCATACATTAATAATTCCCAGCCATTTTGCACACGATCACACGATAATTGCAGCTGGAAGGAATGACCCCATAACTGTAGGTGACATGACATGGTGGGATGGTAATATCCAACACTTGACTGTAATAACTACGAATATGCACATTTCATAAGTGTTAGTATTTAGTTATTTAAGTTATTTAGCATGAATAAAACAACAACCACAACTCCAGGAATGCACATTTGTGATTTACCCCTATGGTGTAACCATAAAGGTCCTATATTAAACAAAATTGACTCTAAGCTTTAATTGAGCTTTAAGCCATATTATAATCCTGTTACCTCCTCAAAAACATACCTGGAGTTGTATTTTGTTTCATTTCACATCTCCAAAGCTCCAAAATACACTGTTCCACCTTGTGATGATCTCATAAACCGGTAGTTTTCACACCTACTGTTTACTTTCTGTTTAGTAAATATTAGCAATTCCAGAGCTGAAATCATTCAGATGACTCTAGTGAAGCTGTATGGAGTTTAAAAACACAGTGGAGCACTTCCTGTCACTATATGACATCACAGAGAGTTTTCAGTTTGAGAGAAGAACACAGCCTAAATATGAAGGGTTTGTGTCTTAAATATGCATGAATGAAACAAGGAGAAAACAACATTATAACATAGATCAGAAAATAATGTAACATGGCCCTTTAACAAATACATACTATGTATTTTGGGGTATTTTGCATGAAACTAGCAAAAGACGAAGTTTAAATTTGTCAGCTGGACAAATCATTGTAGGAGTGAAGACGTTTTGCTGCTCATCCAAGCCGCTTCTTCAGTTCTGGTCAGATCACTGGTGGACACTGCCTTATATCTATCTGGAGGGAGGGGCTAACCACACTGAAACTGTAAACATCTATTGTCTCCAGTTTCAGCTGGAACTATCCCATTCAACCTTGTAAATAATATGTAAATACAAATTAATGAATATGTTAAGAGCAAATCATCATTTGCACTTAGCATAATAATATAAAACTAAAATCTTAAAAACGGGAACAGGGCCACTGACCACGGACCTGTTCAAAACTACAGAAGTGATAGACCCGCCTCTTCATGTTGGCCTTTCACTAGAAAGCAGCAGAATTATATCTATGTGTTTTTAATGTTGAAAAATGGTTTGATCCAAAGTCTTTTTTTTTTTTTTGTTTTTTTTTTAATAACCACCAGTACAAAGCAGTGGGTAGAGATAGGAGATACATGAAAACTGTAATTTTCAGACAATTCAAGCTTCAGAGGCAGCTAAATACAGGTTTACTCAAACATACACAAGGCCTCAGAATATTGAACTACACTGAGATGAAATACTTCATTTAGAGATCTTCTGCTTTGTTTTGGAGGGAAAGACTTCTCACTGCCTTGTTTTTTGGTTTTTCTTACAACACAGCACTCTGAAACATTACACAACACCGACACTGTGGAATTTTACTTTATATTGAGAGGAGATTTTTAGATTTTGGTATTTTATGCTGGGTCCATTTGTTGAACTCACCTGTCAGAGAGATAATCACCTCATGTTTTTAGACTTGAGCTAACTTTAGCACCTGTAGTCGGGGGTGAAGCAGAGAGAGGGGGTTGTGTCAGGAGGGTTAATGGTGCTTGGCAACATAATTACTCAGTCTGCCCCAAAAGATCCTACAAAGGAGCTTTATCTGCCCTAAGCATAAAGACTCAAGTCTGCAGGAAGCTCACGGGAGCAGCTCACACAGGATGGAGCCATGATGTTGGGAATCTGAAAAACACAGAGAGGTAAGAGTAGAAATATAATGCTCTTTGAATTTGAATTCTATTACAAGAAATATGAGTCAACCTGATATTAATTAGACAGAAAACACGGCATTAAACAGCTCCTGCTAATATGAATCTTTTTTTTTCCTTTCATTTATGGTTCACATGTGTCTGTGATTAGAAATTAATATTACATTACAAGTTACAGTAGTTTAGGCTATTTAAGCAAAAATACTCATATCACTAACAAAAAGTCAATTCATTTTTCATAATAATAGATAATCACTGAAGGAACATGAACTAAATGTTACACTGATCTTTATTTCCTGCACATAAGAAGTGTAGCTGTAAAGAGACAGAGGGAGGGAGGGATGTGAAGGAGAAGGATAGTTACCATAGTGATGTCCTGTATGCAGTTAGGCTTGATTTGACTCTTTGAGTGAAGACTTAAGGGACGTAACAGGCGAGAGGTTCAGATAACGTGCAGTGTTAAAATCGCTGAAGATACAGAAACACAGAGGCACACCCAAGCACAGGTTATGCAAATGCTATGAATTTGAAGTACACTGCAGACAGCATAACTTCATCTTTCACAGCCTGAGAAGCAAACGCCAATTTTGTATACATTGGTTATCTTACTCTTAGATTTTTACTTGTTTTTTTTGTTTGCCTGGCACATTTTTCCCTTATCAAAACTAAACCAAGCAACCGAGTTTTGATTTACTTTGTCCGAAGAGAAAATTCAACAGTTCTCTCTAGTGCCATTCAAGCGTCTCAGTGACTAACAGAGGAGTCCTACAACACATAATGGGATTGAAGGAGTGAAATATTGTTACCACAGGTGTGTGTAACCACAATTTTACAGACACAAAATGAAGAGTTTCAATAGTATATAAAAAATTGTATGACATTTTTATTGGGAATTTTAGCTCTAAGGTCACCAATGACACTGTTTCTCTGTTAGAACTTGAGATATCAAAGCAGCTGAATAATGGTCAGTCTGAGAGTTCATACAGTGATAAAAATAAAGTTAAAGGTCCATATGTAACATTTTTTGTGGAGAATCTGCCTGCTGCTTGTTTCCATGGAGATATTTGCTTGTCTGAGTGTTCATGGCATTAATGTTTTCTTGCATTTGTTTAATTAGCTGTGGTTTACATCTTATCTTACTGTGAGAAAACGTACCTCTCTACATAGCTGATCTTTAACTTGCTTGTCTCCAAGGAGATATAGTTTAAAGAAGATCTATTGTGCTGCTATGTCTGCTGTGTCTCCTATATAGTTAGTAATCTATGACATCCATGGATTATTATAATTTGGACATTTTAAATCGCAATACAATATTCATCTAAAATGACTTAATTAAATAAGCGCTGACTTGTGTAGCTGTTGTCACCTCCGATGGATAGCTACACATCATGCTACCGAGGCATGGATTTTTTTCATTGTACCAAAATGACTATGCGACGCTGCCGAATCCTAGGCATATCATCAATTACAAAAAATTAAATTGGAGAATGTACAGGGGGCATATACCAAGGGCGGTGAAAACCAGTGCCACTGCTGGAGTCAGGACTGAATCATCGTTTGAGTTTTATGCACCTAAAACCTGGAACGATCTTTCTGAAGATGTGAGACAAGCCTCTACTTTGGCAATGTTAAAATCCAGACTCAAAACAGTTCTGTTTAGCTGTGCACTTTTCTCCTTTAATGTTAATTTTATGATGATTATTTATGTTTTTGTTGTATTGTGATTTTAATGTCTTTCTTGTTCTGTAAAGCACTTTGAATTACTTTGTGTAGAAATTGTGCTATACAAATAAAATTGTGCTATACAAATAAATAAAAAATGGGAGTTCATTGGCAATATGGTGTCTTGAAAATAAGATTAATCAGTCACTCACTTGAGGTGAGTAAATAGTGGTACCATAGTTAAAAGCTCAAAAAAGTCAATGCCATACTTAAAGCATCAACACATTCACTTCACAGATGAACTTGTGGTGGATCCTTCACCAGAAAATGTTACATAGTTTCCCTTCACAGAAAGTTTTATTAAAGTTTTTCACAAAAGTAACACATCGATTTCAAATAACACTGAATAATCTCTTGTGTTATTCAATATCCCACCAAGCACAGGCGTTAAAGGTTTTACTTCCACATTTGAATTACATTTAATGCTATATTTAAATAAAATCATTCAGTCGTGTGGTGTTGGAGAAATGATTAGTTCTTGGTGGGGATGAAAAACACAGCATGGGTTCATAAATCTCTGAGAATTCAATAGGTTCAGTAAAAGAACACATTTTAGCGGGATGTCTGCACCAGTGGATTAAACCCTTTACAAGACTGGGTCAATGCAGTGGGATGTTTTTCAAATGAGACAAGCCCTAATCACTGAGCATGCAATTGTAAGTAATCAGTAGTCATTATGCCATTACTCTTATGCAATATATATGTTACTATTGGCTAACATACACACAAATAGTCACTATCCAGTGCAAACCCTGCCCAGGCTTGCACAATTTACTTGGACTAATTTAATAAAGGTTTAGGTTTATATTTATTTGTCATATACAAGTTAACACATATTCAAGAAGGCAATGAAATGTGTTTGGATAAGAACCTGCCAATTCACTTAAAAACAATATTATATTAGGATAAAAAAGTGCATACATGCATTATGTTGCACTTTATCACCAAAGAACGTTCCTAGTTTGTGAGCTGTGTTCACTGACAATGGCAATAAAAGTCTTCTGATTCTTCTCTTAGCAACACTGTCAATCAAACCTGTTGCTAATGCTAGCTGGGGCGACTTTCGGAAAAGAAGGCACCTGATTGGTCTGTTATAATGTCCATATAAATAAAAACACCAGGATCTTGTAGAGCGGGTTAATACGAACATTTTAACACCAAAATGAAGAGCCTAACAGAAGCAGTTACAGAGAGAGGGGCGACAGTTTTTCAATGTAAAGTGAATTGGAGCCAGAGTTGATGGAGCCGGAAACGCACCTATTTAGAAAACGTCAGCTATATCTATTTATATATACCGTTTATGATACACATCTACATAAGTACTTTCGCGCACAACAAGAAAACTGCTGAAGTTCTTATTACACACTGAAATTGTAGTCCGCCATGCAAGTACTTTGAGTTAAGTAGTCTGACAGCCGGATGCAACTAACTGTCTTTCAGTCCTTTGTGCGTACAGCAGACCCCTGTAGTGCTCGCCAGATAAAACAAGGGAACTAGAAAATACAACCACATACTAACACAATTGCTAAATATTTGAACTCCAAGATCAAGTCAATAATTTACAAGCTTGAAGACATGGGGAAATACTGTTCTGCAGAGTGTAGATTTAAAACTATGAGCAGAGAAGCGTGTATACTTGGATGGTGTCCTGCTTTTTACAGTTTAGAGCTGAATAGATGTGGAGCATGGGTCATTTTTATCCCAACGAGACGCAGCACAGCCCCAGACACATCATCAGTCACTCCCCCTGTCCTGTCCCTCCTCTTGCTCCACTGACTGAGTTTCACTGAGAGGAGTATAAACAGCTCGCAGAGGGGTAGAAGACAAATGTTGAACCAAGTGGAAGAAAAACTGGCAGAATAGATTATTTTAAGAGAGAAGTGGGAGTCCAAAAATGATTTAAGGGATAAAATCTAGAGGCATGGAAAAGACTTTGGCAAAATAAAGTTATACAGCAGAGGATTTTCTAGGCCTAGGGGACCTCTAAAGGGATAGGTTATTGAAAAATGTTAAGTTATTATTATTTTGACTCAGGACTGGAAGCTGTGTAAAGGGGTAGAGAATAGAGAGAGACATTCAGTACATTCAGAAGCCGACCCAACATCAATGTATATGCCATCTAAACTTGATGAAATGAGGAAAAACTTGTAAATTGCTGGTGTGTACATAAAAAACAAAACTGAGCCATCATTTCGAAAGATTACTATAAATGCACTCTACTTGGTATAACTGCTGACTACCCCATTTAGACAGTTATAAAATATGTATTGCGTTCAGGTGGGAAAGTATTTTAAAATCCAAACGCCTGAAACTGTACGAATCTGCAGTCTTCTTCCCTCTGACATTTGCAATAAAAATAATCACATCCTGGCATTTGACGATGTGAATGGAACAGCTCGTTTTCAGTGTGTATTGAGGAGAATGGGTCTATCTTCTTTTGGCTCTGGCACGATGATGGATACAGAACTGGCAGAACGCTTCACCAGACTCTCACCATTTTCTCAGGGAACGTGGTGAACATGTTTTTGTACTTGTTGGTCTTTACAGCAGAAGATTTGGGGTAGTTTAATTACTTACACCCAACATATGACAGTAGTTAAACAAGCCACGACTAGAAAATTAACTATTACTAACCATTCACACATTAAAACTGTTACTATAGCACTGAACATATCCTGCTTAGTATAAGGCCACTGTAATCCCTCTTTCGGTACAAGGTAGTAAAGGCTTCAGTTATGCCTAAATCAGATTGGACCGGAAAAAGGTGGTTTGCCCTCTCCGGGTGGGTGGTGAGCCTTTGCCTCAAGTGGAGGAGTTCAAGTATCTCGGGGTCTTGTTCACGAGTGAGGGAAGGATGGAGCGTGAGATTGACAGGCGGATCGGTGCAGCGTCTGCAGTGACGCGGTCCTGTATCGGTCCGTTGTGGTAAAGAAGGAGCTGAGTCGAAAGGCAAAGCTCTCGATTTACCGGTCAATCTACGTTCCTACCCTCACCTATGGTCATGAGCAACTGTTATTATATGGAAAATGGAAATAAAATGAAATTGTCAAATTTTTTATGGGCATTACTAATTCAAATACACCAATTTCGGAAGGTGAAATAATTATGTTTAATGGACACAGGTTTCAAACCATTCCAAGCTCTCAGGTTGAAATCTGGGCAATATATTTTTACCATGATGTGTGATTGGTCTACGGCACTGGCAGCGGCTCTTCTTCTAATTTAATTAAAGGTTTGCTCAGCCACATAAGTGTAAATATACAACAGATGGTTTAAGTTTGTTCCAAAAGCCAAATTTAGATTCACTCATAATAAACTCTAGGAGAAGAGAGGTCAAAGGCCAAATGTATTTAGATATATTTGCCTGAAAATCTTACATAAATTAAAACTTTTGCAAAGCAGTGGTTCTTGTTTATTTGAGCTATCCTGCCTACCTCCTCTCTGAGTCAGATTTACAATTTTTCAGCGGATACGCTCCCTAAGCTGCATTTAGTTAATGTTTGTGTCTTGCAAAACTGTTAAAAAGGAGAAATTCATGGCTTGTTTGTGCCCCTTAGCGGTGCATCATTTAGCAGCTAGCCTCTTCTCTCTGATGGTCTGAGGAAGAACTGGGGCCCTCCACCTGAACTGAACTCTGTGCCTGGGGATTTTCAGGAGTGTGACATGCATTCACAAACATCCAGACACAGCGCCCATCTCTCCCTAACTCTCTTCTCTCTGCCTCGCTCTCTGTTTCTCTCTCTGTCCCCCTGTCTCTCTCTCCATCCGCAGTGCTGTCCCTGGAGTCACACTTACCCCTTTGCTGTCTGCTGAGGATTCAATGTGACACATGAACCACAGTTTTGAGCAGAAGACAACATCCCTGGCAAGAAGGAAATACATGTCTTTATTTGAAGAAGCAGCTCAGAAATAATAGACAAAACAATAACTAAATAGGACTAAGCTCTAGACAAAAACTGGATTACACCCGTCTGAACAAGGACTAAACTAGGACTAAGGGCTATGTATATGCAGCTTAAAATTGACATTTTCACTTGACCCATTCATTATTAGGACATTTATAGCAGTGCATTACACACCCTTCTCTAGAATCTTGAGCAGGAGTTAGATGGAATATATGGTAAGTTGATGGAAGAGTAATGGCGTGTCCATAGCAGGACATCTGGTTAGGTCCTGCTTGGTCCGAAAATCCAGGACTTTCAGGTCTAAACCAGAAATAAAAAGGCTGTTAAACTGTGTGTAAATTAAACAAATGCATGCTTATTTTTAAAGAACAACTTCAAATTCAACACAAAACTTGCAGTTGCTACACCTCCTCAACTCCCGATCTCACATTTAAATTTCCCCAAAACTTCACCTATGTCTCGAAGGCAACTTTTGTTTTAGTTTGGTGCAATCACTACAAGAGAAAGAGAGTCTGCTGCTGCCTCAACATCTCTCATAACACTGTGAATCCTTCACCTGAGTGCTGATTCAAATCCTTATCTGTAGACCTACTATATTGAAATGCAAGAGAAAAAGTAGCTTGCATCATTAGCATGCTGGGACGTTATCTTACTGTAAGTCACTCCGGGGGATTAGCTCTTCAATATGCTAATGACCCATTCACTTATCCACAGGTGAGATACAGCTGAGAAGATAGAGGCGAAACATCAAGGCTTTATATCCATATCACCCTTATATCAGAAAATGGCCAATTTCAGGACTGGAGTCTACATAAGTCTAATGCGAGGATTTTTTTTTAAATACCACTTGGCATCTTTGGCAGGTATGATATTCCAGGTTATCATTACATCAAGAAGTGCTGTTGAGGACTGTTGTTGTTGAAAAATGTTTATGTTGAAATAGCCAAAGTGGTCATGGTGAGCCCAGCCAATGCAATGAGAGGATGGCCTAACTGTAGGTATTTGTGATTTCTGCTTTAAATTCCTAAATTGTATGAGTTTTAAGCTGGCAATGGTCCTCCGTTGTTATGGCAATTACAATTAAAATATATATTTTAATAGTTTATAGGCAGTTTTGGGAAGAATACTTTGAAAATGTATTTAGTTACATAATACTGAATATCAGCATTTGTGCCATTTCATTCCATGGT
Organism: Periophthalmus modestus; assembly: GCA_019594935.1. Taxonomy (NCBI): domain Eukaryota; kingdom Metazoa; phylum Chordata; class Actinopteri; order Gobiiformes; family Gobiidae; genus Periophthalmus; species Periophthalmus modestus. Next base: position 8,868,227 of record JAIEZT010000068.1, read on the forward strand.
CCAGTCAGAGTACTGTATTCAGAATATACATTATACAAACATTCTGTTATATATTATTACTTTTAAGTGTTCAAAACGCAACACAAGATTAAAACTGTTTATGTACCATTCATTTATCACTGATAAAGGCAAAATCACACAGGCACTCTTGGTACATGTATTAATTTATTTCACAAACAGAAGTTCTCACAAAATCCTTCAAATCTGCATGAAATCATTTTCCATTTTCATTGTTGTTGAAACCTGACAGTGTTGGGTGTCAATGGTTTCTCCGAACTGAAATATGTTTGTCCATCTCTATAACATATTTCTATGTTGACTGTGGCTATAGCATGGCTCTATGTTAGCCGCTCTCTCCCTCTCTCACTGATGCACTGGGGAGGCTGTTGCCCGGGCCTGCTCTGTGGTCCATCACTGCTGGTCACACCACACTGACTCTGGCCATAGCGTGGCTGATAAGTGCTCTGCTATCTGGAGGTGAAGGGCACTCACACTCTCTATAGAAAAAGGATGCTGGGATAAATGTAGTGAGCCATTTCTGATGCTGTTTGTGGATAAAAAAGAGGCGTGGGTAACAGACGATGGGTTTAGGATGTTGTATAAGAGTAAATGTTATGTCTTAGAAAGCATGCTTGAAATCACTTTTTAGATAAACTTTATATTTATATTATATTTTTCATTATTTATATTATTAGCATTATTAGCATTATGGGCTTAAAGTTGTGGTATCACCAGATCTAAGCACGTTTTCCAGTTCTGGAGTTTCATTTGTATGTCATTAACATAATACATAGCAAAAACACTGTACACTGTTTCTTTATGTTTATTTTTTATCTTAAGTTTATTCAGATATGTTTTAATTTTGTTGTTAAACTGATGGATGTAATGCATATTTTGAAGTACTTCTTTGTTTAGATTTTTGACTACATATTTTTTATTCTTCTGCTTCCTTTACCCTGAAATGTCCTCTTTATGGGATGAATAAAGGTTCTCTTCTCTTATCAAACACCAAAATTACACTAACTGAATAAACCACTCTCCAAAGTCCTCCTCTTCCGTCCCATTAGAGTGAGTGAGGAGGGTCTTCTCCTCTCATGGGCGTGGCCTCGGTACCTGCTTCACTAATCTCTAAATTGATTTCATTATGGCTGTAATTGGATGGCTCTGATGGCTCTCTAAAGGAATTCAACTTCAGGTCTAATGGGAGCTGTATATCTTCCACTGGTCCCTGGACAATTAGCACTTAATATAAGCTCATTTAGGAGAGGGCTCAAACTGTACAGGGTGTAATTAGTGGGCCATATTAGATAATGAGTAGAGCTTTTGGATTGGCAGCTGAAATTAATCATTTAACCTGGTAAACATAATAAGAAAACTTAATTTCCCCCAAGCATGTATCCCTGATAATTATGAAAAATTAATTACTAGAAAAGACATGCAGTTGTGCAAGTTACAGTGAATACCCATTTTGAAAAAAAATAATAAAAAATCGTTTGAGTCAGCAGATTCAATATTGATAATATCCATGGAAACTAGAAACATGAGGCTGACTTTGCATGTCCGTCTTATCTGTTCCACTATAGAGAAATGATATGGGCTTTTCATATTAATATACATTTTCTAATTCACTTAATCTCCTCTCAAACAAAGACAGATGCAATGTTACGCATGTATTTTAGTTAAATAGTTTTGTTGTTCTATACATAGGAGCCCCGCAATTTTTTCTGGCAACATAGTAGGAATTGTTCACAAACAAACTTTGAATGAAACTGAATCAAACATTGGAACTTCTAGGAATCCAAAACTTAGCTCTTTAATCTAAAACTCTATGACAGAACTGAAGCCAACGCTTTCATTGTAATACCATGGCTTTGAATTTCCATTTACTTTGTGGCCTGGAAAACTTTGAGCCAGCTCTCCTTGTGTGCATCCTGAGGGCACACACAGACAGGCTTATTCTCAGTGTGAATGGCCCTCCTCTCACACTTCTATTACACTGGGTTACATATACTGCTCCTGTACGGCTCCTATTGAAGTGACAGAGGACTGAATGCTTATCTCTCACTACAGAAGGACAAAACTCTATATAAACAGGCTTTTAAAATGCCTCACCTGCTTTTGATTGTTTTAAACTCCTCATAGCAGCTTCCACAGTTACAAATTACATTCCCTTGATACACTCACGTCTTTTTTCTGAGCTTTGAAATCTGTCACTATATGAAACCTTTATTTTCTATGTCAACTAGAAAGTCGAGATTGTAACTTAATATTTAAATTTTATTCAAATCTGTTTGCTTTTGACTTCTACGTCTTTGTAAAAACTGTTGCGTGCCAAGGATAGTTGCACAATCCTGCTGCTATAGAGGCTGTTGAGAGGACTGTATTAAGTATTTATGGATCTTCAAGGACATTGTGTACTTCTGCCTCGGCCTGGTACTCCACATGACAACTGTCTGACTGTTGTTATTGTACAAACAGGACCTTTACTTTTATCACTGCTTATTGATGCAGCGCTGTCTGAAATAATTTTGGGGTTACCTAGAAAACACCATTACAGGAGGGACTGACCTGGGTTCATGACTCTGGACAGGAGCACATGGCAGAATACTAAACACCCACATCACCACTGCAGACTTTTCATAACAAACTGGATGAGAATGATGAAGTAGGCAGAGCTTTGGCAGGACCAATTTTCAGCTAAAGTGATGATTTTCCCATTGGCTGAACAGTAACTAAAAAACATCCAGGCGGTGCAGACGCCTCTGTTGGATGACCCTGTGAGTTGGTGGAGCGCCCTCTCCTGGCACACACTGAGCTAATGTTAGCAGATGGAGGGGCCAGCTCTGTGGCCGGATCAGCAGCGCTCTACTCTCTTGTTTGTCCTATGCACTAGATGATAGGGTTTGGTGTCCTCCTGATGAAACAAAAGCATTTGTGGACACGATCAGGGACGCTCTGTCCTTGGTGCTGTTATTTGGCTAGTGTAAAACTGGCAGTGTATGCCCTCACTAAAACAAATGGCTGACACCTCAGTGACTTGTGTGGGACCATGAGATGAGCTGGTGATTGAGGGCTTTTGGCAGACTCAAGGGCAGATGGAGGAGACTGTGACTGCAGCAGATTCTCTCCATTCTCACTATAATCTCAATGAAACTAAAGCAACACAGTCAGAAGGGGATTTGTTCTGGACGACGCCACAGTGTAATAAGCTCATTTTGATTCAACATATGCTTGACATGAAAATCAATCAAAGGAGCATTATTAAAGGGGCTGTATACCCTGTTAGCATGCTAGTTGTTGTAAGCAATGGTATGATGTCAAAAAACTACCCCACCACACAGAAACTGAAGCTGTGAAACAAACCCATCACAATGAATAGCTAATATGATAAGTTTGGACTTCTTCCAACAGTTAAAATTATCTATAAATTAGATTTAACCAAGTTACAGAGTTGATTTCGATTCAAATTATTTTGGATTTAAAAGTGCTGTTATGACACTAACATCATATTTAACTCTAAATATTTCAGACCTATATAAAAGTGAGAAAAAAAAGCCACTCCATAGTGCACTTTAAAACAAACTAGTGTTAAACCTGAGCCTATTTCTTAAGTTGGTGACCTTTTATGTGGGAGAGTGAACTCATCTACTTCTGTAACAAGTTCTGCTGCAGGGACCTCACCATTCCTGCTTTTCTCTCCAATATCATTGTCACTAATATCATTCTCACAAAAGATACTGTGAAAGGGACTAGAAGTAAGATGGTATTTCACATTTAAATCCATGTAACTCCCATGACTAATCGAAGAAATGGGTTACTCATTTATACAGACCTAAAATACATGCAAGAATTAACAGTTCAAGGAAATGTGGACCTCTCAACTCATGGGAGGAAAATGTACAGGTAAAACCAGAAGTTTAAATGCACTATATGAAAAGACACATTTACATTTTCCCCTCATTCTCTGACATGAAATCAGACTGAACTTTTCCTGCTTTTGGTCAATTAGGATTAACAAAATAATTTCCATTTGCTAAATGCTAGAATAATGAGAGAAGGATTTTATTAGACATTTTTTCATTATTTTCTTACTACTTTCAAAGTCAGAAGTTTACATACAGTAAGGTTATAATGACTTTAAAGATTTTGGGAAAACCCAGATGATGATGTCATGTCTTTGGAAGCTCCTGATGGGTTTATTGACAATATTTGAGTTAATTAGCGGCACATCTGTGAGATGCATCTGAAGGCACACCTGAAGCACACTGCTTCTTTGTGTAACATCATGGGAAAGTAAAAAAAAAAATCAGCCAAGATATCAGGAAAAGAATTGTGGACTTGCATAAGTCTGATTCTTCCTTGGTGCAATTTCCAGATGCCTGAAGGCGCCATGTTCATCTGTTCAAACAATTACACACAATGATAAGCACCATGGGAATATCCAGCCATCATATCACTCAGGAAGGAGACGGGTTCTGTGTCTCAGAGATGAACGTGCTTGGGTCTGAAATGTGCATATCAACCAGTCAATCAAGAATAAACGCAAAAGACCTTGTGAAGATGCTGCTGAAGCTGATAAGAGTGTGTCATTATCCACAATAAAACAAATACTGTACCGACATGGACTGAAGGGCAGTCTGCCAGCAAGAAGCCATTACTCAAAAAGAAACATAAAAAAAGCCAGATTACAGTTTGAAAATGCACGCAGGGACAAAGACCTGAATTTTTTGAGACATGTCTTGTGGTCTGATGAAATTAAAATTGAACTGTTTTGCCATAATGAGCATTGTTATGTTTGGAGGAAAAAAGGGGGAAACTTACAAGCCTGAGAACACCATCCCAAGAGTGAAATACAGGGGGTGGCAGCATCATGTTGTTGAGTTGTTTTACAGCAGGAGGGACCGGTGCACTTCTTAAAATAGATGGCATCATGAGGAGAATACATCATGTGGAAATACTAAAGCAACATTTCAAGACAGCAGCCAGGAAGTTAAAGTTTGAGCGTAAATGGACAATGACCCGAAGCCTACCACCAAATTGGTTACAAAGTAGCTTCAGGATAACAAAGTCAGTGTTTGAGTGGCCATCACAAAGTCCTGATCTCAATCTTTAAAAAAAAAATATGGACAGACCTAAAAAGGCATGTGGCCTACAAACTTGGCTCAGTTACACCAGTTCTGTCAAGAGGAAGGAGCCAAAATTCCTGCTAACTATTGTGAGAAGCTTGTGGAAAGATATCCAAAACATCTGACCCAAGTCATACAGTTTAAAGGCCAAATACTAATGAAATGTATGTAAATTTCTGACTTTGCTAAATGTCTGAATAATGAGAGAAGGATTTGTTTAGACAATTTTTCATTACTTTCCTCAAACAGAAATAATTCTAATTGACCTAAACCAGGAAAAGTACACTCTTTTTCTCACTGTCTGACATGAAATGAAAGCATACGTGTCTTTTTATAAAGGGTATGCAAACTTTTGGTTTCAACTGTATAATACAAGATTCCATTGGGACAGACTGTATGTGGGCGGGTGTCACAGTGTGGAGAGTAAAATCTGTATGCATGCTTAACTTAATTTATGGAGACTTACCTTATGGAGAAAAAAAATCAGTTCTTCTATATGTTTTGCGGCTGCAGGTGTATTTCTCAGTTCCTCTGTCCCCGCCTCTTCGTCCTGGCGCCGCTGTAATGTCTCGTAATGTTATTTTTTCCTGCAGTCACTGATCCACAAACTAAAGCAGACTCCATCCACATGGTTACAGCCCTTTTTGCTCCTTGTTTAAAACTTATTCTGTTGTCGTCCTCATGTTATTTTCCTCCTTCTTTATGTTGTTTCACATGTAAAGTCTCTCGTGGACATGCGTCTTGGCCGCGCTGCGTTTCTGCGCCGTATTTTCAAGCGTCAGAGACGCCGCAAAGCTGATCACCTCTGTTGATGAGTTTTATGTAATGAATACACTAAAGTCACTCTCTCAACCTGGTCTGCAACGTTCACAAAGACACACAAACTAAACATCCAAAGGCACTCGCAGCCCGCAATGGACGCTCTGGACACGTGTCCAGAGCGTCCACAACGCGCCTCAGAGGCGTTTGTCCTCAAATGCAAAGGTGTCCATCACGATCTTGACGTGTTTCAGAGACACACTGCAGCATCCAACATTTGGTAAAAAAAAAAATTTGGCTTAACGTAGGCCGTGTCTCAATTCACCTAAAAAAATATATTACCTTAAATGCGCCGTTCGATCCGGTGTGGCTTTTACAATTTTTTTCTTTCTAAAATTAAAGCATGCGGCTTTTAATCTGGTGCGCTCTGTAGTCCGGAAAATATGGTATATCCCTACACCAGCCCTAGACTGTATAAAGAAGCAGACTAAGTGAGTGTGACGTGACCCATGGCACTGAGGCAAGCAGTTACAAGAACGAATTTGGAGCTCCATATTTGGGACTCCGACCGCGACCCAAGAGCCAATCTGGAGCAAGGCTGTTGAAGGTAACGCCCTTCCCACCCATATAAAATAAATTCATATCTTGATTCATGGACACAACAGTGAAATAAAAATACCAGGATCATGTAGACCAGGTTAAAAGTAACATTTTAAGACAAAATGACAGCAGAAGTTACAGTTTCTCAATACAAAGTAAACTGGAGCCAGAGTCGATGAAGCCAGAAGGTGGAAGTTGTTCACTTGCTATTTGGAACACGGCGGCTAGGAGGTTAGCTATGTCCAAATGGAAATGGAAATACAATGCACTGAGACCCTATGGAGGCCAAAGTGGGTGAGCTGGAGTTTCAGGTGAAAACCTTAAGAGAGCTTTTGGCAAACTGCAAAAATGAGACAAAGATAAAGCCGGGGATGGCGAAAATTTTAAACCAGCTGTGTGGGATTCTGCAACTATACCATGGTATTTTAAATTGGTGGAGGAGGCTGGAGCGCTATTGGCAGAAATGGCGCCCTCCATTGCCGTTAGTTTCTTCGAGAGGAGGCTGGAGAAATGGCAAGAAAAGTTTGAAATGAAGATTAATGTGTCAAAGCAAAAAGGGGATGAAGAGAAGGCGCAAAAACACTGTAAGGAGGTGCTGAAGTTCAGATGCAAGGTAACGGGATCACTAAAGACCTAATCTTTTTCTGGTATTTAATAATAAACTTTGTTAGTAATCTCAAAAAGAAAAAAAAAAAAAAATTATAATTCCGCAAGGTTGAAGCTGCTATAGTGATTCACTCAGTTAAGCTTAGAGATCCACCCTCTCAATGTCAAGTTTTGTAGACCTTTGTCGCTGAGTCTGCATATTTGGTAAGTACTCAAGATTCTTTAAAAAAAAATACAATTGCGGAGGTATTTTTGTCATTTGGCATTGCTTTTGTAAACGCAACAAATAAATGTTCTCTCAAATTTTGAAATATTGGCATGATCCTTTATTGAATTCTTCTGTCCATTCAATGTGCAACTTATCATCATGGAACATTTGTGCAAACAAGTATCAAACATCATCCTAATACACGTGTTTACTGTGATTGGTTCTTCACATCCATCCGAAGTGTGGAACATATGATGAAGAAGCAGATGTATGGTACAGTTATGAAGAAAAGGATCACTGCAGCACTGGAGAAGCTGCCAACCGACAAGGATGGAAGAGGTACCTCAGCACAAGTTAGCACTGAGGATGGAAAGATTTGCATCTTAAAATGGCACAACAACAAACCAGTACTGATGATATCTGCTGTTCGTGATAGAGAGCCAGAAGACTCCTGCCAGAGATAGGACAAAAAACTGAAAAAACTGCCAAGCTTGTGACCAAGTATTGACCGTGAATACAGTTGTGGGTGCAGTTGAACTTGTTGATAGATTGATGAGTTACTATCGCATGAGAGGCCGTACAAAGAAATGGACACAGCAGATGATAATGCACTTCACAGGTCTGGCTTTAGCCAACAGCTGGCTACTGTACCGCAAAGACTGCACTGCCTGTGGCATATCAAAGAAGAACATCATGCAGTTCCTTGAATTTCATGTGGAAGTGGCCATGAACTTCTTGGCACAGCATGACAATGAGAACTCTGACTTTTCAGAGAGTAAAGATGATCCAGACATTTTAGTCCAAGGGTAAAGACGTCTAGTCAATGCAGTGCCCCATGTTTCATTCTGCAGGAAGGCTAATGCACATTTGCCAGAGATGGTAAACCTGAAGAATGCGGCGCGTTGCGGAGCAAAAGGCGTCTCAGGGAAAACTCGAGTCCAGTGTGTTACATGCAAGATGTTCCTCTGCTTACAGGCGGATCGCAACTGTTACATAGCCTTTCACACATAGATGGACAGTTTAGAACAGCAACAATGCAAACATTTTCAATTTAGAATATTTTTAAGAGTTTAGAATGTGCAGAATATTTTTACTTTGTTAAAAGCATATGTCTTCCTACATCTGTCAGCAGCTCTTTAAATGAGCCAGATTGTTCCAAAAGGCACAATTGTTGTTTTTCATTTTGTTTTTACAGTCAGGAAAAATATTGCTGTGTTCAGGCACTTGATAGTTTTTGCAAATCATTATTCAAATGTGACTTTATTGTGTTCTATCAAAATGATTAAAATGTAGAACGACTGTCCATGTGATATGCGGACATAATTTTTCTCAGAAACTACATAATGTAAAAAGATAATTCTTTGTTTTTACATTCATCAGGTCCCAGTTAGCCCAACTAATAAAGAGAAATTAATAAGCATGCCATGCGAGAGTTTGGGTCCTAGGAGGTTAAGTACACTTTACATTTCAACATTTTTGCAACGTCATAACCGTGTTTTGTTCTGCTTCCTTTTAAGTTGCAGGAGCTGATGAAGCTGATGGTCAAGATCTGGTTGTGAACCTTCCTTCACATCCACTCAGACTCATTTTTTGTGTCCCTCTTGAATTGCAGTGGTCCTTGAGGGCAACACGGTGATTAATATCTCTACTTTGGCTGATGGGTATGTCAATAAAAATATGATTCAAAAATGCATATGGTTCAGCTTGTTTGCTTATATGCATTAATAAAAAAAAAGCATTTAGTGTATTGGTTAACAGTTAAACATTTCGTATTAAAGGCACTGAAAAGTTTTAAGTTTTGTTTATGTTTTTTGTTGAAAAAGATTTTTAAAAATTCATTGCAAACTACTTAAAGCTATAGGGTATGTACTACTTAAAGATGGACAGTCTGTTAACTCAAAAACTGCATTTTTTCTACTCAAAATGTTTTATATAGTCCTAGCTTGTTGGATTTCATAGTGTACAACCTATAATCTCAGCACAAGCCGTTGATGTAAATGCACTCTCTATCCCCTCTTTCTTACTGTTGTTTCATAGGACATATTAAAACACAACTGAACCTTATCTCTTGCAAATATATGTCACATTCCCAACCCCCCCTCCAAAAGATAGTATAGAAAATTAATCGAGAGCATAAAGCTTTTTACATTATGCATACATGTTCAAAACTAAATGTCTTAAAGCAGTTATCAGTGCGTGGGACTGGGATATTTCCAAAAAGCTATTATAATGGCAATGATGAAAACATATTTGACCTGGAGCTGAATGCATGGATTAATAAAAGGAAATACATCTCACTGTGATGCTACAGAAACAAACAGTTTAACAGAAGGTCAATAGAAGATTCAGTGCGGTTTAAAGAGTGTGGCTGCTGCACTGGGCTGCACACATCCACACATCACACAGAAGACAACATGGCTCCGGGCTGTGAAGAAAAATATGAAGAAATCATCAACTCAGAATAAATGTGATGTTTCCTTGACCATATGCTGCTTTCAAAATAAGCTATGTCTGTTGACAGTTTTAAGTTCTGACTTCTAAAGGTTAAAAATGTGAAATGTGCTTGATATTTGCATAAAAATCTAAAACCGCCAAGTTCATCCCATTTTTGAACCCTGCAATGTAATTAGTCACATTGGTCACTAGTCGTAAATAGAACCAAAACCACCAGGCCCAAACTGAATATCACCTCTAAAAATGGATCTTAAACATGATTAATCTGAAGTGGTCTCTGGTCGGTTGCCCAATTATGTGATAAGAAATGAACTAGCTAAGCCACCAAACAACAATATGATAAGAGTTGTAAGGCTGTGGTTAAGGTAAACATGTTTCTGGGAGACACGAAGCATTTCTATTTTTGTTTGCAGAGATAAACAACTTCTTAATTTCTTCTTCTTTATCCTTCTTTTGAAAGTTAATGTTAGGATCTTACACTCCTCATAAGAAATTATTTGATAACCAACCACAAACGTACTACTTTATTAAGGTTAAAGGACCCGTATTACACCATTTTCTGATCTATGTTATAATGTTGTCGCAGAAAACACTTTGTTCCAGCTTGTGATGTAATGTGGTAATACAGGAAGTGCTCCATTGTGCTTTTAAACTCCATACAACTTCACTAGAATCAATTGGATAATTTCACCCCTGGAACTGCCAATCTCTTCTGAACTAAAGGTAAAATTTAGTTGTTAACTTGAAAACTACCACTACATGACATCACGGGGTGGAACAGAGCATTTGAGCTTTGGAGATTTAGACAGACTAATAATAAAGGGTTGCTCAAGCATGTGAATGAAAGCTCTAGGTATGTTTTTGATGCGGTAACAGCATCCTAACATATCTTGAAGGTCATATGAGTCCATTTTGCGCAATAGAGGACCTTTAAAGTCACCTCACCAGATACTGCCAAAGATTGTATTTTAATCTCCCCATTCTGTTGAAGTACAAACCTGTCCATGCGGGAATCTCTGTCACAGATTGTGCTGTCTCTTAAGTGCCTTCCAAAATACAGGGATCAGTCTCAAAGAGTAGACACCTGGATTTCCTGTACCTCCTTCATCTCCTAAACCCAAACAATCAGTTACATCTATCAAACCTTCTCCAGACACATTATAGTCAGACCTTTTATTCCTCAGTTGTTACAGAACATTTTGACAGATTCACTTCCAACGTGTAAACTGCTCCTCCACTGATGTGAAAAGCATGGTGTAAAAAGCGCTAATATGAAGCGGAAGTATAGGAATAGGAAGAACGCATTAAAACACGAAGCAATGATTTGTGAGTCCAGAGAGAGTCCTGTTGGATTCACTGTCACATTAATGGCCGATTTAAGTCCAGTGAGAGTAATGCATCTTATAGGTCAACCACCGACTTCTGCAGTGTTTTATATCGGATAGTTCTAATGTACAGCCCAGTTGACCTTTGCAGGGAAAAGGACAAAATGAAATAGTAAGACTAACAAATCAAAGAGGTTGCTTTCAACAGAACTCAAGGTGACGAAAGACAAGCTCATTAGAAATAATGGCCCCAGTTGAGCAATGGGGATGAATAGTCCCTAAAACCGTCAGGGGTTGTCCAAAGAAATTGATAGCCAGATACTAAAACTGTAATAGACATATTTGAGTTTGTTACTGAAAATAATGATATAAACAAGACAAAATGTTATAGTTTTGGGAAAGTATTTAGGTCAAAAACTAGTATAACACCACATGGAGTACTGAGTCTTTTCCTTACTATAGAAATTGAGTTTGAAATATTTATATTGTGGCAACGCTAAAATCTTCTATAAGAAAATGTGTAGTGACTGTGAACTTGATTTCACTCTTGTAATACAGTACGGGTATTGTAATATCAGTTTACTCTAGTTGTCTGGATATGTATTGTCTGTATATCAATGCAGCAAAGTCAGTCCTACATTTCTCTCCATGATTCCGACTAAAGCTCATTATATGGTTAACGCACACCTCTGCAGGTCAAACATTTTCTCAGCTACATTCTGCGAACTTGAATCAACACCATTCACAGGCTGCAAATGAGGGAGCCACAAACTGTCACTCCTAATCACTGCTCTATTGTGTAAGCAGTACGGAAATTGGGGAGATTTTATGCGCAGTCAGTTCCCATGATCCTCTGCTCCATTGTCGCTGTCTAAGGCTCAGAGATGGCAGGATCCTCATTGTGTGTTTGACAGCAGTGACATGGTCCTGATCCTGCCTGGCTGATGAAGAACGAAAAGACGTTTTACCCTCCACTGATTTCTCATGATTTGTCGCTGAAATACAGTTTAAGGAATATGCGAGTTAGAGATAAAGGTTTTAGTATGGCGTTTGAAATGAACAAGCCTTTCCAAGTAAATTCACACATTCTTTTGTGAAAAGTTGGTGCATCATTTGTTCCTCAACCTTTATGAATTGAGTGACTATGTTTGACCTACCTGACCATAATATGTGCATGTTGTAATGGTATATAAGTGTGTAGAGAATCCATGTTTCACACTGTCTGCCAGGTTAACATTACAATCTAATCTGGAAATTAAGATTTTATTTCAGATGCATAATGACCAGGTGATCTCTTTTCTTTGGGTGCCTTGGGTCTCAATGACTTGGCATCACATTGGCATTACCAATGTGAATATGAATGCTGTAGGACTGTGACTAGCTCTGCTCCATAGTAATTAGCCACAATTTCCCACTCACTTCAAAGCCCACTGTGGTTCCTGCAGTCAAATTCCTGAATTCATCTTTTCTCATAGACTTTTTGAAAAATTCAATATTACAAGAGTTTACAGGCCTGACAGAAGCTAACCAGATATGTGGTAACTAATGCACGTAACATTGTACAATTAAAACTTTTTGGAAAAAATAATGGGAAATTTACTTCCAAAACCAGGTAGTGTTAAGTCACTACTGTGCTCAATATATCTTCAACTCTCATGTAAGCGCATGTTACGCCTTAGAACTCCCATTTGCTACAAGTTCGTAATGTAATTTTTGTCTTACCAGGTTCATTATCCTTTTAGATTTAGAAGAACAACTACAATTTGCTCCTCTCAGTCTTATAATAGGCCATGTTATGTTAACAGCTAAAAGTAGTATGGCTTCATACATGATAATGAGACCTATGGGCTGCATGCTCCGGTGCCTACAGTTCATAATTGCCTTTGCACATTGCATACTTTCTCTTTTCCTGTTGGTGTGCAGGCATCAAGAAGGCCACCCACATCCTCCTGAAGAGAAGCAGAGATCTTCATTAAAATGAGTAGCAGGCTGCCTTCCTCTCCCTAGACGCCTCCTCCACCCGTCATCACTGGCAACAGGTTTGTGTGAATACATGCATTAAATTGGATTCAAGGTCTGCAGGGAGTGTTGAGAGGCATCTAAACCGGAAAAGAGGTGATGTTTTTTTTGGGGGGGGGGACAGGAAAGAAACCCTCTAACATGACTGGCCTGTTTAAGTCTGAAATTCCACCGTCCAAGTCGCTGATGTGGTTCAGACACAGTCTTTTTGGGGGATGGCTGATCACAGTGGAATGGAGATAGAACGCCCAGTTTGGAGAAAGAAGCTTCCCAGAGCGATTTGTTTGTGAATGAAAAAAACAATTGTTCCAACATAAATGCATTTAGTCTCCTTCTGCTTGTCCCTCTTTTCCCAACTTTTCAGTTCAGTTTAGTGGCTACACTTGGTGTCTGCTGCTTCTGCTAATTCACCGTGAACCAGCAGCTGCCTGGAAACCTGCCAGAGCCAGTATGAGAGCGAGGAAGTGCGTCCAAAACGACTCAAGTCCAAAGCTTTCAGAGGGCTGCTTTAGTAAGAGCACATGTTCCAGTCGTATGATTCACTTCATGCTTCTGTGGAGCTGAGAGCAGAGCTTCATTAGTCTGCAGTGAATACACATCATAAATGACTTTCTGTCCATGTTTAATGAGCATTTTACCAACAAGATGTAATGTACAACGCCACCACTAATGAAGAGACCAGAGAAGAACTGCTAGTTTCTATGTTTCTACTCAGAATGACTTGACAAATTGGTGTTGAAATCTGACTGAGTTCACCAGTTTAAGAGGAATATCATTAAGTGCCTCAGACTTATAGAAGAAACAGATGCTGTAATTGCTATGCTAATGTCTGACTGTGCTGCGTCCTTTTTATGTGCTCATCCTGACAGACTGCATGTTGCATACTTCATATTAAGTTCTACCCTACTTTCTTTCCCACTCATAAAATATTCAAGAATAGTTATGCACATGATGTTTTTTTAAGAATGCTTTGGATGTGTTGCCCTCTTGACCAAATCATGATCATTTTATGTGGTAGGTTGTTTTATGATGGAGATTGTAACTGAAGTTAAACAATCTCAGTGCAAAAGCAAATTACTGAAAGGTCTTGATAAATGTTTGATAATGTTAAATATGCAGTTTCCTCTAAACATCTCTAAAGGGTTTTCATAGATAACATTTGAAATCTAGTCAAGTTGCTCAGTCTGCCCCTGTGGCCAGGAGTTGAACAGAACACAATGTTTTTGCTGTGACACTGGACTCGGGCACAGCTCTCTTGACCCAGTGCCGTCTGAGGAGCTGGACTAGACTGACACAAAACATGGTTAAACCTCAACACAGTGGGCTTAGTGTTCCAGACAGGACCTCAAGGCTCTGCTGGTGGTGAAGGGACATCCTGACCCGCTGCAAACAGGACAATGCACACTTGCATCAGATCTTGCAGATCTTGGCTTTGTGCAAAAAAAAATAAATAAATAAAAAAATCAACTAAGACATCTATAGGCCCAAGAGCCAAAAGTCCCAAAACTTATTCCAAGTAATGGGACTTTTGGCTCTTTTATGGGATCCAAAACCTTTGAATCTGTCCAAATCCAAATCTTTTGAATTTCTTTTACAATTTATTTACAGTATATAACAGAAGCCAATGTGAGAACAGACAGAAATGACCAAGGCTAAGATCTGTTTAAAATGGTTCAACCTGAGAGTGAGAGTGCGTTTTACCCTTTCAAATGATGCATAATCTAAGTAAAACCTTGCACTACAGTAATAATAAATAAACTGTTATGTTAGAGATAGGGTGAGGAGCTCAGTCACACGGGAGGAGCTCGGAGTAGAGCCGCTGCTCCTACACATTGAGAGGAACCAGCTGAGGTGGCTCGGGCATCTGCTCAGGATGTCTCCTAGACTCCTCCCGAGGGAGGTGTTCTGGGCATGTCCCACCGGGAGGTGGCCCCGGGGAAGACCCAGGACACGCTGGAGGGACTATGTCTCTCGGTTGGCCTGGGAACGCCT
This sequence comes from Periophthalmus modestus, assembly GCA_019594935.1. Lineage (NCBI taxonomy): Eukaryota > Metazoa > Chordata > Actinopteri > Gobiiformes > Gobiidae > Periophthalmus > Periophthalmus modestus. The sequence goes on from JAIEZT010000068.1 coordinate 8,883,316, forward strand.
TGGGGTCCCACCTGAGGAGTTGGAGGACGTGTCTGGGGTGAGGGAAGTCTGGGAGTTTGAGTCCCTGTCTGAGTCCATGTTTTTCTGTGCACAAAGCTTTTACTCATGTTGTCTTCTCTGCTTCTGTGTTAATTCTTGTTGATTCAGTGTTAATCAGGATAAAAAAAACAACATACAAATTAGAAAGAAAAAGCTTCTTGTAAAAAAATTAGATCCAGTTCCACCTGTTCGCGTAAAGGAACCGTTCAAAAGAGACTCGTCCATGAACATTTTTGATGGACTGCAAAAATAACATTATGATTATTATTATCATCCAAAAATGTTGTCATATTAAATTTTGTCCAAAGCACCCATCTTAACTTAGTACACACATCTACACTGCTACCACCTTTACACCCAAGTACTGTACTTAATGGCAGTCTGTAAATAGGACCTCTCTCTCTCATCTTTCTGTATTTATCTTCTAGTCTTGTGTTTATTTATGGACAGAGGACACAGTGACAGGAGCAAGGCCTTAAACAGGGCGCTAACACAAGCAGCGGTTACACTATTATACTTAACCGGGACACGCCTGGGGACAGTACTCAGGATTTGTAAGGAAAGGTCAGACTGACACTGCGGATGTCGTTGATATGAGCCGCTGTCTCCTGGGTTACACGTGGACATGTGTTATTTATTTAGCAGGACTTAATTAAAGAAGTCTGCGAATACAGTGTTGGCTTGGATTTCTCACAGGAGTTTGTGCATTAATTCATCATCAAATATCTAATCCTCAGGTACAGCGTGCTCTTGTTTGTTAGACTTTTAGTAAATAAATCCAGTCTGTTTTGGTTCAAACTTTAATGAAACGACAGGAAATGAAAAGTGTGCTTTTTATATAACCTCTTAATTAACATGAGTGACTTTCGGGAGGTTACAGTCGAAGTAATTGCTTGTCAGTCACTCAAAGGGTAGAGCATGTAAAGATGACAGAGTGTTAGGTTGATGGTTCTGTTGCTGTGTCTGTTGGCAAGACACTTTCCATTTTGACTGAATGTGTGAATGTGCTGTGTGAGGTTACAGAAGTTTATATAGCGTGTGATGTGTGAGTCTAACTAATTGCCAATTGCTAACTGCTTATCAAACATGCAAAGTGCAATAAAAAGTTATTATAATGAAAGGATGCTGCTGGAACCTTAAAGAACAACTAATCCTGAAACCACGGACCATAACTCTAAGCATTGATCAATAATTGCATGACCCTGAGTTCAGTATAAGGGCCTTACTGGAGGTTACAGTCGGAGGTCTCTCACTCAGGGCTGAATCCCCCAGAGAACAATGAGCAGGGCTGAATCCCTCTTCCATTGGAACAGAAGAAAGATGGATCCACATTCTTGTCTCCAAACACCGCAGGAGTTCACACCACGGCTCCTTTATCTCCTCGCCCCTCTGTGCACTTTCCTTTCGCTGTGTCCCTCTGAGGCGTCCATAACAGACACTACAGGCATGTGTTAGCAAGCGGGAGCACGCTGCGTCAGCCTCATGGACCAAAAAAAAAAAAAAAAACTCCCTGTAATGATAATGTGGTTTGAAATTGAGATCTATCATGGAAGTCCAGAGTTACTGAGATAAATATTTGAAGTTTGAAGTTTGAAAGTGAGTTGCTAAGCTTCTTTGCGGAACACGATTTTTTCCAACAACTTTCCAGGAGGGAGCAGATTCAAAAAATACATGATGTGAATAATAATGTGTGCAGGTTTATGGACTGTAAAAGAAGCATGTTTTTAACTGGAGGAGGGTAAAGGTTTTGCTCACATTAGAATGAATAAACATGCATTTCTGTTGCTTGATTTGGAGAAAACTGTTCTTAATGAAGCCTAAATGTTACAGTGTAGTGCAGAATAAGGTGTCGCATTGAAGTCTATGGTAACAATTCAATTCAATTTAATTAATAGGTAAAAATATATTTTAAAAAAGGTATAAATGTGAAAAAGTAAAGGTTTTTTTGGCAGAGGCAATAATGCAAGAGCAACTGATGAAGACTTCAGGTGTGTTTTGTGATTCTTTTGTATTTCTGCAGATTACAACTTTTGGACATACGCTGTGAAAATATTTATCTCCAATAACTGACATGGAAGTAACACATTTCTAAAGGCAACAGGCGAAGTTGGCTCAAAAGTTACAACAATGCGGATGTGTTTAGGTTGTAGCTATTAATATTTTAGCTGGCGAAAAGGTAAGAGCTGACAATTGATACCATTTCTATATTTAAGTGTAGTGGGCCAAGTCTGGAGCCTGAAACCCAGTAGAGCAACATGTTAAAAAAAAAAAAGGTCATGCACTTTTGACATGAACTAAAAAAAGCATCCCTGAGTGTCTTTGGCTGTGTTGTGCATTGTTTCGGTGTGGGACTATGCAGCCAGCAGACTTGGTTCATCCATGTAGAAACAATGAGATCCCCATGCACCCAGCTCAGGTCTCCACCATAAATCTGCCCTGGTAAGAATGGATGCAGGGGAAGTACTAATTGCTTTTATTGATCCAGAGTTTTGCTTCATGATGTGGACCTGATAAACACATCACCAGGGAGATGGAGGAGAGAATAAACAGGAACTTTAATGTACGACTATTATTGATGGTCTGGCCAGGATTAAACTAATTATAAAATATATATTAGCTAAAAATGAATACACTGCATACAAGTTGAACAGCATTTCTCATAGGGCGAAATTCCATGTTAAAAGAGGCTGGACCTGAGTTTTAAAATGTAATAAAGTAAATAGTTTTGCCCTAGTATTGACATAATATATTTAAAAAAAAATAAATAAAAAAATGACTACTGAGAGCTGTCTGCGTGTTTTTTAATACTTCACAATTGGTGCGCTGTTAGCATGGTAGTTGTTGGCACCATTACATGACGGTAAAACTCTGCACTGGCCCCTCAATATTTTGAAAAACTTTTAGGCAATGTGTAAGGAAAGTAATGAATAACTGAACCGATGCAAACTGTTTAAAATTAATGGGAAGTGAGTGGGCAATCCTACAAATTAATTATAACCCTCCATGTACACTGCACACGATGAAGAGCTCTTAAGATGAAGCAGTATAGTTTCTTTCTATTTAAGTTTCTTGCTATAAATTTCTCCGAGACAGAGGGCTCTGTCATGGTGCAGCAGTTTTTCAGGTGATGATGGAAGAGGGGATGGGCAGGAGCAGGCTGTAAATAATAAAGCACTGATGTTTGTCTTACACGCTCCACTCTTCTCTCCTGTGTTTGACCATTAGAGCAGAGAGACAACGGCGATTTAATTAAAACACCTTACTTGTCTGCTGCTGTTTGGTTGCGCATGGGCGACTTTGTTAAAGGCAAGGTAGGGGGAGTAAAGAGTGTAAAAGTATGTCAAGAGCAGCGACATACCTCATTATAGTCTAATAAAGTGCAAAAGATTAATTGTGCCGTGACTGTGACAAGGTTATGTAAAATGGGTGTTTGCAGTGTAAGGAATTAAAGTGTAATCTATATATTTACACGTCACTGTCATAACTCCACCGTGATGAAAAAGTGAGGTCCTGCACTGTCTATGCTCATTAGTGGATGTTGAGCAATTTGGCAGTGGTGTATTTTTTGTATTTATTTAAAGACATATTAATAACAAGACAGTGATTCAAATAACAAGACAGAAGACATAATGGGAGAGTTTCTAGACAAGCCAAAAAAAAAAAATGTTTATGTGTGGCGTGTGTGTGTGTGTGGCTAAAGCATGCTGAAGTTAAAGGAAAGAGAGAAAGAGCGAGTTCAAGTGAAAAAATGAACAAGGCGGCAGATATGAAGATAAAATAAAAAAATCATAGCGATTAAAGAGAGAAAAAAGTAAATTACTGTACTTAAGTAAAGTACAGATACCTAAAATTAATACTTAAGTAGATACTTTTTACTTTTACTTTATTTGAAAGCAGGTATCTGTACTTTCTACTCCACTATATTTTTGAACAGGACTGAAAAGTAAAAAGCATTTTTTTTTTTTTTTTTGTTAATAATTGTCTGAGACCTGCTGAAAAGGCTGGGGGTTTATTTTTTAACACATTTCTAGTTTGAACAAACAAAGAAAAACAGTCAGGAATAAAAAAAAAAAATCAATTGAATTGTTTCTGTTGAACAAAATTCCACACAAATCTTTATTAGAATCACTACATTTGAAGCTTCATTAGATCAGAAAATCTGCGTAAAATACTTTTACTTTTTACTCTTAAAGCACATTTTAAACAGGTACTTTAATATTTTTTTCATGTGATGTTTTACTTTTACGCAAGTATTTTTTTGTTTCACTATATGTACTTTTACATAAGCAAAGTTGAGAATTTCTTCCCTCACTGATAACTGGTGGTAGAGGTGTCCGGTGGTTGGCTTTAAAGCAGGGGTGTCAAACTTAAATTCACAGAGGGTCAAAATTAAAAACTAGGACCAAGTCGAAGGCCAAACTAAATATTTATTGAAAGATTTTACAACAATAACTGCATGTTTTTCAGAAGGGGTGGATTAAATTTGAGTGAGGCGACAGGTAGCAGATGCTAACGAGTGTCAACAGAAGTGTTGGGGGTCAGCGCCAACACATTTGCAAAGCATTCTGGGATTCGTAGTATTAGTGGTGCATGCGCTATACTGGTGTGGCAGCCGGCGGGCCAACTCTAATGTATATTTTATATGGTCTTGTGAGCCAAATATAATTATATCGAGGGCCAAACTACAAACAAAACAGAACCTGCAGATAGAGTACTCATACAAGTTTTCATACAGTATATGAACAGACCATGCTTCATGTGAAAGCTCACGACCTCTTCATTCATACTGCACTAGCACTGATTAATGATTTGCTGCAGGTACTGTGGTTCAGGTAGTGAGTGTTCTGTCGGTTTTGTACAATAAATGGCTCCAAAACAGACCCAGAGTTGGAAGAAGTTTTAAGCAGATTTAATAAGGCCAAGGCGAAGGTACAAAATCACAGATCAAACAGGCAGGGTCCAAAAACAGGCATACACATCCACACAGAGACAATCTGGCAAATGAGGAAGGGAACACAGACTAAAAAGGGAGCTGGTGGAACACTGCAGGTGCAGCACATTAGGGCGGTGTAATAATCAAAAGTGTGAACACAAGAGGGCAGGAAGTAAACTGCAAAAGGAACAAGGCAAGTGATTTCAAAATAAAACAATTAGCAAAATAAAAGGGGAGCAGACGGGACATAATGAGACGCGACACATTCAGATCAGAAAGAGTTCAACTGCAATAAATCTGAATTTGAATTGTTATCACTAAAAGCTATTTTGGATCATGTTTACCTTGTGTCTGGGCACACATTATAGGCCATTTTTATGTGATATAAAATTATTTTTCTTACATACAGTTCCGTTAATGGCTTATCCCTGGTTTTGTCCAAACACAGGATGTGAAAATGAATTGAGTAAGATGAGCGCAGACAATTCTAGTGTAATTCAACAATTTGAGAGAGAGCACACACAACTTATAAGCCCAAAAAACAAATGAACAGCATCAAATGAGAAAGTCAACAGGTAGTTTCCAATGAGAAATCCAATCCACTTTCACATTTAGGCCAAGATGTAGACTATATAAGCCCACATCCAATCATTTCCCTGAAGCTGATACAATGATATAGTATACTTACTTACTATAAACCCAGCCCGAACCGCAACAGCAAAAAATAAATGAGAATATAATCAGCTAATTAATGTGGTAAGAGTCTCAGGTGACAGTGTTAATGTAATGTTATTATGCTAATAAATCTCACAGGGTGCTGCCTCTGGAGCTGTGCATTTGTGGTTATAATGATTCAGTGGAATAGATCCAAATGCAAAGTCATATTGGCATTTTCCCTCTTTGCTCTGAGCACCTCCACAGCATACATTCAGTTCTATAGATTTTTTCAGTGCTGTTTCTGCCAAATGGCTTTAATGTTATGGGCTGTCATAAGTTTCATTACATCTGGTAATGGTAAAGTGGAGGCGGCAGGTCTCAAGGGTAGATCTGTGGGATCAAGTTGAACAAGAGCCACTGTTAGGTATTTGACATGGACATAAATGCACATGTGTTTTACAGTATGAGTGTGAATGGAGTAACAGAAATGGCCCTTTTAACTGACTGATAGTTCTGCTAATTAGCATTACCCAGGGGCATGGGTGTCTTAAAGCAACCCCCGACTTCAGCAGCAGAGCCCTGGGACTTTAAAGCTTTAGAAGACAGTAATATCTTTTTATTTCAGCAAAGGTTCCATTCTTTCAAGGGAACTTTGACATTTTATCATGAATGCTGTGTGCGACTGGAGCTAAACTGGGACTAAACCATAACTAGAACAGGACCAAACTGGACTCAAACAGGACCCCCTTCACACACTGCAATAACTGTAGTGTTTTGGGGAATTTTACTGTAAAATAACATGCTGACAGCAAGCTACAAAGCACAGCTCTTCACTGATCTATGCGGGTGCTGAGGATGTTTTGAACAGATCCCAGCCTGACCCTTCAGTGTCTCCCCTCCTGCAGTGGAGCCGTGTCTCTCACTCGGATACTCAGGGCGGCTCAACTACTTAACCATAATTGCCAATAAACAGCTCGGTGTGAAAAGGACTCAATTCATTTTTCTTGTCTCTGGGAGCATTGTCCTCTGCTCCCTCTTATTTCTCCATCTGCACAACTCGTCTTCACTGGCTTCAGGGCTTTCTGCCTTATCTGGAGGATTACAGGCGGCTGGAGCCATTCCCTCCTCTGTTCTCTCTATCATTGTGTTCAAAGTTTGGTGCTGTTTTTCTCATTGACAACAATCACAAGTGGATTACATTCTAAATTCTTTTATCCTCTGACAAATGATGTAGTGGCTGTCATCCTTGTCTAAAATAACATATGGAATATATTGTCAAGAATATTTGTCAGTTTTAAGCAGTTACTTTCACTGTTTGCAAAGTCACTGACAAGTCGAACTGCAGGGAGGCTGATTATCTCAGTATGAAAATTACTATTAGAAGATTCGATTTGGCTTGGCTTTGCTCTCTGCATTTTGACCTTTGGCTTGACCTCGTGTCTGGATAGTCAAAGGTGTATATTTTTTTTAATTTGTGAAGGTTGTGAAAAAAAACATGTGAATATGGAAATACTACTGCAATCATCATCATAAGAAAAATTAAGAAATTATTTGCAACTGTTGATCAAAATCTGTATAATTTTTAATCAATGTTATTACGTTTACATCTTTAAACGGTACTTAAATACTTTTACTTAAGTCAACTTTTTCATTTCATGCATTTACTTTTTACCTCTGTATGTGTACTTTTACTAAAGTAACTGTCATCACGACTGACGGGGGGACCAAAGATTCAGACTCATGTAAAAGTTTGAACAAAGTTTATTTTCAGCCAAGGTAATGTGAATGAAGGTACACAGAGCAGAGAGTTGAGAGCGGAGTCGTAAGCTGTAGTCTGGGGCAGGTCGCGGGTCGCAGGGTCAGGGGCTGGGGTGGTTGTACCGTGTGGAGAGCTCAATCTGAGGCTGAGGTGTTTGTACTGAGTCGGAGGCAGAGGTGGTTCCAAGGAGTGGGATCTGACAAAGAAGGAAAAATAGCCAACTAAATATCAAAGATCATAAATGCAAAAGTGAGACTGTACCACTGTCTGTACCACTGTGGACATGCAGACAATCCAGCGCAAAGTGTTGGATCCTTAGTCCTTTTGTCCTCACAGGTGCAACTTGATTGATGATTAGTTGCAGGTGCATGTTTGAGGAACCAGGCTCTCCACCCAGCTCCAAGAAGGGAAGGGGAAGGACAGTGCAAAAATACAGGGCAGACTGAGATCTTGACAGGAGCAAAATTGAGTCCTTAATCCACCACTGACTATAGTACAGAAAGTACTATAGTATAGTAAGAAAGGCATGTTTGTTACAAGCTTGGAGTCTTGATTTTTATAGTTCCATTACTCAGATTCTTGTTTAGGAGATAAACTACACACTCTAGTTGTTGCATGATAGTATATGTACAGTGAGTCACTATCAGAGCTCACATAGAAACCTGGACCATTCAGACAAAACATGCCCATGATTTATGCAGATTTACAGCTGGATTAGCAGTGGTAGAAATCTATGTTGGTTAGGTGCTCATTTGGTTAGTACATTACTGAGAGGTTTTATTTTATGGTGATAATGAAAAAAAAACTAACAGATGAGAGTGTGTTTTTGCACTGGAACCTTCAATTTCCTACTGGCTTTTTCAAATGACTTGGAAACAAAAATCACATGCGACTTGTGAAAGGCTTGCCTGTGGGTTAGGAAAGGCAAGTCTGACAGAAATGTTTCAGCTTTTTCATACAGAAGGCTACCTGAAACAGAAAGAGGCAGGGCATTTTTCGTACCCAGCGTTTGGCCTGTGAACGCACCGCTGACTGTTAGACGTCTGATGTTCCGTATCAAACTGCAGAGGAGCCCAAAGGGAAGAGAGTCGGCAAAGGGCCACTTCAGGCACCTGTCCAATCGCAGACTGTTATGAGCTGCTCCTCACCAGGCAGGAAGTGCTCACCAACGCCAAGACACAAACCGCAGCAAGGAAGACCAATGCCAATGTGCTCTGGGAAACTAAAGCCACTGAGAGATCTGGCAAAGCAGTGCGCACTACATTAAGCAAGTGTCAGACCAATCAAAATCAATTTGAGTTGGCCCAATTATCAAATTGAAAGGCTGTAATTATTTGGAGTAGAATGTCCTCTGCAAAGAACGAAATATCATAGTTTGAACCTTTACAAACATTTTCTACAAATAAGACAAGAATCACAATTACATATTTTTCTGCCAGAATCATGTCGCCATAGTCACCAGCTGTGAGTTCATGAGTCAGTGTAAACATGTGTGCTTAGGACCTCAGACTTTACATTCACATCTCCAGAATCAATCCACTTTAATTGAGCCTTAGCTGCAGTAAGTAAGTCCTCCCAAAGCATTTAGTGGCTCTGGCCTGGTCTGATAAACATTATCTAATCAATAGGATTTTAAAAGCAGGCTTCAATTGATTGTGATTTTTCTTCAGCATGTGGAACCTTGACTTCAGCTGAACGGCATTTTTCCAATTTGAAATCCACCATGAATTAGCTCTGAAATGATTGGACTTATTCTTTTGTGAAGGGAGACAAATAAGAAATACTGGACCACACTGTAGAAAATTAGCACTTGGGACATATATATGATTCTTTATCTACTGAGGTTTAATTTTCAACACATTTCTTGGTCAGTGCTTCTGAAATGGTCAAATAACAGTTCGTCATATCATCTGCACAAACCACAATATACACCACTAACTGTTACTCCATTTCCTACTGACTTTATTAAAAAAAAGTACATGCACCAACACTACAACCCAAATGAGCTTCTCATTTGAATGTTTAAAGTAGATCTATAATGCAAAATCGACTTTTCAGAGCTTTTAGCCATGTTATAGTTGTTTTCCCTCGCAGTTACTCTCTCAAAGTTGTTTTTTGGAGTGATTTGTGAATATTTGAGCTATTTTTAATCACTTTATACACCCCCTGCTATGTATTTACTTCGTTCTCCAATTTTATTTTCTTAATCGATGATATATGTAGGACTCTAGAGCTTTGTGTAGTCATTTTGGTACAAATGCAAGAAAAAAATCTGTTACTCACTAATGTGATCTGCAGCTATCCATAGGAGGGTGGACGGCTACACAGCTCTTTGTTGTGACGATGTTTATGGCAATATTGCAATTTAAAATGTGTAACTTATAACAATGATCCACAGGTGTCATAGATTATAACTATAGCAGACACAAGCGCTATAGGTCTTCTTTAACAGTATTTCCTTTGTGTAGACAGCCTGAAGTGGCCCTCATTTACGCCACATATCTCCAGATCACAGCAGCAGTTTTAGCTCACTTTTAAATCCATCTCAGTGTCATGTTCTTTTCACAGCAGATAAATGGCACAGACATTCTCTTGTTAGCAGTACTGCTGCTGCTGAACGCTGTGATCTGTCTGGATTTACAGGAACAAACAGTGAGATGTGTAAGAACTGTCATGGCTCAGGAAGCACCCAGCAGATTGTGCCTCTCACCGATCGTTCTAATTGTCATTATATGGGAGCACTTGTCAATTAAATGGGTCTATACAGACACAAAGAACAGAAATAACTCTCAGAGAATTATATTGACTGCCTTGAATTTTCTTCTTTAAACAGACCATAAAGATTATTCCACTCATTAACATTTCACTTAAAGCTGAAGCCCCCATTGACTTCCTTATATCACATATGTTTTAGTAAAACCTTTGTGTTCCAATATAGATATGAGTTGGCAAATATTTAAATGGCACTTTCCACCTTCATTGTCAGTTTTGTTAGGTTAGCCTACAGGTAGTGGGATGCATAAACATATAATTTTATGATGCTCATGCTATCAGTCCTGTCAGGATGGCCTCACCATTCATTTGTATGTTAATGTTCAAATTGATGTAACACCAGGTGGTATGGGCTAGCCAAGTGATCGATCATGTTGTATCAGGATTTTATTTTGTTTTCTGAACACAAAATGCAAAATCATTATATACAATGTTTTTATAGTCAAAAAAACAAACAAAAAAACACAATTAAATCAGTGAAATCAGTTTTAGATTTGAACATGTTCTCTTCATGCTGGGAACACAGATAGGTCCCGTTAATGAAATATGAACTAAAAATACATTAAGCCATTTATCACAACAAGGCCATGGCCAGGGGTCAATGCCCACACATCCTCATTCGACTGTCATATCCCAGATGACTTTGAGCTCAGATGCTAAAGTGCTAGCACTGAATACCTCAACAGCCTTAATACTACACTCGACCTCTTCAGTCTGGCCACTCCAATCACCAGGCTTTTACTCTCAATGAGCACTGGCATGGACTTCAAGATGAGAGCTAAGGGTCTTTTAAAAAATGGTAAAAATCTCACCACATGTTGAGCACAAAGTGGAAGTCAGACAAAGAGCTTCACCAAATGTTTAAAAAGCTGTTCTCTCTCACTCCCATGGATGGAGTTCTCCTTTCTATGAGCTAGTGAGAAGTCTAATCAGTATGCAAGTGATGCCAGAGCTGAGCCATTGGGACTAAGGGTCGCCCCGGTGACTGTACGTGAGGGGAGGTGTGTAGTGGGGAACATTGCTCAATCACCCTCAGCCAATGTAACGAGACAGCGTCAGGAAGCCAGAGGCCACAGGGAAAATCATACATTATAGAGAAGGGCAGAAAGTTTCTTAAAATATGAAAAATGAAACATGAAACATGTGGCTGACAAGAGAAGCCTTTACTTTAAGCAGCTTTTAACAGTAAAAGAAATGCATGCACACACATCCATAGTTCTGTCTGTAACTTGGGGTTGTGCATGTTTCCATGGACATAGATATGTTTAATGTTATACTGTAATCATTGCAAGCAAAGAGCAAACATCTCCACTGAAAAGCTATGTACCTTTAACATGCCCAGCAAACCAACATGATTCTTACTTGAACCTGAAACAGTCCGAAATGGAATCAAACGTTAATAGAAGCCTATATGTCCTTTCATTCTCTCCCATATGAACCAGAGTGATTGAAAAAGGTCTCACCATACGCTGAAGGAAATTTTAAACTTTCGTGGCTGCTTTTTGATATTTTCCCCCATTTTATTTCACACACCTCTGAGTGACATGGGGCAAAACATCCAAATGTCAACTCAGGCTGTTCCACTGCAGAGCGAAATGAGAGTCTGGCTTCAGTGATGAGGTCTGACGGCTGCACCTGCCCCTGCTTTATGCACTCACACACACAGACGCACACATACACACGCATACACACACATGCACACACACACACTCCCGACATTCTTCATGTAAACCATACCAACAACTCATTATCCATAAAGAACAGGACTTCTACCTGAGTTATATTTATAACCATTTCTAAATATTTCCCTTTGCCACTAAGGAAACTATACATGCACACTGTATGACCAACTGTCATATAAGTTATAGAATTGTCAAACCATCTGGGTTTGAAACTCTTGTTGATGTGGCAGTAGTAGTCATCAGGCCAGTCTGTGCTGTAGCCTTTACTCCACTTGGTCCATACTTACTTTTAGCCCTACTTGAAAGTCTGTCTTGATTTAGTATAGGTCTTTTCCTGTGTTAAAGCAGACCTATTCTGCAAAATTTACTTTTCAGTTTCCCCTCACCATTTACTAACCCAAAGTTGTATTTGGAGTGATTCATGCATGTTTGATCAATCTTTAATCACTTATTTTGAAGACACCATAGAGCCGATTAATCACTATTTTCACTGTCACTGGCATATGCCCACTGCTCCCTGCTTATTTTGTTCTCCAATTTATTCTTAATTGGTGATACACGCAGGAATCGACAGTGGTGTGTAGTAATTTTGGTACAAATGAAAAAAGAAAATCTGCTTACTAGCGTGATGTGCATCTATTCATCTGAGGGATCGACGTTTGTGGTGACATCAGCTCCTATTGGGCACTGGAGTTTTATAACACTGAAGTCGGAGGACATTTTTGTTTTATTAAGTTGTTTTAAGTCAACATTGTGATTTAGAGTGTACAAATTATAATATAGGTGTTCTTCAGTGCCTTTATGAGGTTTATCAAAGTCTGAAAAAATGAAGCCACTGCCCTTATTTGTGGAGCCCACTTAACCCATGTGTCATATCAGGGCATTATTCATACACCTCAATAAAAGCCACCACGTTGAATCATTCCTCATATTGTTGTTTTCAGTTCACCTCTTAGTCATACAGCTCACAGCACTTGAGACTGTGGTGCGTTGACATAATGTTACACATACATACAACGTGAATAGTAACACCTGCACTATAAATCCTCCATCTCTCATGCACCTTTATGTCTGTTTAATTAGCTGAGAGGCAGAGAGAGTGTGGGTATGGGGTCACGTGAGGGTAAGCCCCCACTGGGTCTGTAACATATTGAGTCATATTGAATCTTCTGCTGCTTCTGAAAACTGAACAGCTCAAACAGAGATCAAAGTTTGAATAGAAAAACATTAGGCTGCACATTCATTTAGAAAGAGCTCAGATCTAACTTGGGGCTAATATTGTGTCCCCTGGTCGTGTGCACAGGTGTCCTTTTGTTTATATTAAGCCCCGATTAGAGCAGCTTTAACATAAATCACTTAGATTCTTCTTTGTGTTATCCAGGGCAGACTAATTACACTGTTGTGTTTTTCATCTCCAGAGACATGATTTTGGAGCCAGGGGCAATGATAATGATCGTGTTGCTTTTTATTTACAATCTGACCGTCCTGTTGGCATTGACCCTGTGACACTCACCTGCAGCACTGACTACACATGAGGCATTTTCACTCTGTACCCAATCCAACCATTGTCAGCCATGTACGCCCAGGTGAGCTCTAATCGGCACTATCTGACGGCTGACACTGTGACTAAGTGCCTAGACATTTTGCTATTGACTGTTCCCCGGGGCAACCCACACCACTGATGGGCTGGAAAAGGGAACAGTGTTTCTCTAGGGGAAAAGACCACCCTCTCCTCTGGACTACAGCCCTGTACCACCGCCTCTGGAACACAGCAGGACTACAGTGACTCAGAGGAGAACTCACGTCAGCTGCCATGTTCCCACTTGATCTTTGGGTTTAGCTAATTAGCATAATTGGCATAATCAGAGTAATCCCTAAAGGGGATGTAGTCATTATTTCGTGTGGGTGTTTGAGCAGCGGAGACAAATTTGGGAAACATTTTGATGAGAAAACATGCCCCGTTCTAGTGGTTTGAGCATTTTTTAAATTATAATTTTAAAAAATAACACTGTGATACTCAGTAAGGCTACTTTGACTTTTGGGCTTATTGTAGAAAAGTGATGAAATTAGACCTGCAACATTGTAGCGAAACATTCAGAATGAAATATTCATAAGAGACACAAGCACTTACTGTATGCAGACTGAATAATATATTTTAACTTCAAAATTTTAAACTTCTCAGACTGGAGGTCGTTTAGTGTGTGACTGCTAGGGGGCAGTGCAGTCTGGGGTCTAAAAGGCTCTCTCTCCCTGGACACTACAAACCACATCACAGGATTATTCTACTTTAACAGGTTTTACTCTCTTTGCCTTAGTTGAGTTTGTATCTCATGAGAAACCTTATCACAAATTATCCATAAAATATGAGCATGGCAATTTGATTAGGAAATGAATGCAACCTCAAGCAGAGTAACCTGTATTTGCTGGTTTAATAAGTCAGGTAAACAGGAAGCTGTGTCTGTGCATCATTCCATTAGTGCAATATGTTTCTCCTGACAACGCAAAATCTAGGAGGAACTGAGGCAGGAGTATTTTTGATGCTGCTGATTAAAATGCACTCGATTTCCTCGCTTTCCATTAAAGCACACTGACTCAGTTTGGGCAATGTATTTTCACACGGTTGAACCTTATTTGAATATCTGTTATAAGAGGTAAAAATGATGAGAAAAGGTGTGATTTGTTAATTGTTTAAGGTTAAAAGAATCCCACAGGTGATTCCAAATCCATAAACCACATATTGAGGTCAAGTATTTAACACACCTCCATATCTATTAACTATACTTTGAGAAGAGATTGACAAACATGGAGCTAGCGTAATTTCAGCGTGGAAGACCTAACTCCGCTCCCATCTACTCACCACTTCTCTAGAGTTTACCCGCTCCTAAGCCTTCATCACCTCTCTCCTATTACTCCTTACCTCCTCTTCATCCAGCCAGCACTCAGTCTGCCCTATTTAAACCCCCATCACAGACGCACGGCCGCTTCAGTTCGTGCAGCGCCCCACCACCTCTCCAGCACCCCCTTGGCTCCCCATCATCATCCCTTCACTCCCTCAGCCTCACCTCGACCACCTCTGGGGTCAAGACATCTCCTAAACGTCATCTAACTGGTCACACACTTCATCGCATTGTCTTCTGTGGGTTCTGAGCGCCAAAGATAACTCATTAAAGCCTTCTAATACTTTTGTTTCCTGTCTGTCTGAGTCTTTCCAGGTTGAAATTATGTTATGTGAAAGCGAAAAGGTTACTAGGCACCACAGCAGTTGCCTTAAAATTACATAACTAACATTTACGTTTTTCACTGGTGAATCTAAATTGTTTATTTGTTTGTGAAAGCAGCATCTGACTCAGTGTGGCCATGACTTTAGAGCATTTTTAGAGCATGCATGAAAAGATAAATCTGAAGTCATCACCCGCGCATTCATCCCTGTTGACATTTTACACGGCGCCTGTTTTTCTTTTCTTTGGTCTCAAATGTTTTACCTTCATATCAGAGAGTAGTTGTTTTCTAGTGCTCTGCCGTGTTACCAAATTGCATCATTTTTAAAAGCCTCTAAAGCTGAATTCTAATGCAAGAGAAAATTGCTTTCATTTCTGACAAGCCAATTTGGATCACTCATTTCCGTGTCATCACATCCAATCTTTTTGACAAGTGGTTCAAACGTGACCTCCCAATCACCAAAGCAGGATGTAAATCTGTAGCCTTCAGTAAACAGAGCTCCTGTCTCTCACACTAGTATTCATGGTCTGTTCAGGCAGTTTACGGACCCTAACCCAGGTCTCAACATGTTGTCTGTGTCTACTGCCCAGAGGACTTTATGGACAACTGCCCCCATAACTCATGCTCTTCAAGCCTTCATCTTCTGCCACTTCATCCATCTCTAGTGCTCAGCTCACCGGTGACCCGCAGATAAATGGTATGGGGCTGTACGGAAGCCTGCAAGGACAAAATTAGATCTGTGCATCCGCGTCATGAAATATGGACTGTGACAGTTATTTGGACTAAAGCAAAGACAGGGGTTACCTAACCTAAAACTGCCTGGACAGATGTGAGCAATACAGGGTAACCAGGGCTGATGGATGGTCTGGAGTCAAATTTACTTCTAACTTTGCTGCTATAAGCTTCAGTGACCTTGTATTATCAAGGCTTACTTTTTCATTATTCATTTGCAATTCAAATACATCATACATTTTGCTGGTAATTACTTAATAACCATATGTTGTTAAGACATACATTTGACTTAAACATTATATTTGTACTTTTGTGCCTTTTTTGATTGGTCAAATATTTTTTGTCAACAAACCACTTTCTTTTATGCTTTCTTTGTGCTCCATTGAACATTAGACTAGCTCATACAAAAAGAACAGCTGGCCCATAAATGCAAACCCCTCTGCTCACTTGCCTGGATCCGTGTGAATACATGAGCAGATAGAAGTGTGGGCGTGGGGGTGTGCTGCTGGCACCTTCCCAGGTGCACATAGCCCTGGGCAGAGTCTGCTGGAGGCCCATAATGTTTGTTTACTTCACTGCTCTACACTGAGGCCTTCACACTGGCTCTGCTCTGCCCAGTGAGCTGCAGCTCTTTTGATGCCTGTGTCTCCTGCACCACTTTGGGTTTGTGGTTATGGACAGTCTACTACACATCCATCCACATGTCAGCAGAAGTCATTACCAATACAAACCTAAGGAGCCAGAGCCGGGCTCTGGGGTACAACTTTTGGCTTCTATTCCTCTTTGTCTGCTGAGAGAGTCCAGGTGGGATTTGGTGCAGAACTCTGAAATGGAAGCACCAACTCAACAGAGACCAGGCCGACAACAGCCAATGTAATGAATGAGATGCTTTAGGAGCCACACAGTCATTAGCGTCAGTGCACAGTGTCACATATAATGAGGAGGTTCTTCTCTGTTTAAAAAACACAGGAGATCCCACGTGGATCTGGATTTAATAAGATAAATAGATGAAATATCCAGAACACACGAGCCTATTGGGTGGCTGTTGCTCCAGAGGCAAAATATTAAAGCTATAATAATACATACAAATGTATACACTCCACTATATGATACTATATGAGATCAAATAAACAGTAGAGGAAGTATTTCCAGTCAGGTCAGGGGATGCTGCCAGTGCGTCAGATGCAGACACAGATCAGAGCTGAGCAGAGATGAGAGTGCAGCTTATGTATGTGTTCTTCATTGATGCTACAGAGCTGAACCATCTGATGGTTGCAACTAGGAGTAAGTCAACTAGTTTTTGTACAACATGAGATCAGGAGACACGGATAAGGCCAACCATATAACCTCATCACATTGTTTGACAGTGAAGGTAGTCATAACTCGACCTCTCCCGACCAGATGTACAGCCATCTAACCCACGCGAACAACCTGCGGATTACAAAGTTGACCTGCCCATCACTAATGTCCAAATACATTGTGATCTGGAATCATCATCATACCAGAATAGTACTATGGGAACTATGTTTTATAGTTTAAACCTTTGCTTCATCTCTTTATGATTCCATTCAGTCATATACCAGAGAGTTGGTGGTTCGAGTCTGCAGGTGGGCATGACACTTCTCTACTGTTGTGATTACTTTAGAAGAATTATGTGTGCAGAAGTAAAATTGCTTGAAAGTTTGCTCGAAGAAACCAATAACTACATGTTTTGAGAGAAAACTGATGAAATGAAAACCTCCTCTTCCCAAAGGCTCATGCATAAATAAACAAAATGTTTCTTTGAAGGTGTACACTGGATATTTCTGTATGTCAGTGGTGTTTTGCGGTCTCCATTGCTCAGTCTTATGGCATCAGTGGCTGAAGTGTGATGCCGATGATGCGTTCGAGGGAAATCTGTGAAAAGCTGGTGGGTTTGGTTTGCTCTGCTTCACTGAATCTCCCATTAACCCTGGTCTAAATGCAGGCTGCAGGGAGCTGAGCCTGTAGACATCCAAACGAGGTTTAGAGCCATTAGGAGAGATTTGAACTGAGGAAAACTGGGCCAGTGGGGAACAGGGAGTGCCACGGAAGAGGAGAGGTTAAGCCAAAGCCAAATGATCTAAAAACCCCAAATCTCATATGTTAGAAAAAAACGGGTTCATCATTATTTTTGACATTATGGCTCCGTCCCAATATCTACACTGCACAGCTTGAATGAAATGTGCATTTTTTTGAAAGTGCATGAAGTGCGTGAGTGCACAAGCGAACAGGGGTGATAAAAATGAGAATTGGGACTGTCCACACTTCAGCTGACTCTCGTAGTGAACGTGATAAGAGTAAACATTCAAACAGGGTATCAGTGATGTTGTTAAAATACAGTTCAAAATAGGAATGTCTGGTCACCCTGTTCTAAAGAAACGGGACTCCCTGCACTTTTGAACTCCAAATATAGAGACAGAGCCAACATCTTGCAACATCATAATTTGAAAGTAGCCATGTAATGTAACTATTCATACTTAACAGCTTTAAACTACCCGATGAATAGTTTAAAGTCAGTGAAAGCATATTTACCCCCATTTCACTCTATACTGTCCTGTCAATCAAAGCCTACACACATGATGGTAACTTTTTTAAGAGTCTGAAGCATGTTCACAGTTCAGGGCCATTGGGTTCATTTCTGTGTTCAAGCCACTGCGACACTAGTCCAATCCCAAAGACATGTCTAATATGAAGCCTGTTCTAGTTTCCGAAGAAGCTAAATGAATTGCCTTAATTGGTTTTGCGGAAAGAGTGTTAATTGTTTTTGCTAAATCACATACTATAAGACGATCCAGAAGAAAATCGGTCTCTTTTCATATTGCTGGACATGTTCAGCTATACAGTTTATGCATATTAATCAGCAAAGTCTATTCAAGCTAATGTTTGTGCAAGAGACAATCTTTGAAGTGATTCCAGGAACACAACAGGGAGCCGGAACACGCCTGCTCAAACAAATGTATTGAGAGGCCATTTTTCTTTTACTTTGGAAGTCTCTACTTTTATCCTGGTTGGACGAAGTTGAGACAAATGTTGCATGGATATAATTTGGTGGTTTATTCGCTTTCCACATGGGAAACCAGAGGAGCCCCACATTAACAATGCAAATGCCTCTGTGCACTGTGTGATGATCTGTATGCACGCCTTGCACTGCCATCCACAATGCTGTCTTAAATAAGTAAACAAACGTGTTGGGCTTAAGCTGCATGCAAGGCTCTCATGAATACTGGATCCAATCACCTTTTAAAATGCAGATAGCCGTGGCCTTTACCCTTGACATTGTAGGAAGAGCAGCGGAGGAGCAAGAAGCCAGAGATTTACACTAGTGAGCTGTGTGATGTGATCAGCGCTAACACGAACAACAGCTCACAAATCTTCACAAGGCCCAAAGGTGCAAAATGCTGACATCACAGGGTCATACTCAAATGGGTATGGAAAGAATGGTGAATGCTGGCGTAGATCTTTAGAGGCAGAGCAATTAGCAACAAGATAAGAAATTGTCAGAATTAGTCCAGAGGAGATATATGGAAACACAGAGAGTTACTGGGTTTAGGAGGTTCCAATCTTCTTCTGTTTTATTCACCTTATTCCAGACGTTGCCGTGGGCGCTGCTATTACCATTCAGGTTGTGTTATTTTACGTGGGCCTTTCTGATCCTGACAGTAAATAAGTTCTATACGGACTACAAATCTGTTTAAAAGCCTCCAAGAGAATCGGTGCCTTGCTGGCTTGTTGGTGCACATGGACATTAAACATTTTACACAAATTAACCCACTTTATATCATATTTTAGCAGCAAAGGTTTTCCCAAATTCTCCATTGAAATGAATGAGATTCTTGCTTAACCGCCACAGAGAAAGCGCAGTTCAGTTGCATTTATGGCAAAAATAGGCAGGGTGGAATAAAATCAATAGACCAAGTTGGAGATGCAGTTATCTAAGCAAGAACTGTCAGACTTCCCGTACCCCAGACATTTTCTCCAGCTCCTCCGGGGTAACTCCAAGGCGTTCACAAAGATTCATAGTCCCTCTCTCGATTTTCAAGGCTCACATTTATTATCTTTTAGTGTTAGAATAGCAATTGCGTGTTCTGGGCGCATTGACCCTTGATAATTTACAGCATATCTGGACACTTCGCTTTACAAAATGGTCCCAGTAGGTCAGTTTGGCACACATTTAACATAATGAATAGCTTGTAGGAAGGGCCATTCGGGTTATATCACTTTTTGCAATCAGAACTAATCTCATGTGTGACATTTGCCTTAAAATGAACAAATAACATCGTTTACACCCTGTTACACAAACCCAAATTTTAATTTCAGAATATTACTTCTCAATGACACCAAACAGACAAGATCTAAATGGAAAAAGCTCAGTAACCTTTAAAACCTCTTGGCAGACAGAGGGAAAAAATAGTTGCATTACTGTGTTGGTGTAGCTTCTCTGCTTTTACATGAAAATACAAAATATTTTAGGCATACGGTTAGTTAGAACATGCTGAGCGAGATCAAAACAACATTGAATTATTGACTGTTGCTAATAGATGCACTCACCGCTTACATTATTCAAATTGAGATTAGTTGGATTCAGTGAATAAAACAGGAGTCTTTGCATCTCCCCCATCTCTTTTTCCGGGCCCAGACCTTTAGCAGCATGCACAACATCTGCTGCAGTTTACAGAGTTAGACAGGAAATTGGAAGGAAATTAGTCCCACGGGAAAAGACAAGAATAGGTTTGAATAAAACAGAAGGTACAGTTTGTGCAGAATATCGTCAGACCGAAAAGGAATCAAATATAAAATGTTCAGAGTCTTATGTCGGCTGCTTGTTTTGCACCTAATATTTTAACTGAAACAAGACAATTTCAAACAACACCCTTTTATACTGATAAGGTATCTGAAAATGTGGTGTACAGCGTGAATAAAAATAAGATTACTGGGCTGTGATAATTGAAAATAAAAGCATGTGATGCAATTTGAATTTCATGCCGACAGCACATCTTTACAGCAGTGAGGTCAATTAAAGACATGCTCTGTATTGTTCTGATCTCAAAAGCATTTGCCCATTCAATGCAATTTCAGGTTCATGTGACTTTATGTGCACCTGTAGGTAGATTTGATTTGCAGCAGTTTTCAGGTTTGGCATCAATACACACTAAGATAATGCAGACACACAATCAAACGTTCAAACATTCACACTGACTCAGGATGTCAGGATCTTCCCTTCTGCAGTTTTCCCTCTTGTCTCCCCCTCCCCTCTATGGTGTTTGTCTCTCCTTCCACCTGGGCGTCGGCCTACCTGATCTGGCAGCTGGTACACCTGGATCCA
Organism: Periophthalmus modestus; assembly: GCA_019594935.1. Classification (NCBI taxonomy): domain Eukaryota; kingdom Metazoa; phylum Chordata; class Actinopteri; order Gobiiformes; family Gobiidae; genus Periophthalmus; species Periophthalmus modestus. The sequence goes on from JAIEZT010000068.1 coordinate 8,904,453, forward strand.
ATTTCCCTCATTACCTGCAGTTTAAAAAGCATGGTTTTTCATCCACTCCTTGCCAGTTTGTTGTTGGTACAAATCCAGTTAGCACTTCTGTCATTATTCTTGGAAGCTGCCTGCCAGCCTGTCCCCTACCCGACTGCCTCCAACCTGTCTGCCTGCAGGCCCGCTAGCCAGCCAATGAGTCCTATATCTACCTGCACAAGCCTGATACTTACCACATTTACCTGGTTACTAGCCTGGACAATAAAATGTTGGAGCTAGTTACCATCTGTGTACTGCTTTTGGGTCCTAAGTAAAACAGTGACACAGTATCTAATAAATACATACACATTTAAAAATAGAGCAATAAATTATAAAGTGCTTTAATTTGTTCATAAGGATAGCTGCTGAAGTGAAAAAGTTGTTCCTGTAACTTCAGTACTAGTTCGCTGTTTGCTTATCTCCAGTGTTCCAGATCTACTGTGCAGACAAATGTGGTGATGATGTCAGACTCCGTGAAAGGGGCCAGAGCTACTTTTTTCATTTTTATTTTATGCATGCATCTTTATTTATACAGGAAGACGCCAATGAGAGCACTTAAACTCTGTTTCATGGGTACCCTGTTTAAATGTAGATAAAAAATACAAACAAAACAAATAACTACATAAGTCTATTAAAAACAGGGGTGTCCAAACTACTACCAAGGAGCCAAATGTGGCCAATTGCCAATTGATCATGAGCTTTACTTTTAACAGCAAGTTAAATAATTTCTACCACTATAATCTCAAACATCACATTGCAGTGTGATGCAGAACTAAAATGATTAATACACAGCGGCTCTGTCAAAGCTGTGTTTAAAGCACCGCACTGTATTGATCACCGGTCTGTGGCCCTCCGATTCGAATATGTTTTGAGACATGGCCCTTGTTAAAAAGTTTGGGCACCTCTGATTTAAAACATTAAAAACAGGTACAGGTGTCAGTATACATGTTTTTTTACTAGATTATTAAATTGCATTTGTGGCACCAATGTATCCAGTTTTGCCTGTCCTTGAAATATATTTCAGTTTTTTGAAGCAAAACAGCCAGAAGCCCTTTTTCCTTTCTCAGTTCTGGGGCGGCTAGTCCTTAGTCCTATACAATGTGAACTTGTATTAAATGTTCCCACATCAATGATTAACAAGCAAGTGAGATATTCCGGCAGTGTATGAAGTAGTCCCTTTATAAATACATTTTATACAATGTTGTTCTCTTCAGACAGATGGCGATGGCCGACCTACTTTTTCATAGTGTACAGTGATGGGTTTTAAATTCATCAGTTGTTACGAAACGAAAGGCTGAGGGCTGGTTTTAAAGTAGAGGCTGAAGTCTGCATGTATATCTCTATAATCTAATACAGAAAGAAAGGTGGCTTGAACAAATTTATTTTTTTAATATAATGGGATGTCTAACCTCCATCATTTCTATTAGTGACTAGACCCAAGACCTTGTATGAGCTGTATTTTAGCCAAAATCAGCATTGGAACAGTATTTTACCTGCCCTCACCTCTGCATGAAGTATTATTGCACTATAGAATGTTGCGATATCATCTGAAACCCAGCTAAAAGTATTCTCAAGAGCAAGGGCAATTTAACATACACATTCATTTTCATTTTCCTCTCTTTTCTGCCCATATGACAAACTACCACACACACACACGACATGAGCTCACCAGGCATTCAGATTCAGGGGGAAGGGGTGGGTGGGTGGTTAGAGGGCTGGCACTGCAGAGGGGGAATAGAGAGGTCAGTGCTGTGCCGGTCCATTTGTCTCTGTCTGCGCCTGTCCTCAGATGTCATAACAGTGTGAGGCATGTCATTTGTACCACCACCAACGGCTGTAAGTCCCTTTAGGCTGCGGTTTTCTGCTATAAGGAAGGAAGGCACATGGCAACAGCACTTGTATAGCACTTTTCTTGACACTCAAAGACACTTCACACAGTTCAAGATGGATAAAAGACAAATAAAAGAAACGGATTAAAAAAACGAGATGCAGCTATTTGAAGATACGTTTGAGCAGGTGAGTTTTCAGAGCTTTTTTGAAGATGCTGAGTGTGGATGAGACTGTGATCTGTTTGGGCAGGGAAATTGATAAAGCCTTTAGGGTGAGCTCGGGTTTTTATGTGAACATTTTAGATTTTATGTAAGATATAGATAATTGGATGGGTGCAACATCTTCAACTCAAACTCTAGTCGGCTGAGTGGTTAATTCTCTCACCTCATAGCAAGAAGGCTGGCCTTTCTGTGCAGAGTTTGTGCGTTTTTCCCTGAGTCTGGGTCAAATGTAAAGAACCAATTTTGCTATGGGGACAATAAAGTATATCTTAATCTTAAACTTAGTCTATAGCCACAGCTCCCCTGAGTGAGAGGGAATGAATTGTCGCTTCCTATCTTTACCAACAATCTCTAACTCACGCAATCATATATCGGCTAGGTCGGCGAAGTGTTTTGCCCAAGGACACATTTGCAGCATGCATCGGTTGACTGCTGGTTGCCTCGATCAAACTGTAGACCTGTAGCATACATTAAAACACATTTTTTCCCTAATGGCATTTTTCCGTATAATTTCCTTTGATTGCCATATCTAAAATGGCGGTTCACTGGTAGGTTACAGTGTCTTTATCATCATTCATTTTCTATACACCCAAATGGTTCCTGTAATACATCACTAGTCCTATTTCACACACACTGCTTGTTTTAATGAAGTCTGCGTCCTCCATGTATGCTTTCCATTTCATCCCCAGTACATACATCATAATACATTTCACAGTCTGTTGGATCACATAACCTACAGCCTATCTTAGCTTCAGGTAATTGTTCAGTTTTCCCTCCATCAGCTCTCATGGAAATATATATTCACTTTGCAGACAGACACATAGACAGGAGAAGGAGTGGGAGGTGTCAAGAGGCATTGCAATTCAGAAGTTCTTGTGGATTATCATTCATTAGACTTGGCGCTCGTTTGGGAGGCTGCATTTTAAACACTTGCCAAAAGCCACAATCATCGGCAGTAGCAATAATGGGTAAGTGTTCAATATTCAGTGCTGATATCTGCGGCTCAGAGCTATAGAAGTCTGGCAGCTTGTGTTCAGTCATGGTCTCATTAATTACTGCCAGAGGTGAGGAGTAACAAGACACTTACTTTTTTGAAGAATTTTCTAATTGTCTATTGTTACTGGGGTGGGATGAGAGAAATCCCACAAGACACAATTTTTGGATCCATAAAACAAGACAACACAAGAATTAGACCTAAAGACACACACATACTGATTGTTATTATGATTATTTCACTCTACAGCTGTCTAATGTAATCTTACCTATATTGGCTGTGAATTGGTGGCAAATTAAAGAAGAAAATACTAATTCGCAGGGGACGATAATCTTGTAGTATTTTGGTTTTTGCTTGATCTTGTGATACATGGTCTTCTATGATCCATAACAATTTAAAAAGGTATACTCAAGTTTACCATGACCGCATGTCACTTCTATTTTAACCCTTTATTTAGGATCAGGGCCAAATTTGACCCATTGGGCTTGCTAATTTATCCAAAAAGAATATAAAAAGTACTTCTAGACATTCTGCAAGCTATTACTAAAAAGATTAACAAAAAAAACAACAACCCACAATTTAACAAAAAAAAACACATTTTTGGATAGTTTTCTAGCTCAACAGGTCAGCCATCTTGTCACTACCACTCTGGCTTATTTTAGTTCAATATTCCTCCACTAGATATCTCTATGCAGGGGCCAGAAGTGGCACTCTGGGCTTTTTCTTTTTTCTATTGAAATTTCACTTTTTTTTTTTTTTCATTTTGGGAAGCAGCAATGAGCTGTGGCCAAATTTGACCCCATGGGTTCTCCAGTGCTAGGGTCAAGACAGGAAGGGTGCTGTTTGCATGCTAGTTGTTGTTAGCATTACTGTGACCATGATAGCAGTGGCTCTTCTCACTGAAAGTTGTGAAATGCACTTATAAACTCATCACGGTGAATAATGAAGATGGTGGTAATGCATGAGAAAAGTAGCAGATGATGAAGATGTCTGTGTGGTCGTCAAACAGTGAAGCAGAGAACCCACAGCCCCTTGTTCTTCACTGACCTTCATGGCTGGAGGGGGAGGCTTATAGCATCTAAAGACATCTCATTGTCAAAAAAAAATCTATTCAGGCCTGTCACTCAAGTCGACACACATTACAACAGTGTTTCTCCTTCTAGTGTGGTGTAAGAAGGACTTGTATAAATTGGTATTGTATTTGAAAGTAATAGTTACATTTTCATATTTCCCAACAGAAAAAAATGCTTTTAATTTTGTGAACATGAGCCCTTCTATTACATTCAAAACATGCCGCTAGAATCCTAATGAAAGTCAGAAAATTTGAACATATCACTGCACTGGCTCCCTGTTTCATCCTGGATTGAACACAAAATCCTTCTGCTGACCCATAAATGCATCACTGGTCAGGCACCACTGTATCTGCAAGACCTGATCACTTTGCAATCTTCAAACCGCATCCTCAGATCTTCAGGTAGCTCCTTTAGGTTCCCCTCGCTTGGCTCCGTACAATGGGGGACCGACCTTCTGTTCAGCTGCACCACGACTCTGGAATTGCCTCCCTGCCCAGAGCCACACAGACCCTGGACTTTTTTTTTTTTTTTTAAAGCTAATCTAAAGACCTTTTTATTTAGAAAAGCTTATTGTTGATGGTTTTAGCATTTAGAAATGTAGTATTGGTTTAAAATTCTTGTTTTATTGTAGCACTCTGAGATTTTTTGGAATGAAGAGTGCATTATGAATTAAATGTATTATCATTATTATATTTGTGCAGGTAATTGTAAATTGACTACCAGTTAAAGTATTTAAAAAAAAAAGAAGAATAGAAAAAAACAACTTCTCCTTAACATTTGTTTTGCATCCGACTGGAGGCAATAATATTAATTTAGGATTTTTAAACATTATACACAGGGACAGCATTATATGTTCATGTAGAGGCACACAGGAGGCAGGTTTTGATACACAAAACCTAATCTTTTCAGTGAACTAGTGACTGTGAGTGATGTTAGGAGTGTATGGTCTAAATATCGCTTCAGGAACAGCTTAGATAAATGTGCGTGGGACATAAGTGCACTAGAACAATGGGAGTGTATGGACACAGAGTGGGAGGGGTGTGTGTCAGCAACAATCAAACTGCCAAAATGGTGCTGGTGCGCTGCATGTGATAAAGCCTGCTGAAAATGCCAGATAGCTCACTGTGCACTAATCCCCCTCTGCTGATCACTCATATGAACTGCCAGAGAGAGAGGGCTGGGCTACTGTAATCATGCACTACACTCTGATCTGAAGCGTTAACTGGAGTCAGGTTTTTGGTGGCTATTTGTTAAACTAAGAATCCATAATGTACAGTGAATTAAATCAACCAGTTCATGTTTTGTCTAACTTAAATTCTACACATATATAATCTTTACCTTCCATCCATTTTCTTCCGCTTAACTGGGGCCGGGTCACGGGGGCAGCAGTCTAAGCAGGGACTCCCAGACTTCCCTCACCCCAGACATGTCCTCCAGCTCCTCCGGTGGGATCCCAAGGCGTTCCCAGGCCAGCTGAGAGACATGGCCCCTTGAGCGTGTCCTGTGTCTTCCCCGGGGCCTCCTTCCGGTGGGACATGCCCAGAACACCTGTCTCGGGAGGTATCCACATATATAATCTTTCCATACAATATAATGTGTAGTAAAAATGCAGCAGTAACCAGCCATTGTGCAAAGTATATGTTTTACTCCACATAAGACAGTGAATGTGTGCATCTATGTACTTTATACACTGGATTAGCAAAAACTACACACTCATTTTATGGCAATGACAAAATTATGTGAACTAATTAAACTTTTTAAGTGCAACCAATTCATTTTGTAAACCTCACTCTGCCAAATGAATAGCTACTGTGTTATTGCTCCTGGTTATACTGACTGTATTTGTTTTGTTGTTTGCTCGATTTTCAATAAAAGCGTCTTATAGTGTTAACCGGTGTTTCTAAGGATTTCTAAATATGTCTTGCCACGATTTTCTGTAAAGAACATGTTTACCTTCCCACCTGTTATAACACTGGTCTACATTCTCAAGGTGTCAAGCCCAGGTGTTCACAACTTCAGCAGCATCACATAAAAGTCATCTGAGCGCACAAAGCTTCTCTCCGTCAGGGTTTTTCAGGCTTCATTCAGAGCCGGACCTGAAGTCAAAACACAGAGTCAGCCATCATCAGTCACTGTGGTAGAAGGGCTGCTGCGGGAAGGACGAGTTCACATTCACTCTTATCACGCAGAATATATTAGGCATGTTGTGTTGTTAGAAAATAGTCATGACATTTTAAATTCAACGGAATGTCTTATAAAAGGGTTTATGTTGTGGTTCAACCTTGTATCTCTGAATGACAACAGTGCACATGGAGGTAAGCCTGATTTCCATTTTACCTGCAGGTCCTTGATTCTGTCTTTTTCTTCCAACTTTTATCAACTATGCATGTGCTGTAAAAATGAATTTCAAGTTAAAATGAATTAATTCATACTTGATGGACCTAGATTGTTACATGTTTCAATATTTTTCTGACTTGTTTAACCCTAGAAGTCCTTAACCCTGGAAGTTCTGACCACGGAACATTCAGATTTTTTGAGTTTGTATGTGTGTTTTATGTTTATATGGACTCATTTTGGGCTGATTCGGACTGGTTCTGACTGTTGGGCCGCTTCACTGGTCAGGACTTGGTATGGGACTGGTTCAGACTGTGTTTAGACTCTGCTTGGGTGGTCTAGACTGGGTTTGAACAAGTTTTGACTGTTCTGCACTGGTTGCAAATGTTGATGTTTGTGCTCCTGTTTATTCTGAGCTGACAAAAATATTGTCCCATAATTTTTCACATCCGAGCTACAGATTAGTTACTGTGCATTAATTTTCATGGTAGTTTATGAATGATAATGACTTGGCATATCAGGCTCTGAAAGGCATGCAAATGAGTATGGTTCATTAGCAACATTAGCGACACGTTACCTCATTACCGTATTCTGCTTCTCTGTGCCAGTGACACTAAAACAGAATTTGGATGTGCTCCTGGGTTACCTATTTTCAAAGGGGTCTGAATTAAACTACTTCTGCACTAGAATAGATAATGGTTGTATTATTAGCTGTGTGGAAAAACAACTCTAAATTTAACACAGCTCTGCATTCAGGACCAAGCAAACAATTTCTCTAAAGCAGAAACAAATTACTCTGTGACAAAAACTCAATGATGTTGGTTTGAGAAAGATTATTTTGCAGAATAGAAAACTACTTTGACCTTGGCAGTAAAAATATAAATCATCCACATACAATGAGTCTATAATAGAAAAATGAATGTTTGTAAGTGATTACTGTTAGGCTTATGGAGAGCTGCTTGAGAACAAACTTTATTGCGGAGATAAAAGAGGTCAACCATTTAAAGTTAATGACTTGTTTAAATCATTTTCTAAGTAGATATTTTTTACAGATGGGCTGTTGATGAGATTTCGATTTGTTAAGCCTATTTCTAGTTGCGGCAGAAGAAAATTGTGTAACAGAAGTTCATTTGGAAGACTGCAGGTCATAGACAATATACAAGAGGTGCAAGTACTGGTGGTATGCAGGGTCCTCTGAAGTTCAAGTCTTTGTTTTGAGTAAATTACCTTTTTCCTTCTTTATATTAGTTCTCATTTAGAAGTATTTTAAAGATGGGATAGACCTAGTTTAAAGCTGTAATAAAAAACGTGTTAAGATTTCATTTCTCAGTCGGTACGGCTAAGAACCACTGCACTTACAATTAACTTTAGCTGAAATTAGTCATAGATCATAAGATGTGCCATACATCTTGGAATGGCAGTTTCTCCTTATTCTTATGAACCATTTTACATTCACAATGCACATTACAATTTATATTCATCAAATAAGATAAGATAAAGCAAACTAAGGAGAACTCAACTGCAGATCCATTAGCAGACAAGGCTAAATCTCTCTTACATTTACTCAGTTACATCTTCCACAGTAATACTAAGTGTAATGTACTTTTCTGCGTTTTTGGATGGCCCACTTTTTATTTTGGGGTAACAGTACTCTTGAGTAAAACATTTGGTTACTCTTCCCACAGTGAGCAAATTTGTGTGACAAAAGTGTTGACAATGCTGACAATATTACATGGTTTAGACAGTTTGTGTTTCTTGCACAGATCCTTCAGGTTTGATTTCACTTTTGTAATCGTGTGTTCTACCCTTATCACATGGCAACCTTTGTGCATTACTGAATATTTTCTCCTCCCATTTAGATAATATACAAATACTTTTTAACTCTTACTTGAGTCATATCTTGGCCCACTTATTAACGTTGCTGTTACTCCAGTAAAATGTTTGACTACTTTCTGGCCATTATGATGAGGCAGCATAAACCACTTTAACCAAACACAGCAGATGTGAAGATTTTTGTCAGTTTGTCAGTAGGACTGTGCATCTCCAGAATGGCACTATTTAAACTCCAAATAACTTCTGCCACAGAAATAGCCCTGTGCACCTGAGAATTGAAGGCATATTCCTATTTCCATCACAAAACAGCTGCAGGCTCCGCATCAGCAGGAGATTAGCGTATATCACGCGTGCCGACAAACACCCAGGCTGATAAAATTGCAAATTTGAAAATAAATACTCGGTAGACTCCATCTTTCTGACAAGTGTTGCAACATCTCACAAAGTGATAAATAGCTCTATTCTAATCTGATTTTAGAAGAAATGTCTGAAAGAGAGAGTATTGCCGCATTAGGAATACATCATGATTTCAAGATAAGCATTCAAGTAAAAACAAGTACAAATCCAGTATAATGCATAATGAGATAACGTCCCAAAGTCCCTATTATGCCGTTTCTGGTTTATTCATAGATTTCAGCTTGGTGACATTTTGAGGAAGGTTAACCACTTAAAAGATAGCCTATAATATTTAGTTTTGAAGTCCTAATTGCTATGGCAACGATCCTAACTTCTCATCACTCTCATGGATAGTTATGTCTAAGACCCATGTACAATATTATATAGCATTTTATTCATTTTAAACTGCAATATTGGTGTGAAATAACTTCATAGGAATTGGTCAATTGACTTCCAGTTGCAAAACTGCAGAGGTGATTTCCGCCTGCCTCTTTTATGCTACTTATTTCTGAACATAATCACAAGTGCTCTTGGACCATGCTAACTCCCTCGCCTATGTTCTCAGCAAAAAAAAAAAAAAAAAAATATCACAATTCTGTTGAAGCCTGCGTGTATCATCACTTCTGATTAAAAAAGAGAAGACGAATGGAGTAAGTAAAAAATGATCACATTTACATAGAGCTTTTCTGCCTTCAAATTGCTTTACATCAAGGAACCACTCACCCATTCACACACACATTTACACACCACTGTATGAGGTGCACACTGGTGTGTTAAGTGTCTTGCTCAAGGACACAATGACAGCACTCACCAGTGGGTCAGTGGATAAGCAAAGAGCCGTGGGTGTCTATGGTAGGTGAAGGAGGACTTCATAGTCAACTAGCAATGGTGCCTCGAATGCATGATAATAAGGATCACTCAAAATGCATAAACTACTAAAAAAAAATCTACTTTTAGTGAATCAGTGAGAACAGAAACCATTTCCTTTCATCTAAACTCTATCTGAATTATAGACTAATAGAGTAATTACAGCGTTTAAAAAATCCACTACCTTTGAGCACAGTTTTGGAGTTCCACTGTTCCACTGACTTTCTCCTCTGATCAGTTTACACATTTGTCATTAATAAGAATACATGAACGCTGATTATGTGACGACCTGTGATGACATCTACTTCACGGCTCTGAGGGCACTGGAGATCAGGAACAAATGAAAAGTCTTTACCTCCTTTGTCTCTGGGGCCATTGAGGGTCCTTCAGCCAATTGGATTATTCCAGAGTGTGACACAAATTGATTAGTGCACAGCAAAGTGAGTGCCCCCTTGTGGCTGTGTGTGAATACAAAATACTATTCTGAGAGAGATCGTGAGATGGAGATGTGTTGGTAAAACAATCACATGAGATTTTAAGGCCCCGCTGAGGAAACAGAGAAATACAAGGTGTCTTGAAAGTAGCAGCCTGTCAAGGATGAAAAATATTAATTCTTTTGTCAGACAGCAGTGTTTGTTTTCCTGCTTTACGCGCTCCAGTTACTGTCTCCAGGACTACATCTCATGTGTGGCAAGGAATAGACTCCCATCTCCCAATTTATGCTCCTTGCTCATCTCAAGTAGCCTCTCTGATCCAGTTGTAGTATTTGTTACTTGAGCATTAATCCAGTCCATGATATGGTGTTGTTTCTTGCAGTGGTCGCATATGGCTGATTTTATCTGAAACATTTAATTCTTGAATCATTGTTCAGGTTAAATGGACAGGCAATTGAGAGAATTGTAATAAACACAAAATTTTTTGAAGCATTTGAAATATTCATTTTAATTATCCTGTGAGGAAAAGTTGATGAACTAAGTCATATCAACAAGCAAGAACAACCAAGATGGCGCCACGTACAGTCGCCCTGGAGATTTCGTGCGCGAGTGTGTTTCTGTTTTTTGTGTGTAAATCCTGTGTCTGCTCTTACACCCATGAAGAGCTCCTAAACATCAGGACAACAACTCCTGCTGACCTACTGCCAGTTTTTTTTAGTGCCGGCAGTAGATTTAATTCACTTTTTGGCTAAAAGAGTGAGACCCAGAAAAAGAGGAAAGCGTGCAGGGGCCTTGGTCCGCCTTCGGAGACGCGGCGCCCGCACGCCCTTACCTGGGGTTTTCCTCTCCAACGTTCGCTCACTCAGCAATAAGACAGACGAACTGGCGCTGCTGATGAGGAGAAACGGGGACTTTTCTTCCTCTTGTGTCTTGTGCTTCATGGAGACGTGGCTCAACGAGCGTATCCCGGACTGTGCGCTTCACCTGGAGGGATTCCAGCTCCTCCGCACGGACAGACAACGGGGACTCTCCGGGGGAAAGACGAAAGGTGGAGGTGTCTGCTTCTACATCAACAACGCCTGGTGCACGGATGTGACTGATCTCTCAACACTGCTCTCCCGCCGTGGAATATCTCTTCATTAACTGTAAACCTTTCTATTCTCCACGTGAGTTCGCTTCATTTATTCTGGCCGCTGTTTACATCCCACCGTGCGCGGACACGCACGAGGCCCAGTGGATGGCGAACCTTCCTGGACTCTTAACTCATCATCCTGGGGATTTTAATAAAGCAAATCTGAGCCAGGAACTGCCTAAGTATAAACAGTTTATTAATAGCCCGACGAGAGCGCAGAAGACGCTGGATCATTGTTACTCTACAGTCAGTGGAGCCCACAGAGCCCAAAGCCCCTCCCGCTGCGGAGACAACAAACAACTAGCAGAACAGCTAAACGACTTTTATGTGAGGTTTGACATCCCATGTCCCTCCCCCTCCTCCCTCACCACCATGGACATCACAGCCGAACTCACCCCCTCCTCCTCCCCCACTGCCCTCACAGTTTCGGAGTGGGACGTGACACAGCTTTTCAAGAAGCAAAACCCCTGCAAAGCCCCGGCCCGGACGGTGTCTCTCCTTACACCCTTAGACACTGTGCTGAGGAGCTGGCTCCTGTCTTCACGGACATTTTTAACACCTCCCTAGAGTCATGTCACGTCCCAACCTGCTTCAAACTGTCCACCATTGTCCCTGTCCCCAAGAAGCCCAGGATCACTGGACTTGCCTATAGTCGCTGTGGCGCTGACGTCTGTAGTCATGAAGTCATTTGAGCGCCTGGTCCTGCACCACCTCAAGTCCCTCACCTCCCCCCTCCTGGACCCACTGCAGTTCGCCTACAGAGCCAATCGGTCTGTGAACGACGCCATTAACCTGGCTCTTCACTTCATCCTCCAGCATCTGGACTCCCCGGGAACCTACGCCAGGATCCTGTTTGTGGACTTCAGCTCTGCGTTCAACACCATCCTCCCTGCTCTGCTCCAGGACAAGCTTGCTAAGCTCAACGTGCCTGACTCCACCTGCAGGTGGATCACTGACTTCCTGACAGACAGGAGGCAGCGCGTGCGGCTGGGAAAGAATGTCTCGGACACTCGGACAATCGGCACAGGAGTCTCCACAGGGCTGTGTACTTTCCCCCATGCTCTTCTCCCTGTACACCAACTGCTGCACCTCCAGCCACGGCTCCGTCAAACTGGTCAAATTTGCGGATGAGACCATCGGGCTCATCTCGGACGGGGATGAGTCTGTCTGCAGGAGGGAGGTGGATCGGCTGGTGTCCTGGTGCAGCAGCAACAACCTGGAGCTCAACGCCCAGAAGACAGTGGAGATGACTGTGGACTTCAGGAAAGTCACAGCCCCCCTGCCTCCCCTTGCCTTGACCGACTCCACCATCACCACCTGCATCACCCAGGACCTCGTCGACCATCAGCTCCCTCATCAAGAAAGCCCAGCAGAGGATGTACTTCCTGTGACAGCTGAGGAAAGCCAAGCTGCCGGTCCAGATGATGGTGCAGTTCTACACGGCCATCATTGAGTCCATCCTTACCTCCCCCATCACTGTGTGGTTCGCTGGGGTCACTGCCAGGGACAGGCAAAGACTGCAGCGCATTGTGCGCTCTGCTGAGAAGGTGATTGGCTGCAGCCTTCCATCTCTCCAGGACCTGTACGCCTCCAGGACTAGGACTCCAGGGTGAGCAGGTCGTATAGCAGCTGACACTTCTCACCCTGGACATGGACTATTTCAGCCACATCCCTCTGGCAGGAGGCTACGGTCCATCAGAACCAAAACCTCTCGTCACAAGAACAGTTTCTTCCCCTCTGCTGTTTGTCTCATGAACACTTTATAATATCTGCACTAAACTGGACACTTTATAACACTGGTCACTAAATAACCCATGTTGCATTGTTATTGTTTTGATGCTGCTGTTGTATATATTTTCTACCTGCATGCCCTTATTTGTATTTGTATTTATTCAGTGTGTTTTTTTTGTGTGTGTTCTATGTGCACTTTATCACCAAAGTAAGTTCCTAGTCTGTGAGCTCTGCTCACGGACAATGGCAATAAAACTTCTTCTGATTCTGATTCTGATATAGTAACACATTATTGAACCTCTAGTAAATTACAAATCGACAGTGACTTGATTCAGTGTCAGTGCCTGTGATGTGCAGCGTTTGAGGAGATGCCATCTGGCCTCTGCTGCAGATGCTGTCTCGTGTTTTGTGTCTCACTGTAATTATGTAGTTGAAAAATTACGTACATTAGCACTTGGTCATGTTCTGCTGTTTTGTGGCTGGAGGCATCAGAATTACTAAATCTGTTAAAAACTCTGTTGCCTAAACTAACACCAAACTTTGCTCTTTTAGCTGTTAATGTGAGCATATTGTACAGTTTGTGGTATGCTCTGATGTACTCTGCAGCTGGAGGCTTTCTGACTGCATTGATTAAAGGGGCAAGAAAGAGACAAGCATGTCCTTATTATACAGCTGCTTTGGTGCAGCAGAGGTTTGAAGTAAACCAATCATGCGACACACATGGTCCTAGCAAGGCCAAACAGAAACACTGTAAGTAATGCTGCTTCCCTATTTACCTGTGGCCATATCAGTACAGCCAGACCAAGGACAAGCTTCGCCTTCGCACAGCCCATTCACAGTTTTTGATGTTCATGTGTGTAACCATCAACGGGGTAGGTACATGAACACATTGTGGTTGTATTGACCATTCAAATATGTTTCTATTTGGCAAGGTTTTGTAAGGTGACACACATCATAGTATCCACACACACAAGATCAGCAAAGCCAGAGCTAATCTTTGTGACCATGGAGAGATAAAAAAAATAAAAATAAAATTACTGCCCCATATACCATTTTGACTATTTACCAATTAGGCGATACTCTTCCTGTTCGTTTGTTTTCTATAATGTGATGAATCACTTAACGGATCAGCCAATAGTATTACAATTCAACAAAGGGACAGCACTAAGGCTATTGATGCATTGGAGACCAACGAGACACCAGGAGAAAGTAAACAGAGTTGCAAATTATTAGTTCAATGAATTAAACACAGACATCTGAAATCTACAATTGCTTCTGAAAAGGATAAGTCCATCCTCAGCTGTGCCCTATAAAATACACAAACAACTTCAAATGGAGTATTGTTTTATCTCCCTGTTTTTGCTGAGCTGTGTGTTGTGAGCTCTTGACAGCAGTAGATTACTCTCCCAGACATAACTAGACTACATGTGCTGTAGGATGGATGTGATCTCTCAAAGGTGGGAGCCCCGGGGAACAGATGACCAGCCTCTGTGTCTTTGTGCTGGAGGTAAGTGCAAACAAACGGTCACTTCAGCAGGTCGGCCGCAGGCTCTGGACACAGTAAAGCACAATACAAAACCTCCATCCACACTGAGCAGTTCAGAGGCTCTTATGTCCACTCTGTGACTCAAGGATGTGACCATATGAGCTTTAAACCGTTAATGCTGCCATAAAAAGAATCATAAGTAGGTCAAGATTTTTGGGTGATTTGGGGTTACAGATCATATCAGATACATAGTAAGCTTCTATTCACAAACTGCTACTTATCCTAGTAGAGGCAGAAATAAATGCGCACTGCAGATGGTGTCAAATGTTGAAATGTGTTCTGAGAAGTAACACAGGATTCAGTGAGAAATAACACAGGCTCAGCATTATTCAAACACAAATAACCGAGGTAGGACTTTTTTAAGTAGCACAACATTCATCACCACCAAACACAAAGAATTCTGCAGCAGATCTCTCAAATGAAAATGCTTAAATGGTAATAGAACTCCTGACATTCTTCTCAGTGGGTATTATGCACAAACTGCACCTGAAGTCATAACAGCACATTTATCAGGCTCTGTCATATTAGCTCCAAAGATTTCCTGAACACACAAAACACTGACTTGGTCACTTTTAATTACAGTTCACAATTACTCAGTTGTTAAAAGGAACAGTACGTAATCTGCTCTCTTACTATTAAAAAAGTTAACACAATCACTGCCAGTGCCTAAACCTGCAGATAGAGGGCGCATACAAGTTTTTCTGCATATATGGACAGGCCATTCCTCATGTGAACACTCAGAACCTCCAAAATTCACTCACTGAGCTGCAGAAGCTGCATTTGTACTGATTGCTGATTGACTGCAGGCTCTGGGGTTTAGGTAGTAGAATAAATCAGCCTTACAATTGTTATAAGTAAGAGATGTATTTGAATTGAACATGTCTGCTTTGTATCTGGGGACACAGTTAGGTCATGTTTGTGGAATTTGAGATTCAAATCTTACATGCGGTTTCTTTAATGAAGAGCCTGTATTGAGTTAACTACCATTATACAGCGTGGCCCAAAAGTCACTGACACTTTTAAATCTTCAATAGCTCCTTTAATTCTTAAGTTATACTCACCAAATTTTAGCAGTGGGTAAACTGAACCTTCAGAGATTTTTGGCAATATATAAATTATATAATTGTTCACTTACACTTGAACTTATCACTATTTAAACTCGGGGAAGTAAAAATTACCAAATTTAAAAATATAATGTTTTTTAAGTGTCCACCATTTTCGGTTTCACACTAAACAACCCGATCCAACACACTTTGCATAACATTTGAAAGCATTTCTGGGCTTATGGCTCTTATTTGATTCTCGATATCCCATTTTAAGTCGTTTATTGTCTGAGGTTTATTCACAAACACCTTTTCTTTAAGATAGCCCCACAGGAAGAAATCGGGACTAGTCAGGTCTGTGGAGATCACATACTGCCCTCTGTCTTTGAGAACGACTCATTATTCCTTTAATGGCATTTACACTTGGGGCATCTCTGGTATTAAAATGTCGACACTGCTGGGTTTCTGAATTTGACCCATGTGACTCAAAGTACCGCTGTACAATGAGGGTTCGTTCCTCGGTGCTATATTTGCTCATATAAATGTTGGAAGGGTAGTTCTAAATGCTCTGAAAAAATAAAAGACAAATATTTAGAAACAAAAGAGTTATGAATTTTTTTCAACTTTCAGTGACTTTTGGGCCACCCTGTATGTTTGTGCAAAATATATCAGGACTAGAGTGTAATACTTTGGATGTGGATGAAATGCCATAAAAAGGTCATGTGAGGGGTCAGAGTGGTCGCTCTCTGTCCACTATTCTTCCACTGATAGCTGTGATTATGTCTTAGGCTCTCTTGTCATCTGTATCCTCAATCTACGAGAGGTGAGGTCTAAGGTACAATAGAATAAGATTAAGAAAAACACAGGTTTCACAAAGGAGTGAAGGCATACACTTTCTCCATAATAGCTCCCTTGGACTTGGCTAAACCCAATAATAAAAGAGTCAGACAAAAGGTGCTCTGAAAGGCTGAGGACAGAATCTTTCACTTTTTGTAGGGTCAATAATTCAAATTTTAGCAGGTTTCAGTTTTTATGTGAAATCGATAAAGTGAGTTTAAGAGTTAAAATAAGTACTTTGATGGTAAGTGGCAGTGTCTGAAATACTGACCTGCAGACCAGGGTCGTATCCCAAGATGCTTCACACTTGGAATATATCTAACGTACGGGATATTCTGAAATGTTAAAGTGTGAAATGGTGTTGAGACATGCTGCAAATTTTCATGATGCAGAGATAAAGACACCTTGCTTCTAAAACATGTGTGGGTACATTATTTTTAGTGATCTAGCGGCACACCTTTTAAATAAGTTATCATCCCCTTTGTGTAATGCTAGCAAATTACACTGCTTGTTTCCACGGAGATGTTATCACTTTGCCCTGAAGGTTTTCACAGTATGGCTTATAGAGACAAGATCAGGCCAAGTTACAGGCCAGATCTGTGGAGAACCGACTCTACTCACAGTAAGAAAGCATGTTTGTCAATGCATTTTTGAGCAATGAAATGAAAACACAAGTATTCCTCAAGTTTAATGCTACAGTGTGGAACATTCCAGGCAAAACAATAACCTAACCTGGGAGACAAGCACGTAGCACTAGCTGTGAATCTATGGAAAATGTATCGGAAAGAGAGTTGACAGTTTTATTGAAATGCACCTACCATAAATAACAACTGAAGCTGTGTCTATGTGAGCCTCCATAATATAACACACGTGGATCCCATAATGAGGCCTGTCTTTCACTGTAGACGGCGCACACATCCTGCTCATCATTCATGTGCTCTACGGTGAGGAGTAGAGGATTGTGGAAGATTGGCAGCTCTACAGACACAGGGCGGTGTTATCACGCAGCGCGACATCACAAAAGACAGGAAATGGGATTCTGTGTGTGCTGACAATCAGTGTGTGTTGTATGTGTGAATGTTTCTGAACACCGCTCCATTGCTGAAACCCATATAGTTTTGGAACAAGAAAGAGGTAGAGGCCAGACCTTTTATTCACAACTATGACAAATCTGGATTTCTGTTGTGTTTGGTTTACTATACTTGAAAATGTGAATATATAAATGGGACGGTATAAGGCTTGTTTGTCATAGCCCTAACCTGGATATAAAGGAGGACATTCTCATATACAGACATGCAGGCCATCCTCAGAACCTCCAGAATTTACTCACTGAGCTACAGAGGCTGCACTAGCACTGATTAATGACTGGCAGCAGGTACCTGGGTTTACGCAGTGAAGATTCTGATCAGAGAGTCATTTTACATTTAAACCTACTGCATTTTAGCATTGAAAACCAAAGGAGAGACTCAAGTGATGCTCATTGTACTAATTGGATTATAATCTTGAGATCCAATACATCAGATTATAACATAAAGAACTTGGCCATCTGTTGTGGTTGTTGCTGTTAATAAATCAGCATAATAACTGATTTGAAGACGTCTACCTCGAATCTGGGGACACACAGACAGGTCATGTTTATGGAGTTTAAAATCTAAATCTTACATACTGTCCCTTTTCAAATGAAGATAAATACACGTCATTAATATAAATTGTAAACTCTGTGCCAAGTCGAGCTATTTTAACTTTAGACGGACACAGAGAGATGAGGTGTTGTTGTTTATTTGTAACACAATGTGTCCCAGACGTGCTTCAGCAGAGTAATACAGAAAATCTGCCTCTCTGTCCAAAGCTGATTCATCACCTTCTTTTTAATCTAAAAAGTACTATGTAAATGTATGCATACTAACCAGCATTTGTTTACTGGGATATTCATATTTCATTTTAGCCGGAGGTCAGCAGCAGTCTCTTACCGTCTGACAGGTGTTGAAGACATAAGTGATATTTATCCATGACAAACTGCAAAGTGACCATTATATAACCATCACTTTTTTAAACCATCTTTCGGGGTTGTACAGGTTATAGTGGTATAAACCCGTCAGAGAATAGAACCTAGTACCTCCTTGTAATGGGGTAAAAGCTTCACAAATACTACACATAATGATGTACATGTACTTTCTCCAAGCAACACATTTTTAGAGATATAGTACTTTAACTGATGTCCCACGGTGCATGCATATTTTAAGCAATAACCCAACAGTGTACACAAAACTGCGTGTTGAAGATTTTGTAGTTGTACAAAAGATCACGCAAGTGCCATAATTACAGAAACTATGATTTATTTCTCAACCTCTGCATAAATGAGCACAAAGCGCCTTTTGCTTAGCCAGGGCAGTTTATCTATTAGGATTATAATTAGAAGCTATACCATTAGCTTGTACATGGATAATGATTCTTTTCACTTACTTTGCAATGTGTGCCTATAGCAAAAACAAAAAGAGCTTTCATGCATTATTCTGTCTCAAACCAGTACATTAGCAGCAGCTTGTGAACACGCTTTAGAGATGCATTTTCTCTGAGATAAAACAACATACTGCATAATAAATGTATTAAAAGTAATGATTAGCGCGGTGTTTGCCAGGTGGAAATGTATGCATCAGCAAACAGATGTTGGATGAATATGTGAGAGATGCAAAGCTGTGTAATTACAGCGATTACTTCAAAGAGAGTTCTAGGAGATGGCTCGTGTAGATCCAGTTATGGGCTGAAGCAAGAAAGGTTTATGTGTAGCACAATTTGAACACAAAGCCATTCAAAGTGCTTTACAGAACAAGAAAAAATGCCTTCAAATAAGAAATAATACAAATCACAGTAAAAATAAAAAAATAAAAAACATGTGATTAAAAGCACTTCATGGTTTGGCTTTGATTCTTTGTATTCTACAGAGAAAGTGGTCTAGCGCAGTTTGACCTCTAAATGTAATTTTAAGTTTTCGGCAGGTGAAAAAACAGAAAAGAAAATGGTCTTGTCGAGCACTTTGCAAACAAATGAACATAGTGCTTATGTGACCCTGGGACACATCATGTAATGCATTGAGCTATGGGTCTATAAATTGTGTCCTTACAAAACTGGATTATTTCCATCCTTGGAGGAAAAATGTAAGTAAAAAAAAGAACAGACTTTCAAAGTCTTGCTTCTTCTGCCGTGCACTGTATTTATGGTGACTGATCAATGCACAGATTGTGTTAATATTATAGACTGTACATATAAATGGACATATATAGGTCCAAATAGGAGGTGATGAATTTCTGGCTCCAATTTACTCTGCCTCCATTCACTCTGGCTCCAATTTACTTTACATTGGAAAATTGTCGCCCCTCTCTCCGTAACTGCTGCTGTCAGGCTAGTCATTTTGGTTTTAAAATGTTTGTAACCCACTCCACATGATTCTAGTATTTTTATTTCGCTATTGTATCAGGGTTCGCCAAGCTCAACATGATGACAACATTAATAACAGAAAAATCAGTGGCTCTTTGGCTCTTTTCTCTATGATACTCATGATCAGATTTCCTAATATGCAACTTCGCCCCTATAACTGCTAGCCTCGATGAGCTTCATTTGACTGGAGCTGAACGCTGTGGGTGACGTCACACTCACTTGGTCCACTTCTTTACATGGTCTATGGTTAATATCAACAAAAACAATAATGGTAAAAATGACCAAAGACCAATGCACAATACAGTAATTGTTCACATTCTGAGTTGGTTGTGTGAGTTGGTTGCCCTACACATCCCTGAAGGAGAAGCTTTGTTAACATGACAAGCAATCTACAATTATTATAGTGGGGTGTTGTCTTAGCTTACACATATTTATCATTTGATCAGGGTGGATGTCCTTTACAGTGAGACCAAGAGTTCACTCACCTCAGTATCAAGCAGAACAAGTGGCTCATTAATCTTCAGTATAATTACAATTCATTTGCACACCACCCATATGCCCAGTATGAAATAAATGGGTTACAGTTTTGCTCAAGTATGTGTCCAGGCATCATGGGAGTAGTATTGAAGTACACACAACATTTTACTTTATCCAAATGATTCAAATGATTTCAGAGACACCACATACACACAGAACCAAATGAAACCAATCACCAATTATTAATAAAGTAATGCAAAATTCAGATCCTAACACACCAAACACTAGAGTAACAATTGTAGCCTCTGTGTACTCCCATGAACAAAAATGGGCCATGTTAGTCAAGGACAATTTTGATCCTCCGGGAAAACCCATGCAAATATATGCCATTCCATAGGGTAATTAGTATTTAATGTGATTTATAATGACTGCAAGAGGCCGGACAATAACACAACCAGTCAGGCCATACAAGAGAGCATAATGAGAATGTGGAATTTCATTATTTCAATTAAGATGTCAGAGAATACAATCAGGATGACTGAAGGGCATCTGGTCCAATGTTAACACAATCACAAATCGTCAGAATAGAAACGGGGAAAATGGAAAATGGCTGCCAAAACTGCCACGCCTCCGAGTGATTGCATGTCATATCATTGTGGTGTGGGGCTGGGACTGTGTGACCCCATCACAGAAGTGGGCTTAGATTTAGATGTGTGTCAGAGTTATGTACAGCTTATCTGCCCAAATGTGCACAGGAGACAAGCATCAGACACAAGTAAATGTCTTTATCCTCATTAGTGAAAAGTAATTGTGGTTAATGGTAACATGCTTAATTATTTATTTTCTATCTTCTGTTGGCAAGGACATAGAGCTCATTAGAACAGGCTTAGTTAATGTGCAGAAAAGACTCACCTTGTGTTTATGGTTTTTGGAGCAAGATGAGCAAACACCTGCATTTAGTAATCATTTATCATTTTAGAATTATTAGTTGCAGTCTTTAATTGCACAAGGAAGGCTCATATAGTATTTTGGTTCTCCCTAAAGCGAGCAAACTGACATTTACAAATTTAAAAAAAGACCCACCTTTTAAATAATACTTATAAAACTGTGTGATCTTGACTGAATATGTCAGGGGTGTCCAAACTTTTCTCATTAAGAGCCACGTATAAAAACACAAAGCTGAGGGCCGATTGAGGGCCATAGACTGGTCGCCAATACAGTGAATTCTTCAAATCTGCGTTATTATTACAAGTTAGACTGAACCACTAGACCTTTTTTCATGCTTACATCCTCAGTGGGACACAGTAAATATTTGATATGGGTTTGTTAAAGTACATTTTCAGAACTGTACAGTAAAACATACTATTTAAGGTAATATGGGCCAATTCACCTGGAAGCTTGAGGGACCGAAAAATAGGTCTGAGGACCGCATTTGGCCCCCAGGCCACAGTTTGGGCATGCCTGGAATATGTAATTGAATTAATATCCATCCATTTTCTTCTGCTTATCCAGGGGGGGGTCATGAGAGCAGCGGTCTAAGCAGGGATTCACAGATTTCCCTCACCCCAAACACTTCCTCCACCTCCAGTGGGACCCCAGGCCAGCTGAGAAACATAGTCCCTCCAGCCCCCTCGTCCAACACCTCTCCAAGGAGGCATCTGGAACAGTTGCCCGAGCTGCCTCAGCTGGCTCTTCTCGACGTGGTGGAGCAACAGCTCTACTTCAAGCTCCTCCCCTGTGACTGAGCTCTTCACCCTGTCACTCAGGGAGCACCCAGCCACCACTCTGCTGAGGAAACTCATCTCAACTGTGTGTATTCGCGATCTTGTTCTTTTTAGTCCTTTAAATTATGATGTTCAGTGGTATTTATCCCTTTTATAGGTTCTCGTTTATCTGCGTCTGGGTAGTACGATTGTTAGATAAGGTATGTTTCAACTGCATCTCAATTTTACAATGCGTTGTAAAAAAAAAAAAAAAAAAAAAGGTATCCTGTTACTATATAAAGTTGTTCCATGCTTATGTATTATAGCCTTTAATTTGCATATTAATGGAATGTAAAATACGATTGTGTGCTTGGACTGGATTAGCCCTTTATAGGGCAATAAGAACTGCTGAGGTACCGTTTGTGTTGTGGAGATAAATATAAGCTAAGCGTCCAGTCTCTTTCTTTGTTCGTTATTTCCTTGTTGCACCTGCCAGATCCCTCTCCGAAATGTCCCCCCCGCCATCAGTTTGAAAAGGGAAGTGTGTCCAGACCTTTCCACCTGTCATGGAATTTGTTTATTTTCCATATTTTCTGGCAGATGCATCAAAACAACATGGCATTTCTAAATGTTAGAGATTTGACTGCTGCTGTCTCTAGAACATATCTCTGCTTATTATTTTCCCAGTTATTTATAGAGCGACACTTACAAATAACGCACTATTGCTCAAACAAGGAAAGTAATTATATGCAAAACGTTGTGACGTGATATAATTGCAATCAAGGAAGTGCTCCTCAGTGTTTTTAAAGTTCACACACGTTTATCACCTTTACCTGATCCAAAAATATGTGACATTTATCAGATTTCTCCTTAAGCAAAGTTGACATTTTGTGGTGATTTGAGCGCAAGGCTAAATGGTGAGATTAAAAGTTGAGACAAAAATGAGACAGAAAGAATAGCAGAAAAGTCATGCATCATTAAAAATGCCACAGTGAATTGTGTTAAACTGATATGAGCAGCCTGAGTCTCTGCGGACTGTGCTCTGTCTGAGACAATTAGACATCTCACATCAGCAGACTCACATCTGCTTAGAACAACAATATATGGGCTTTCTGTGCACATGTGTGATTATTATGTACAAGCAGCTGACTGATAAGCAGCACTGGAAGGTGTACAGTGATGAAACTAAATACAAGTATATTACCTTGGTATAGGCTATGCATTCTGGAACAAGTGACTACTGAACCATGCAAGCGTGACCCTAAACTGGGATATTATTAATGAGAATACGACATTATAACTTGGTTAAAAGCTCATGTTTAAAGCTACTGTTTATTTTCACGTCATCTGGCATTCTTTCAGGCTCACATGTGCTCTCTGGTCTTTGTCAGGCCATAAGGCAAGGCAAGTTTATTTGTATGGCACAATTCATACACAAGGTAATTCAAAGTGCTTTACAAAATAAGAAAGACATTAAAATTACACAAATCAAATCAAAACACAAATAGTCACCATAAAATTTACATTAAAACAGAAGAGTGCAGAATAAAAAACCTTTCAGTCATATGCAGAGCTAAACAGAACTGTTTTGAGGCTGGATTTAAACATCGTCAGAGTAGAGGCCTGTCTCACATCTTCAAGAAGACTGTTCCAGGTTTTAGCTCCATAAAACTCAAAACACTGATTCCCCAGGTTTAGTCCTGATTCTGGGCACCAGCAGGAGGCCGGTCCCTGAAGTCCTCAGAGTGTGAGCTGTTTCATATGGCACTAACACGTCGGAGATGTACTTTGGTGCTAGACCATGGAGAGACTTGTGCACAAGCAGAGCTGCTTTAAAGTCTGTTCTCAAAAGGGGCCCATTTTACAGAAGGTAGCTTTAATTTTCAAAAGATGTGAAACCATTTGTCTGCTCTCATAGGATTCAGGCTGATAAGCAACTATTCACAAGTTTGACAAGTTGGTAACCAACAGCAGTAGAGGGATATAGAAGCAATATACTATACTATTATATATACTATACAACATTAAAATGCAACATATGCATTTTGTTCTATTCTTCACAATGCAAAAATACAAACAGCTCTTTATACCGTATGACATAACAAAAGATCTAACATAGTTATTTAGGCTAAATACTTTTGTTAATAAAATAAATATATGTATTTAGGATCAACATTTAATTTATTTGTGTTCCTTGCCCTCAAACAACCCAACAACCACTTGAGCTCATTTCTTATTAATACTGTGAGTGCTCTTGGATGTGCAGAGCCATGCGTGACCCGCGGTGACAAACCCAGCCCCATATCTCCACACTGAAACATTCATGTGTGTCTGAGGACCGACCCTGAGCTCCCTGCGAGCTCTCCGCTGTGCACCAGGGAACACATGATCACTTTGTCCCAAGCTCATAACCCTGTGTTTGGGAGTTACTGAGATAAAATGGTGGAAATGGTGGAATACAAAAGGTGAATATATATTTTACAAAAGAGGGTGAGTAAAAGGGCATGCATTTTCTTCTATTTCTTCTTTCTTTCTCATCGCACTCATTTTGAAACGTTTTATAGCTGCAGTTAAAAGCAAAAAAGTAAAACGACAGTCACAGTAAGGGGTATTTTTACTGTAGAGTGTGATGACTTCAAATATGGCTCCAAACCAGGTTATCTTAAAATGAGAAAAACAGGACTAGTTCATTTTAAGTGGTTTAAAAGTAATTCTTCATTTAACCTTGTGCATTCCGAGCACCCACTTATTCACCTCAATGAGTTTAGAAGAGCTTTTCACAACTTTCAGAGGCCAGAGTAGAGTTTTGCTGTCATGGTAACGGTAACGACGACTTTAGACGCTAACACGCACTTCCTGATTCAGACAATAAAACACTTAATTGGCTTCAGACCACAAACTGTATAAAGAAGTGAATGTGACGTCGCCCATAACGTTTGACTCCAGCCAAATGGAGCTCATCGAGGCTAGCAGTTATTGGGGTTAATTTGGAGCCATCCAGAGTATCATAGCAACCAAAGAGCCAATCCAGAGCGAGGCTAATGACAGTAATGCCCCTTCCCACCCGCACACCGCTAGTTTAGCACGGAGCTGGCACTTACCAACTCTGTATATCATACCTGTTGCTAATGCTCGCGGGAGGGACCTCGAGGAAAGAATGTGCCTGATTCATCTGTTATTGATGTTCATGTCTTGATTTATGAACACAATTGCAAAATAAAAACCCAGAATCATGTAGAGCAGGTTAATATGTAACTTTTTAAGACCAAAATGATGAGAATCCTGCAGCAGTTACAGAGAGACAGGTGAGAATTTTTCAATGTAGAATGAATTGGAGACAGAGTCGATGGAGCCAGAAGTTTCAAATCACTTCCTGTTTGGAACACGGCGGCTAGCAGGTTAACTATGTCCACTTATATATACAGTCTATGATTCAGCCTCAAGAGCTTCTTTTACAATATATCTGTACTGGGGAAGATCTGTTTTACTCATTTACATGGGAAAAATTGGTACAGAGCTTTTAAGCCTTCAAATGATTAGTGTAGTTGAAATTCGTAAAATTAATTTAGTGTAAATGGGAGCAGAGGAGAATGTTTAATGTCAGTTGAGAGGCTTAGGTCCACAAGTTATTCTAAGGTCCTTCAGCTAATGTTTTATGAGCTCTCAGTTCGACCTGCTACAATACAGACTGATATTAGTTACAAATGTGCATGTGCAGGTCTCATCATTTGAGATCACTGATATGCACAGTCACTACAAACAAATGCATTAATTGAGAAAATTACCGTAGAAAAAGCATTAATTCCTGATTCAATTAAAGGACCCTCTCCGTGGCAGGCCGTTGTTCAGGCTGATTAGATCTCAGAGCAGAGTCACTGTGGATAAATGGCTGTACAAAAGTGAAAGAGCTCGCACACATTCACAGGTCTGACTTGTAACGCAGAACCAAAGCAGATGTCATGCTTTACAAATGTATTACTACCTCACTTTGACCTGTGGGTGTGCCATTAATAATCTGATAAATGTGTTTGTGTGGTCTCAAAAATATCGCATTGACTTTTATGAGACCTGGAACAACACAGCAAGGTTACAGTTTACTGCTCATTTAAAAGACACATATTAAGCTTTCTGAACTTTTAAAGCAAGGTAAGTTTATTTGTATAGCACGATTCCTACACAAAGAGCTTCACAGAATAAGAAAGACGTTAAAATCACAATACAAAACAAACCAAAACCTAAATAGTCATGATAAAATTTACATTAAAAGGGAAGAGTGCAGAATAAAACCCTTTTTAGTCATATGCACAGCTAAACCGAACCGTGAACCTGGATTTAACTGTTCAAGGTTTTAGCTGCATAAAACCCAAACGCTGATTCCTCATGTTTAGCCCTGACTCTGGGCACCAGCAGGAGGCCAGTCCCTGAAGTCCTCAGAGTGCAAGATGGTTGTCTCGCACTCTGGATATACTTTGGTGCTGGGCTACTTGTACACATGCAGAGCTGCTTTAATGTCTTTTCTCTGAGCCACAGGAGCCAGTGGAGAGACCTGAGCACAAGATTTATGTGCTTGTACGTCCTGGTTCTAGTCAGGACCCGAGCAGCAGTGTTCTTGATGTACTGTAGCTGTCTTAATACTTGTGTGGAGAGGGTAGTAGTCTAACATACTGGAGCCAAATGCATGGATAAGTCTCTCGAAGTTTGGTTTAGACAGTATACCTTTAATTTTAATTTTGTATTTTAACTTTAATTTTGAAATGTTTTTAGATTGGAAAAAGCTGCAGATGCTTTTGACTTGAGTCCATTATCACCCCTAGATTTCTAGTCTGATTTGAAGGTTTTAGAGAGAGAGACTGGAGGTGACTGCTAACACTTTCTTTATGTTTCTGTGACCAAAGACTAGGACATCAGTCTTTTCTGAGTTTAGCTGGAGAAAGTTGTTTTGCATCCATGCATTTTAACTATGCTATAAAAATGTTCCCTCATCAAAAACATACCTGCAGTTTATTCACCATGGTTTCAGTAATCATCTCTGTTCCCTCTTGACTTCGAGAACATTGTTTGGTTTGAATTTCCCCAGGATTGTTGCATCACAGGTAGAAACCCTGCACAGTTTTTTTATAAATCATTATTGAATCATTTTGTTTGAAGAATTTCTGCATGTTTATATTAGCAAAGTTTACTTTTTTTCCCCCATGATAATTCCCTCTGCTGCCAATAGACAGAGCCCAACACCAGATTCCAGTACAAGACATTGTCTTACAGTTTGGGAGTGCCCAAACTGTAAGACAATGTCTTGTTCCATACATTGTCATTGAAAATAATTAGGTTTAATAAAGTGTAATTTTAATTCACCTAACACCAGTATTTACACATGACAAAGCTTACTTTCTGACACTTCAGCAGTATTGAAATATCAATATTTTTGTTGCAATCCAGCAATCGCCAATCACTGCAGGCTGGCCTGGCAACATTGATTAGAGCACAGAGTTCCTGGAAACAATATTATATGTATATTATCTACACAGTCTTCATTATCCTAAATCAATTTACTGAAATTGTACTTCATTTGCACAGGACATTTTCCAGTCAAAGTCAACTGGAGCTTAACTGAATATAGTTTGTCATTTTGATGATCACACATTACTAGTGATGCAGTAAAACTCCCACGTGTAAATTATTCAAGGTGCCTTCCAAAGCAATCTAGTGTTTGTATGCTACAGGAAATGCATCAATACACGCACTGACTGTTTTCTCTCTGGGGCATTGGAGTAAATGTAGCACAAGTTTTCTCTGTTAATTTCATCACAATATTGAGGATTTGATCAGTTAATTGTTCCGCTTTGATATGAGAAAGCCAACCTGAGGACCTCTCTTCTCTTCTGTGTAAACAATGTTTGCTGTGCCTAACTCACTCAAGAATTTAATCTCCAGACTCATAAATCATTCATCGGGAGTTACACTGACGCTGCATAATCAGGTTTCGGGCATTTTCTGTTGGAGCAATCAAACATGGAGACAGTTGGAAACACACACGACATAGTGGGACATGAATCGCTTAACATGTCGTTTTTGTTAGCTTGTGTGTGTGATGTTGGTGTAGCCGCCTGTGTGTGCAAACAGATGGGTGAGGTGCATGACAATAAACATACGGTAGGTTTGCAGGGTGATAATTACTTCATGTGATAAGGCTGACAAGCTGTGAATGTCAATAGGAAAGAGTTTTTCTCCCGTTTGTGTCCTCGAGCAACAAGGATAAAAGTTTTCTCAAACAGAAGAACTAAAGTGCATCCATTCATGCGTTCAGAGGATGCAACAGTGTTCTGAGTACGATCAGAGTACTCTACAGATGTACCCTGAAGTCCGCCCACAAATGCATTCTTTAACTGATTTCTCGCACTGAAATATCTAGTGGCACATTTTAATGCACATTCAGAGATGTAGTAGTTTTTTTTCGACTGCATTCACTTTCCACCTCCGCTGCTCAAACACTGACAACTGTAAGAAATGTGAATGTGCCTATTTCCCGAATGCCCACCACTCTGATGCTGATCTCACCACGCTGTCTGCTTTATGAAGATGTCACCAAACATCCAGGTTCTCATTCACTCCTGTGCATCTGCAGAGCGGCCAGCCAAAGACAAGGGATTTTTACATGGAGAGTGTGAAGACAAAGAGCTTCCTTGTTTGGGGCTGACAGCGCAGCCTTTGAGGGGACAGTCACATCCGTCATCGTTCACTCCTGAAATATTGTTATGCAGCAAACAGGTGGCATGAGTGGAATCAGTGCAGGTCCTGTTCACTACATCTGAGCTGAGAAAAGTGGAGACACCTGCTGCTGCTGAGGATTCTTCAGGTTTCCAAGAAAAGTGCATTTGGAGTCACTGACTGAGGTTTGAGTTGTAAAAAATAGACTATACCCAATGTTTATAGGACAGGACATATCATGTGCATAAAGTTTAGCTTAGTGTGTAACCCAGTGCAGTCGTGTGGTAGTGTTCATAGGTTCACTCCAAAAATGTGTGTATAAAAACAAACATCATGCTAAAAGTTACTGAAGGAGCTTTGAAAGCTCCTAACTTCCTAACAGAACTTTTTATTATTATCTATAGAGCCTAGTGAACTCTTGTGGTTTCTTGTTTATGCTGCAAGTCATTCCTTGGGGTTTAAATCTAAACAGGAAATCAAGTTGTTTCTGCCAGTGCTGTGAGGCGAT
Organism: Periophthalmus modestus; assembly: GCA_019594935.1. Taxonomy (NCBI): domain Eukaryota; kingdom Metazoa; phylum Chordata; class Actinopteri; order Gobiiformes; family Gobiidae; genus Periophthalmus; species Periophthalmus modestus. The sequence continues at coordinate 8,933,570 of JAIEZT010000068.1, forward strand.
GAGTCTGGTGCAGTTAATCAGTATTCAACAAAAGTAAAATGAGTCAATGTGAAATGCTCCACGTGTCAAACTGCCCGACATCTCAATTACCTCAGTGAGTTAGTGGCAACATTCCCTTTGAACTTGTGCTGACTGCGTGGACATGTTGAATACTGGAGCCATATCTCTCTGCTCATTCATAATTCATGCAAACCTGTGATGCTTGCAGATTTGGCCCTGTGAACATGCTGCACATAAAACATATTTACAAACACACTTTAGGCTATAGGTGTAGGCAGAAAGTAATCAGCTCAAGTTAGAACAGGTGTGGGCACACTTTTTGACACACGGGCCACAGTGGGTTCTAAATTTGACAGAGGGGCTGGACCAGGATATATATATATATATATATATATATATATATATATATATATATATATATATATATATATAATTACATTAGTGATTTGGCCTGAAACATGTAGCAAAGCATGAATATGCAAGGCTCATTGTACAAATTGAATGCATGAATTCAATTCATAATTAATTTATTAAATTTCAGTTAAATAAACAGCAGAAAAACTCACATTCAGTTTTATGAATGTGCCAAAAGATCAACAACTCATTGAAAAGGTAAATTGAACAAGGTTTACTTTTACCTATTTTAATATAATTTGATCACATTCGCTGGGCCAGATTAATAAGCCCAAAGGGCCATGTGTGGCCCTGGGGCCGTAGTTTGCCCATGTTTGGGTTAGAGTCATTCTCTCATTAAACACTAAATCAAATCATCCTGACTGTTCTGATACCCCAATCACATTCACAAACTACATTTTTTGACTTATTTTAGTTCCCTGAAAGGTTATAAAGAGACTATGTGCACTACAGTAAAGGGTGAGTATTACAAACAGTGTAAACAAATGTACTCTCCCTACTGCGTGCTACATACAGTCAATAAAAGGCCATCCAGAGCTAAATCAATATGATCTTTGAACATGTCAGTTCTTAACAAAACAGCCTTAAATCAAACATATTGAACATCCAGAATACACATTTGGACCTGAAGACATTTAACAGCTACAAGACAAGACCGGCATTTTCTACATGACTATTTGCGTGTACATCTTTACATTAGTATTTATATTGTTGGCCTGCATCCTCTACATGTGTTATAATGACTTTGGGCCTGTATTTGTATGGACCACAGAGCAGCAGATATGTGTGCAGTCTATCCTGTCCTCCTCTGGCCTGTGTGAAGGCACTGATGCTCATCTTTCTGCTGGAGCTGCAGACACATGATGAATGCTGCAGGAAAGGTCACATAAATCCAGAGACCACCGCTGCTTTCTGCTCCAATCCATATCAGATCTGTAGAGCACACAAGGACTTTCAAATGAGATGTTCATTGTTTTTTCAGACTTTGTATGTTTTGTAGTTCTTAATCGATTTCTAATATGCTAGATACCCAAGCATTGTTACCGTGAGCTGTTTCTTTCCACGGAAATGTATAAGTTCAGTGATAAATGCCATACTATAGAATGTTCTGAAATTTGTCTCTGAAAGATTTTGTCACACAAAACAAAACAAACAACAAAACAAAACAACAACACCATAATAAAGCCTTGTCAGACAACAGACTGGTGGTCAAACCATAGATTCTCCACTCTGCAGGCTCTGATAGCTCTTGTGTCCTTGTCCCTGTTCAGATTTATCCTCAATAATCACAACACAGCAGGACGACATCACTCTTGCTGACACCACATGGCTCTCTGGAGACTTGCCTCACTTGATCTGGATGGCTGGCTGTTCTTTGCTTTTTGTCTGTTGATTGTGACAAGGGCCTCACAAATCTCCTGGAATTAGCACTAGTGTGAGAGAGTGAGTGGAGCACAGGCCTGGGAGAGGGATGTGCTATTGACTGTGTGCATCGAGGCTCATGTGTTTGGCTTTTAGAGGCTCCTTAGAGATACAAAAGCAGTATGAGACAATTTAGGACAACTGAGTTCAAACTGTCAATGTAATGGGACTGTCCGTGCTCTAGAGTCCACAGTGGACAGTGAGCAAGGTTCGTGTAAAATGGAACCTATATGGATGCTTGGTTTTCACAAGTTACAAATACAGTCTTGGGAGGAGTACTGAATGTGTTGGTATGTGTGTGAAACATGATTATGTGAGTTGTATTGCTATTTTGAGTAATTGTGATCATGGTACACAATTTAGACATCAACATTTATAGTCACAAAAAGTGCATAATTTTATCCTAAATACTAGTCCTGACTCTGGACAGCAGCAGGAGACCTATATACTATTTTGCAATTGACCAAAATGGTTCATAATATGACAAGCACCCTAATGTCCTTTCGGTCATTACCCAAAGCTCATGACCGTAAGTGAGGGTAGGAACACAGACTGACTGCAAATTTATGTCTTCCCAAAATATTCTATGGGAAAGAAGAAGTATTTTACTACAGGGAAAAAGTTAGACCAAACCTTTAAACTTTAATGGATCCATTTTCTTTTGTCCTGGTTTTATTTATTGTTTGGAGTTATGGTTGTCTGTATCAAAGAGAAAGGTCCAGAATAATTGGTCTTTGGAGGATATCGTTGTCTACGTCTGATCCTGTAATATCAAATGTATGACAAGACTCACTCAGTAATACCTTCAAATTTACAACCAGCTCACACAAAAGAATCCATAAAGCTAGCAGATTTATTATAGACACAAGTTGGAGTGAGTTTAACTTCAGTCCCTGGCACTGTACGTCGCTCCAAATGACAATAGAATACACATTTAGCAAGGTTATACTGAGGCTATGAGACTGCTTTATGTTAGTAACTTTTATTGTTTTAATGCAGAGAAAAAAAAAAAGTAGATTCCAAGAAACTTTTCCCGATAAAAAGATGCAAAAAGGCCGAAGACACTGTAGCAATGCATTTGTATGTTACAAACAGACTGTAAAAAGGAGTGAAGAAGTGAGTGTGACGCACCAACTATAGCCTTCAGCTCCAGTCAAATCAAGCTTATCCAAGGTTAGCTGGTTCTATCAGGGGTGAGCAAACTTTTTGACACAAGGCCCACAATGTGTTCTAAAATCTGACACAGGGGCTGGGCCAGGATATATATATGTATATATTATATTAGATTTGGCCTATAACATGTAGCAAATCATGAATACGCAAGGCTCAATGTACAAATTGTTTTCCAAAGGCATTCATTAAATTGATAATTAATGTGTTAAATTTCAGTTGAATAAACACAGCAGAAAAAACTCACATTCAGTTTTATCAAGTGCCAAAAGATCAACAACGTGTTGAAAAGGTAAACTGAACTAGGTTTACCCTTATCTGTTTTAATATAATTTGGTCACGTTCGGTGGGCCGGATTAATAAACTGAAAAAGGCTGTGTGTGGCCCCCGGGCCGTAGTTTGCCCATTTCTGGGTTATATTGTGCGAATTTGGAGCTGAGTTCCATATTTGTAATGCCGACTGCGAATATCATAGCGAAAGATCCAATCCGGAACGAATCTGTTGAAGATAACGCCCCTTCCCTCCTGCACAGCTGGTTTGGCACGGGGCGGGCGCTTAGCAACACTGTCAGTCAAACCTGTTGCTAATGTTAGTGGGAGTGAACTTGGGGAAAGAAGGCAGCTGATTTGTCTGTTATTTTTGCTCATATGTTGGGTTATGGACACAATAGTGAAATAAAGCTACCAGGATCATGTGGAGCAGGTTAATATGAACAAAATGATGACCCTGACAGTAGCACTTATAGAGAGAGGGGCAACAGTTTCCCAACGTAAAGTGAATCGGAGTCAGAGTCGATGGAGCTGGAAGTGCATCCTTGATCTGTTGTAATGTCTAGGGTGATCGGACCAAAACGCACAACCCGGGGCAGTTTAACAGTGTTTATTTACAAATGTGAATGTACAGTTCACACAAAGAAGAATAAATCCGAGCAGGGCTAGGTGCTGGGCAGAAGCCAGAGTCCAGGAAACAGGGAGACAGAGACGAGAGGCGAGACAAACGATACCAGGCAGGGTGCAGGGTCCAGGGCGGAGGCAGAGACAGTGGAGCAGGAACGAGCAGGATGCGGGAGTCTAGGAAGATCAAAAATATTCCAGTGAGTAGCGAAAAATCAGCAACGAGCAAACAAAGCAGAGCAAGTGTAGTCACACATGACATGTGGTCGAGATGATTGCGCTGATGGGCTGCAGGTGCGCGCAGGAGGAGCCGGGAACTCCGCCCATCTCCGGAGTCAGGCAGGTGAGGGAGGGGGAGAAGGGGAACACACGAGACAAAAGAGGGCCACAGGAGACAAAACAAGACACAGGAACACGTGGATCATGTTAAGGACAACTCGCAAAAGGGATTCTGTCAGACATTCTGCAGGTCATTGCCACAACCTCTGAATACTCCCCATTCTAATTCAGCATATTACGACATCATAGCCCATGTGCTTCTCGTCTCTCATTAAATTTAGAGAGCAGGTGTGAATGATGTTTTAATTACACATTAAGAGACACCACCTGTGCCGCGATCCAGGGACACATGTAAAGTGTTGTATAATTCACTGAACTCATACTAGCTGTCCTAAAAAGCACAGAAAAATCCACTACTTTGGCTTCTATAAAGAGGAGGGAACAGAAATAAAAGAAGTCAAAATCCCATAAATCCCAAACAGCAGTCGGCAGCTCTAATGGTATTTTCAGGTTGTAAGGTGTATTGATGATTTGATTCCATGCTGTGTTTGCAGCACATGAAAGCCATAGGATTCCTTTTAATTTGGTCTGATTTGAGTGGTTTATGGTTTGATATTACTGAGATGCTGGGATGAACAAAACAAATACATATTTTACTAAAGAAACAGCATTGATTTCAATATAACCTACTACATTCTGTTATATATTTGCCAGACAGAATGAATGAAAAATAAAAACCCTTGCAGTGATTAGCAGGCAAAAATTCTGACACAGTGATATTACAATATTATCTGAAGATTTTACTTACATATCTTGTTAGTTAAGAAATAAATGCTCCATCAATTGATTTTTAAAATTTTTTTTTATGCTTGTCACCTGTGCTTGGAGATTATATTGTTTTGTGTAGAATGTTCCACTGTATGACATTCTACTTACATGGGTAATTTTTTTTTCAATGAGAGGTGTTTTCAAGCAAACAAAACACATATAATGGAATAAATGCAAACCACATAAAAAAAAAAAAAAAAAACAAAAAAGCATGCATTCTTACTGAGCGCAGACTCACCTCTCCACAGATGCTATATGGTCACATTTTTATATCACGCTTTCCCACCTTCAAGGCACTCAAAGCGCTTTATATCAAGTAACCACTCACGCATTCACACACCCATTCATACACCAGTGTACGCAGACACTGGGGGCAAGGTGGGTTAAGTTTCTTGCCCAAGGACACAATGACACCATTCATTTGTGAGGGCCGGAATCGCACCTCCAACCCGTGGGTCAGTGGATCTGCCTGCTCAACCAATGATGTTTTATGTCGAGAGTGGGATTTGAACTGGCAACCTTCAGATCCGTGAACAAACACTCAACCAACCACATCTGGCCTAGTACCTCTGCCTGCTTATTGCCATGGAGGTAGATTAATCAGATTCCAGATAATTCGAGCAAGCAATAACATCTCCACAGAAAAAGGCAGCATGCTCCTCACCAGAAAAACTTACATTGTGCACCTCTGTTACATTGTTATTTTCATGGTCCCAAATATCCAACTATTGCATCACGGTTCATCAGAGTTACTGAACTTTTTATATTTTTCCGTACCAGTAGTGTTCTGAACTTTTTTGCTTATTAAATATTACACAGCAGTGGAGGGTTGACTTGGTCCCTTCACACCAAGACAACTCCATGTTTTTCTGATGCTAATTGGATCTTCTGAATAGCTCTGAGGTTTGAACAGTTGTCCACCTCAGCTCCATGAACCAGTCCCCTGCTTCCTGTCCCTGGCCTCCCTCTGTGTATAAGTCCTATTGATTATTAATGAATGAATCAATGGATCAAATGAGGATTAAGCCTTTATCTCAAACCCTCAAAGACCTCCCCCCTGTGCTGTAACAGGCCCTGGACCACTCATTTAGCAGCCAGCAGAACAGCGGGTCTCTGAGGATATGATTGTTGGTGAATTAATGATGGCCGGATGCTAAAAACGTCAGTCATCAAAGTAAAGATGTGGATATTGATTTGCATGTTGGGATAAATGCACAGGTTACTCCGGCGGCTGACATTCAGAAGATGTGCTTCACTTTCCAACATGAGCAGGAAAGGTGAAGTGAGGCAGCCGAGTACATCAAAGTCCAAAGACATTTAGGGCTAATGAATTTGTCCTTTCTGAGGAGGATTAATGCAGCGCTGGTTTCCTATTATTAACATCTGTGTGATCAAACAGCATGTGTGAGTGCAGCACCGGGGAGGCCTGCGTGGCACATACACCCAACCAAGGGAGAAAAGTAACACATACACCAATCTGTTTTAATGAACTGAAAATTAAATCACATACATGCTAAGACTGTGTTCTATCTGCAACTAATTATAAAGTGTTTTCAACCGTGAACCAGGAAGTCTTGCTGTTGCATTGTTAGCATATTAGTTGTTGTTGGAAGTACGTCCCTGAAAGGTGCTATAAACTTGCGGTGAATAATTAGGATGCGTTAGGAAAGTGAAGAATATGTTTGGATCACTACAAACGGTTTAAAATGAACTGTTTTTCACATTTTTAAGGCTGTGAAATTCTGGTCAAACATCTTTAAACCTTCTAACCACAGGCTGCCCTTGGGTTAAGTAAAGGTTTACAGGGACAGTAGTGAAATATTTGTTCATCTGTGAGGTCACATAATCAGGTCAGAAGTGGAGACCTGATGTGGTGCTATATCTACAGTAAATATGTGAAAGAAAAGGTGGCATAGTGTGCTTTAAAAAAAAAAAAAATCCAAAATGGCATGCACTTACAGTGAGAAAGATGGAGAATAGACTGCATGGGTAACAGCTTGAAAGTATGTTCACTGACACAAATCAATGGAGACAGCTGCAGGGACGCCTTTCACTTTGATTTCACCTGAGACCCTCTCCAGACTGACAGCCCTCTGCATTAACTGTGGGCAGAAATAGCAGCAGAAAAATTGGCTATTTTACATTTCCTGAACTAGACACACGCAATACTATTCTAGGACTATCCTCTTGTAACTGCCCCTAAGTTTTCGCTGCTAACACTCTTAACAAACCTATTATACAAAATCAACTTTTTAGCTTTTAACCTTGTCATAGTTGTTTCCTCGCACTATTCACTCACCCGGCGCAGCATTTGGAGTGATTCGTGCATGTTTGAGCAATTTTTAATCACTTATTTTCCATATTGCATATCAATCCATGTTTTCACTCCCACCAGCATACACCCACTGCTCTGTGCTTGCTTTGTTCTCCAATTTTATTTTCTTAATCAGTGATAAGCGGAGATATTCAGATTCAAATTTAATGGTGTGTACACTACTTTAAAGGGCCGCCCTCTTAGACCTATCTAAGATGCAATTTTCCTCACCAAACTCTTATACTACATGATAACCTTGGGCCAATACTCAGAGCCAGAGCCTATAGTTTTCATGTTTGCACTTCTGCACCTGCTTAAAGCCTGTGTACTCCACTGACTGTGATGCAACATTTGTGAAACCTTTTTCCAGGCTTCTTCACATAAGTCAGTGTAATATTTTTCCTCCAATGCACCGTTCATGAGTGTTTGATCCTAAGGCTTTTCCCCTCCTCACTCTGACTGATGGCAGCTCTGATGACACACAATGAAATATAATGGCTTTTCATTCACTCATCAGAACATGCAGATGTGAGAATTCGGTGAGGTTGGCTTTCTAAGGATTCATTTACTGATTTCCTGCATCTATAGCAGCCGTAGATGGATGGAGTTATTTATGGAACTCCAAAAATACTAGGCTCTTTACACCAACTGTGGAAATTGTGATTCCTGGACTGCAGGACACAGAGGAGACACTTTTGTCCAGAGGGTTTTTATGCACCTCAAACTCCCTTGACACAGAATCTGATGACCCTGTTAAGCTGCCCTCAGACCTTTTTTAAATGCTAAATGCACTTAAATTGCCTCTTCTATAATAAATAAAGTGAAAAGTAACAACTCTAGCCTGATTTCAACTTTGGGTCAGTGTCTAAATATTGTGAAAGTGAATATTCCAGTCATATTTCCCATCTCTAACCCCATGTTTGGTATTTTATAGAAATTGGTTGGTGCATTTGGCTTTTTTAATCATTACTGTAGCATTCTGGTTGTGTATTTTCTGAACCCAAGGGCTACAAGGCCGTAACTCAAGCCAAAACAGCAGCCGTCTCAACTCACTAGAACCAGTCTCCAAAACAGTGAATGTCAAACAGAACCTTCACATTAACTTGTCGGCATAGCAACCAAGTGTTACATACAAAAGCAATTACATTAAGAACACATATAAACACTTACAAGAACAATAAAAGGTGTCAACTCTGAGATCTGCATACAATAAAGGATTTAATATAATGTAATCATCTGATATTTTGTGTTTAATTCACCCGGAAAAAAACAAATATATTTCTCTTCATTTTGTATTTTCCCATGAACTTAACACTAAGCCCCTCCACAACCCCTGACACATTATGATCGGTGCAACGCTCTGCTAATCCTATAACACTCTCTCCAATTCAATTAAACGTTTCATAATGTCACGTATCATGCACAAACTGTCAATTATAAAGTACAGTTCCAGCCCTGCTCTGCTCGGGCAATTTAAATACAGATTCAAGGCTCAATTTTCTACAGTGATTAGAAAAATATCTGTAGGCAATCTTTGCATTAGTGCTTATATCTTCGATGCTAATTTATTGGTGCAGAAATCCAATTAATATCTGCATGGCCGTGAGTCAAGAGTTAATGGATTATATTTCTTATTTAAAGTCATATATCCAAATCTGGTGGTCCCATGACGCACTCAGTAACACTTGTTCTGCAAACTATGAGTCATGATTTACGTCCATGTATTTGTTGCTGTTACAGAAAGATGTGAAAGTTTTAGTTTTAAGAAATTCATTCATGTCGAGCGCATTGTTTGATCAAAGGAGCACTTTTCTTATCTTATCAGTTACACACATCACACATGTTTTTGTCGCCTATAAATACATTGCGAGACACAGACACATTATTGTGAGCTGGCTTGCCTCTCCACAGATCCAACTTGTAACTTGGTCCTGGTGGTGATACATTTTTGTCTGTTGATGTAGATATTAATGCCATACTGTGGAACTCGGCGATGACATATCCGTGGAGACAAAGTGGTGGGTGAGATAGTGAGTTGTTCGGAGCTATTTGTGTAGTATTATGTAACTCACAACTTAAGTTCCAAGTAGCAGTTTGTAAGCAGGTGCATTGCCTTTTGAGTAATTAATTTACAGCACAATGCTACTGAATCATCATCAAAGTTTTAAGATCAAATCAATTATGTTTTTTTTTGTCTCCCCACATCCCTGCGAGACCCTCCTGGGCTCTGACCCTGACCTTACCTTGTCGTGATCCTGTGATTAGACCTCTGTAGACCTCATATAAAACAGAACCATGTGGAAAAGGCCTGTGCACAGATGAAGCTTGTTATTTCTGCCTCACACTGAGAGACCAGAGGAGTTTTGGAGCACCTCATTGGACCCTGGGACTGGTGCTTTTTTAAAAATCTGAGACGCGTTTGTGGAGTGTATTGAACTGAGTTTGTCTGACATGCTTTCACTTCTTCACCACACCAGCCCAATGTCAAAGATGAAGCCTAGGTCTTTTCTTCTCCCTCCTCCCACTAAAGTCTCCAGCGACAATGGCAAATGACCTCCGACAGTTTGTCCATGATTGAGGACGAGACTTCCTGAGCTGGAATCTGTTCAGAACGATCCACCTTGGAAAAGCTGTAAGTCCAGGGAATTGTGTGTGTGGGAATACAGATGTGTCCAATCAATGATTATGTTGTTGTTATAGTGACTGGCATTAGTATTCTCCACCACAGATCTCCTAGAGGTACAACACACTGCCATGAAAAAGGTTTCTGTCTTAAAAAAAAACAAAAAACGGTTCTCGAGTATGGAAAACACTGGAGTGTGACTGAAATAATGAGTTTGGGTGCGACATAGCACTGTTTTCCAGCTGAACAGAAGTCATACACAGTTTTTGACATTTTATTCAAACTTTGACAAAACTTACTGGGAACTTAACCCTCACAATAATACAAAACGCATTGTCTATTTTATAAAAGCTTTGGTTGACATATTTGTACAGCCTTGACCCTTCCTGGCCTCCTCTCATTGCTTCTGTATATCCCAAAACATTAGCCCCATTGTGGATATGTCATAGAGATGATGCAGTGGAGACAAGTCCTACATTTCAGTCCATTGTGTTTCTCTATTCACATGTCAGACTTGATAATAGCTCCCAGACACAAACTGCCACAAGATTTATTGACGGTCGGTTTATTGTGAGCGGCCCTGGTATATTAGTTTCCTGCTTATTTGTCCTTTGGAGCTGGCTCAGTGCCTAAGCTAAAATAATTGAGCTTGGGTACAGATACAGGTGGAGCTTAGTTTTAGGCAAAAAAAAACCCACAGATTTTTTTATGTTTTATAATTTACCATAATGTAATATATCTTTATTTTCTTGCCATGTTCGCTGTGGCATAGCCTCATCAGTGGTTGCAATCACATCTGTCACATCATCACATCATCTTTTGCTTTCGTTCAGTAATGTCCCGTATCTTTGTTATATGCACAATATCTTCAACATAGCCCCACAGAACCCATGATAAACACTGTGCCTTCTCTTGAGGAGTAGTAGTTTCTTAGTGGGTCATTCAAAAGGATGCCTCTGAAATCAAAAGGATGCCTCTGAAATCAAAAGGATGGCTGAAATACAAAAAAACGTAATGTGATTAAAAAAACTTTTATAATCACTGAGTAAAATAGTACGACGGCGTATAAGTGCCACTTAAAAAATAAATTCTACGGGCGCTACGAGAATAAAGTCATAGCATTTCGACATTAAAGTCATAATTTTACGAGAATAAAGTCATAGTACAACGAGAATAATGTTACAAGAAAAGTCGTAATTTTATTAGAATAAAGTTGTAATTTTATGAGAATAAAGGGTCCTGTGTGTGAATGAGTAGACTGGTGCGTTATGGAGAGGAAGAGGAACTGTCTTTCAGTCGTCGGCTGCAGGGGGATCGTCAGTTACACCATAGAGCTATCCAGGGAGGATGTGTTGTTTCTCAAGAAACTGATCGAATTTTACTGAAAATATTATAAAGTAATAAATTACTTTATTCCCGTTGTACTATGACTTTATTCTCGTAAAATTATGACTTTTTCTGGCTTCGACTTTATTCTAGTAAAATTACGACTTTAATGTTGAAATGCTACAACTTTATTTTTGTAGCGCCCGCAGAATTTATTTTTTTAAGTGGCCCTTATACGCTGTCGTAAAATAGAACAAATCTAATTAATATATTATGTCAATGTCCTTTGAATTAATTTTAAAATTTTTAAAGGGACTTAATGGACAACCTGTACAGCTTTTCCTTTTGAAAAGTTTAGGGGTTTTGTAGAAGTGAACCTTTTCTCTAGATCTCAAAGGTTGAAGGGATTGAAAGTGAAGAAAAAACAAAACACTATTATTAAGTTTGCAAAACGTAGAGATAGAGATTCATTAGCCAAAACTATCTAAAAAGTAAAGAAAACTTTTGGTTTTAAAATAGCCTGGATGTTTCACTAAATGTTTTCTTCACTATATAATTGCCTGGTACTTGAAACAGAAAATCATTTTTCACCTTTCAGTCAGCCTGGTCTTCAAACATCTGCCCCAGAACATACTACACCTCAAGATGTCTCCTCAAAATAGATAAGGACACAAAACAACTGTTCCCTTGTGCTGTTTGTGTCTTGTGGCTGGATTCGACACTCTGATGATTTTGGTTTTTTTTGTTTTGTTTTTTGAGCTAAAAGCATCAACATCCGTGTGGCATTTTTCACTTTTGATTCAAGATGGATCTGTGTTCTGTTTTTTTTTTTCGTTTTTTGTCTGAAGAGGCAGTGTAATTATAGTTCCTAAAGTGGTATCTGTCAAACTTTTGCAAATTATACATATCCAAAATCTCAGTTGACACGGATGATTAAAAAAAAAAAAAAAAGACATTGAATTTTTGGAATATTCATTTTTTCTTTGCGCATCCTTGTTGCAATTATAATAGTAGCTTGAACAAAGAACATGCACACATATACAGTATAGGCAGAGAACGTGCTAAATTAAGGTATTATTATTATTATTGTAAGAAAACAATGACACAAAACAACATAACCTTTAAAAATCCAATTTCTGGTCATCTGTTATATTACCGGAGCTCCATTGTAAGCGCTGGTTTGCAGAGTGAGCACAGGTACTTACCACTTGACTTGGAATGGCACCTGCTAACAGCCCTGAGCCATTATGTGCGCACAGATAACACAGACAGAGGTGACACTGTCCTGGGACCAGTCTGTCAGCTCCAGGCACATCACAGGCCCTGACACCTCCACCTCCATATGGCAGTATAGAGCACCAAGCTGGAGGCAGCCATGGAAGCAGATATTAACATTGTGACTGACTTACGGTTTAACATAGCTTGTTAACGATAGGTAATAGGAAAATATTTTCAGTATATGTATAATCATCACAGTTGTATGGTGATACAGACATGCAGAATCTATCCATCAGCAATAGCCATCAAAGCATGTTTTTTTTTTTCATTGTAGGAAAAAAAAAAACATGCTTTGATGGCCATTGCTGATGAACAGATTCTGCATGTCTGTATCACCATACAACTGTGATGATTGTACACAGTAATAATTACTGTTCAGTATTATTAACATTTTTTCAAAAGCCCACCTAGCCCTTTGACCCCAGCCGTTCCTGCTTACACTACTGAACAGGCAGCACTACATCATAAAGAATCTAATGGTAAATGGTCACATTTTAAGGCACTGAAAGAGCTTTTACATCAAGAAACCACTCACACAATCACACACAACCCACCTCACCATCAGTGTCTGTGCACACTGGTGTATGAATGTAATTGTCTTGTCTAAGGACACTGTGGGAGCTGGAATCGCACCACCAACCTGTGGGTCATTGGATCTGACCGCTCTACAAATGACGCTTATGAGCAAGATTCAATCTGGCAACCCTTGGATCAGTGGATAAACATTGAAACACTGAGCTACTGTTGCCGCTGTACTGTAAATCAAACAGTACATTATAGCATTTTGTTTCACACCACATGTGACGAGAAGGTTTTTTCTAATAGACTGTTATGCTGAGTGGCCGCGCTGCACTACGCACTTTGCCTCTGACACATCACTTATTCTTCCTTATTTTTCAGCAATAAACATGTTGGAGTGTCATGGTTGTGCCTGCCCCCTGCTGAGATTATGCTGAACTGGGGAAGAGCATTGATGTTTTTCATTATATAACTCCAAAAAGCACAAATGTCACCATCTCCTGCTTTGGCAGATAAAACTCAATATCAGGGTATTGTCATAAGTCAGTCACCTTTCGATTTGTGTTGTCATTTTGATTTGATTTGATATGAGGTGAATAGATTAGGCCATGTTGTTCGGTTACGGTAGTGAATTAAATGGCATTAAAGTCAGTGCATGGAGGTTACAACAGTATGTATAGGTCAGAAAGTTTTGTAGATTGATTTTCAGGTCAATTTCTCATAGAGACTTGGAGCTCACACTTCACGGTCATCGCTGCATATATTGTGCTGGCCACTGCTGTGTGTTCTACCGTTTATTCTGTGTTTATATTGGAGCCAAACACATCGTGAACTTTATGTTTCAGAAAAAAGAAAGTTCCAAACTATTCTAATTACGTTTTACCCCCCCCCAGGAGTAATTTTGAAACCACTTTTGCTCTTAACAGACTGTACCATGTAAGTAGAATATTTGTATGAGCCACAGGGGTACTATTCTATGAAAAAAAACTGCTGAATATAGTCAAGTGTCCTGTCCAAACCTGGTGGGTGAGCTGCTTCCTTCCTGCCCAAATGTGAAGGAATTGGTTGGAGAAAACAGTGACAATTTTCAAACTAATGGTCATCCCAGGTGTTGTGAGGAATACTCTGCGGTTTGTTTGACAGTGAGTGAGTAGTCGATGGGCTGCTGTCATGGCCGTCACAGAGCTGTCCATTCTACTGTCACATGTGCCCATTCAGTTCTACACATCTGTCTTCAACATGGGGGAGTCAGGAATACAGTTCAGCAAGATTTTAAAGAAAGTTACGCAGTTTAATTCATGGTTCAAAACAAAATGAATCATGGTAAATGGTCAGACACTGGGGGAAAAGGTGGGTTAACTGTCTAGACTAAGGACACAAAGACAGCATTCATCTGTGAGAGTTGGAATCATGTCGCCAGCCTGTGTAATTCATATATTCTGTCAGTAGATTTACTTTAACAGCATGATGTTGCCGTAAAACATCACATACAAAGTGATGAGCTTTGAACCACATTGTAATGGTCAAAGTCTGGACGTTCAGAGTGAAATAGTGTAGTTTATATCCTGGTTTATTATGCTAGGTCAGATGTGAGGTTAAAACAGCCATAATCTGTGCTCCTAAAGGTTTAATCTGACCCTGGGATGGCTTATTTTGTCATACTGAGGATACATCATTGTGGACACAGTTTGGGGATTTAAAAAAACAAAAAACGGAAAATCCATCAGACACAAATCTTCCATTTCCAAACAGATAAAACTTCTACTGGAGTTAATTTGGCCTGCTATACCAAACACTGTCATTATTAAGTGGTATGTGATTTAAATTGTGTCTTTTTTATGTTTTTAGTGACTAAAATGTAAGATGGATCACAAATTATCAATTAATACAGAGGTGTCCAAACTTATTTTATCAAGGGCCACATCTCAAAACATATTCAAAGCGGAGGGCCACAGACCGGTGATCAATACAGTGCGGTGCTTTAAACACAACTTTGACAGAGCTGCTGTGTATTAATAAGGCTTGAAACACATTCATTTCAGGTCTTTGTCACACTGCAATGTGATGTTTGAGGATATAGTGGTAGAAATAGTTTAATTTGTTATTAAAAGTACTGCTTATGATCAATTGGGCCGGTTCAGCAGGAAGCCTGAGGGCCAATAAAAACTGGTCTGAGGGCCATATTTGGCCCATGGACCATAGTTTGGACACCCCTGACTTAATACCAGAAAAAAACAAAAAAAAAAAAAAAAAAGCAAAAAAAAATCTACCTCCTTTTAAAACTTCCTGACTTTCTCCCCACTGCACTGACAACACCAAAGAACATGTTTCAGTACTTTCACTTTTTGGTACCTCCGCTTCATGTGTGATGTGTCCGGTGCAGACACTGGTCCTCTGGGTGAGTCTTATTGAGCCTGACAGTGACCTTTGCCTGAACTTTAAGACACTTGTCACATATTTACAGATGACCATGTTCTTTGCAACTGTTTGTCTCCCAAGTGTCACTAGAGCTGCATTTCCCCTAAACACACCACACAGGCCAGCACTTTTATTAAAACTGCATCAGCATTACTGTTCAACACCTCTGTGTATTTCCCAGGGGACTGTTTGGGAGTTTTATGTTTGAGAAGAGAAACATTCAGCATTTTATAGGTCTAAGGTTTAAGTGTTGGTTACTTACAGTTCTTACAATGTATAAAGAGTGGATTTGGTCAAAAGCCTGAACAGATTTTACAGCAATTCAAAGTAATGTGAGGATAATTCAAAACAATAAAACAGTTCTTACCAACACTCCTTGTGCGGCTCACACAGTAACTATCTTTAATCTTAAACATAGAGCTGCAATAAAGTAGTCTATTCCAGTAGCTTTCTCTGCACAATCTCCACTAGTCAGTGGACAAACATAGAATGTGTGTGTAATTCTTCTGTTTTGTAAATTCTTTCATTCTAAACATTTTTCAATATTCAATTCAATTTGATTTAAAAAATTCAAAAAGCCCCGAGAGCCACTTCTGACCCCTGCATAGAAATACCTAGTGGATGAATATTGAACTAAAATGAGCCAGAGTGGTTGTGACAATATAGCTGACCTGTTGAGCTGGAAAACTACCCAAACAAAGTAAAGGGTAATAAATTGAATAATAATAAAAATTGGTAATAAAGGGTAATAAAGAATAAAGGGTTAAAATTAAAAAAGTGGATATTTCAGTGTTCAGTGAACTAATGCAATGTTCATAGTTTTTGGTTTCTTCAGGGTTAAAAGTCAGGAAGAAGAGGTAGGTTTTCATTCTAGTCTTAAACCGTGTTAAAGACCAAGAGGCACCGTTCCATAATCTGGGCACTGCCACAGAAAAGACTCTGGCTTTGTCTGGCTTTGGGCACAGCAGCAGGAGCTGGTCACCTGACCTCATGGCTCTGGGTGGAGTACAGGGCTGCAGTAACTCCCTCTAATGTCAAATGAAAGAAACCTTGACAATCTGGGGTAGTTGCTTTATTGTGAGACGATATACTCCATATCCAATGTAATGTATGCAATATTTTAATTAACCTAATATGTAAAATCTGCAGAAACTGTTCACTTATTCTCCCATTGATCTCCTATTTTTTTCTGGAGTTATTGCAAAATTGTACTAATTGCCATATAGACACTGACTTTTAGTTTTAATGTCATTCACAAAGCAAACAAACCTTTAGTCTTAAATGCCAGCAGATTGATCCAGTGCCTCTGTGTCTCTGTAATAAATCAGGACCAGGCACTTGTTGTGCTGCAGCCTGTTGCCTCCTGCTGCCTCACTGTTCACACTGCTCCAGTCATGGATGCTGTGTCCATGTGTCTGCTCAATCCAAACTCTTCCCTTTTCACACAGAAAGAGCTCCTGTGTTATTGTGGAGAGTGAGAGAGTCCTGCACTGTCCCACTGCTCATGGAGCCTTTAGGACCTCTGTAATGAACACTCATGGGAGGTATTGTGAAGGAGAAAGGAAAGATACATGTACTGCTTTTGAAAGTCGGCACCAGAACAGCAGAAAGTTTGAGGAGTTTGGGGAGTGTCCAGGTTACTCTCTTTTTATGAATGTGTTTGTCACTAGAATGTGATCAAATGAAAGTTAAGAATTCATTGGATTACAGATGATCTACATTTTTCAGCTGGTACAATATCCAGTTTTTATTATCAGTATTTTTATTTCTAATCTACAACACCTGGAAATTGCAGCAAACTGTGAAAGCTGCTGTGGAGGTAAGACTTTTCAAAGATTTCCTACGTGTTCTGGTCTACTGTGTAGTCATTATAAATGCACATTTGCATTTGCTTTATTTGAAGTTGGCTTGTTTCCATGAGACTAATTGTTTGCCTGACTGTGAGAATTGTACTAAGATTGAATGTGTTGCTTCCACAGAGTCTGCAAACATGATATCCAGAGCACTTTGCTGTAGCTGTGGGGAAGCCAGCCAGTATTATAGTTGATGTTAGTTAGTAATTGTGTGCATTCTGCAAATAAATGTATCTGTTAAAAGAAAAAGACTAAAACAAAATAAAATCCCTGTATCTTTCAGAAAATGGGAAGACGTCTGGGAACTACCCAAACAAAGGTCACGGATTAACAAAGTAAGTGAACCAACTAAAAGTGTTTTAACAGAAATGTATTATTTTTTTCCCAACGCATATTTATCAGTGAACATTTCTTACTTGTTTCTACAGGGTGGTGCAGCAGTAGGAGGACTTTGCACCAGATGCCCTGCCTGTAACTGAATGCCTTTTAAGGAAGAAAAGCAGCACACAGTAAATGTTCGTCCTGTTTTTTCTGTGTTGTTCACTGTGACTGTGTCCTGGTACACTATTGTATTACAGAGTAATAAGTGCTTTAAGTATATTTAAATATGTACAGCACAAAGAAGAATCATACTCTAGTGATTCCTGACTCTCCAGGCAGAGACCAGAATGTTTTTCAGGGGAATAAGTTTTCCAAAGACTTTTACTTTCACTGTATGTCCAACTGAACTGATAAAGACACTGTTGGCCACACAGAGACCACAATATGTATTTAAACACTGGGCTGATATATAAAGATGTGCTCTGATACCATTCATTTACTTAACCGGATATTACCTAGTGTAATAAAACGATCGGATTACTATTATAAAATGTAACAGATTGTGCTAAACACCATAGTCAAGCTTTCACAGATAAAGGCAGAGCATTGGCCCTGCTTTAATCCATGTGCATAATTATTTTGAATATATTATACGTGGGATAAAACAAAGCAGACATTTGAATCACAATAATTAATAATTTGTGATTAAAACCAAACACCATTTACCACCTGTAATAACCGAGAACCCTTTGAAAACCAGCATGACAACAAATATAATGATTGTCTTTTATGACAATTGAATTAGCTGCACCACTCATTCAAAACACAGTGTATTCTAATCAGCAGAGCCATTCACAATAATGCAATCTTTATGAGGAAAAAAAAAAAAAAAAAAAAAACATGTATTAAAAAGAATTGCTTTTATATCCACATTTTAATGGCATAGCTGCATTTTTATTGGCTTTTTATGGGCAAAAGTTCTGGGCTTAACCATGAATAGTATCAGGTGCAAGTGTATGAATGCATATGTGAACGAGTGAGTGGTTCCTTGATGTAAAACGCTTTGAGTTATGACATCTGGCCTAGCTTGACATACCCAAATGTCATACTTATTAAAAGAAGATCTTAAAACCCATATGCTTTTGCGCTACATCAATTTAAAACTTTGATCTTCTAGTTTCTGTAGATACGTGCACGCAGACTGTGAGGGCTTCAAAACATACTACAAACGCTCAAAAAAATATATATATATATATATATATATATATATATATTTTTTGGTCTTGCCTGAATAATTCCAATTTCTAAAAGGATATAGCTAAAGGTATACTTCATTTTGTGCTTCGAAAGAAAACCTTGCGGATAGTTTTGTTTTGAAGCTAAGGATGAGAGGAAAACTAACATATACCCAACAAAAACTGAGGAAGAGAGCTGGACTTTTACACCAAAGAGAGATTTAAAAAAAAATATATATATATAGAAGAACAATGACTTTTGCTGGCTTACATCCCCAAATGTTATACCATTTTGGAAACTATATTACATTCGATGTAACTGCTCTGTGATGTAAAATGGTCCGTGACCGTCTTGGGGGTGGTACAGGTTATCAAAGTGAAAGAAGAGAGAAAAAAAAAAATGAGTTTGGAAGTTTTGCAGAAACATAACACTTTCTCATTTTGAAAACAGAAAACTGCATAGTTTTAATGATGAATGGAGGTTATATTGGAGAGGAGAGGTAGTAGTGTCCCATGGGATCAGGGCCTTAATAGAGTCTAATGCACTCACAGGCTCACCCAGTCAGAGCTTTAGAACAAGCCCTGCTCTGAGGAGAGGAGCTGGGGAAATGTGTTTGAGAATTTCCCATTACAAAACAGGATTAAGTTCTGAGTTAGAGAAGTAAAAGTGGTCCCTCTTCACCATGACAACAGTAACATGGAAATCCGCTTTAGTGACCTCACGGTGGGATTGTGGGTGTCATCTCCACACGACTGTTAGCTGAAGGACACAACAATATGATCTTGAATTTGGAAATTTAAGTCAAACTTCTTAAAAAGTCTTCCTAAAGCTGTAAAGGAGTTGTTACTGTTGTAAGATTTTATGATTGTAACAGCAGTATTATTTGAGATCACAGACTTTTTTGTATTTGTAATGTAATAGAGGTCACGTATGGAACAAAGAGCTGTAAATCATTACATTAGCACAGGGGTGTCCAAACTATGGGCCCTCAAACCAGTTTTTATTTGCCCTCATAAGCAGTACTTTTAACAGCAAATTAAACTATTTCTACCACTATAACCTCAAACATTGCATTGCAGTATGATACAGACATAAATGAATGTGTTTCAAGCCTTATTAATACACAGCGGCTCTGTCAAAGCTGTGTTTAAAGCACCACACTGTATTGATCACCGGTCTGTGGCCCTCCGCTTTGAATATGTTTTGAGAGGTGGCCCTCGATAAAAAAAATAAAATAAAATAAAAAGTTTAGCACCTCTGCATTAGCATCCCCACATGAGATATTTACCCGGGACAGTCCCAGTTTTGATCCCTGTATTCTATGTACCAGCAGATTTATCCAAAACCAGTGATTTCTCCCAGTTTGTACAAGAAATGTCCCTGATGTCTCTATTTGTGACTCATTTGATAACCTTCAACGGTAAAAAGTCCAATGTTTTGTTCAAATACATAAAACTGTGCTTGAAAATTGCCAGAAAGCTAAGAAGCGCACTCAGTTTTAATACCAGAAGTCTCTCATGTTATATAGGTCTACTGGTTCACAAGTGAGAGGAGAATGGACCGAGTGTTCTTAGCTACATGCTCTTTTCACAGTTTATTATTACCAGCCACGTCAACCAGCTAAATATGTATTCACTTTAGCGTGAGATAAAATTGGACAAGAAATAGTGTCGTTAACAGTGAGCATGCCAGGCGCTATTCTGCACAGAGCCAATTTACACCACGATTCCACAGGGGCCTTAAAACAAAAGGCCTCTCACCATGCCTCTCTGCTGTGAGAACGCCCTCGTATGCTCCACTGACATTTATTGACCCAGGCTGCTTAGGCGATGTCTTCTTACAACACTTTAGGTCAAAAAGTTGGACGACATTTAAAAAATGACAGGGCTGATTTAGCTCTGCCCGACAAAAATTGCTAGGTCATTCCCCGGTAATGAAGCCGATATTGAACGATTGTAATAGGAAGATAGCTGCACTGCGAACATAGATTGAAAGTGATGTATTCATGAGTTCATGTTGAAAATGTACTAAAGCTGCAGTGGAGACTAATGCTTCTTCTCTCGTTCATTAAAGTCGGTATTTCTCTGAAGCAGGAAATGGTGGAGGAAAGTAAAATTCTTTGATCTAGTGCTTGGACAAAACCTCTCAGCTCTAAAGCGACAGCACAAAGAAAGCAGCCTTGGCCACTTGTATGGGTGAATAAAACTGTCAGAGTGCCACGGTGAGGGAGAGTTAGCATCAAGGAGAAAGAAGGGCTCTGGTTCATCAGACCTGGAGTTAACAACTTTGATCAAACAAAGGACAAATGTAAAATTATCACAAAAACTCTCATCAGTAAAGCTTGTTATGTGGTTTAACAGAATTTAAAGGTCTGGGGATGTGAGATTACACTTCATATTCCATTATTCACGACCTAAAGTTGAAGTATTCTGAAATAAAAGGAAGACAATCAAACCCATGCTGTCAAGATCCCAGTCTGCCTTGAGTTTTTTGTGCTGTTTTCCCCCTCCCTTCTGTGTCAGAGCCTGGAGCTGGGTGGAGACTCTGGCTCCTCCCATGCACACCTACAACTAATTGCTGATCAAGCTGCACCTGTGGAGGACAAAGGAAGCCGGGACCTGACACTCAGCTCAGATTGTCTGCGTATCCACAGTGGTACAGCTCTGCTTGGCTCAGTCTCTTATTTTTGCATTTGCTACTCTTTCTAAGGTGGATGTTTTTGCTCCTCGTCAGATCCTGCTCTCTGGACTCACTCAGCTCTACACGACCCGTATGATCCTCACATCCTCTGACCCACCTCACCTCTGCCCACGATTTACTCCTGGACTATTGCAAACCACCCCGCTCTCAACTATCTGATCTACCTTCATTTGCACATTTAAAAACTGAAAAACAACATTTCTAAACTGTTCCCCGAGTTCTGTCTCTTTGGTTCCCCTGCCAGTTGTCATGACACATTCACTGTTTTTTGAGTCAAGGTCCCATCCAACAACATCCACATGTGTAGGATTTGATCATGTGACTATGACATAACTGATAGTACAGATCTTACATCCCATTATTGTACTGAGCATTTCAATCTCTGTAAATGGGCAGAACATGATAAAGGCTGTATTCTCAGCTGAATGATCAGGGGGCATTCACTGACATTCTGCACACATGAATTACCATGGTCCTCATGTTTGACCCTAATTGCCCCTCTCTCTCACATGTATCATTTTTCCCTGCAGACTGAAGCTACACTCTGAGGTGCAGAGCTCCTCCCATCCTAATGTCAGCATGTCTTTGAAATTATAAAGGCCATTATTAGTAATGGAGTACAAAAAGGGTCCATACATGTCATTGTTCATGCTGTAAATGACCTCCAGAACAGTCCAACACTCAGTGTATGATTTTTTTCTAAAAAGTATTTCAGTAATGTACAAGCTACAAATCTTTATATGCTAAATGGTACATCTATTGAAAGAGTCGACACTTATAAACATTGATTTTGGCTTGATGAAAACTTATCCTTTAAAGAAACATATCCCAGAATTATCTAACAGTTTAAAAAGTTCTAAATGATTTTATTACAGAAACACATATCCCAATAAATTACAGAAAAGAAATAGTGTGCGCAACCTTCCTCTCTGTACTGGATTATGTGGATGTGATGAACATGCAGACTTCAGCCTCAAACCACTGGATCTTCTCTTTCACTCTGCCCTTCGTTTTATTAGAGGATGGATTTGAGACTCATCACTGTTTTCTCTATGAAAAGTGGTTTGGCCGTCACTGTCTGTTAGAAGAGAACAGCACTGCATGAAGTTTATCTATAAGGGACGACTTCAAAAACTGCCAGAATACTTCACCTGCTTGTTAATCATTGATACTGGAACACTTAATACCAGATCACATGACTGCATAAGGCTAAGGGGCAGAACTGAGGCGGGAAAGAGGGCTTTTAGCAGTTTTGCTTCAGAAAAATGGAATACACTCCAAGGAAAAGCAAAACTGGATACGTTGGTGACTCAGTTGCAGTTTGATGATCTGATAACAGACTTTAATATACACACCTGCACTTGTTTTTTTAGATGGACTTACTTGTTTTTAAGTTTGTTGTAGTCTGGACAGGGCACACATGAAAAAGAGAGCCCAAGTGCTCTCATTGGGCCCCCCTGTATAAAGAAAAAAAAAAAAAAAGAATTAACATTTACAACAATGAAGGAGTAAAACTTGACCATTGGTGGAGAATGTAGCAGTGTGTCAGTATAACAGAATAGAAAAATATGTGGACACTGGCACAAAGACCACTAAGGTGTTTAGCAGTTTTAGCCTAGGAACTAACATTTTTAACACCAGCCTGCCTGTGTTGTGGGAGCTTTAATTCCCAGTTTTTTCCCCTCATACATATCAACAGTCACACACAACACATTGTGCGATACAACAGTGACAGACAATACACTGTGACATGTCTCCTTGTCTTTTAGTACAAACGGAAACGGTCTGCAGCTGCTGATGAATGGGAGAAATTATCCAGAAACATCACAATAGATTCCTGTCACTTCTCGCACACAGTAATTATAACATATGAAGTGTGGAGCCAGTCAGATAGCACTGTGTCTCCCATATACGAAAAACAATTAACTCTAAGAGAAAGCTCCAATTCCAAGATAAATGACTTAACTTTACTTTGCTGTATACGTAACGCTAATCTTTGCCAAGGAATTAATGTGATGCAAATAGCTACTGACTGTGGGCTATTTATCTGAGGAGCACAGAGCTGAACATCGCTAAAAGCTTTGGTTTCTAATAAAATGTGATCTTCTTTGACTGTGAACAAACAGGCCTGTGCTGACGAATGATCCATATCTTCATTACCCGCTCTTTGCTGAGTGTCAGTGAGGATGAGTGGAGTTATGTCATATTCAGTGTTCATGTTATGGAGGAAGCCAGTTTCCCCAAGAATTAATATTGATGTGAAAACCCCGTCTCCTTATAGGATTTAGGTCTCAGATGAACTGATCATTGTGCCTCTACAGACCTCATAATGTGGAAGTCCCAAACACATCAGTTATGAATGACAAATATTCAACAAAGCTAGAAAATCCTTGTGGGAGTTGGTACTTTCAGATCAGTAGTAATGATTTTTTTTTTTTTTTTCTAATGCACTATGTAACTTTTTGGTGGAGGGTCTCCTACCTGCTTGAGATATTGGAAAATTCCACAGTATAGCATTAAATGATCCATCTTGCATTTACCCAATTATAGGTGTATTATTGCAAACAAAATACCCTAGCAAACATGCAACTGCAACTGTAATCCATACTCTTCATACTGGTTCCATTCCAGGCAAAGCAATACCATCTCCATGGAGACAAGCAAAAGGCATTCAGTTCTCCAGAAAGGTTACATAGTACATCTTTAATATATCTTTATTTTATTTTTTTGGCTGAACCTGCATAGGAATTGCCAGCATATTATATCTATCACAAATTCAACAGATCAAGGCAAGTTGATTTTATTTTTCTCCAGTCAAGGTTTAGTCAGTTTGACAGATATAGAAAAAAAGAAGTATATTTTTAACTCTAAATACAACCAATAAGCAAAAGGTAAACTCCTTCCCTCAAAAACATCTGAAACAGTAACCTTAGAGTATCCCCACTGTCAGCAACCATACATGCCCATAATACATGAAGACATTAACTGAACAAATAAAATCGTGCATACTTCATATAGACTGGATAAAGAA
Source organism: Periophthalmus modestus (assembly GCA_019594935.1). Taxonomy (NCBI): domain Eukaryota; kingdom Metazoa; phylum Chordata; class Actinopteri; order Gobiiformes; family Gobiidae; genus Periophthalmus; species Periophthalmus modestus. The sequence goes on from JAIEZT010000068.1 coordinate 8,958,196, forward strand.
GTGCACTAAGGGAGTGTGACGTCACTTAGAGCTTTCGACTCCAGTCAAAAAAAGCTTGTCGAGGCTGGTGGTTATAGGGTGAATTTGGAGCCGAGTTACATGTTTGTCATAATGTACGGCGGACGGACCAAAGACTCTCAAAAAAACAGTTCAGCAGAGTTTATTTACAATGCAAAATATTAAAAGGTGGCGGAGGTCTGGGTCGGCGGTGGGCGTTCTGGCACAGGACGAGGTGAGCTGGATCGGAGGCTACGGTGCACAGATAGGTCCAAGGAGCAAAATCACGAGGATACACTGACGAATAAACTGGAGCATGACATGTGAAAATACCGAAAGCTACCATGATCTCTATCTGGCCCCGAGTGTTGGGTCCTGTTACGTGCCAGTCTGTTCCAGGGGGGTGGCACGTAACGAAATGATGTTTTGGCCGGGCGCAGAACAAACTGGAGGGTGGAGAGGAGACGTGGTCAGAAAAATGCAAAGGAAATAGCACAGAATACACAAAAAACCCAAGTCCTGACAATATTTGGAATTCCTACTGTGAGTATCAGAGCAACCAAAGAGCCAATCCAGGGCGACGCTGTTCTGCCCACAGCGGGTGTAACAGGCAGCGGGTGCTTACCAATGCTGTCAATCAAACCTGTTGCTAAAGTGACATGAGAGTAATGTTCATGATGATGATTTATAAACAAAATAAAAATCCCAGGATCATGTAGAGGTGATAAATACGAATAGTTTAATACCAAAATGATGAGCCTGACAGCAGCAGTTATGGAGAGAGGTTTTCAATAGAAGGTGAATTGTAGCCAGAACTGAAGGAGTCGGAAGTGCGCCCATGATCAGTGTTTGGAATGTGGCAGCCAGCAGGTTATTTTACTTCATATAATGGGTCTGGGTAAAGTTGAAGTGCTTGCCTCCTCATCTTAATCAACATTTCATATTCTCTGGCCTTACATTCATACAATGTGAAAATCTTTTAAGACATCCATCATTTTGTTTTTCAGGGGACACTTTGATAACAGCTTGTCACAACATCTTCCATCACAGTAATTCATGAGAGTTTTAGTTGAACACATTCTGTCCTGTCTAATGCGTCGCAATTAAGACTTATGTTCACAGTACAAGTTTGTCCTGGAGTAGTGTAGCAGAGCACATTTAATACAGAAAAATACTTAATTCAACACTTGTCCATGTCCAAATATTTCCTGTAAAGCCGAGCCGTGTTTATGTCATTCTAATGTGCTCACAGATGCGATAGTATTAATAAAACTAGAAAATAAATGTAATGGCTGACCCGGTGCTCTGCTGCCTAAGGCTTGTGTTGAATATCACAGTGTATCAGGAGAGAGCAGGGACATATCCACACGTTTCCTCAGTAGCTAAAGAAAGTCATTCAGACACTCTACCTGTCTGTACACAGTAAAACGTGTGTATTTTGAGGTTTTCAAAGTACATTAGAGGATCATCTGTATTCCCTCATCACATTATACTCTACATGTGCCGTGTTGGGTTAGATTTAAGAAAAGGTGGGAGGTAATGAAGTAAAAGTAGTAAAGTACTGTACTTGCATAAGCATCTTGGGTATCTGTACTTTAGCTAAATCCATTTTAAGAGGACACATTTTACTTTTATTTCACTACATTTGAGAGCAGAGTACTTTTTACTCCTCTATATTTTTGGACAGGACAAAAAAGTACATATATTTTTAATTACAAATTTGAGCAAATAAAAATATACAAATAAAAACAGCTGGAAAAACTCAAAATCAATATATATGAAGTTTTATAAGACCTCAAAATCTCTGAAATATGTTTACTTTTTACTCTTTAAGTGTACTTTAATACTTTTACTTAAGTACATTTTTTGATGTTATACTTTTACTTGAGTATTCTCTTGCTCCAGTATCTGTACTTTTACTTATGTAACAAAATGGGTACTTCTTCCACCACTGAATTTAAATACTTTTTGGATAGTTATTCATTGAATTTTTTGATTGCATCTCTCTATTCTCCTGCTGCTCTTGAACTGTGCACTGCTACACTGGAATTCGATTATCACATTATGAGACAAACAAAAGTTTTCTTCTCTGAATTCAGGGTACCATGCATAGTCCAAACCAATCAACCCTGACATAATTGTGGACAAAATGAGAGATAAAAAAAAGCCAGGTAAGATTTTCTAGCAAAAGAAAATCCGATAAACTTAACACACACAAGGAATTGAAAAGATGATCCAAAATACTGACCAGGGAAGTTAAAGTGGGGGTGGGAAATATGCCAAAAAGTATTATCACAATTTTTTTTAAAGCCTATCACAATTTTGATTTGATTACGATTCCTTTACATGTTTATTTTGCCTGTAAAAGCTCAAGTCAACCCGTACTCTTGAGAGTTTCCTTCTACATATCACTTATTCAGAGCCTGACTAGTAAGAGGAGTGGGTGAGGGAAAATAGTCTGTTTTTGAGCCTAAAGCTGCGTTTAAATATAGCATTACAGAACCACAATCTGACAATATCAACGTAATTGCATTTGTCAAAAGGATGAGATCACAATTTGATTTTTATCTCCATGTCGCCCAGCCCTATAGCCTTTTGCAGACTACAGACTTTTCGTAATGCAATACAATGAACCTAAAGCTCTGTAAAGTGACTGCAGTGTGTGGAGCCTTTCAGCTGTTCTTTGAGTCCTGCTGCTGCTGCTGTCCAGCGCAGTACGAGTTAATTGCTTTCACCTGCCTCCCAGGTGTAACTCAGCCTGTGATCACACTCAGATTGAAACCCCCTCCCCCCCCTTTCCTTCCACTGTGAGTGACATTCAATTAAAAGTGTTAGTGATGAATCAGAGGCTCACTTGCAGATGCTGAGTTGAATATGAACACGGCTACGTTCTGCATTCATGGCTAAATTCATATCGTCTGCCTCTGGTCTTCAGTCCTAGTGTACAGCCCCAAAGTGCCTCTTAAAGAAGCTTATAGCAGAAGTGGGTATTTTAAGCACCAGCGAGGGAGTCAAGGTCATAACTTTTGGCCTCATCATTGCGCCTTCCTTTTATTTGCAACATTTTTTTCCCATTCAAAAGATATAATACTTTGTTTTAAATACTTTGTTTTGAAATTAACAATTCAATCTCTCCGTGATGTAGACGATACAAAGCCTTGAATTTGATTGGCTGTATCCGTGACAACCGCTTTTCCTGTTGCACTACTATTGTTTATCATTTCCTCATTTGCCGTCTCTGCAGCTCATCACAGATTCCTGGAGTCTCATCTCGAGTGTGTGACACTGGAGGCTCTCAGGACCAAATTGGTGTCTTCTCTGACCGGCACGCTGATTGGAGAGAAGGGCCCTCTCCAGCTCTATTGCCCCAGTCAGGTCAGTGGTGCTGGGCTGGAGTACACAGGCACCTCCCTGCTCTCACCGCTCATGTGGAGGTGGAGTGGACTTCTACTGCTGATATGTTTGGCATTTTTAATAGAGGAAATCGATTGATTGGTTTAATTCATAGAAACAAAACTGTCTCTTTACAGGTGAGGGATGTTTCACCCTGCCAAATCAGTATGGATCAGTTAGGCCATTGTTGTAATTTAGAGGCACATCTTTGCTTGAATTAATTAATATAAGCAATTTACACTGGCTGCAAAGTGTTCTAAAACATAAACAGTCATTTTAAGGTCATTTTCACACTGACAGTAGCTGGTCGATGTAAAAAACGCATTTGCTCCGAGAACGTTGCGCCGGTATGAACCCAACAGTCACACTCTGAACCGCAATAAATGGCTCCGAAAGAACTTGAAACAGATGATCTCGAAGTGGCTCCACCCGTGCTCTGGAGCAGGACGAGTGCGGTGTGAACGCGGCTCACCTTGGGCCGACCTACGCAGTCCACGGTGACAGTAAAAGCGCTTGGAATTGGGGGAAAAAAGCTCTCAGATCACGTATATTTGTATGAATGGGCGCTGGAGCTGCTGTTGCGTGTTGCTGACACGTTTGTCTGATTTGGATCAACTTAAAATCAGCCACAGTCTCCTCCTGCTTCTGTCTGTGCACGTGAGCCTTGGTTTGTCGATTTCTCCTCCACCACCAGTGCATACAGTCCTCTTGGTGTATTTAGCCAAAGGTGAAAGAAAAAAACCACAGAGGAAGGGAATTTATGAGCTCTGTCTGCCTGAAGTGTGTCGTCATAGAAATAAGTTTGGCAGTCATCTAATGGACTTTCCCGCGGCTCAGTGTGCATGTTTGGGGTGTAAGATGTGCGGTGTATGTAAAAAAGGCCGGCCCAAAGGTAAATTAAACAAAACTAAATCTAGTGTGCACTGGGGTCATGCCACAGAGCCACTGACATGTGTGAAAACGACCTGAGATTCATTAGACACCACTGAACTGTGCCATGCAAAACTATTTCCACGTGTTGTTCTCTAAAGTTTCCGGAGATGTTTACTCCTGTTCCTCTCCTCATCTTCACACCTCCACCTTTGTTTATACCTCTCCGCCTCCCCTTCCCTCTCCCTCTTTCTCCAGTTGTCAGGAGCAGTCTCTATATGCAGTGTGTGAGTTTGTCTTGTGCCAGGCTCATTTGAAAGTCTAATGTTTACCTTCACTCGTACCGCCGACACTCCGAGCACAGCGCTGGATCAAAACACTTAATCAGACCAGCGTCACAAGCGGCAATCTGAGCTAATAGGGCACCCATGGGTCACCCAAAGAGCGCCCCCCGGAGGAGAGGTGTCACTTGACCAGCAGCTAATGAGGGAGCGCCTGCGTTATACAGTCGAGAGGAAATACATAACATTGCATATGCTGTTTCTGCAATATATGCTCATGGTAAGAAGAGCAATAGCAATTGGCAAAAATCACCATATTTACATGTTGCTTTAAACATGCACAAACAATCAAGGTATAGTTTCCAAGCGTAGTTACCAAACCACATCTTTTTTTTTTTTTTTTTTTTGTACTTGTAGGTCTAGGTCCACTGCTGTTCACATCTGTCACATTATTATGTACAGCCATAGTATGTGTGTTTGGGGACTTTAAGGTGATGGTTGAAACATGCAAATTGTGCACAGTAAAGCCTGGATTACCTCGGAGACAAACCTGGAACTTCCTTGCTGTGAGGCTAGAGGGCTATGAACCATGGCGCCAATGAAATTATACATTTTACTCCTGATAAGAACATTTAGCAGGACATATAGCTTGGTAGTGTGATCGATTTGTTGCTCTGAGCTTTATTATAATCACACAAACATGACAGATCGTCAGTTATCTATTGTTAAATCAACATTAGCCTTGTATTTTATTAATTTATCTTGATCTTATTAGCGTGAGAGGTGACCGGAGGACTGTATAGGTTATGCTGTCAATATGTTTTGTGAGAGCTGTAGCATAACAATCATTCGATCCTTGTATAATTTCTTGTCACATTTGGTTCCCAGTGACATTGTAACTCCATGACTGCGAGCAAGTATTGAGTCTTTCGGGTCTATGACATAATGATGGATTGACTGAGCAGGTGACAGCGGTGTCAGAACCAGTCACTTTGGCAATAGTTCACCGGCCCAGCCCCTGGAGAACCAAACTACTCATTTAAAAACATCTATTAAAACATAATCAGTATTTAGACGGGATTTGCTTTATCTCACATGATCTACAGTATGGATAAAATAAGCAATGCAATGATTAAATGTCAGGTCAGCCATTATGTATGTAGTGTCTACGGAGCACTGTACTGGAAACAGGAGTGACTTATAGAGCTGTTAATCACACATGGTTATTCCACTCCTGCTGTTTTCCATATAATAAAGGAACCTATGGACTTGTCACAGCACTGTGCTGTTTTATACTGTACAATAGCCATAATTTAGCAATGGCTTTGGTAGTACAAAATACTTTTATATTCTTTAAATGAAAGTAACTGTAGCCAAGTTTTCTCCATGTATTTGAGCAAAATTTGTTGTATCAGCGGCTCTTAAGGTCAAAAATGAGACAGCTCTGTCTGCATCTAACTGTTTTATCCAATATGAGAATCAGGAAGTGTGCTGTTAGTATTCTAGTTTTAGTACTATTATTATCTTGGTGGCAAAAATCCCATCTGACTTCTGAAAATTGTGAAACTGGTGTATAAACTCATTGCGGTGAATAATTAGCGAATGTGTAAAGTAAGTAAGGAATAACTTTGGACCTCTGCAAACTGCTAAGCCAGAGGTGCCCAAACTTTTTTTTTTTTATGCGAGGGCCACATCTCAAACCATATTCGAATCGAAGGGCCACAAACCGGTGATCAATGCAGTGCACAGCTTTGACTGAGCCGCTGTGTATTAATAAAGCTTGAAACACATTAATTTTAGGTCTGTAACACACTGCAATGTGATGGTTGAGGTTATAATGGTAGAAACTTGATGATTTGCTGTTAAAAGTACTGCTTATGATCAAGTGGCCGGTTCAGCAGGAGACCTGAGGGCCAATAAAAACTGGTCTGAGGGCCGCATTTGGCCCCCCAGGCCATAGTTTGGACACCCCAATGCTAAGCGATCCAGAGACATTTCAGGAACTAAGTATACCCCGCTTGGTTAAAACAATAGAAGTGTCATTTGCATCTCTTTGAATAGTAGCCCTGGGAGCAAAGCCCAGTAGCAGTGCAGTCTCCAACACAAACTTTCCCATGTGCTGTCTCAGTCAGTCCTCTATCAGATTACGTTTGTCCACATAAGCACATTTCCAGACTCACCCCTGATTCACACTCAACTATAGCAGAGGATGTTTTCAGCGTCTGGAGACAGATTTCATTTACTGGTTGCAGTCGGCAGTTCCCTCCTCAGGTCTGAATGCTGACGGGGCGTTGTGCAGAGCGTGCAGTAAGTGCCAGTGTATTGTTGTATGAAAGACGTCATTGGGCTGTGGTAATGTAAAGACTGATTTGCAGCAGCACACAGATAAGCCTCATTATTTAAATACAGGAAGCAAACACACACATTTCATCCTCACATGTGACTCAGAGATAAGGAAATATATGGGAGACGTTTTTATATGTGACCCGAGTCTATGGTGAAAATACAGTTCTGTGGAGTAAACAGGGCATCGATCATTCTGAATAGAAGCTTCAGCCACACACTGAGCTGTACAGCAGGCATACAGAGGGGGATGGGACTCACAAGAAGAGCCTGTAGTACTCATAGGTGACTGGATAATGAATAATTTATGAGCTATTTACTGTATAGTACAAGTCTGGTTGGCCCTGTACCCCATTGCAAGATCCCATTTTTATTTTCAAATCAGTAAATCACTCAAGTCACAAAATCACCAACATTGTAAAAGATTTTATCAGCAAATAGTTTTCTCATTAATTTGTAAAGTGATGTGCATTCACTGTTGGGAAGTAACTGAATACAAACTACTTTATGTAGTACTGTATCAGTGTTAAGTGATAAGAAATGCTTAAAAAAATGATGAAACAAATATCTTGTCTCTTTACTCCATAATTTAAATGCACCTTGATGTAATGATGTGTGATTCTTTGTATTCAGAAAACAGTACTCTGATTGGAACATGGATTGGAATATGCTGCAAAATACATTTTAATGCGGGACAGTGGTTAGAGCAGCAGACCTTGCCAAGTGGTTTGTGCGTGAGTCAGAGAGGCCGATGGCACAGATTTGCAGCCTTGTTTGCATCAGGCTGCCCAGGGCATCTGTGGCTACAACTATCTTAACACCACAAAGTGTGAAGTGAATGAATAATAGACTGTAAATTGCTTCAGGTCCCTTGAAAGCCACTAAAGAAATCCAATGCATCATTTTTATTATTCATTAGATCTATACTGGAGGCGTCACTCGCCTGGTGTAAAAGTCCTGTGAGAGTTTTGTTCTCCTTCTGGCCTCAACATTCTTTCGGGAGCTTTATGTTGGTAGTTTTATGCTGGGTGCTATGAGAAAGCGGATTGAAATCACATAGTCTGTAGATTATTGATTGGATGTTTCTTGACCATAGCCCTTTTTAGACACTTAACAACTGTGTGCAAGTATAATGTGTAGTATATGATTCCCCATTTAGAACATGTATGATTCCTTATTTAGATGCTCAGCTTGGCTATTTTGCCTCATTCTGGCTTGTCCTTGTCCTTTGTCCCAGCAAATAAAAGTCAATAAAAGCATCTCTTTATTTCTTCTCAGTTGTGATGCTGTTCCCAATCATCTTGAAGCATTTTTCTGAACAGCCTTTTCACAGTCACATTTAACAGGAGCTGTCTCAGATTGAAATTGTGTGGACCTTGAACCAATAGTGCAACACATTTTAATCTGGCTTCTGCCAGATGACTTCCAATCATCAACTAATAAAATACATTTGAAATAGATTTTTCATTGTTTTATGCTGAATTCATTTGTTTGTGCCCTGAAGTAGCTGGTCCTATCTCAGAGCTGCTCATGCAAACCAGGTGTACATCTCATATCGTCCTGCTCTGGGATGAGGTGGTGATCAGACAGTAAACAGCCGGTTCAGACCAGACAAACACAGATCCATCCCCTAGAAGAGGAGATGGACTTTACCTGACCTGACCTCTCATGTTGTTTGATGGAACTTTGGGGAAAATATTAGGAACATTTGTGAACTTGTGCATTCTTCTCATTGCACAGCCATATACTGGAAAAAAGATTTGATAATTCGTTTTTCAGTTCACGTTCAGAATCACACTCCGCAGCCTCTCCAGTAAGGTGAATCTGATCAATAGTCAAAGCCTTGGATTCAGGAGAAGCAATGTGTTTTTTGTCCCGGTTGCAGCATATTGGACCAGCTCTATACCCTCCATTGAGTGCTGGAGGATTCATGGGAGTTTGCCCAACCAGTCCTCTTGTGCTTTGTGGATCTGGAGAAGGCATTTGTGCCTCTGGTATTTGTTCTGAATGCCTCCTGGACATCTCCCTCGGAGAAGGCCACGGGGAAGACCCAGGACCATCAGAGGAGCTGGAGGAAGTGTCTGGGGTGAGGGAAGTCTGAAAGTCCATGCTTAGGCTGCTGCCCCTGTGACCTGGCCCTGGACAAGCCAAACAAAATGAATGGATAGATGTTTGTCCAGCGTTATCTTTCCAAAAGAGGGCAAATTTAGATATAGAAGACACACAAGTAAGATCCTGAATTAAAAGAGACAAAGACGTGAAGAATGAGTTAAAAAGTTTTTATTTAACAAAAGTTAAAAAATTCAAATGTGGCTAAAATAAACTCTGTGGCTAAATTAAAATCTGATACAAACAAAAGAACAAAAAGAGCAAAATAACAAAACAGCGTGCAAAACAGCAGCAAAATGCAAAACAGCAGCAGGTTTAGCCACCTTTAACCCAGCCAGAGCCAAACCAGCCCTGTGTTACGAATTTGCTGTGGGTTGGACTCCCCCCGACCAACACTGCAGAGCAGAACTCGCAATGCACCAGGTCCAGGCACAGCAGCAGACTAGCAGCTGCAGCAAATAGAGTGCCATATTGGCAACAGGTGGCTCATATAGTTCGTAACTATGAGGGCGGGGTCAAAGGTGGAGCCCACAGGGGTGCTTTTGAGGTCAGCAAGGGAATTCAGACAACCCCACTACACTTATTAAACACTTACCACGGGAAGACAGAAGTTTGCACTTAATCGTACAGTTTGCATTTAACGGTGCTGCTGTCCCCAGGTTGTGTGCTGTGGGGAGATAGGTTTGGCCATTGTGTTCTTGCGTGCGTGGGTGGGAGGAGAGCATGTCCTCAAAAGGACCAAACCTGACTCAAGGTTATTCAGAAAAATAATCTTTATGTCAAAATGTACTTTCAAAAGAAATACTGAAAACTTTGTCCATGAGGGATGTTTTAGGACACAGGCACACAAAGGCCTGTGCTTTACAGACAATAACTAACATTACTGCATTTCATATGATTAATGATGTGGACATTATTGTGTACTGTAAAAAATGTTCAGTAATTGTGAGGAGGACTCACTCTGTGACCAAATATCCAAAATGTCACACCTGCTTGGTATTAATCACAGCTTGTCTTTGGTTGTACGACAGTTCAAGTCTTTGTCCCTGTCTCACTGTGGAACGACCCACGTTTCTGAGCCACAACTCAAGATTTTCCCCACGATCCGTAATCTTTCATTGCAGACGGCCAGAACTGCGCCATAGACACCTCTGCTTTAAATCCTGTTAAGGTCATTTCCATGTAAAGACAATAAAAATAGCAGGCGTTTTACATTAACCAGTAGTTCAGGGGATTAAAGATGATTTGCTTTAGTTTGTTTATTTATTGTATGGTGATCTTAACCACCTTCTTGTTCTGTAAAACACAGAATTATGTTCTGTATGAATTTATGAGTTGTGCTTTACCAATCAATTTGCTTTACCTTAATCACAAAGTAAGACCACATCCATCACAAGGTTGCATCACAATAAACAGTATCACACATATAAAACAAATGAAATAAAGGCCGGGGTTGCTGTTGTTGAAGAAGTAAAGTGCTCCATTTGTATGCAAATAGCAACCTTTCACAGACAAGGGGCTCAAATAAAACCTTTTCCCTCTAAATATTATTGTGATGCGTGTAGGAAACAGCAGAAACACATCAGACTCGGCTAACCTCTTCGGGCATAAATGGGTTTGAGAATTTGTTTTAAAAAAAGGTCTAAATGTCACTACAAGAAAAATAAGTGCTTTGTCTGTTTCACCCCTTTTCTTTGTGATGTGCGTAGTAAAATGACATTTCAAAGTTAGATATCTTTTAAAGGTAAGATGAGCCTGTCTTGAGCGCAACACTAAAGCCAACCATTCGCTCCCTATTCAGATTAAATTAGCTTAACCAAACACTGACCAATTATTACAATTCGGTGTAGCTAGACGAGGAGCACTATTGTTGTCGTATCGGAACATAAAATTTGACATGCCCCAGCTGGTTATCATGTCACAGAACATCATGATAAAACCTGAACCTTCAGCCTGTATCCACTGGACATGACGTGACACCGCGATGAGTTCAGGGGAAATGTGTCAAAGTCAGTTTTGGTCATGTTGCGTGTGTGTAATCCACTTATTCCACCCTGCACCTGTTCGCACCCTGTATCTGTTTGTGCTCCATTGTGCTGCTGTCATACTCTCCTGCTAAAACATGCACTTTCTTGTACATATCCCGGGAACATACGCTCGTATTGGATTCTTTACAGCACTTAAAAAAACAAAAACGCACAAAAGTTCAGTTCTTTTCTTTCAGGATCAGACAGACTATATGGGGGGAAATTATTGCCGGATTTTAAATGATATCACAACATTGTATTAGGCCAATATGGGATACAACTAAAATGAACATTATTAAAATACTTGTGGGTCTTGTGAATAACAGAAGTGATGAGTTTTAACATTTATGCTTTTACCTTTCCACACATGCACACATCACATGTACACTGATCATGCAGCGACCACTGGGACTCCATTATACTGTTTGTGTTGTCTCCCGGGGCAGGGCCTGACAAACAAAATAGAAAACAGACTTCTGGAACATATTTTATGTTTTTTTTATTCCTTTTACAAGACCTTATGTTTGTATCTAAAGCACCGCGGCACGTCTGCACACTCTAATGGATATCCAACAGGGTTTAACAAGCATGGAACAGACCTGGTGAGCACTGGTCCTTCAGTACACTCAAAAGGGAAAATTCTCAGACATATTCAGACTTGTAGATGCTTGGCTTTCATGTTTACTTCAATTGTTAATGTCATTTCATTTGCATGCTATATGTGGGATTTACTTTGTTTTTTTTTATGTATTTGATGGAAGGGTAAAAACTGTAGTTACTAAGATGAGAAACCTTTCTCTATAAATATCAAAGGAAACTGTTTTTTATGACCGAAAGGACAAGATCGCGGATACAAGTGGCCGAAATAGGCTTCCTCCGCAGGGTGGCTGGGCGCACCCTTAGAGATAAGCTGAGGAGCTCAGTCACACGGAACTTGGAGTCGAGCCGCTGCTCCTCCACGTCGAGAAGAACCAGCTGAAGTGGCTTGGGCATCTGTTCCGGATGCTTCCTGGACACCTCCCTAGGAAGATGTTCCAGGCATGTCCCGCCGGGAGAAGGCCCCGGGGAAGATCTAGGACACACAGGAGGGACAATGTCTCTTGACTGGCCTGGGAACACCTTGGGGTCCCACCGGAGGAGCTGGAGGACGTGTCTGGGGTGAGGGAAGTCTGGGAGTCCCTGCTTAGACAGCTGCCCCCGCAACCCGGCCCTGGATAAGCAGAAGAAAATGGATGGAACAGTTTTTTTTTTTTTTTGACCATAGGCAGTTTATATTAAAATTACCCTGCAACCAATGTCCTTGTGTTTGATATTTCCAAAGTCATGAGAGCAGCCTTTTTAAAATAATTACCCACAATGTGAATATACATGACAGTTTCTCCTTCCAAAAACATCTCTTTGTGTGTGCATGCTTGAAAACATTATGAAAACTGTACATGTAGTTGCTAATTAAGTTTATAGTTACAGTTAGGATGGTGCCAAAGCAGTCCCAGTTCTTCCTCTCCAAGCTGTCAGACTGGCACGACTGTATAAAGCGGACGCTCCCTCATTAGCTGCTGGTCATGTGACACCTCTCCTCCGGGGGCGCTCTTTGGGTGACCCATGGGTGCCCTGTTAGCTCTGATTGCTGCTCGGTGACGCTGGTCTGATTAAGTGTTTTGATCCAGCGCTGTGCTCGGAGTGTCGGTGGTACGAGTGAAGGTAAACATTAGACTTTCAAATGAGCCTGGCACAAGACAAACTCACACGCTGCATATAGAGACTGCTCCTGACAACTGGAGAAAGGGGGAGAGGGAGAGAAAGGAGAGGGAGGTGGGTGGAGAGAGAGGGGGTGAGGTATAAACAAAGGTGGAGGTGTGAAGACGTAGACAGGAGAACAAGGAGTAAGCATCTCGGGGAACTTTAGAGAACGCACAGAAATAGTTCTCCATAGCAATCGTGACTATTTATAGCATCTGCAGTCACTATATGGATGCGGTATTTAAAAGTACATCGTTAGCTGCGAAAAATATACATATACGAGGCATTTGAGTTTTTTTTTGTTTTTTTTTTCCCCTCGTTTGGATTTGAAAACATTGCATTTGAAAATCACCATGATTATCAAAATGGCTGACAGTTTATTAATTTTAATATTTATACTTATTTTTATATTATAAGTTCAATGTTTAAACAAGTAGTAGCTTTTGAAGTACATTGTGGGTGAAGTGTATTGCCCATGGGTTAACTGGAAAGTGAGTATTGTGTAACCTACATAAACTTCTACCCCATTTTTTCTCTATGCAATAATAAGTAACACTGTACATGTTCAGATTATTGGAGAAATCTGTACGGAGAAATATAAATACATTGTGAATTTGTAGGAAAATGTGTCCTTCAATCCCTCTCTTCTTCTCCTCCTTCCAAATTTGCAATTCCTCTCCGAGCAAATCACTGCAATTTGGATCGGAATGAGCACAGCTGGCGAGAAACACAGGTATCAAAGATTTCACATCCGCACACACTTTAAACTATTCAGAGTTACACCTGCAGAGCCCGAATCAGCACATTCAACTGTCTTTCAGCTCAATGACAATGTTTTCAGCCATTTGTGAATCAGCTGCTCAGATTCATACCGACGGTAATTTGGCTATTATGTAATTTTATCATTGTTGGACAAATAAAAGGGAGTTTTATTGTGTTATGATTATTTCTTTGCTTCTCATGTTATTTGTATGGAAACCTGCTGAATTCTGTGATTAGAGTGACAATATATAGGTGCAACAATAAGACTGGATCTGAATTCTACCTTCTAGTGACTGGATTGATTTCAAATACTGGCATATCAATACTGACTGAGGCATCAGAGTATCGATTCTCATGCAAAAAAGAAAATATATAAATAAATAAATGAATAAAACTGACTAATAAGATTTCTCACTTTTTAAATACATTCTTTATATTTTAGTATATCTGCACATAATTTCTATTTTTAGATCTGTATCATAGAGCCAAGATAGTGACAACCAAGGTAAAATTTGTTTAGAACAAAGACTGTATAAAGAAGTGTACTACAGGAGTGTGATGACACCCATAGCGTTCAGCCCCAGTTAAATGAAGCTCATCAAAGCTGGCAGTTATAGGGCGAATTTGGAGTGCAGTTGCGTATTAGGAATTACGAGTATCATAGCAGCCAAAGAACCAATCCGGAGCGAGGCTGTTCAAGGTAAAGCCCCTGTTGCTAACACTAGTGGATGCAACCTCAGGGAAAAGGAGGTGCCTGATTGGTCTGTTATTAATGTTCATATTTTATCTAACAAAATAAAAATACCAGAATCGTGTAGACAATACCTACATTTTAAGACCAAAATTACAAGTCTGTCATCAGCAGTTACGGAGGGAGGGGCGACAGTTTCCTAATGTAAAGTGAACTGGAGCCAGAGTTGATGGAGCCAGGAGAGCACCCCTCATCACTTCCTATTTGGAACAGGCTGGAGAGCAGTTATATATACTGTACAGTCTGTGGCTTCAATGGATTTCATTACAACTCATTCATATCGGTATCAGATTGATATAGTAATACTAGCTATACTAATACCTGGAAGATACTTTGTTTTGATCTAATACCATCACTCCATCACAAATTCAAGTCAAAAACTTTAGTATTAGTAAGGTTATTTCCATTCCACTATGAGACTGAATTCATTGATATATTTTTGATGCACAGTCATCGTCAGCATCAGATCTACATGTTCCTACTTGTGTCCATTTCTGCACCTCCACATGAGCGGTGAGAGCAGGGAGGTGCCTGTGTACTCCAGCCCAGCAGCACTGACCTGACTGGGGCAATAGAGCTGGAGAGGGCCCTTCTCTCCAATCAGCGTGCCGGTCAGAGAAGACACCAATTTGGTCCTGAGAGCCTCCAGTGTCACACACTCGAGATGAGACTCCAGGAATCTGTGATGAGCTGCAGAGACGGCAAATGAGGAAATGATAAACAAAGGGTGTGATATAGGGGCAGTCAGTGCTATAATGAACTTATCAGGCATTTGTTTTCTCTTGTAACTGCCTGAGACAGTTATAAATAAAGCAATGACAGCTCAGCATCATCAAGAATGTCACTTTTAGCACTGTAACCTTACACATGGCAGGTTTCAGTTGTAGATTTCTGGAGTGCTGTTTACCTGTAAGCTAAACACAAAAGTTTATTGTTAAATAGCACTTTATGCATAACTCATGAAGTAAATGTCATATTTGAAATACTACTGTGGGCTAATTTAGTACAATGCAAAATACTGCAATCCAACACACAGACGACCGTAAAGGCAGTGCTGACAGTCGAGCCGTTATTCCACATTTCCTTTGGAGTTTGCCATTTGTTTACATTAGCAACTAGATACATTACGACTCGGGCGGTGTTTTGGACATATGTCTGGCAAAAACCGATAGGTGATCTACAGCTTTTCTCCACAGAGAAAGTGGTTGCCACAGAAACGGCCAATCAAATGTAATGCTGAGCTGTTTCATAACTGACTGGTGCCATAATATGGAGTTTGGTGTAGTTCTATAAATACGCCTTGGTTTTGTGGAAAACACCACTAACACAGACATGAAACAAGTAAACAGCAAAACAACAACACAAACAGGATGGATACGTGCAGTTATAGTCTCAAGAACATAACGTTTTAATTACACAAAATGAGACTGCGTGAAGCTACAACAACCACAAAGCTTTGTGTTCTGTGAAATGGTGTTTTCCATTATTGCCTTTGCTGTTGCTTTTACAAATGCGTAAGAACACCAACTGCTCCAAACTAAAGTCAACATATTTGGTATACTTAAGCAGTTACAGAGTCATCAAATAAATCCTTCTCCAGTGTGATTCTATACAATAATGCAATATATTCAATATGTTATATTGTCATTGCGCTGTGGCAGTTGTGCTAGCGCTGTCCAGTGCAGTACAAGTTAATTGCTTTCACCTACCTCCCAGGTGTATCTCAACCTGTGATCAGACTCTGATGGAAAACTCTCCCTCCCAACCTCAGCGCCAGCACCACATCCCTCCACTTCCTCCACTGTGAGTGACATTCAATTAAAAGTGTTAGTGATGAATCAGAGGCTCACTCACGAACTCTGTCCTGAATATGAACATGCATTTCTCCTGGTTCCCCAGTGGCTATGTTCATACATTGTGTGTCTCTGGTCTTCAGTCGTAGAGACAGCTCAGTTTAATGCCCCACAGTGCAGCTCAGAGGAGGCTTGAGGTGAAAAAAGTGTGCATTTAGAGTGTCCATGCGGGGACAGATTTTTAAGCAACAACAATAATTCCTCCAAAATAATTGCTGTGCCCTTAAATAAAAAAAATGACGTACTTCATATAGAATATTACTGTTCAACTTTTTTTTATTGAACAGTAACACCATATTTGCATATTTTCCAAACCGGTCTAGCTTTCACTGCGCAGAATGAGATTATTTTAAACTTTGTACAGACAAGCGGGAAAGAGGATCAAAATAAATGTGTCAATATGATGTGTAAAGAAAAGTCAAGCCCTCTATACTCTCTGAATCACTGTGATATTCAAAATGAGCCTCAGGCAGCAGCACATCGGGTCATTTTTTAGTTTTTTAAAGATTCCCACAGCAGCGAGCACAGTAAAATAATGTAAACACTGCTATACTTAGGAAGAATTTTAAGTGTTTTTTGATATTATATATGCATTTGTAATTTCATTGCGCAAGAAGTGGTGCGAATAGTAATGACTTTATGTTTTCAAAGTTGAACAGAAGTGATACTGAAAAAGTTAATAAAATGTGTGACAGTAAATTAGAGTGACTGAAGATGTTGTGACAAGCTGTTATCGCAATGTCCACTTAAAAGAATGATGGATGTCTGGAGCTCACACTTTATTGACAACAACATCCTCCATCCAGCCCATACAAATTATACTGCATTACTTTCTTGTATTTTCAAATGTACCCTTTTATCTAGTCCTTCTTGCTTGACTGATTCCGCACAATATAAATATAGTTCACACCTTAGGGTAGTTTACTCTTTACTCCAGTGACCAACTAGGGTGTGTTCATTTCAGTGTAGTTAGTTTCTTCCTTCAGACAGTGACTTATCAGCCCCTGTCAGCACTGAAGAAGCTGCTTGGATGAGTGGCGAAAGGTATTAACTCCAGGCGTCAGAGATGACAATTTTCTTTTGCTGTTGTGGCATAATGAGTGGGGATAAATATAACGCTAAATGAAATAAATCAAAAATAAACCAACAGTGTCACTGGGTCTTGCGCAGAAAATACATCAAATAAGGAATAACTAAACCATAAGGCACACAGGTTCACTCATGGACAAAGAGACTGCTCCTGTTTTAGATTTATTTGCTTAACACGTGGTTCAACAGGTACTTCTTCCTTTGTGGCACTAATAATGTAGTTCAGTTAAATACTGTTCAGTGCATTTCAATCATTTAAAATTCAAAATATATGCATTTTAAATTAGAAATATACATATAAAGGCAAGACAGCAGCCCTTCAAAAAGCGCCTGTGACGTTGGACCCCATGCCTGGAGAGAAATGTTTTCACTATAGTTTAACCTTTTTGAGAGAAGACCTATGGCTGGACTACTAAACATACTCCTGGATACACATGGTCACACCACAGCGAGGCCCGACCTGCCCGGCACCAGCTACACAGAAGACTGGAGTGCACAACTACTGTTACACTATGATTATTGTGTATTTACATCTATCAGCCCCAGTGGATATGCCCATATGATGCTTTGAACATTAGATAACCACACAAATCATTGTTTCCTTGCCGTGTTCCATATCGAGCAATCACTCCTAATTGATTTGTATTGGGCTTCTGCATTAAGAACTCCGCAGAGTCATAATCATTCCCGATCAGTTTATCTGAGACCTAAATCCTATAATAACAGGGGATTTTCACATCAATATTAATTCTTGGAAAATTGGCTTCCTCCATAACATGACTGAATATGACATAACTCCACTCATCCTCACTGACACTCAGCAAAGAGCGGGTAATGAAGATATGGATCATTCGTCAGCACAGGCCTGTTTGTTTACAGTCAAAGAAGATCACATTTTATTAGAAACCAAAGCTTTTAGCGATGTTCAGCTCTGTGCTCCTCAGATAAATAGCCCACAGTCAGCAGCTATTTGCATCACATTAATTCCCTGGCAAAGATTAGCGTTACATATACAGCAAAGTAAAGTTAAGTCATTTATCTTGGAATTGGAGCTTTCTCTTAGAGTTAATTGTTTTTCGTATATGGGAGACACAGTGCTATCTGACTGGCTCCACACTTCATATGTTATAATTACTGTGTGCGAGAAGTGACAGGAATCTATTGTGATGTTTCTGGATAATTTCTCCCATTCATCAGCAGCTGCAGATTATTTCAAATGAAAAAGATTAGAAAAAGAGGCATGTCAGAATGTACTGTCTGTCACCATGGAGACACTGTTACATTACACAATATGTTGTCTGTGAATGTATATGAGGAAAAAAAACAAAGAAAACTGGAACATATAGGCCCCCACTTAGGCACATACTGTATGTTGACTGAGCCCAAGAACCAGAAATGCAAAGTAACTTATTACTCATCACTGTCTATTTGGAGTTAGGAAATACATTTTATTCACTGTAACAATAACAGCTGAAAATTCTGACATTGACATTATATTTTAACCACACTAATGTTTTAGTTACAGTGCCAAAGCCAAACTATATTGTTAAATTTAGGCATCAAACCCCAAAACTTGTCACTGTTAGGCGACAACACTAACCACTTGTCTGTGTAATCCCCTCATCGTCCAGGTCTGAGGTCTGATCCATAGCAAAATACAAAGTTTAAATCTGTCAACTGGACAAATCATTGTAAGAGTGAAGACCTTTCGCTGCTCATCCAAGCCGCTTCTTCTCTTACTCCATAAGAGGATGTACCAGCACCGGCGTGAGAGCTTCTCTGGACCCCAGTCTGTTGTACATCTCCATCTCAAAGCCACTAACCACTCCTTTGAAGATAGTCAGGTTCAGATCTTAGCCAGAGAAAAGAAATGGTTGGAGAGGGGAGTTAAAGAAGCTATTTTTGTTAGGAAAGACAATCCTTCCATTAACAGGAATGGGGGCTTGAGACATAATCTCTCCCCATCTATAACTCCATCCTCAGACCCAGAACACTGAGAACAATAGCAGGGTAGTTAAGGGCTGAATAGGGTACTTTCAGCTGAAACTGCAGACAATAGATGTTTACAGTTTCCAGTGCAGTTAGCCCCTCTCTTCAGATAGATGTAAGGCAGTGTTCACCAGCAATCTGACCAGAGCTGAAGAAGCGGCTTGGATAAGCAGCAAAACGTCTTCACTCTTACAACGATTTGTCCAGTTGACAGATTTAAACTTTATCTTTTGCTACTAACCACTTTTGGCACATTCTCGATTTAACCTCTTATTAGCAAGTGCCAGTAACACAACTCTTACCAAAGCAGGAGTTTGCTGTGGTGCTCTTTCAAAAAGCATTTCTTACTAATAACAAGTCATGTAAGTGAAACTATTTAGCTTTTCGCACACTCACCTCCAAACCGTTTCTTCCCCGTGCAAAGCTGTTGAGTCCACGCTGAGCAGTTTAGCCGAGGAGGGACCGTCAAAACTACTGAGCGAAAAGCAAGTTTCAAACTCGATTCAGTTGGAAAAATGACTCAGAGTTGAATTGCAAGCTCCAGCAACAGAAGAACATGCACTGTAGTCTGACACTCTGCTATCTTGATGTATTGCTTTGTTCCACTCCATCCTCCATTTACCAGACCATCTCTGAATCAGTGGTCACATCCACCATACTTCGTCAAATGCCAGAGAAATAGGCTACAGGAGCTATGGGGGGTGCTACCTACTACTTTTACATCCTCCTTAATGGTGTTTTTAATGTTTTTGTGCACTAGGGAAAACAGATATCCAACATTTGCTTAAAGTTGTAGCTGCCACAGAACAAGGCTAAGATTGAGTGCCTTGCCCAAGGACGTGTTGACATTAGGATGGGAGGAGCTTGAGATTAATGTCTTGCCTTCTGCACCTCGGGGTGTAGCTTCTGTCTACTGGGACAAGAATGACTTCAACTATGTGGGTCATAAATGATTATTATGGTAATTCATGCATGCAGAATGTCGATGACCTCTTCAATGGCAGCTGATCATCCAACTGAGAATATAGTCGACTGTATCATTTCTACCTTTTACATTGCTTGAACAGCTCAATAAAATCAATATAATGGGATGTAAGATCTGTTCTGGGTCAGTTCTAGTCACATGATCAGATACCGGTGCTTGTGTGGTAGGTTAATGTAATGTACTCTTGTAACTGTCAGGAGCAGTGGATGACCACAGAACAAGGTAACCTATCTCCAGAGCGTGAGAATTTTTTTTTTTTTTTTTTCAAGATTAGGACTACATACTTTTACAATTAACCAATTGAGCACGTTTCATACAGGGTGGCCCAAAAGTCACTGACAGTTGAAAAAAATTCATAACTCTTTAGTTTCTAACTATTTTTTTATTTTATTTTTCCAGAACATTTAGAACTACCCTTCCGACATTAATATGAGCAAATATAGCAGCGAAGAATGGATCCTGATAGTACAGTGGTACTTTGAGTCACATGGGTCAAGGAAAGGAAAGGACTAATAAGTGGTTTTCAAAGACAGGGGGGAGTATGTGATCTCCACAGACCTGACTAATCCCGATTTCTTCCTGTGGGGCTATCTTAAAGGAAAGGTGTTTGTGAATAAACCTCAAGCAATAAACGTCTTAAAATATAATATCGTGGATCAAATAAGAGCCATAAGCCCAGAAATGCTTTCAAATGTTATGAAAAGTGTGTTGGATCGGGCTTCCCCTAGTTTAAACAGTGATAAGTTCAAGTGTAAGTGAACAATTATAACCGTATATATTGCTAAAAATCTCAGAAGGTTCAGTTTATCTACTGCTAAAATTTGGTGAGTATAACTTAAGAATTATAGGAGCTATTGAAGATTTCAAAGTGTCAGTGACTTTTGGGCCACCCTGTATTAAAGGGGACAACATGTAGCCAGACATAGGGAGAATGTGCAAGCTCCAGAAAGACAGACCAGTGAGCTTCCATTGTTACCATTGTCATGTCAACCATGAGTGTAGCTATGAAAGAACTTTTCAGTTACTTGAGTTAAAAGCAATTCAAATGAGTGCTTTAATTCAGTAACATCTAATTTAATTTGATTTAATCTGAACGCATCAACCCTGCACCGATTTTCTCATGCTCCATTATTTAACACCTAATCTCACATCCTGAAACCTGTAATTCTGTAAAGCCACACAACAAGCTTCACTGATGAGAGTTCTACATTTTGTCAGTTGTTTGATCAAAGTTGTTAACTCCAGGTCTGATGAACCAGAGCCCTTCTTTCTCCTTGATGCTAACTCTCCCTCACCGTGGCACTCTGACAGTTTTATTCACCCATACAAGTGGCCAAGGCTGCTTTCTTTGTGCTGTCGCTTTAGAGCTGAGAGGTTTTGTCCAAGCACTAGATCAAAGAATTTTACTTTCCTCCACCATTTCCTGCTTTAGAGAAATACCGACTTTAATGAACGAGAGTCGAAGCGCTAGCCTCCACTGCCGCATTGGTACATGTACTACACGAGCTCATGAATGCAACCCTTTCAATCTATGTTTGCAGTGCAGCTAGTTTCCTATTGCAATCGTTCGATATCAGCTTCATTACTGAGAGAATGACCGAGCAATTTTTGTCGGGCAGAACCAAATCAGCCCTGTCATTTCTTAAAAGTCGTCCAACTTTTTGACCTAAATTGTGGTCATAAATCTCATAGTAATGCCGCCTCAGTCAATATAATCCATTGGCGTAGAGTGATGGAGAGTTTCCTCTGTAGCAGAAAGGTTTGGGCAGAGGCCAGCAGAAATATCCCAGGCCCCCTGAACACATCACGAGCCACTGACCTGAAATGTGTGGGACATGGTGTGTGACAGAGAACTAATAGGCCAAATACGACCTCAAACTAAAGGGTCGTTTCTGCTTTTTTGATATGAAGTAATGATAGAGGAACAGTGCCTTATTTATCATTGTCAGGCTTTGGTGTTTTAGGATTGTCTCCAACTATTGTTTTAATTGCAGAATTTTAGTAGTACAATTCTTCATCCTAAACATTATTTTACTGTGTAACGTAAAGGTGCACTAACTTTTTAAACCTTTTTTCAGATAAGCTGTCCACCACCGGCTAGTGTCCACTTAAAAGTTATTGTTTTGCCTGAAATGTTCAACAGTACGACATTAAACTTACCTCAAGACATGCATGTGACACCACTAGGCTAAGTTACTGATCAGATTTATGGAGAGGCAAGCCCACTATCAATAGAAATCTTGAGTTATACCGAGAAAAATTCAATGTAAAGCAATAAAATCGCCATGGAGACGAGGTGGACCCTCTTCTGGAAAATCTGTGCAGTGCCTTTAATTGGTGACTAGTAAATGTGAATAAAGTAAATAAGAACAATTTACTCTAGAAGAAGTCAAAATATGTTGTTCAAGTGTTCTCAGGAATTCATGGAGAAAGTACTATGATCTAAGTACTTTCCATCCCTGAACACCGTAATAGCCGGCATAATACAGTACCGTAAATCTAACACAGTGACTTACAGAGGCAAAGAAACATCAAGAAGCAATTTAACATCACAATAGCTTGCTTTTAATGTTATCTCTGACACTTTTAAAGTTGGAAAACTTGAAAAGTGATAAATGAATGTGTGGGTGCACTTGATTTTATACAACAGAAGTAATATACAGTTTCCTGCAGTGGTGATGGATACTATGGTACTAATGTTTGTCATCATTTCTATTTCTGACAGAGCAAATTGTGTTCCGCATGCAAGGTGAAAGATTTATGAGACGAGAGCTTATTAGATTTATGAAAAAGCCATGAAAAACTGCTGCTTTCTTCATACTGGAAAGAGAGGTGTAACACTGACAGCACACAGTCATGACAGTTGTTCATGAAATGGTCTACATTATAGAAAATGGATGTTCTGGAGCTTTTAGCCATGATATAATGTTGCATTGTCATCAGAAACATACTCAGAGTCGGGTAAATGGGAAATGATCACATTTCTATATAGCGCTTTTCCATCTTCAAGGCACTCAAAGCTCTTTACATCAAGTATCCACTCCACTATTCACACACATTCATACGCCATGTTACGCAGACACTGGGGGGCGAGGTGGGTTAAGTGTTTTGCCCATGGACACAACGACAGCATTCATTTGTGGGAGCTGTATTCACACTGCCAACCTCTGGGTCAGTGGATTTTGACCACTCAACGTCGAGAGCAGGATTCAAACACTCCTGCTACCGGCTAAGCTACTATTGCCCAGTTTCAGTCCTGTGCCTTAAAACAGCTTCAGCTTATTCCAGACTGCTTTCGTTTGCAGTGTCTTGGTACAGATATTTTGCTGTGTCACAAAGGAAACTAAACCCACTGCTCATTCCCTGATCTGTAACTATCCATAGACGGGTTAAATATCCAAACTACACTGTTTTCATAGATCGTAACCATAGCGCAGACAAAAGCAACATGTCTTCTTTGTCTATAATGTCCATGAAACCTCAGCAGTTCCCTTTGGAGCCCCTTTAAAGATTTACCCACTAGACCAGTTCATGAATGTTATGTGCAGTCTTTTTTATGTTATTACCAAATATTAAGTCTAATCCCTAAAACTCCAGGTCTTATTGTTACCCACTAATGGAACTGTGATGACAACAGCCCCAATGCCACTGGGAGCCTTGTGCAGCATCATACAGGGATCCTCTTTAGAGTTGCCATGGTGAACTCTCTGACTCTGGACTTAATCCTGCTTTGTAATACAGACTATCTCTGCTCCTTAAAGACACGTTTCCCCAGCTCCTCTCCTGAGAGCAGGGCTTGTTCTAAAGCTCTGATTGGGTGAGCCTGTGAGTGCATTAGACTCTATTATAGCCCTGATCCCCTGGGACACTGCTGCAAGTGGGACAGACCACTCCATCCTCAGTCCAACTGTATGGGGAGGAGAACACTGAACACAAGAGGCCGCCGTGTCAGACAGAATGCATGGGTCTAAATATGAAAGTCTGTTACTGGATAATAGCATTTTGTCCATCATCAAACTGAAGCACATTTACATTTAGAGATTGCAAAAAAGTTCCTTCCAATATTTCTCCAATTTTTTCCAACTTCCATATGCTTCTTCCTTATATAGTGATTGGTTAGAGTAATGTCTCTTTGATACACTTGATCCATAAACTCTAGACAATGAATCGTACTATGAAAAGCATACTAGAAATGAGCTGTCCATTAAGTATAGCTTAGTTTAATTGGGATTCATTAAATGTCTGCAGTAGAACAACATATTATATTTGTTGGGTTTTAACTGTCACTCTGAAATCATTATGACCTTAATCACCTGTTTTGTATTTATTTATTCCACACACTTACCATAATTACTATACACAAACAGATAATGGCTGACTGTTCATCCAAAGTATCTATATAACAAAAAATAAAGCATTATTTCATAGAGAGAATACATTTTATGTTTAAATAATGAGAAGGTTTATGTCTACTTTAAATTGGGTAGTTATGCAAAATGAACCAATACAACAGCTGTTTTTGCTTTTTGGTTCATTATGAATTAGCAATATCAGCTCAACTTTTTGCACATTTTCATTTTTTTTTTCTATCTAGGATTGGAATTAAATAATATTCAATGTTATTTCTAGTAACATGGACAGTACCCTTTGGTCCCTCCCCAACCTCCTCAAACAAACTTTCTATTGCCGACTAGCAAAAGCAGTACATCTATCTTTCCTTTCTCCATCACAATACCTTCCATGAGTGTTCATTACAGAGGTCCTAAAGGCTCCATGAGCAGAGGGACAGTGCAGGACTCTCTCTCACTCTCCACAATAACTCCTTTTCTGTGTGAAAGGAGAGTTGATTGAGCAGACACATGGACACAGCATCAACGACTGGAGCAGTGTGAACAGTGAGGCAGCAGGAGGCAACAGGCTGCAGCACAACAAGTGTCTATCAGGTTATTTATCACTATGGTTTATTTGTTTTGTGAAAAGTTAAAACCTTTGTTGTGTCCGTGGGTAAGACACTTCACCCAGTTTCACCCGATAGATTGGTAACCTTGCTTCTGTAATGACTACAATGAAGCACTTTGAAAGGCTTATCTCACACAACACAAAAGTCAGCTTTATATAAACCGTGTACAGGCCTGTCATAAGAATATAATGTGGTTTTGTTTATTCTGGAAATACTAAATGCATGCAGTCACAAAGACCTGGTGGAGGATCTACATTGCTATTTAAGTAAAGTCTTAGTTGAACAAATGTAACATGTGTCTATGTCATGTTAAAAGGGCCTATTATGCAATTTTCTATGTTATAATGCTGTTTCCTTATCAGAAAGTTACCTGAAAATGTTTAAGACACAAGCGATGCATATTTAGGCTGAGTTCTTCTCTCAAAGAAGCAAAAAAAAAAGAAGAATGAAACAAAACACAACTCCTGGTATGTTTTTGATGAGGTAACAACATGGCTTCAAGTTCACAGGAATCCATTTTGCGTAATATAGGATCTTTTAAGCTGTATA
Organism: Periophthalmus modestus; assembly: GCA_019594935.1. Classification (NCBI taxonomy): domain Eukaryota; kingdom Metazoa; phylum Chordata; class Actinopteri; order Gobiiformes; family Gobiidae; genus Periophthalmus; species Periophthalmus modestus. The sequence goes on from JAIEZT010000068.1 coordinate 8,983,894, forward strand.
CCCAGGTTTCTATCTTTTGACATCCTCTATTTTCTGTCCAATTATATATATATCTAAAAAAAAATAAATTAAAAAGAGAATGAGATAGCACACCTCTGTGAAATAGCCTGATCCTGTGCTAGTCTGATGTACTCACTTACTTCCACATGCATTTAAATGTACTATTTCCAGGAAAGGAAACAGGCTTGTGAGCAGTCTGAAGATGAATAAGTCTGTCTACTCTTCCATCGGCTCATTTGCATTACAAAGACGTGTTGCTTCGTTATAACCACGCAAAACAGAACTTTTATTCAACCAAGATGGGATGGATTTTCTTGTCTTGACAAACGTTGACAGTTTAAAATAAGAACAAAGAGAAGATTGGAGATGTTGTGAGTACTCCTCTTGACCCTCGACGTAAGTTTTAAAAGAAATCTGCAGTATGAGTTACACCTGTTGCCTTGAAAGTATTATCTTCTCACGATACTATAGAATTGGTTTGCCCTTACTTTGAACTCCTGTTAAAGATGTTGAGGCATTTGTCACACATCTTCTTAAACGCATCGTAAGGACTTTATGCTTCAAACATACTCGCATCGTAGACATAAAGTGCTGGCTGTGTTTATTTGCAAACATTAAGTTCCCATAGAGTTCCCCAGGAAACTCACAGCAGTGGCGAAAATCATTCTGGTGTCTCAAGTGTCGGAAAGTTCACGCAAAGGCCACTGTCAGGCTCAATGAGACTCACCCAGAGGACCAGTATCTGCACTGACACATTTGTGCCCTCCACAGAACACAAGTTTAATAGATAGATATTTGTAAGAGAAGTTCCTAACTGCTTTATTTTAGACCATTCAATACAGAAGAGTTTGAAAAGTAGTGTTCATCCCATTTATCATGGCCACACTCCAAAACCTCTTTTCAGTCTGATTGTTCTGCCCCACACTAAGATGTTTAAAGTACTTCTCTGAATAATGTGGCCTATTTCAGCAGGAAACCTAATGGCCAAGAAGACTGGTCTGAGGGCCGCATTTTGCCCCTGGACCATAGTTTGAACACCCACGAGTAAGTATAGAGTTAGTTTATAGTGTTAATTGGTTACGTGGGATCCAGAATACACACTTCTGCAATACTTTATGAAGATATGAGTTTGGTGACGGGGGAAGGGACATGATTGACAGGTGGACTAGCCAATTAGGGTCAGGCATGGTTCGTCCATATTGGAAAAAAATATCACATGGGGCTAAAAAACATTGCATTTATTTGTAGAATCAGTGAGCAAAACACAAAATTCTGTTAATCTGAGGTGGGATTTGATTCTTCATGTTTCACATGTTACTGAAAATATCAGATTGCACGATCATGTTTGACCAGGCTTGAGACGCAACAAAGGACGTGGGGACCAGACTGATGTCAATCTGTGTGAAAAAAAAATATAATTTAAATAAGTTCATTGGCTAAAGTGTTGGACCCAGGCACATGATGTTTCCTGCCAGCCCTGGAGACCTCCATGTTGGGGACAGATGTGTGAAGAAGTGAATGGGCAGTGTGACAGTGGAATGGACAGCTCTGTGACAGCAGCCTGTCAACTGCTCACTCACTGTCAAGCAAATTAGGATCCATTTTCACAATGCCCGGCCTGACCATTAGAAGGAAAAATATCATGAACATACTGGCTCATACATCCAGTTTCTTCACACTTGGGCTGAAAGACAGTGCCCATTGACCATTTTAGACGGGACAGTCAGCAGTTTTCAAAAGTAAAAGATTTCGGCTTGGATAAATAGTATCCCTTCTGGCTCAAATCTTTTCTACTTGCACTCGCAACTCAGTCTAATGATGAGAGGTAGAACATTCAAATGCATTTGGAGGCGCAAATGCAATTCAAGACCAGAAGATGGAAATTTCTCTCCCTGATGCTGGAAAAAAAGCAATTTCTGTCACTGTGTTTGCCACAGTAGTGAATGAACCAGCTGAAATGCCTGCTTGATGTGTTATAATTGGTGGTTGTCATGAGAACATTTGCAGTCCCAGATGTTAGATTTTGTCCCAAACCATCTTTCTATCAGAGTGCTAAAACTGAAGCAGAAAATTCTTCAGTAGTGTTTCCTCTGGCTACATGGGACAGACTTCAGACCATCTCCTGGCTCCACAGTTCTCCACGGTCCACATCAGCTGCATTTTTGAAGATGTTCTGATCATCATTGATCCCTCACAATTCACAAATCTTCTTTTGCTTGCCAATTTTTCAACACTGAGGACAAAATGGTCACTTTTTTGCCAGAACCCAACTACTCAGAGACTATTATGAAACTATAGATTTCTTTCTCTTTAAGTGATGCTATGCCATAACCATGTACCAATGTAAAGGTTAGGGTCATTATATTGAAATCACCATAGGAACCAATTACATCTGCACATAGCCTGTTCAATGTATTGGCAGCAGTAACTGGAACTAAAACGTATGGAGTCAAGCGTACTTTCAGCTGTGCAGTACTGTCGGTATAGAGAGAGGTGGAGGTGTCAGAGGCTGTGATGTGCCTAAAGCTGACAGACTGGTCCCAGGACAGTGTCACCTCTCTCTATGTTATCTGTGTGCACATAAAGGCTGTTAGCAGGTGCCATTCCAAGTCAAGTGGGAAGTACCTGCTCTCACTCAATAACGCCCATATGCCAAGGGCCTCACAAACAGAAAGAATACTTGAACTTTGTAGTTAAAGATCGATCCAAGTAGAAACATTTTTGTCTATGTGGTCACGTCATACCTTTCTGTCTGCCCGGATATCAGTTAAAAGAAAGCTGACAGTTCCTCTTGGTGATAACTATGCTTAGCCACAACTGATGACAGTATGTAATTTTGCCGTTCGCAAATGTCTTACTCAAGAAAAACACACCAAAATCTTCTACTTCCAAATTGAAGTGTGTCCACAGAATAATTCAATCCGTATAATTTGGGGAAAGATTTAGAGCCATATCATTTCTTCGGGCATGTAACATTTTCAGATTGTTTGCTTGAAAGCATTTTTATCTGATAACACTTTTTCTATTGACACTGCCTGAAAGAAAACACACAAAGGGAAAAAAGACTAGACAAGGCAGGCGCGAACTAGCACACAATTGTTGATATTAGCCAAAGCAAAGTGAAATATTACAGTGACTGCTGCATCATTTGGAGCAACAACATGTGGGATGTGACAAATCTATGAAGTTGTCTGTTTGGAAGAAAGCATGAATCATTTTGAAGTATAGCGATATTAAGACACAACTCCAATCGCTGTGTGGCTGTGTGTGCTTGTTTATTTGTAGTGAAAGTTATTTAGGAAGGGCATCTGGCATAAATACTGCTCTTGAGGTCCCATTCGAAAGGATGATTTCTTTAAGGTGCGCTATATATAACGTTCCTGGTAGAAAGTCTGCCACCTGCTTGCCTTGATCTATGGAGAGAAGTCATGTCCATCCATTCATCCATTTTCTTCCGCTTATCCGGGACCAGGTCTCGGGGGCAGCAGTCTGAGCAGGGACTTCCAGACTTCCCTTCACCCCAGACACATCCTCCAGCTCCTCCGGTGGGACCCAAGGCATTCCCAGGCCAGCCGAGAGACAAAATGTTAAAATTAAACAACACACAGTCACACGTCCATGTTCCAGCCCCTCCTACAGGTGCAACACTAACTGCCCCTCCCTCACTGAACACAGTACCCTCCTCACTGTCCACACCACCTCAAAGTCCTCCACCTGCCCCACCAGTCTGCTGTACATAAACACTACTTTGAGCCATGCCCCCACCGGTCTACCAGTCTAAACGTTACCATTACACAAATCTGTTTGGACTGGTTTGGCTAAAAATAGAGAACAAATCCTTTACAATATTTCATCTTGTGGCAGGTTCACTGTTGAATCTGTCAGAGGACAATTACTCTCTCAGACATTTGAATAGAGCAACACAATGGGCTGAAATGTAGGACTCGTCTCCACTGCATCATCTCTATGGCATATCCACAATGGGGCTAATGTTTTGGGATATACAGAAAACCATTGAGAGGAGGCCAGGAAGGGTCAAGGCTGTACAAACATGTCAAGCGAACCTTTATAAAATAGAAAATAGGCAATTTATTTTTTGGATGAGGGTGATGTTTCCTGTAAGTTTTGTCAAGGTTACAAAGTTTGAATAAAATGTCAGAATGTGTATTACTTTTGTTCAGCTGGAAAACAGTGCTATGTCGCACCCAAACTCATTATTTCAGTCACACTCCAGTGTTTTCCATACGCGAGAACCTTTTTTTTTTTTTTTTTAAGACAGAAACCCTTTTCATGGCAGTGTGTTGTACCTCTAGGAGATCTGTGGTGGAGAATACTAATGCCAGTCACTATAACAACAACATAATCATTGATTGGACACATCTATATTCCCACACACACAATTCCCTGGACTTACAGCTTTTCCGAGGTGGATCGTTCCTAACAGATTCCAGCTCAAGAAGTCTCGTCCTCAATCATGGACAAACTGTCGGAGGTCATTTGCCATTGTCGCTGGAGACTTTAGTGGGAGGAGGGAGAAGAAAAGACCTAGGCTTCATCTTTGACATTGGGCTGGTGTGGTGAAGAAGTGAAAGCATGTCAGACAAACTCAGTTCAATGCACTCCACAAACGCGTCTCAGATTTTTAAAAAAAAAGCACCAGTCCCAGGGCCCAATGAGGTGCTCCAAAACTCCTCTGGTCTCTCAGTGTGAGGCAGAAATAACAAGCTTCATCTGTGCACAGGCCTTTTCCACATGGTTCTGTTTTATATGAGGTCTACAGAGGTCTAATCACAGGATCACGACAAGGTAAGGTCAGGGTCAGGGCCCAGGAGTGGGTTCTTGAGGGGGTTGGAGATTTAATTATGTAACTCAGAAATATTGATTACATGTATTTGTATGTACTAGAACACATATTAATGACATGTACGTACACACCAAATGATCACAGTCTTATTTCAGATTATTAAAATCTCTGTTACCTCATATCAGAAGTGAGTAATCTGATTTCGTTCTGACTGTTGACACCTGTGCAGGTTTTGCGCCGGCCAGGTCAAAAAAAAAAATTGCGAAAGAGGTTGAAACTGAAGTGGCAGAGGACAAGAAGGAAATGCTAAAAATTGAAAGAGTTCATCATCTCCCAAATACAGCAGTCTTCCGAAAAATCAATTGATCAACTGACACATGTTATCTGGTGTTTTTGGTCACATTTTTATATAGTCAAAGCTCTTTACATCAAGGAACCACTCACCCATTCACACACCAGTGTACACAGACACTGAGGATTAAGTCTTGGCCAAGGACAAAGCGACAGCATTCATCTGTGAGAGCTGGAATCGCTCCGACAACCTGTGGGTCAAAAGGTCTGACTGCTTATGTCGAGCGTGGGATTCAAACTGCCGACCTTTGGATCAGAGGACAATCAATCTACTCTGAGCTACTGTGTTTAATGATCTCTTTTTCTTTTTTTGATCTCTCTCTTTTGTGCATGCTGATAAGTGATTATTCTATCATCTAATCATTCTAATTATCCGATGTTTACTGGCAATGTAAATGCATCCACACTGTGCAGTGAGATCCAATAGGTTAATTGGCAGCTACAGTTGTCAGTCTGAGGTCCTGAACAGAATCAAATTGGGGTAAAGTTAGAAGGCCGTATTTGACATTTATGAAACAATTTTACACAGATCATAATAGAAGGTTAGTAAATTGTGACTATGCACTCTGCCACTAATAGGGCCACAGTTTTAATTCAGAAAACCAGGAAGCCCTTGTCTCAATCAGGAGAAGTGTGTAAAATGTGCGTTAGGTTAGTATATCAGCTTTTTTATTAATTTCTGAATTAAGTATAAGCCTCTTAAAGGTAATGTATTCGTCATAAACTCTAAACTGCAATCTTTTCATTAGGCTGAGGGCTAGATGATTGATATTACATAATTACATTTTAAGAGCACCAGCGTAAATCTCTTGGTGAGTTAAGTAACAAAACAATCTGCTTGTCTTTCATTAATTCACATAATATATGTTCATCAAACATACGTGCTCGTTAAATGACAGAACCAAATGAAGAAATACCCAATATCCATAATTAGAGCAAGTGTACGTCTCCATAATCATCAGCAGGAAAAATGGGACCACCAGATTGTATACATCACTTTAAATAAGAGAGCTAAAAATCAATCCGTTGACTCGTAGGCTTCAGATATTAATTGGATTTCAGCTGCGATAAATTAGCATCCAAGATATAAGCACCAATCTAAAGACTCCCTGCAGATATTTTTCTAATCACTGTAGAAAATTGAGCCTTGAATCAGTATTTAAATTACTAGACCAGGGTAGTGCTGGTACTGTACTTTATAATGGACAGTATGTGCATGACACGTGGCATTATGAGACGTCTAATTAAACTGAATACAGTGATCATGATGTGCCAGGGGTCATGGTAGAAAGGCTTAGTGGTCTATTCATGGGAAAATACATGCTGATGCTAAAAAAAGAAATAATGATAGAGTAGTAATAGGATAACTGCATTTACATGGATGTGTGTATTTCAACTGCAAATACACAAGTTGTATGCAAATCTGTACATGCTAAAAAGTGAAAAAAACATGATCAAACTTTTATGAGTATTTAAGAATTATTTACCAGTATCTGACTATAAACATTTTACTACAAAACATTCTAGCCATTTCAGTGGATACATTTGCCAAAGTAGTAATTCAGATAATATATACATAGAGACTTATTTTAATATTTGTTCATTGTAAATTGCAGTATTTATTGAAAATGTTTTCGCTGACTGCCTGGTCAAAGCTGCAGAACCGAAAGACTCCTGCTTTCCATGGTGGCATTTGTCTGTGGGCACACCAGGGACTGAAGTTTGTAATTAACGCAAGTAATGAGATATGGGGTGAAAACTGAATTTTTTGCAGCACTCAAAATGTAAGGAAAATGCAGTCCTTACAGATAGTCCTATATTTGCAGATGTCACAATAAAGGCTGCATTTTTTTTAACAGGAATTCCTAGAAAGTCAGTCTCACTACATTCTCACACCTTTGTGTCCCAGAATGAAAATCCAGTGTGTTATAGTCATTTCTTTGTGTGTCATCAGAGCTGTCCTCAGTCAGAGTGAGGAGGGGAGGAGCCTCAGGACCAAACACTCCTGAATAGTGTGCTGGAGGGAAAATCTTACACTCACTTATTTAAAGAACTGGAAAAAGGTTTCACAAATGTTGCATCACATTCAGTTAGTTTGAGAGCAGAAGAAGACACTATGTCAATTTATAATATAGCTGTCTTTTATGAACACGCATGAACTATTCAAAATTCACCAAAAAGACATCGAACAAAAGATGTTGGGTCACTGCTGGTAAATCCATCACACAACAGCGTCAGGGAATGTTAAGTGTTATATTTAGCATGTTAAAATCTTAATTGCTTTAGCCCTGGGTTGAATGCATGTTGCAATGTTACTGGCCCCAACTCTTCCACTGATAAAAAAGAAAGAAAGAGCAAAACATGTACGGTGGGTTCCTTGCTCCTTGGAAAAAAGGTAGAGGAGCTTGGTGTAGATCACAGTCAGTTACCCTGGAAAAAGGCTTTCTTGAAGGCAGAATGATAAATGTTCAGTACTTTAACACAGTTTCTGCTGCTATTTTTGCCAGCAGTTAATGCAGAGGGTTGTCAGTCTGGAGAGGGTCTCAGGTGAAATCAAAGTGAAAGGCGTCCCTGCAGCTGTCTTTATTGATTTGTGTCAGTGAAAATGTATTAGAGCTGTCAGCTATGCAGCCTATTCTCCATTATCTGTGTACTATCAAACTCCGTGCATATAGGTGACTGAACCCTGACTAAGAAATGTGTTCCATAGGAGTCTTTTTCTCACATCAAATCATCTGGAAAACCTACAAATAACATGAGCCTGAAATGGAAATGGAAAGGTTGTAACATCTTTTGTCGAGTCACATGTTTTATCTCTGAACTGTAATATCAAAACACCTCAAAGCGTCATTTTCTTTGTGAATAAGAAAGTTGATTGAGAAAAGACAAAAGGGAAATTTGGAGTAACCACAGAAGTTGAATGGGCCATTGTGAGTAGTTCCACAGTAAATTGGCTCATTATGATGCTAGTGTAAGCAGTAGCAGTTACATTATGGCTGCACTAGAGCCCAGAGATGTCGAAGATGGGAAGTTTATGAAGCTCTCAAATCCCACTTTCTTTTTCATTACAAGTGCAATCATGTGTGGGTAAGAGCTTAACAAAGGAACAGGACAGGGAAAAATAACAGAGACACTTCAAAGTGAACTGTAAAAATCAAAATTATTTTATATACATATTATGTGAGTCAAATCTGTGACATTATATGACTGACTCATCATTTTAATTATACACCATTTAAGAGAAAAATAATGCATTTGGTTTATATAGTGATTTTATGGACACTCAAATTTGAAAGCGCAATTTTTCATTTACTTTATACTTAGTGGTGCATACTGTAGTTACCCATAATTGCCCTATTGCAGACTGATGAAAGAGAGGCTGCCAATCTGCACCATCAGCCCCTCCAACCGCCACCAACACTCAGTCACAGAAGGTCAGATCAGAAAAAAAAAGCAAAAAAAAAAAAAAAAAAAACCATTATAAAAGTTTGCCTTAGTGTATTAGTGAACAGTTGACCTTGCTGCAGTGTCCAGTCATGTTGATTTATTTATTTTTTATAGTAGATTGATGTGTCTCTTTAATTTTACGCCAATGATACCATGCACAAGGAAGGTCCAAAGAGCATAAATCAAGACAAGGGAGCTTACACCTCATCACACACCTTGGATGTGATCCTGGAGAAGGGAGAGGACAAAGAGGTTGTATGTTTCCTCTAGTGTCTGGCAAATGCACATTAGCAGCATCTAAGACACCAAACCACCTCAAAACATGTTTGTATGTCTGACGAAAAGAACTGTGTTAAACATATGAGTTTATATTGGTTTATTAACATAGATGGATGTACATTTCTCCCTTGGTTGAGTGTAGGTGTCGCACAGGCCTCCCTGGTGCTGCACTCACACATGCTGTTTGATCACACAGATGTTAATAATAGGAAACCAGCGCTGCATTAATCCTCCTCAGAAAGGACAGATTCATTAGCCCTAAATGTCTTTGGACTTTGATGTACTCGGCTGCCTCACTTCACCTCTCCTGCTCATGTTGGAAAGTGAAGCACGTCTTCTGAATGTCAGCCGCCGGAGTAACCTGTGCGTTTATCTCAATGTGCAAATCAATATCCACATCTTTACTTTGATGACTGACATTTTTAGCATCTAGTCATCATTAATTCACCAACAATCATATCCTCGGAGACCCACTGTTCTGCCGGCTGCTAAATGAGTGGTCCAGGGCCTGTTACAGCACAGGGGGGAGGTCTCTGAGGGTTTGAGATAAAGGCTTGAATCCCATTTGATTGATTCATTCATCAATAATCCATAGGAGTTATACACAGAGGGAGGCCAGAGACATGAAGCAGGGCACTGCTTAATAGAGCTGAGGTGGACAAATGTTCATACCTTAGGGTCATTCAGAGGATCCAATTAGCATCAGAAGAACATCTCTAGCAAATAATAATGATTGGGTTCTGCTCTGTAGATCATAAGGGCAGGTATTTCTTTCAAAAGCAGTAAATCGCCCATAAGGTTATATATTTATTGTTAGTTAAATATTGAATTGCAATATAGGACTAATTATACTATGAGATAAGTATTATGATCCGATTTGACTTGAGAAAGCTTTTCATTCTGTAAACTACGTAGAAATGCAAATACTATCTGTTCGTGTCTGCTGTACCAGTGTTAAATAATCCTTGCTTTTGGTCTCACTCTGCCTCATGAACACTTGCGATTGGACACTTCTCTTACATTCCAGCTTCTCAACTATATCAATTATTAAACCTTTCAAAGCAGACCATATCAAATGTAATCCTATGGCTTTCATGTACCACAAACACACTGTCAGCATGGAATCAAATAATCAATACACCTTAGCACTTTAAAATACCATTAGAACTGCCGACAGCTGTTAGGGAATTATGGGATTTTTACTTCTTTTATTCCTATCTGCTCCATCTTTATAGGCGCAAAGTGGATTTTCAACGCTTTTTAGGAGAGCTAGTGTGAGTTCACTGGTTTATTGGCCACATGTGTGTCCCTGTATCAGAACATGAGGTGTTTATTAAATCATCATTCACGCCTGCTCTCTAATTAGCTCTCTAAATATACTCTGTTGCCATAGCGATTCACAATTCAAAACAAAATATTCTCTTTTGAATGTTGAAATGTCATCAGAGTCAACAGAATATGCCTAAAAGCAGGAAGCCAGCTGAATACCTGACTAATGTACTATATGCCTTTAGTGGGAGGTCCTTGAGCTCTTTGTGAAATGAAAATGCATTGGTCCTTTCGTCTTTTCTAATCTACTTGTTACTGCCAATATAACAGAAAAATGGGGCCTTTCAAGGTTTCTCTGTAGTCCACCCATAAAACTTTGGACAATAAAACCTGTAACATCCACTCAAATACAATGTCTGTGATTATAATCAACGGACCACGATCCAAGGAGAACTGGGTGCATTTACACCTGCACACGCACCACATCAAGCATAAGTGCGACTAAACCTGGACTGGACCAGAACTAAACCAGAACTTTTATAGTCCAGTAGGGCAAAACAAGAGAAGGTAAAAGTATATACAAGGTGAACTAGAAAGAGAATGTGGTTAATTTTATATATTGCCATAGGTTGTATTTAACCCATGAATCATGCAGAAAGTCTGATCTCTTTTGAGCTAGTGGTACAGTTAGAGGTATTTCTTCTGATGCATTTGATATTACAGAATCAGACATAGGCACTCCTGTTCCCCAAAGCCCAATTATTTTGTACTTTTCTCTTTGATACAGACAACCATAACTCCAAATGATAAATAAAACAAGTGCAAAAGAAAATGGACCAGTAGGAGGTTAAAGGTCCTGTGACTATACAACTGTTTCTTTGTAATATAGAATAAAATCATTTTGCCCCTTGGCCAAAAAGAAGACAGTCTGCTACATCATCAGTCTGTGACAAAAAGTAAAACGCTGCTGAACAGTAAGGGTAATGGGCATGAGCCAGTGATCAGGGATTAATATTATGAAACCAATACATTATGCATTTCTTTCTTCTTTTTTTTTTTTTTTTGCACACACTGATATTCAATGCCATGCTTCTCACGACGAAAGTAATGGGACTGTCCGTGCTCTAGTTGTCCTAAATTGTCTCATACTGCTGTTGTATCTCTAAGGAGCCTCTAAAAGTGAAACACATGAGCCTCTATGCACACAGTCAATGGCACATCCCTCTCCCAGGCCTGTGCTCCACTCACTCTCTCACACTAGTGCTAATTCCAGGAGATTTGTGAGGCCCTTGTTACAATCAACAGACAAAAAGCAAAGAACAGCCAGCCATCCAGATCAAGTGAGGCAAGTCTCCAGAGAGCCATGTGGTGTCAGCAAGAGTGATGTCGTCCTGCTGTGTTGTGATTATTGAGGATAAATCTGAATAGTGACAAAGAGACAAGAGATAACAGAGCATTTTCTATATAAGAACCATCATAGGGAAGATTTGGTCTGATGTGATAACTAAAAGTCTACTAAAGGAGAATGCACATATACCCAAGGCTAACCAAATATAAATTGTAAAACACGTCTGCACATGGGCCAATACTCCAATAAAATTAATCTCTTCTTCCAATAATTTATTTCAATAGATTCTTTTTTTCAGACCACGGTTTAGTTTCTTTCCATACCTGACAGTTTTGATTGCTCACTAGCGGTTTTCCTCAGAGGAGATGTTGCTGTGATGCTTGCGGTCATCTGATTTTTGCAGGTTTTGGTGTCATCTTCCTACCGGAGGAGGCAGGATGTTAGAGCAACTCAAATGGGCGTTTGCTGATCATTGTACAAAAGAGGACTGTATTGTGGCAAACATCATAAAGACAGAGCTCAGCCTAGCTCTAGCCCTAGACACCTAGCTCAGCTGGGTCATAACAGCACCTATGGGACTTTAAGCCAGGACGAGGGGACCTTGTTATTCTCACACACCTGGGATACTGTCCTGAAGAAGTCAGACTGCAGAGAGCACTGTCGCCCTGCCTCCGCCAGTAGGAAGACAGTGTTAAAACCTGTTTAAACCAGCTGACTGCACACGGCACAACATCACGTGACCACTCGGAGGAAGAGCGCTAGTGAGCCACTGAGCAAACTGTGAGGTATGAAAACATAATCTATCAAAGTCAATATCTGCAGATGATTAAGCACACTAAAAACTAGGACCAAAAAATCTATTATGGTCAGTATCAAACCAGGTCTAAACCAGAACAAATCCATGCTTCACTACTACTGTTATAGTAGTGCAATACGACCTGGAACCTTCTTACTGTGAGAAAACTAACCACACTGTGCTGCCAACAAAATTGAGAATGACCCTTGACTCCAGTGAATTGTCTGAAACAACTCCAATATCAGACAAGTCATCTATGGAAATGAGAGTGTGCTTGTGTTTCCTATTCAACTCCTGATCTGTTCCCCGTAGACCTCCTCTCTCCTTGAACACTTCATCCAAGGACTGAGCCAACACCAACAATTACTGAAACTAACCAATTGTGTATTCTCAAGTTGTGCTTCATCAAAAGTTCAATTTTCTTATTATTTGCCATTCTGTCCACAAAATTCTAAATTGCAGGTGAGAGGACACATGCTGCAGGGGATTAGACTCAGAATAATGAATGTATTATTACCCATGGAGCACTGTGGTGGTTTGCATACAATTCACTGAGCACATTAAAACACATTTAACTTCCATTATTTAACAAGGTGCTTCGATTGTGCCTCACAATTGGGTTTTGTCATGAGTAGCAATCAGAGCCACAGTACAATGGAGTTATGGACCTGAAGTAAACCAAAGTCCTGGACTACATTTCACATGAGTATGCAAAGTACCAACTGTCATATAGCACAGGAGGAGCATTAGAGGAATTCAAAACACATGAAATCTGATTACACAAAACATTCAGAATCTCATTTTTGCTCGGCAGATCTGATATGGATTGGGGCAGGAAGCAGCTCTTTGGATTTATGTGACCTTTTCTGCAGCATTCATCATGTGTCTGCAGCTCCAGCAGAAAGATGAGCATCAGTGCCTTCACACAGGCCAGAGGAGGAGAGGATAGACTGCACACATATCTGCTGCTCTGTGGTCCATACAAATACAAGCCCAAAGTCATTATAACACATGTAGAGGATGCAGACCAACAATATAAATACTAATGTAAAGATGTACACACAAATAATCATGTAGAAAATGCCGGTCTTGTCTTGTAGCTGTTAAATGTCTTCAGGTCCAAATGTGTATTCTGGATGTTCAATATGTTTTGATTTAAGGCTGTTTTGTTAAGAGCTGACATGTTCAAAGATCATATTGATTTAGCTCTGGATGGCCTTTTATTGACTGTATGTAGCACGCAGTGGGGAGAGTACATTTGTTTACACTGTTTGTAATACTCACCCTTTACTGTGGTGCACATATCCTTTTTATAACCTTTCACGTAACTAAAATAAGTTAAAAAAATGTGGTTTGTGTACCTGATTGGTCTATCAGAACAGAACAGTCAGGATGATTTGATTTAGTGTTTAACAAGAGAATGATTCTAACCTCATCACAGATAAAAAATAAATGAAATTGTTATATTATCCAATAATTTGTACTATAAGTTATTTTCTATTTAACTTTGCAATTTTATTTTTTTTACTCAAAATCGTGAATTTTTACATTTACCATTGAAATCCTGAGAAGAGACGCGCGGTGAGGCACAGGGCGTTCGTGCCTCACATGGACTGACTGTGCTGTAGCTTTTTTATTCTGGCCCCAAGTCACTGGGAGACAAAATGACCTGGGGCCAAATGTACTGACACCTGGTTTATATGTTTGTAAATCTGATTGTGACCACATCAGTGCCTCACCAGCCATGAACCTCACCGCACGTCACTGCTGATTACATTGTGTTTAAACACCTATAGCCTAAAGTGTGTTTGTAAATGTGTTTTATGTGCAGCATGTTCACAGGGCCAAATCTGCAAGCATCACAGGTTTGCATGAATTATGAATGGAGCAGAGAATATGGCTCCAGTATTCAACATGTCCACGCAGTCAGCACAAGTTCAAAGGGAATGTTGCCACTAACTCACTGAGGTAATTGAGATGTCGGGCAGTTTGACACGTGGAGCATTTCACATTGACTCATTTTACTTTTGTTGAATACTGATTAACTGCACCAGACTCATCGCCTCACAGCACTGGCAGAAACAACTTGATTTCCTGTTTAGATTTAAACCCCAAGGAATGACTTGCAGCATAAACAAGAAACCACAAGAGTTCAATAGGCTCTATAGATAATAATAAAAAGTTCTGTTGCTTTCAGCCTGTTGTTTATCATTGTGACGCCCTCTTTGTTGTGAACACCACCACACTAATGAATTAAAGCTGAACTATGTAACTTTTCACCACCTGCTTGTCTCCATGGACATGCTATTGCTTTATCTGGAGTATTCCACAGTATAACAGTACACTTGTAATTACCAGTTCAAGTTACAGGTCTGATCTGTGGAGAGGCAGCCTTGCGAACTAGAATGTATGTTTCTTACAAGTAATAAATGCTAGAAAGCTGTTTTAAATGCCATACTACGGGATATTCTAGGCAAAGCAATAACATCTCCGTGGAGACAAATCCCCACCAGACCTCGCACCATACTCAATGTACAGCATACGTGTGAATGAATACATGAATAAATTAAAGCAACAGAACAGCAATATCAACTTAAATACAAGCAAAATATAATTACAGATGTAAATAAAGGCAAAACAGTAACAAAAGAACATTTTAATCATGGGATTACAATAAATGACTGACCTGTTCCCAATACTAGATTTACAAAGGGAAGAGGCACCGTCCAAACCCAGAGTTTATATCAGGAGCAAGGCGAAGGTCACACAAAGAAGAAACAAAATCACAGATGAAGTGGTTGGAGGATCAAGGCTGCACAATAAATCAAACACCAGACATGAGCAAAACTGCTGCAAACAAAAGCACCATTTTGTGTAATTATATAATTATACATGAACTGGTTCATTTTTATGTATCTTTATTTATACAGAAGAACCCAATGAGAGAACTTGGGCTCTCTTTTTCATGGGCGCTCTGTTTAAAATACAATACAAGCAGAAAAAACAAACAAGTATACAAGTCCATATAAAACATTAAAAACAGGAGCAGGTGTGAATGTAAAAGTTTGTTACCAGATTATTAAACTGCGACCGTGTCACCAATGTGTCCAGTTTTGCTTTCCTTGGAGTGTATTCAATTTTTGTGAAACAAAACTGCTAAAAGCCTCTTTCCTGTCTCAGTTTTGGTGCGGCTAGGTCTTAGCCTTATACAGTCATGTGATCTGGTGTTAAATGTTCCAGTATCAATGACTGACGAGGAGCTGAGGTATTGTGGCAGTTTTTGAAGTAGTCGTTTATAAACCCATTTCAGACAGTACTGTTCTCCTCTAACAGACAATGATGGCCAACCTACTTTTTACAATGATGGGTCTCAAACCCATCACCTGTAATAAAATGAAGGGCTGAGTGAAAGAGAGGATCCAACGGTTTTAAAGCAGTCTGAAGTCTGCATGTACCACGTCCACATAATACAGTACAGAGAGGAAGGTTGCTTGCACTATTTCTTTTCTGTAATTCATTGGGATACAATATTTGTTTCTGTAATAAAATTATTATTTAGATGTTGAACTGTTACATAATTCTGAGGTATGTTTTTTTAAAGGATACGTTTTCATCAAGCCAAAATCCAAGATATTTATAAGTGTCGACTCTTTCAGTGGATGTACCATTTAGTGTATAAAGATTTGTAGCTTGTACATTAATTTTTTTTTTTTTTTAGAAAAAATCCTATACTTATTTACATATGTGTGTCTCATCACACGAAGAGAAACATTTCTATTGTTGTGTAACTCACATCTCCATCAGTGTTTCCAAATGCACTATTTTCTTTTCTTGGAAACCTGAAGAATCCTCAGCAGCAGCAGCAGGTGTCTCCACTTTTCTCAGCTCAGATGTAGTGAACAGGACCTGCACTGATTCCACTCATGCCATCTGTTTGCTGCATAACAATATTTCAGGAGTGAACGATGACGGATGTGACTGTCCCCTCAAAGGCTGCGCTGTCAGCCCCAAACTGAGAAGCCCTTTGTCTTCACACTCTCCATGTAAAAATCCCTTGTCTTTGGCTGGCCGCTCTGCAGATGCACAGGAGTGAATGAGAACCTGGATGTTTGGTGACATCTTCAT
The DNA here is from genome assembly GCA_019594935.1 of Periophthalmus modestus. NCBI lineage: Eukaryota > Metazoa > Chordata > Actinopteri > Gobiiformes > Gobiidae > Periophthalmus > Periophthalmus modestus. The sequence goes on from JAIEZT010000068.1 coordinate 9,000,313, forward strand.
AAAACAGACAGCGTGGTGAGATTCAACCTCTGGAGCTTAACACAGACCTGATCAAAGTTAACCTTTAAAATCATGGCTCTGGGATATTGCATTGTGTCCACGACTATTGCGAGTTTTGCCTCACTCTTTTAGCTGAATCACTGCCTCTGCGCTGAAACTGGCACATAAAAAGCGAATAACCTTCCAATGAAAGCCAAAGCGAGGAGTTCGGCCTTTAAAAAATACAAGGCTTCGGGGAAGAAAAGCCATCGACAAAAAGCGTCAAAGGAACAGAGGATTTTTAATAGGAATTCACACGGACATCTGCTCACAGTCGCTCAGGGATGAAGGGAAAGCAACATTCATGAAATAGTCACATTCACAGCAATCAAATCAACAAAGCTCAAGAGGAGAGTCATCAATTTCCAAACAGCGGAGATGGAAAGTGAGGGAGAGTTGGTTGTAAAAAAGCCACTACAAATCAGAATGTCTATTACAGTCATCAACTGTGGAGTCTTTTAGTGTGAGGAATGTGCCAGTGCAGAGAACACGTTTGTGAAAGGTATTTCATTGCTCCTCAGGGACATGACATCGCAGTAATGGCTGTAAATCAGTTATGATAATTATACTGAACTCACTCAAAAAGTGACTACCAACCTACTGATGACTTTGGAAGGGTGAAGTTAACTGGAGGCAATGCTATGTCTAAAGTTCTGTTACTCAAGTTTGACTAAAATTTGAGCTTTGTTTTAACACAATCTGAACAGAAACAGTCCCTTTAACATTAGTCGCACACTAGCATTAGTTAGTTTACACTCACTATTTGTTGAAAAAAAAAAAAAATCAAACCAGTCATGGCTTTGTGATCAAACACCAAAAAAAAAAAAAAAAAAAAAGTATAACTAGAAAGATGAGTGCTTCAGTGAGTTGTTCAAGGTGCTCTTCAGGATCACAGTGGAAACCTCCCTGTGGGGCCTTTTTCAGGGCATATCAAAAATGGTATGTTTATGGCCAGACGTGCAAAAAATACATAGCGATACGTTAGCAAAAACAATATAAAAAAGTTCACTTTAGCCCTCCAGTTCCAGGAAGTACAGGGTGGCCCAAAAGTCACTGACACTTTAAATCTTCAATATCTCCTATAATTCTTAAGTTATACTCACCAAAATGTAGCAGTAGGTAAACTGAACCTTCTGAGATTTTTGGGAATATATATGCTTATAACTGTTCACTTACACTTGAACTTATCATTACTTGAACTAGGGGAAGTAAAAATTATGTTTTTTAAGTGTCCACCATTTTCGGTTTCTGAACAGCCTGATCCAACACATTTTACATAACATTTGAAAGTATTTCCGGGCTTCTGGCTCTTATTTGATCCTCGATATTACGTAAGTCGTTTTTTGTCTGAGGTTTATTCACAAACACCTTTTCTTTAAGATAGCCCACAGGAAGAAATCGGGACTAGTCAGGTCTGTGAAGATCACATACTGCCCCCTGTCTTTGAAAACTACTTATTTTTCCTTTAATGGCATTTACGCTTGGGGCATCTCTTGTATTAAAATGTCGATGGTAACACCGCTGGGTTTCTGAATTTGACTCATGTGACTCAAAGTACCACTGTACAATGAGGGTTCGTTCCTCTGTGCTATATTTGCTCATATAAATGTCGGAAGGGTAGTTCTAAATGCTCTGAAAAAATAAAATTAAAAAATGTAGAAACAAAAGAGTTATGTTTTTTTTTTTTTTCTACTGTCAGTGACTTTTAGGCTACACTGTATTAACCAATGAGGAATATCCTAAGCATATCTGACACTACAAGAACACCTATCCACCTCTTGAAATCTTCATATACTGTACTGCTTTCTTGAATAATTAGGAACATTTATTATTACATTACATATGAATACCACGATTATCAATTTTGGTCAGTGTCCTCGTTGCACAGATGCAGTAAACAGCTGTGTATCGTTTCATATTGACATTCACAGCTTGTTAGCCTTATCACATGAAGTAATTAGCACTCTACACACCTACTGTATGTTCATTGTCATGCACCTCACCCATCTGTTTGCACACACGCGGACTACACAAGCATCACACACACAAACTAATAAAAACGACATGTAAAGTGATTCATTTCCCACTGTGTCGTGTGTGTTTCCCAATATCTCCATGTTTGATTGCTCCAACAAAAAATGCCTGAAACCTGATTATGCAGCGTCAGTGTAACTCCCGATGAATGATTTATGAGTCTGGAGATGAAATTATTCACGACTAACATTATTTACACAAAAGAGAAGAGAGGGGACCCCAGGTTGGCTTTCTCATTTCAGAACAGAACAATTAGTTAATTAATTGCACTTCAATATTGTGATGAAATGCATGCTGGGATGAAGAATATAAAAGCAAATAAAGCGAATATTCTCCAATCCAATGATTTAACACAAACAGTAAAATAATCCTTCAAATGGATCTTTGAAAAAACATTTATTTTGACAAGTTCATGGTTTCCCAATGAGCAAATCTGCAAAACCCTGTTTAATCCAACTGGAATTACAAGGGTATGATGATTACACATGTCTGCAGCCCGCAGTGTTCCAGTCCATTGTTAAAAAGAATGTGATCAAATACTATTACTGCCAAAACAACTGCTGCTGCTAAAGCTACTTCTAGTACCCAGCTGCTACTACTACTACTACTCTTACTACTACTAAGGATGAGGCTGATGCTGCTACTGCTTGTTCAGTTCAGCAAAATACTATACTCTATCTTGGGGCAATATCAAAAGGTGTATTAATTCATTTTTTTTGGCTTATCCAAAATATATTTAACTGTAACCTTGCCCTGTGTTGTTCCTGGTCTCATAAAAGTCCACACAAACACATTTATCAGATTATTAATGGCACACCCACAGGTCAAAGTGAGGTAGTAATACATTTGTAAAGCATGACATCTGCTTTGGTTCTGCGTTACAAGTCAGACCTGTGAATGTGTGCGAGCTCTTTCACTTTTGTACAGCCATTTATCCACAGTGACTCTGCTCTGAGATCTAATCAGCCTGAACAACGGCCTGCCACGGAGAGGGCCCTTTAATTGAATCAGGAATTAATGCTTTTTCTGTGGTAATTTTGTCAATTAATGTATTTGTTTGGAGTGAATCTGCTAGTCAGCCATAATTGCTCATACATTTTTTTTTTTTTTTAAATGATTAAAAAAAAATCTTTCAAGGCTGAAGATGAAGTCTGCACCAAGTCTGCAGTGTTAAATCAACCAATTTATTCTTGGTCCATAACAGGTATTTCTGAAATCTAAGAAAAAATAAAAAGTAAGAAAAATTAAATAATGCATTCACTGCAGTTACCATCTGTAATTAGATTGGACAACCTGCTTCTGTTGCATTCTCACACTTCACCACTAGAAAAGAAATGGTTTGAGAGGAAGTTAAAGATTTTTTTTGTTTTGTTAGGAAAGACAATCCCTCCTTAAACAGAACTGAGAGCCTGAGCCATAATCTCTCCCTCATCTATACAACCATCCTCAGACCCAAAGCAAACAAAAGGAGAGACAATAGGATGATACAGTAGGGCCATTAAAGGTTGAGTGAAGGCCATTAAGACTGAAACTGGAGACAATAGCTGTTTAAAGTTTCAGTGAAGTTAGCTCCTCCCTTCAAATAGATATAAGGCAGTGTCCAACAGTGATCTGACCAGAACTGAAGAAGCGGCTTGGATGAGCAGTGAAACGTCTTCACTCCTACAACGTTTTGTCCAATTGACAGATTTAACTTCAGCTTTTACTGATCACCACTAGATGCTATCCACATTACTGCTGTCTGATAGTGTGCTGGCTTTGGTGTGACAGAAGAACACCAGGGAGCACAGGTGAGACTAAACAAAGACCAGGTGAGGGGACATCAGGTTTTACAACTGCCATCTACAGGCGAAAAAAAAAGTCTAATCAATTTATGGGATGGTAGCTTTAAATTTCTAATAAGAGTACTCTTAAATCACTACTGCTGCACCAGTGTCCACCTAACTTTGATGGATCACATTGATTTAACATAAATTACAAGGCTAAGTCAAACGTGAAAATGCTTTAGTCCAAAAACAGTGAGCAGTGAAAATACAGTGAGTAGTTCTGTACTGATCGATGAGTCTTCTTCCTTGTTCTACTTGTTGTTGTTGTTCTTTTTCTTCTCCTTCTTCTTCCTCTTCTTCTGTGTACGAAGACGCTGGTGGGTCTCGCTGTCAACAAAACTCTGTTCTCATTGCACTGTTTACCAGTTTTTCTACTTCTTCTTCTTCCTCTTCTTCTTGTTCTACTTGTTGTTGTTCTTCTTCTTCTCCCTCAAAGATTCAGGTTTGTTTGTTGAGTTCTTCTACTTCTTCTTCTTGTTCTTCCTCTTCTTCTTGTTCTACTTGTGGTTCTTCTTCTTCTTCTCTTCAGAGTTTCAGGTTTGTTTGTTGAGTTTGTGAGACAGCATATGTCAGTGTTTGGCTGTAATGGCAGAAGGATGAACTGCTCTTCTGCTAAGCCAGGATTTTATTACTCAGCTTTCTAAGTTAGCTTAGCTTTGTATGTTTGTATACAGACTTTATGAAATGAAGGTGTGTCTGGAGTCTAAGTTGTAATTATCCTCAAAGTCAACCACAGGCTACATGACATGACCAGAAAAATCAGATGACTTAGATAAATGATGGCGAATCAAATAAGTAGGACTGATATTAAAACACATGGCTCCTCATTGTTTCATCCTTGCTTAATGGAAAACTCACCTCTCATTGTCAAGCTTCAAATTTCAACTAACAGGTCAACAAATAAATAAAAAAAAATCATTTTTATTTTGCTCACTCAACCTTCTTCCAGCACCAGTTTTGTCCATTTATTCTATTTTTCACTTAGTGCATCATCTCTGTTACTCTTGAGGATTTCCAAACATGGGAATGACAAAGTGATAATGCGTTCCCATTAGGACCGCGAGGTACCAGGGGAGCTCTGGGTCACACTCACATGAATGTTTTAGACAGAGTCAGTGTGGACGTGTGGAGCTGGGTTTGTCACTGTGGGTCACGCATGGCTAATATTAAAGTACGCTGGCATGAAGGTCCTATGGATTGTTCGGGATGAAGTAAAAAGTTAATATCTAGAGTGAAATCTATTATGAAGGAACCAAGCGCAAGTCAATTTTAAGTTGCGAGGTTGCAACCTGTGTACAGCCTGACAAGCCATCACATCCCAATTTCTCTTCCAATTTATCTTTTTCTACCACAAGTTTGGTGGCAATCACAGCAATTTATTTGTCAATCTCTGGCCTGAAAATTCCTCTCACTTGTATCATTCAGAACAGAAAATCGCTAAGTTATTTGTCCTCTGTTTACTCCAGCCTCCAACTATTATCACCTATTCAATTGGCAAGACTTTCTAAATGGTCGTACCACTTTACCACCTTCAAGACACTCGAAGCACATTACATCAAGGAACCACTCGTCCATTCACACACATTCATTCAGCTGTGTACGAAGACAAAGAGTCACGCGGTCTCTGTCTCCAGATGCCTTCTCCGACTTCCCCTTTCTCACAGCAGCCTTTTATTTAGACCAGGGGTGTCAAACACATTTTCACCGAGGGTCACATCAGCAAAATGGCTGCTCTCAAAGGGCCAGATGTAAAGTGAATCTAACTACTTTTTTAACTTGTTAATTAACTGTTTCTGTATTAAAGTTACAAATATTACATATGCATTTGCCTAGATGTAAAAATATGGCTGTGTAACTGCATATCTGCTGATAAAACTACATTTTAAGACCATCATACCTTTTAATTTACCCTTTCGAGGGCCACATAAAATGATGTGGAGGGCCGCATTTGGCCTGCGGGCCTTGAGTTTGACACATGTGATTTAGACTCATGACATATTCTTCATACACATGACAGCACTTTTACTTAGACCAGCACTCAGTATCTTTCTACACAAACATTTTCTGGCTTTGAGTTCAGTTTACAGAGCTTTTAACCTTTCACCTGTGCCCCTATTAGTTGCTTTTCCAGTTCAGTTGTTTTTCAGGTCAGTTACACACTTCAAGCATACAGTTTATTAGATGATAAAATCTAAGCATAATTTTATTCACAGTCGCCCAAGGACACAACAACAGCATTAATCTGTGGGAGCTGGAATTGCACCGCCAACCTGTTGATCAGTGGATTTGACTGCTCTATCAATGTTCTCAATGTTTTTATGTCAAGAATGGGATTTGAACCATCAACCTTTGGATCAGTGGACAGACTCTGTACCAACTGAGCGACTGTCGCCACATAAACATTTGTAATAACTACAGAATGATTCATGCTTAGCGACTTAATTAAGGATAAGGATATGGCCATTCTAAGCACATTTATAATCAATAAACGAGCGTGGAGTCATTTCACTGAAGCCCATATATTGTTGTTCTAAGCAGATGTGAGTGTGTTGTTGATCATGTCTGATTGTCTCAGACAGAGCACAGTCCATTGCAGAGGCTCAGGCTGCTCATATCAGTTCGACACAATTCACTGTGGCATTTCTAATGACGCATGGCTTCTCTGTTATTCTTTCTGTCTCATTTCCGGCTCAACTTTTAATCTGGTGTCTGGCACTCCAGCACTGTGCTCAAAACAGCAAGGCAAATTTGTTAGAGGACAATTTGATAGGATAAATAGGATAGATTGAGTTCATAAGTTTATTTTCTTCTGTCACATTTTATATTTTGATCACCCATTTAGTGACATAATAATACTACTATACTAATAATAATAATAATAATAATATGAAAAAGTCATATGTACAAATATATATTGTTTTAAATGGATAAAGTTAGTTATTCTCTCTTAAATAAATAAATTATGCCCATTTCAGGTGTAAAGGTCTGGCCTAACGCCTTTTCAGACTGTTGATAGAAAACAACATATTTACTGAAACAAACTTCCATTCATTCTTTATATTATTCAAGAACATTGTAAAAATAAAACAAATAAACATATTATATTGAGGTTTCACTGTGAGGGATTATACCGTATGAAGGGATTACCTGCCCATTGGCAATATGGAAGATATACTTTAGCCTAATCCTTCTTAATCCGCATTATGGTTTTCATTAGTGTTTGATATCTCAGGGTCCCTGTTGTGTTTGCATAAATCAATTAGCCGAACAGAACTGTCTTAAGTAACAGTGAGGTAATGCACTGATAAGATACTTATTATCAGCAGCCTAATGGGGCTTGGTAGTCACAGGAGGATTTAAAGTGACCAGGTCAAAGAGATGATGGGAAAACTCTGAAATATGTCACAGCAGTTTAGAACCAGTTTCCTTGGGTTTAATGAAGGCGCAGTTCTGATCCAGGATGTGGCAGTTGTTAGTGCTCTTGTTTTTATTGTAGCTGTTGCACATGTCGGAATCACATTATTTTCAGTTCATCATGTTGTCCTTATCGTCTGTGCTACTGCAAATAAAACGTGCAATTTATTTACAGTGACAAATACTTTTATTATCAACTAGAACTATTCCCCAGATGCCATTCATCACACCATGGGGAAAATGAAGCATTTTCCATTTTCCAGCTCCAAGTCCAGCACATGGAGAGCTAATCGATGTTTGTTTATGTACTGTTCTTATTTCTTTATACCACATTTTGCAGTACGTCTTTCCAAGGAATAGTCTTATAGCCATACAAACAAATGCATTAATTTGTTCATTGTGGACATAGTTTTTGTTGCTGTGTGAGTAAAACCTAAACCCACTTCTCTGATCTCCCATCGTCAGCCCCTCCACACACAACACACTTTGATTAAATATGGCGTGAAATCACTTGAAGGTGTGGCTGTTTTGGTGTTATTTTTCTTCCTCTGTTTCTATTTTGACAATCAATGTGCGATTGTGTTAACAGATGCTCTTCAGTCATCCTAATTGCTTTCACTGACGTGTTAATTAAAACTGCAAAACAATTTTACTCCTCTTTCCTGACTTATGTTATTTAACTAGTTATGTTTATTACACTCCCCTCACAATATATTAATAAGAGAACAGTGATTACCACGCGGGATATATTTTCCCACATGACCATGTCCTTGATACCTGGGACAGCAGTGAATGAATGGAAGAGCTTTGGCCCACATGGCTGGAGATAAAATACAAGCTCAGAGTACATATTATAATAACATTGCTGTCAGTTTCAATAGATCCTGGATTTTAAAGGAAAAGTATGTTATCATCTCTGAAAGTAAAGAGTAAAAAGCACATGTAAACAGAAAGTATAACTCATAATCTTCCTGCCGCAGACCTGCGTGCGTCATTCCTTTTGGAAAGTGGGTTGTGCCAAATTAGCCTATATTTAGTTGGCTAATAATAAGCTATTGAAGTGTCAGTGGACTTTTTGGCTCCAGCATTCCTTTCAGCTCTCAGTGCTGCTTAAAAGACACTTTTTTACACAGTTAAAATTCACAGATACTGTACAGTTTTTCAGCTAAAAGAACATAGGGGAATAATACATCTGCGTTAAAGTCAAGTAATTAAATATTCCTTTATCCACTGTGGTCCGGATAAGAGCTTAGTGATAATTGTAACCCATTTATTTGAAACAGGGCATGAATGGACTTCCTCATGTACAAATGAATTGTAATTATACTGAAGATTAATGAGCCACTAGTTCTGCTTAATACTGAGGTGAGTGTTTGAACTCTTGGCCTGATTGCAAAGGACATCCGCCCTGGGCCCAACCGGTAAAAGTGAAAAGGGGAATTTATATATAGTCTAACACAATATCCCAGTAATAAGAGGTCTCACTTTATAATTCAACCATGTTAGCATAAGTTCTCCTTCAGGCGTGTGTGTATATAAAAAGCTAACTGTATCTAAAGGTATTATCTTTCAGATGTGTCGCTAATGTGTTTTCAAAGCAAAACCTGTGCATTCAATTGTCAAAAGAAATTTCCATCCAAATACCCTACGTTACATAACAACACCAGATTAGGTTTTCTGCTCTTTCTGCAGGTTCCAAGTATCTCCAGAGTTTAATTACATTTTATGAACTTATACTGACCTTATTCCGCCTCAGCCCCTTTTGCCTCTGAATGCTACTAAACCGCACTTCTGGTTAATCGGGAATCCCATTCATTTAAAAGAAACATGGCATTAAGTACGCTGATTTGTGGAAATGTTCAATGTTCATGTGCACCAACCTCAAGAACACAGTACCTACCCCACCTTTCGAGCACGTGAGACGGAAAATCCATCATCTTTTCAAAATTGTCTGACAAATATGATAACATAAAGCTGTAGGAGCATCGAGCAGACCTCCTGCTTAAACATCACGTAGCAGATAGCTCGAGCTAACAGAATAAGATTGAGCACAAAGGGACAGGTGGAGAATAGATTGTGCAAAGGAAAGCATTTGACCTTCAGGTGCAGGGGAAGTTAAACTGCTATTTTATCCATAATCCATTTGTTTGCACTCCAATCTCAGCCATAAGTGAGTTCGGGTGGAGGGGTGGAATCCTCTCCAGCTGTGTCCTTCGAGCTCACAGGGCAGACCCACATGTGACCGCAGAGGGGCGCCTACTGTTGCACTACACCGACAGGAAGTTTCGATCTTAGTGTTGCTTTCATCTGCTTAGTGTGTCGGCATACTTTCAGTCTCACACAGCAAAGCGTACACCTTCTCGCCGAAAATATAGTTTAGTGCACTTGAAAATATGACATTTATCCAGGTCACAATGGTGGTTTTCATCACTCCAAAGTTGAGATGGGGTCAGTAATTGCGTCGAGGCTATCAGAGATCCCCGTTGGTGCAAGCTATTTGGGGCCATGCGGAGATGCTGCACTTGTAAATATCTTCCAGGCCGACTTCCTGGATTTTGCCCAACCACAATATCATGGCTCATACAGCAAAAGCAAACCCCAGGTGTGAAATAGAGAGGGCCCCAGCTGCCTCACACCAGCTCTAATGAGAGTCCAGATGAAATGAAAGAGACCCAAGAGTGCACACAAATCAATATGCACCACCACACCTCAACAGGGAGGGCTTGTTGCCATTTGCCAATTATTCTTCTCTTTATTCTCACAATTTAATGTTTTTACAGCCACTAGCAAAATATTTAAACTAAATAATACCTCCTTTCAATAAGCAATGCACTTAATATAATTTAGAGAATAATAAGAGTGAGAGACAGAGCGCATGCCTCACTGAATATGACAGCTTTAAAGGTCCTGCATTACACAAACATTATAACATCGATCGTGTGCAAGAGAGCCGTGATCACAGCTGTCAACTGAAGAGCAAACTCACCCAGACTATTTAGTGTCTTGCCCAATAGCACAACAATATATACTCAGAAGCTGCATTCATTAGCTACATGTTTTGAAAGTGTTTTTAGGAAATTCTTGGAGCTCATTTGACAGAGCCTGATAAATGTGCTGTTATGACTTCAGGTGCAGTTTCAGTGCGTAGTACCCGCTGAGAAGAATGTCAGGAGTTCTATTACCATTTAAACATATTCATTCAAGAGATCTGCCGCAGACTGCTCTGGGTCTGGTGGTGATGAATGTTGTGCTACTTAAAAAAAGTCCTACCTCAGTTATTTGTGTTTGAACAATGCTGAGCCTGTGTTACTTCTCCTTGACATTTCAGAACAGATTTCAAAGTTTGACACTATTTATATCTGCCTCTACAAGCACAAGTAGGAGTTTTGTTATTGTAAACTGAATCTTACCGTGTATTTGATATTCTGAATCCCAAAATTCCTCCCAAAATCTTGACCAACTTGTATTTTTTCCACTATTTTTCAAAGAATTGTTTTGATCACAGATTCAGACATCACTATAAAATATATTGATCTCTTTTTTTTTTTTTTTGCACGTGTTTATTTAGATGTGTCATTTCCATTTAACAACATGAACAAGGAACATACAAGGCACATAGACATAATGATAGTAAAGGTGGTATGAAAAAAAAAAAAAAAGAATAAATAAAAATTAGTAAATAAATAAATACAAAAAAAAAATAAAAATTAATTAATAAAAAGTGGTATTAGTAGTTAAAATAATGATAATAGTAGTAAAATATAAATAAAAGACAATAAGGAAGAGGGGGTCAGACCAAAAAAAATAATTAAATATAAATAAATAAATCATGCAAAATAATTAAACAGTATAATTTACCCAACCATCAACAGATATATTGTTATTCACCAGAAATTTGTAGAATATTGTCCATATTTCCCAAAACTTGTCAAGTTTGTTTTTTTGTAGAATAGCTTATCTGTTCCAATGCCAGAGAGAGTCATTCCTTTCAACCATTGAGAAGAAGTACAAGGAATATCTGATTTCCACAATGTAGCTATACAACGTTTGGCTTCCAGAAAACAAATATTCAGCAAAGATACCATTATTTATTTTATAAATCTACTGAATAAACATTCAACAGGTGCATTTTAGGATTAAGATTAATAGGGATGTCCTTACCCATAATTTTACTAACAGTGTTCAAAATATTACCCCAAAATGACAATATGAGGGGACATTCCCACATACAATGAAACAGGGTACCTTTTTGGTCTTTACATTTCAAGCACGTGTCTGGTATACTGGGATTAAATAAGTTTAGTTTAACAGGTATTATGTCCATCTATTTATTCATCAATTTTGCAACAGCTTTGAGTTTGTATTTATGGACTGAGTCTGCGCTAACTGACATGCTTTTGTCCATTCCTCATCAGTTATGTAGTCTTGTAAATCTGTTTTCCAAGCTCTGCAAAAAACACAGCGATATTGATCTTTTTTTATTGCAGTATTAACTGTTTAAAGCTCATGAGTCTGAGTCACAGAGTGGACCTTGTGGACATAAGAGCCTCTGAACTCAAACCACTGTGGATGGAGGTTTTATATTGTGCTTTACTGTGTCCAGAGCCTGCGGCCGACCTGCTGAAGTGACCGTTTGTTTGCACTTACCTCCAGCACAAAGACACAGAGGCTGGTCATCTGTTCCCTGGGGCTCCCACCTTTGAGAGATCACATCCATCCTACAGCACATGTAGTCTAGTTATGTCTGGGAGAGTAATCTACTGCTGTCAAGAGCTCACAACACACAGCTCAGCAAAAAGAGTGGGAGAAAACATAAATAGTAAGTGGAATAAAGTTACAATTTTAAAGTTCATGTATCTTGTTCTGTGTGGGACTTCTGTGCTATAGTCACAGTTCGTCTATAATGGACACCAGTAACAGCATATATAAAAATAATAAAAGCATAATAGTTTCAAACGTGGAATAATTACGCTACTACTATTTCTTGTCAGTGGAGCATCTCAAGGCTGTTGCTGCAGGGGACACCCAGGAAAGAGGCACATGGTGTCAAAATAAACTTCTGATGCCCTTTTAAAACTTTATCTAAAAACAGGACAGTCACAAAAAACAGCGTGCGTCCCCTCCAGGACCTCTGAGGATGAGTCATGATGGACTATGAAAAGTTTCTTGTTAGAGGGAAGAATTATAATACACTTTACTACATCAAATATAAATTTTACAAGGACAACTTAAAAAGTAAAAGGTGCATGGTGTGCAGAAACCAGAACTTGGCTGATAAGTGGCCTGATTTATGCAAGTATCGTCCCAGGCTTGCATTGGTGTACATGGCATCAGGACACTCTGAGGCCAAAGGAAAATTGTTGACCCTGTATGATCTGAGCATGAAGATAGAAGCCCACAGGATCTCATCTCTGCTGTTTGTGTGATCCTACGGCCTGTCTGCTGTGGTCATGAACTGTGGGTCGGGACTGAACAAACGAGACCCCGCATAAAAATGCCAAAATAGCTTTCCTCTGCTTGGTGGAAGAACAATGCCATCCAGGAGGAGCTCGGAGTAGAGGTGCTTCTCCTCCACATCGAGAGAAAACAGCTCCTCCTAGATACCTCTCTGGACGCCTCCCTGGAGAGGTTAAGTCCCTCCTGGTGCCCCAAGAAATACGTAAACCAGGCTGGAGAGGGAATATCTCTCTGTTTCCTCCCCAAAGGAACAAAAGTAAGTGTCTGTGGCGAGGTAAACTGAAAGTCCCTTTTTGGACAGCTTTTTAGTTTTATCAGCATGCCTGGTCTGCTGTTCTGTTGAAAATGTGCACACTTTTTACATACTTTCATCCAACTATAAACTTACATTGTCTATGCTGCTCACACTTCACTTACCTTGTCCTGGGATGTGTTTCATGCAGCCCTACAGCTCAGTACACATCACTTCACTGGACTTACAGTTTCAAATAAGATGTAATTAGTGTAGAATATGCCAGTGGCTGAGGGAGGAGGGTAAAGCAGATGTTTGGAGGGGTGAGGCTAATTGTACTGGTTAAGTGAAGATTAATGGATGTTTTCCCAAATGAGTTTGTATAATCATGATGTGTCCCCATGTGCACCGAGCTGATGTGTCAATTCAAATGTTTAATATAGATTAATTAGGCAACACACCTGCCCAAAATTCAGAGCTAGATATAGAGCTATAAACATGCATTAAACAGATACCAAACTTTTCAAATGGCATTTTTAAAAGGAAAGCCCAGCTCATTTCAAACGGTGCACAATTCTATACCAAAAATGACATTCTGTATGCCCGAGCAGCTTCAAGTATACAGCCTCTGAAATCCCATTTTCTGTAAGTGAATCGGGATAATCCCAGACGAAATGACAGAATAAGTCTGGACATGCATGGATTTAATCTCCTTATCTGCCCACAAAAGGAGGCGACTGCTGGTGTCAGATCTGACCAATCACCTCTGTGTGTCATTTATCAAACACTATTGTCTTGCCTTGACAGGAGCAGGATCAAGTGTAAGATAGTTTTTGCTTGTGCGCATCACTCAACAAGATAGCATCAGCCTTGTTATGATATGCCACTATTTCTCTGGAGAAAAAGTAATAACACTTACCATCAAAGATTTTATGATCCTTCAATGTCTTCATCTGCAAAACACATTTTCTACACAAGATAAAATCACAATGCAATCGTTTTCAAGAGGATTTCCCTGCTGAGTAAATCTGATTACAATTCTTTAACTCCGGTGGACGGTATTGGATGGGCTTCTCTTCATATCTGGCCTTTTAGCGTTCCGACATTTCACCAGAAAGATATAGAGACAGCTATGATAAACGCAAATATCCTCCTAAACAGTAAAGCAAACATTTTCAAAATAGTTGTATCTTTGAAGTGTCAAATGTGTTTTATAAAAATAGATATACAGTGACAGAGGAGCAGCTCAGCCAGATTAATTCAAATGAGCCTATATCATTTGAAGACAGCAGATGAAATAGCTGCCATGGATAATTACAACCAATTTTTAGATTGAAAATGAAACAAATCAGTTGTGTGTATTTGCCCTTATACTATGCACATTATGTAAAATATAAGTGTGCAGATGACTGATTTAATGTTTATGAATTATAGTTGCAATAGGAAAGGCATCTGGCTGCGTCTTCATTAATTATTAACGGTCCTATGTTACAAAAATAACACAGTGAGCTTGAAGCCATGATAGAATGTTGTTACCTCCTCAAAGCTGGAGCGGTGTTTTGTTTCATTCACACATGTCTGAGTAATCCTTTTTTATTAGTCTGTCTACATCTCCAAAGCTCAAAATGCTCTGTTCCACCTTGTGATGTCATGTAGTGGTAGTTTTCAAGTTAACAGCTAAATTTGACCTTTTGTTCCGTAGAGACTGCCAATTCGAGGACTGGAATTATCCAAATGATTCTAGTGAAGGTGATACATTCTCTGTATCTTCTTTTCTCAGTTATGAATGACTAGTACTAGCATTCTCCTGTGCTGTCCCCACCTAAACCCCTCTAAAGTCACAGAAATATCACACACACACACACACACACACACACACACACAGACTTGTCATATACAATCGGAAATAGCTGTTACATCTACAAACCATATTATGTCTTGGTAAGTCTTATTATGTCTTATTGCCACTTGTCACTACTGTATGCGACTGGTTTCTATGTTTGTCTGTCTTGCATAAAAAAAAAATTAAAAAAAAATCCAGTCCCAAAACAGTAGTACATGACAAGTGCTAATGTGCGTAATTTTTCAACTTCATAATTACACCAAACACGGGACAGCATCTGCAGCAGAGGCCAGATGGTGTCGCCTCAAACGCTGCACCATCACAGGCGCTGACACTGAATCAAGTCCCTGTCTGTTTGTAATTCACTGGAGCTTCAATAATGTGTTACTTGGAGAGCAAAAGTTCATCAACTCAATCTATACATCATTCAGTGGTGTGAATTTTGGCACAAACTCTCAACTTGTCAATGCGAAATCCAGTCGTGTCGAGCAACACGCCGACGTTTGTGGAATCAAAATAGGGCAAATTTGCTAAGGTGGAAGAGAAAGAAGAATTTTGATCATCGTCCTATCTACCCGACAATTATTTTTGTGTATGCATTTTTGCCCAACTGCACCCTGGAAAAAGGCAAGTCCAGTTTATTTGTATAGCACAATTCATACACAAAGTGATTTAGAGAGTAAAAAATACATTAAAATCACAATACAAACAAATCAAAACATAAATGATCATCATAAAATTAAAGTAAAAGAGAAGAGTGCAGAATAAAAACCTTTCAGTCATATGCCACAGCTAAACAGAACAGTTTTGAGCCTGGGCACAGAAACACTATCTGTGCATGGGCTCCATCTGATCCCTTCACTATTTTCATCTGAATTACATCAACTGCCTCACCTGAAGGACCACTCAAGTGTTAAATGATTAGACATTAACATATGCCCATTTCCTGTATTTCTCTGCATCATCAGAGCAGCCCCTTGTCTCCCATAATAGTGTTTTCTATTCACACACACATCCACAAGGGGGCACTCACTTTGCCGTGCGCTAATCCATTTGTGTCACGTCTCTGGAATAATCCAATCGGTTGAAGGACCCTCGGTGGCCCTGGAGACAAAGCAGGTACAGACTTTTCATTTGTTCTTGATCTCCTCTGCCCTCACATAGATTTGGAGTGATCATCAAATCATCAGCGTCGTATTTCAGTTATTCATATTTGTTCGCTTTTGATCAGTACTGAGGCAGATAAACATGGACTCTGACACATTTGACACTACTGAAACTACTGCTACTTTGCTACTCCGTAATGCAAACATTATCTACTCTCTGGCAGGAGTAACTTAATTCAGACCCTTTAACCCAGGAGTCTTTGTTCACGCTTCATTAAGGCCAAAGTCTAGAGTTACTTCTTTGAATAACTTTGCGATTGAGAGACACATAGTGGAAGTAGACACTCTGGGAAGACATTTTGAATCATACAATGTCTCAAATGCATTCGAAAACAGCACATGGAGTCCCACCACGCTCCGAGTGATAAGAGTGAATGTGAACTCATCCTCCCCATTGAGATTCTCATGACCGCAGCAGCCCTTCTACCACAGTGACTGATGATGGCTGACTCTGTGTTCTGACTTTAGGTCCGGTTCTGAATGAGGCCTGGGAAACGCTGATGGAGAGAAGCTTTGTGCGCTCAGATGACTTTTATGTGATGCCGCTGGAGCCATGACCATGGACTCTGTAACTTTTATTGGTAATATAAAAGAGATCCTTCATTTTTATTTTTTTAAAATATATTTTCTCTTGATTTAATTTTTTTTTAATTTATTTAGAGCTTGAAGAATTATATAACCAAAATGAGATTAAACTAACTGTACATAAAGTTACCAGGAATTTGTTACAAGATGGCTCAGTGGCGCCCTCTTCAAAATAATCAAAATGATCAACTTATAATGCCTATACTTGTCTGTGTAATCCCTCAGTCGTCCAGGTCTGATCTATAGCAAAAGATGAAGTTTAAATCTGTCAACTGGACAAATCGTTGTACGAGTGAAGATGTCTCACTGCTCATCCAAGCCGCTTCTTCAGTTCTTCAGTTCAGAACTGAAAAAGCATTCAGAACTGAAGAAGCTTCACTCGTACACTTACAACAGTGTTTTTCCTACTAGTGTGGTGTAATGCCGTCATTGGTTTTGCATCAGAAATTGTGTTCTAGCTTACACCATGGGTACAACAGCATGGTAAAGTAGGCACAAAGTGGATGATTTTTATTATTTTTTAGCATCTGTCAAAAAAATCACATTTTTAAAAGGTATTTCAAATTTTTACTTTGGCTGAATCGTATGAATATAGTAGTGAGTGAAACAGCCATGGTTAAAAGTAAGGTCAAATTGTTGCAGGTGACAAAAGAAACAATTAGAAAGTTTCAATACGTATTCACCGTATCAACATTTTTTTCCTGTTCAGAACTGAAGAAGCGGCTTGGATGAGCAGCGAAACATCTTCACTCTTACAACGATTTGTCCAGTTGACAGATTTAAACTTGATCTTTTGCAATGCCTATACATGTTTAAATCAGAGAACCAAGAGAAAATCGGGAAATGAGAGTACTCAATGCCGTACAAAGACCTTCAACGAGAAAAATTACTGTAGAAGAATGGGAGTCGTAGCTCATGATATTGACATCCGAACATTCCAACAAACAGGGTCATCCTATGGGAACCCTCACATGGGCACAGGAAGAAAGGGAAACCGATCGAAACCTACAATGTCTCGCTGAAAACTGAGGGAGAACAGATACAGTATAACTAGAGTGAAAGACCTAAGTAAGTAAGTGTACTCAAGGAAATCCAATTACTAGATGAAATCAGAGTATTTGAGTTGATAAGACCCAAATGAAGTTAAAAATCAGAGTAACAATTCCCTAGTCGCATACTCTCTTTTATGCTTGCTGCATCAGGAAAAGACCACTGCAATAATCCATTCTTAACATGACTAACTCGCAGGGATTTAACAGTGCGTCACTTTTGCAAGATTCTTAGTGATGTGCGATTTCACTCTTTGAATTTTGTCTTTAGATGGAAGACAAATTGAACCTATCAAACCTGCATTTTAAGTTGTTCACTTCATGTTTTGAATGCTGTATTAGGCTTGTTCAGATAAGCCAGTAGTGAAATTAAATTCTAATGAAGCCGGTGAATACTTAATGTCTTTCCTGCTGTGACAACAAGACTCAGGATTAAAGGCTGCTGTCTCTACAAAGGGGGAAAAAAATGTTGATACGGTGAAAACGTATTGAAACTTTCTAATTGTCTCTTTTGTCACCTGCAACAATTTGAACTTACTTTTAACCATGGCTGTTTCCCTCACTACGATATTCATATGATTCAGCCAAAGTTAAATTTGAAATTCCTTTTAAAAATGTGATTTCTTTGGCAGATGCTTAAAAAAAATGTCTAAAAGAAGCTGGAGGGAATAAAAATCATCCATTTTGTCCCTACTTTACCATGCTGTTGTACCCACGGTGTAAGTTAGAACACAATTTCTGATGCAAAACCAAAGACGGTATTACACTACACTAGTGGGGGAAAACACTGTTGTAATGTTTGTCGACTTGAGTGACAGGCCAGAATTGATTTTATTTTGACAATGAGATGTGGATAAACAGAATCAGGGGCCATTTTGGCTCAAAGTCACATACAAACACGATGGTGATGCGTGCCTCTCCACTTTGACTTTACTTTCGTCTTTGGTAAAGTCAGAGTGTGGAGAACCCTCCAGCTGTGAAGGTTCTCCGTATAAAACAACAAGAGGCTGTTGGTTTGTTTGACTAACACACCGACATCCTCAACAAAACAGTCAGACCTAAACATCTAGTGCACTTGTCTCGTATTTTGTAATTTAATGAGCTTAAGGCTAAGATACATTTAATCGTCCCTATAGGAAATCTGTCATCTACATTTGACCCATCCCACTGGGGCAGTAGCTCCGTCGGTCATTAGTCAGAGTTTGTCCACTAATCCGAAGCTTGATGGTTTGAATCCCACTCTCGACATAAACATCATTGGTAGAGTGGTCAAATCCACTGACCCACAGCTCCCTCAGATAAATGCTGCTGTTGTGTCCTTGGGCAAGACACTTAACCCACCTACCCCCAGTTTTGTGTTGATATCGTAAATTATGACTGATAAAAACGCTTTGGGATAATACACTTCTTATTAATTTCCAAATCTTGAGCTCGGTTTGGCCAGGACAAACTTAAATGGAGGATTTTACATGTTTTGGGTTGATATCGTAAATATACTGATAAAAACATAGTGTCCTTAATAGTGTCCTTAGTTCCCAAACACTTATTGATTGTTGTTAAAAGGAAAGGTGATGTAACACAGTGTTGCAGACATCAAATTGAAAATGAGTGAACATTTGCATAAAAACAATAAAGTTTATCAGTTTGAACATTAAATATCATATCTTTGTGGTTTATTCAGTTCAATATAGGTTGAAAAGTATTTGCATCATTGTATTCTGTATTTTTTTTTTTTTTTACACAGCATCCCAACTTCATTGAAATTGGAGTTGTACCTCTGGAAGAGTAGCTACAGATGATCCAAATCCATTTCAGCTGTAACAAAAAAAAATGTGTTGGAGCAGACGAGAACATGGAACCAAGAAGTGGCAGGCAGACATGGTAAGCCCATAAGTAAGCTGTAAGGAGTTAGAAGATATCAAATTAAGCTGGTGTTAGCAAGTGGCTTTATCCATCACAGTGGTATCCAGCTCCCAGCAGTAGCTAAAGTGATGCTGTGAGAGCTACTTCAAGTTTCCTACTTTGTCTGGTTAGAAAATAAAACTAAAACACCTCTGGTTGACCTTGGACTTTCATTGACTTCCATATCTTTTCACCATTAACTGATCACAGACATTTATGTGGGGATACAAGCTTTTCTTAAAACTATTATTAGCACATTTACTCATGGTTTAATAAATGGTAAGTCAAGGACTGTCGTAACGTATCAGGCAGGCGGGACCAAGAGATGCAGTACACGAGGAAAGGTTTACAGTGTTTATTTACAGTTAGTGAAATAAGTGCAAGCAATAAAGGTAGATCCGACGATGAGTGGGGAGCGGGGTGTGAGCCAGGGTCCAGGAGCGTGACGTGGTAGTGCAGAGACGAAGACGAGGCAGACAATACCGGAGCAGGGAGCAGGGTGCGAGCCAGGGTCCAGTGACATGAAGTACAGGGATGAAGACGAGGCAGACAATACCGGAGCGGGGGAGGCAGGGTCAGGAGCAGAGCCAGAGGCGAGAGAGCTGAGTCGGTCCAGGGAGCAGGATCTGAAGCGTAGCAAAAGTCCGATGAGCAAGGTAACAACAGGCAAAAACATGAGCAAGGTCTAGCAAGAATATTCACGTTGACACGCGGACGATGTGGCCCCGAATGTAGAATCCTGGCTCCTCTTATCCCCAGCAGGAGTAATTGATGAGATGATTGTCTCCAGGTGAGCACTGGAGGAGCCAGGAACCAGGAATCCAGGAATATTTTTCACATAAAACTTTTAATTTCATGGATGTTCTTTGTAGACCACTGGAAAAAAAAGTTTTAATTTTTAATGGAAAAAGTATGCAGCAGTTTTTGAAATACAGTACAGTATTCATTTTCTCATGTGCGTACTGAAGATGGGTGCAAAATCCTTTTACAAAAGCAGCTTCAGGTGTGACACTATTGAGAACAAACTGTACCTTCTGTTTTATTTACACTACACTCTTGTCATATCCCGTGGGACTAATTTTCTTCCAATTTCCCGTCTATCTCTCTAAACAGCAGATGTTGCGCATGTGTTACCGCTTTACATTTTGATTTCAGGCAAAAGGTCTGGCACAGAAAGAGACAGGAGAGAGACAGGAACTAAGACTTGTACTTCTAAAGAAACATCCTGGTTCTATTCAGCAATATGCAAATTGTCCCAAATTGAATTCTCTCATCCATGAATGCGACTCAATCAATAATTCAGTTTTGATCTCACTCAGCGTGCTCTAACTAGACCCATAGAAAAACTGGCGCCTCACCAAATCTGTTGTGTTTCTTGCCTTAGTAAATAAGAAAATACAGTGAGCTCAAGGTGAGGTTCTTTTTTTTTTTCCCCCTCTGCGCTGTCTGCCAGGAGGCTTTAGCGGTTACTGAGGTTTTTCCATTCAGATCTTGCCTCAGTCTGGTGTCATTGAGAAGAAATATTCTGAAATTAAAACTCAGGTTTGTGTAACAGAGTGTAAATGATTTGTCGTGTAACCTCGGCAACAGGCAGGTTTTGATCAAAGGCAGAAGGCAGGAAGAAATTCGGCTTCAATCCATAGGTTTCAGAGTCATGAAAATCTAGCACAGTTACCATTGCAAGTAACAATTAAAAACTAAATATTATATCTTTTGAATAGGCAAAAGTCTTTAGTATTTCACATATAAATCGCTAAAACCCATAGATTTCCAGTAGAGTGTTCCTAAAATATTGGTTGGTTTTCTACAAGTATGCAGTATTTAAGTTCAGTATGGTATTTCTTTTCATATGCTGGTAATTCCCTCAAGTTATGAAAGCTCAGATAGCTTTCATAACAAGATGAAGTATCACCTTTTCCAGAAAATCACCTCCCACAACATATACCTCCAGTATTTTTTTATTACTTTTATTTATTTTACTTTTTTATGTAAGAATCAATTTCAGTAAGTTTGAAACTATGACTCTGTTGCACCATGACTCCACTGCCAATTACTAGTTTCATCCCCATGTTTGTTAGGAATGGGGGTTTATAACACAATATTTATGCAGGTTCCAATCACGTTAAGATCTGCGGACTATTTGTTTTGCAGATCATAGGACATTAGTGACGCATGACAACATTACAAAGTAGACTCAGAGTGGTATCTGTTCTCTTTATCCCATACTGGAATATGCCATGGATCTGGTGCTTCAGTGATAGAGGGACCAGATTGCTAGTGAGAGCCATTTGAGTATGACCCTGTGATGTCAGCACTTTGCACCTTTGGGCCTTGTGAAGATTTGTGAGCTGTTGTTCGTATTAGCGCTGATCACATCACACAGCTCACTAGTCTAAATCTCTGGTTTCTTACTCCTCCGCTGCTCTTCCTACAATGTCAAGCGTAAAGGCCACGGCTATCTGCATTTTAAAAGGTGATTGGATCCAGTATTCATGAGAGCCTTGCATGCAGCTTAAGCCCAACACGTTTGTTTACTTATTTAAGACAGCATTGTGGATGGCAGTGCAAGGCGTGCATACAGATCATCACACAGTGCACAGAGGCATTTGCATTGTTAATGTGGGGCTCCTCTGGTTTCCCATGTGAAGAGCGAATAAACCACCAAATCATATCTACGCAACATTTGTCTCAACTTCGTCCAACCAGGATAAAAGTAGAGACTTCCAAAGTAAAAGAAAAATGGCCTCTCAATACATTTGTTTGAGCAGGCGTGTTCCGGCTCCCTGTTGTGTTCCTGGAATCACTTCAAAGATTGTCTCTTGCACAAACATTTGCAGCTTGAATAGACTTTTCTGATTAATATGCATAAACCGTGTGGCTGAAGACGTCCAGCAATATGAAAAGAGAACAGTTTTCTTCTGGATCGTCTTACAGTACGTGATTTAGCAAAAACAATTAACACTGTCAAACAAAACTAATTAGGTCGGCCATGTAGAGACAGAAACAAGCTTCCTCGCTAACTAGAAACAGCCTCAGATGCCATGTATTTGTAAGTGATCAAGTTCCACAGTTGGATTAACAGGGAATTAAACCTAATGATCTTGGACTCTTGCTCGGTAATTTTTAGTACACACAGGGCAAACAGGTGTCAGACAAGCATTTATCTCTTTTTCATGGGTGCCCTGTTAAAATACAGAAAAATACAAACTAAACAGATATTAAAAACAGGTGCATGTGTTGATGTTTATCACCAGATTATTAAAGTGCATTTGTGGCACCGCTGTATCCAGTTTTGCATGTCCTTGAAATGTATTCCATTTTTGAGCAAAATAACCAAAAGGGTTTTGTTTTTTTTTTTCCCTCTTTCAATTCTAGTGCCACCAGTTTTTAGACTTAGACCATCATTAGATCATGTATTAAAAGTTTCCATATCAAAGTTCAACAACCAAATGAGATATTCAGGTAGTCTATAAAGTAGTCCCTTATAAATATATTTCATACAGTGTACAGTTCTCTTCTGACATATAGCGATGGTCGACCTACTTTGTAGAGTGATGGGTTTTAAATCCATTTCCTGTTATGAGATGAAGAGCTGAGTGAAAAAGTGTCTAATAAAAAAGTTTCAAAATGAAATCTAAAAGTTTCAAAATGAAATATGCATGCATATTATACTGCCATAATCTAGTACAGAAAGAAAGGTTAATTAAACATTTTTTTTTTTTTGTAATTCATTAGGATGAAATATTTGTTTTGAACTGCTATATAGTTCTGAGATATGTATTTTAAAGGATACATTTTCGTCAAGCCAAGATATTGATAGATTGTGACTCTTCCATTCAATATACCATTCAGTGTATAACAAAATTGTAGCTTGCAAAAAAAAAAAAAAATCAAATCTATTTTAAAAATTGCCTGATCCGCTTAAATTGCAACCAATCAAAAATAAATATAGTAAAATAATAGTGGGCCCAAAATTGAGCCTTGGGGCGCCCCTTTGCTTAAAGTTAAAACTACAGCCTGAGTTCTCTTTGAAAGATATTTTTTTAACCAACCACATGTATCATTGTGATATCCAATATGCTTCAGGTGTTTCAAGAGGATTTTATGATCTACTGAATCAAAAGCTTTAATTAAATCAATAAACAGTGCTACACAATCTAGTTTACTATCAAGGGCTGGGAAAATGTTATTTAAAACTTTTGTGGTTGCAGTCACAGTACTATGCCCTTTTCTGAAACCTGACTGACTTCAAAATCGAGCATTTATTTAAATAAATTGTAACTTGATTTGCAACAAAGTTTTCTAAAACTGTTCCCAGACAAGGTCATGTCAGAACATGTGTGACGTACATTTGTGGGCAGAGCACAGTACAAAATTTTACAGCATACCGGAGGATTTGAATAGGGCCCAGGAGAGATTGCTAAAATACTGAAACAGGCATGGATCACATCTAAAACCTCTTCAAGCATGTTTTTGATGAGGTAACAATGATGTAACATGGTAGAAAGCTAAAAAAAAATAAAAAAAAAATTGCATAATACCCCCTGTTTACTTCATTATTTGCGTATTTTGAATTAAGTCCTTCATAGTTCATAGTTTATTAAGGCTAATTTGTATTGACACTATTTATTATTTATGGTCAGTGACATGAGGGGTTAAAAGAAGCAAAAATGTTTTCTATAACGGACAGTAATACTTCATAAGAGCTTTAGAGCTTTACAGATAATTTCATTTTTCTCTAGTAACCCTTCCTCTGCTGGGGCACTCCCTGTTCCCCACTGGCACAGTTTTCTCAGTTCAAATCTCTCCTAATGGCTCTAAACCTTGTTTGGATGTCGACACATTCAGCTCCCTGCAGCCTGCATTTAGACCTGGGTTAATGGGAGATTCAGTGAAGCAGAGCAAACCAAACCCACCAGCTTTTCACAGATTTCCCTCAAACGCATCATCAGCAACACAGTTCAGCGACTGAGCAATGGAGACTGCAGAACACCACTGACATACAGAAATATCCAGTGTACACCTTCAAAGGAATGGCTTACTTATTGATAAGAGAAATGGAATATGTTTTGCTTATAGGTTAATAGAAAACGAAAAAGCTTTAGAGATAATCTGAGATAAGTAACTTTTGTGCAGTGTTAATAATAAACGTATACAGCGCAGCATGTGGAGATTAACCCTCATCCAACTGCCCCGACATCCCCATGTAGTGGCTAGCCAAAAGTGTATCCCAAAGTTAGTGAAATATCAAATATTTAAATGCATACACCCAAAAGAAAGTTACCGCTTATGATCTGCACTGAAGAGAAATATTTTTTCATTTTCCTTTTTGGAAATGACACCATTCGAGATCTAGATTACAGTATGATAGCTTACACCAAACTGGGCTGGAAAAGTCTTGGGAGAGGTATGCACTTTCATAATAGGCCACTGTACCCTCATTCACAACTTTCTGTTACCAAGGTGAAAGCAAGAGAAAAGCTAGAGATTGTAGACTGCATGTAGCTCTGTATGCATCAGTGCATAACGACTACAGATTCTGCACACGCTTTGCACAGTTTTATTATTCTGACCTATTTGTTTACACCTGAATCAATGACAACATCCCACTGACCTGCTGCATTGCCATCTATTAAAGCTAATTTCGTCTCAGCAGATTCAATGCTTAGTCCACCAGGCTCGTGGGTTCTGGATATTTCATGTATTTGTCTTATTAAATCCAGATCCACGTGGGATCGCCTGTGTTTTTTTAACAGAGAAGAACCTCCTCATTATATGTGACACTGTGCACTGACGCTAATGACTGTGTGGCTCCTAAAGCATCTCATTCATTACATTGGCTGTTGTCGGCCTGGTCTCTGTTGAGTTGGTGCTTCCATTTCAGAGTTCTGCACCAAATCCCACCTGGACTCTCTCAGCAGACAAAGAGGAATAGAAGCCAGTGTTGTACCCCAGAGCCCGGCTCTGGCTCCTTAGGTTTGTATTGGTAATGACTTCTGCTGACATGTGGATGGATGTGTAGTAGACTGTCCATAACCACAAACCCAAAGTGGTGCAGGAGACACAGGCATCAAAAGAACTGCAGCTCACTGGGCAGAGCAGAGCCAGTGTGAAGGCCTCAGTGTAGAGCAGTGAAGTAAACAAACATTATGGGCCTCCAGCAGACTCTGCCCAGGGCTATGTGCACCTGGGAAGGTGCCAGCAGCACACCCCCACGCCCACACTTCTATCTGCTCATGTATTCACACGGATCCAGGCAAGTGAGCAGAGGGGTTTGCATTTATGGACTAGCTGCTCTTTTTGCCTAACAGTTAATCTGAGTGTCTAGTGGAGCACAAAGAAAGCATAAAAGGGAGAATAATTTGTTGACAAAGGTTATTATTATTTATTTTTTTTTTTCAATTTAAACAGTCATAAATGGTACAAAAGTACAAAAATATTTATACGCAATGCATACATTTTTAAGGAAAATCTGCTCATTCTGCTATGTGGAACTGGTATGTAAATGATCAAAAACTGTATTGATAAACCAACTATTTTAACATAGAAATTCAAGCAGGTTAAAGTAGGTCCATGAGACTGACAATCAAGTTTATTCCGCACCATCCATCAGCCCTGGTTACCCTGTATTGCTCATCTGTCCAGGCAGTTTTAGGTTAGGTAACCTCTGTCTTTGCTTTAGTCCAAATAACTGTCACATTCCATATTTCATGACTCGGATGCACAGATCTAATTTTGTCCTTGCAGGCTTCCGTACAGCCCCATACCATTTATCTGCGGGTCACCGGTGAGCTGAGCACTAGAGATGGATGAAGTGGCAGCAGATGAAGGCTTGAAGAGCATGAGTTATGGGGGCAGTTGTCCGTAAAATCCTCTGGGCAGTAGACACAGACAACATGTTGAGACCTGGGTTAGGGTCCGTAAACTGCCTGAACAGACCATGAATACTAGTGTGAGAGACAGGAGCTCTGTTTACTGAACGCTACAGATTTACATCCTGCTTTGGTGATTGCGTGGTCACATTTGAACCACTTGTCAAAAAGATTGGATGTGATGACAAGGAAATGTGTGACGCAGATTTGCATATCAGCAATGGCAGCAATTTTCTCTTGCATTACCACACGACTCGCAAGGCCTTGTCAAAATGATGCAATTTGATATCAGGCCAATAGAACACCATGGGATCTTAGAAATAAAGGTAGACTGTTTGTGAGATGGGAATGAAAATCAAATTGCACTCAAACCTATGCCAAGTGAAATGTCAACAGGCTTGAGTGTGTTGCTGATGGCTTCCTAAATGATCATTTTGTGCATGCCCTGGATTTGCATTAGTGAGTCAGATGTTATGTTTTCAAGTAAATTTTTCAACATTTTAAATAAACCGTGGGGTACCTACCTTTTATTTTAAGGCTTGCCAGTTTCCATAGTGCACAGTGTACGCTGACAAAGAACAATATGCCATGATTAATGGTCTTATATTACGCAAAATGTATGGAGCTTTTAACCCTGTTAGAATGTTGTTACCTTATCAATAACATACCTGGAATTGTGTTTTGTTTGTTGTTTGTTTGTTTTGTTTGTTTGTTTGAGTAACCCTGAATTATTGGGCTGTCTGCATACTCACAGCTCAAAATGCTCTGTTCCATCTTGTGAAGTTAACCACTATCTTTTACATTTGTTCAGCAATTCCAGGGTTAAAATGATCACAATGATTCTGGTGAAGTTGTATGTAGTTTCAAAACACAGTGGAGTACTTCCTGTATTACCAAATGACATCACAAGGTGGCACAGAGTGTTTTCTGTTTGAGAGAAAAACTCAGTCTTAAATATGCAGGTTTGTCTGTTAAACATGTGTGAATGAAACAAAACACAACTCCAGGTATGTCTGCTTAATATAGTCCCTTTAAACATGATATCAGAAAATAGTATAATATGAGCCCTTTAAAAAGTAAAAAAACAAACAAACAATCCGTTAAACAATTAGCTTTAGCCATCGTAATTTGATACTTCACCTTTCATTGCATTTTACACAAACTTTACACCTGGTTTATTGACTGCAGCCACTGACCCATGGCACTTTTCTGACCTCAAACGATCATCAAATCACACTTGTTTTCATGATACTACACTCCGATAAGAGTACTGTATTAAAACGAGGGTCCGCCGTGTGGGGCCACCCTGCTTATACCTGGTGCTTTGATTTTCTGAAAACCTGCTACAGAAATCATGAAAAGTCAATACGGTGTGATGTAAGGTGAACAAAATCAATCCACTCACAATTACATCACAATCAGCAGCATCAAAATGCTCTGGCTGCAGTTCCTTCTAGATTTGAGTTGCAATGGAAAAATGCATTTAACTATTGACCTTATTCACTGCCACTACTTCCTGCATGCTTCTCCAGACATTACATAAGTAGAGATATATGTGCAGTCTTATGCTGTGTAAAGGGTTGCGTTCATTTCCAGTTCGTCATAGGCTAATCGAATTACCATGCTCATGTTTAATATTTGTATGGGTAATTTGTGATAAGGCTTCTCGTGAGATACAAACTCGACTGAGGCAAAGACACAACCGCCTGTTAAACCCACGCTAATCCTGTGATGTGGTTTGTACTGTCCAGGGAGAGAGAGCCCTGTCCACTCAAGTGAAAGTTTGCCTCTTAGACCCCAGACTGCACTGCCCCCTAGCAGTCACACACTAAACAACTAATGGAATGTGCAGCCCTCCAGTCTGAGAAGTTTAAGATTTTGAATACATTTAAATATATTACTCAGGCTGCAGACAGCTCTTGTGTCTCTTAGGAATATTTCATTCTGAATGTTTTGCCACAATGTTGCGCGTCTTATGTTTCATCACCTTTCTACAAGAATCCCAAAACTAAAAGTAGCCTAACCCAGTATCACATATGATCAGTGTCATTGTAAAGATGCAGTATGTAACATTTCTGTTGCCTACTGGTCTCGACGGTAGTGCTCATCAGTATGATTCTACACACATCTAGCTTTTATTCAATTCCAGATGTTTTTATAACTCGTAAAGAAGGAATAACTTGACAAACATTCATTTTTTACTATGAGCAGGGTCACCTCTCCAAAGATGTGACCTGTAAGAATGCCCTCATGGTGCTGCCTGCTTGTCTCATTGGAGTTAAATAAGTAAATAAGTTAGATGTGGTAAACCCTCTAACCCGGGGGTGTCCAAACTATGGCCAGGGAGCCAAATGCGGCCCTTTGCTCTAACCGTAAAGTTACACTGTGCATCTTTAAACCAAGATAATTAAATATACTCAAACTGCTAAAGGCAGCACATTTTCTCATCTAAATATTTCCCAAATTTGTCGCTGTTGCTCAAATACAGCACCCACACAAAATAATGACTACATCCCTTTAGAGATTAGTCTCATTATGCCAATTATGCTAATTAGCTAAACCCAAAGATCAAGTGGGAACATGGCAGCTGACGTGAGTTCTCCTCTGAGTCACTGTAGTCCTGCTGTGTTCCAGAGGCGGTGGTACAGGGCTGTAGTCCAGAGGAGAGGGTGGTCTTTTCCCCTAGAGAAACACTGTTCCCTTTTCCAGCCCATCAGTGGTGTGGGTTGCCCCGGGGAACAGTCAATAGCAAATGTCTAGGCACTTAGTCACAGTGTCAGCCGTCAGATAGTGCCGATTAGAGCTCACCTGGGCGTGCATGGCTGACAATGGTTGGACTGGGTACAGAGTGAAA
Organism: Periophthalmus modestus; assembly: GCA_019594935.1. Taxonomy (NCBI): domain Eukaryota; kingdom Metazoa; phylum Chordata; class Actinopteri; order Gobiiformes; family Gobiidae; genus Periophthalmus; species Periophthalmus modestus. The sequence continues at coordinate 9,029,586 of JAIEZT010000068.1, forward strand.
ATGCCTCATGTGTAGTCAGTGCTGCAGGTGAGTGTCACAGGGTCAATGCCAACAGGACGGTCAGATTGTAAATAAAAAGCAACACGATCATTATCATTGCCCCTGGCTCCAAAATCATGTCTCTGGAGATGAAAAACACAACAGTGTAATTAGTCTGCCCTGAATAACACAAAGAAGAATCTAAGTGATTTATGTTAAAGCTGCTCTAATCGGGGCTTAATATAAACAAAAGGACACCTGTGCACACGACCAGGGGACACAATATTAGCCCCAAGTTAGATCTGAGCTCTTTCTAAATGAATGTGCAGCCTAATGTTTTTCTATTCAAACTTTGATCTCTGTTTGAGCTGTTCAGTTTTCAGAAGCAGCAGAAGCTTCAATATGACTCAATATGTTACAGACCCAGTGGGGCTTACCCTCACGTGACCCCATACCCACACTCTCTCTGCCTCTCAGCTAATTAAACAGACATAAAGGTGCATGAGAGATGGAGGATTTATAGTGCAGGGTGTTACTATTCACGTTGTATGTATGTGTAACATTATGTCAACGCACCACAGTCTCAAGTGCTGTGAGCTGTATGACTAAGAGGTGAACTGAAAACAACAATATGAGGAATGGTTCAACGTGGTGGCTTTTATTGAGCTGTATGAATAATGCCCTGATATGACACATGGGTTAAGTGGGACCATTCTGATGAAGACCCAGTTATTGCATACATTTACTTTCACACAGAGACGTTAACCCACAAATGTATACATATGTATGACTACCTAACAATATGTATGTATGCCTCACAAAATGATTAACTGAACCAGTGGAAAACACTTGAAATAGAGACTTGTAAGAATGGCTCAGATGAAGTAAAGTCTACAGCATGAAAGAGATTGATGACTACTGACATGAAGAACTCCATGATTGCAGTAGTTTCAAACCCGGATGGTTTGACAATGCTATAAACTTTTGTGGTGGGTCATACAGTGTGCATGTGTGATAGTGTCTGTAAATAGTTTCCTTAGTGACAAAGGGGAATATTTAGAAATGGTTATGAATATAACTCAGGTGGAAGTCCTGTACTTTCTGGATGTGTTTTGATGGTATGTTTTGCAATAGGTGTGTGTGTGTGTGTGTGTGTGTGTGTGTGTGTGTGTGTGCGTGTGTGTGTGTGTGTGTGTGTGTGTGTGTGCGTGCGTGTGCGTGTGCATATGTGTGTGTATGGGCGTGTGTAGATATGCATGTATGGGTGCATGTGTGTGTGTATGGGTGAGTGAATGTGTGTATATGTGTGTAGGGGCATGTGTGTGTGTGCGTCTGCGTGTATGTGTGTGTGTACGGGTGCGTGTGTGTGTGCGTGCATAAAGCAGGGGCAGGTGCAACCGTCAGACCTCATCACTGAAGCCAGACTCTCATTTCGCTCTGCACTGAACAGCCTGAGTTGACATTTGGATATTTTGCCCTGTGTCACTCAGAGGTGTGTGAAATAAAATGGGAAACTAGCATATAAACCTTTCCCCTCATGTTTATATGTAACTATTTCAAACATAAAGTTTTACCTCATGACTATTTACAATAGTAAAAGTCTGTTGATTTTATTTGTTTTTCATTCACACTTGCCAGTGAATACCTCCTAATGCATTTGTTCAAAATGTTCTTGCTGAACCTTTTGTGAAAATGTTATTCCTTTTACCAGACTTTAAGCACTTGTGCTGATAACAATCATTTATATTGACATTTTAATTTCACGTCTGTTACTGTGAGCCTCCAGCAGGATTGCCAGATTTTCAGAGAACAAGTGAAGTGACTTTGAAAAAAAAAAAGCTCAAAACAAGTTGCCCCAGCCCCACAAAGATAAGATTATTAATAACATCAATTCAAAACAAAAGAAAACTGTCAAACTTTCCAAGCAATTTTCAAAAAAAAAAAAAAGTTGCTGTAAAGAAGCAGATTTTGCAACTATGTCCTCTGGGTCTTCCACATTCAAACAAACTTTCTGTCATTCCTTATCTCATACTACTATGACTTAGCTTTTAAAGTCACTTTTTGCAGGATTGTCAGACTTTTGAAAGCATACAGCCATCACTCATTCACTCTCTGCACTCTTGATAAATAAACATAGCCTCAGGCGCCCTGGGGCTGACTCACTGAGATGTGGCTGCCATTTTGTACCAACAGCGTCTCTGAATGCCACCATTCACACACGCAGGGGTTTGTCCGACTGTCGCGTTACATGGTCAGGGAACAAACCTCTGTCCCGCTGGATTTGGCTTTGTGTCAGCTGCATACTGATTAGACCCCTCCATCGCTCAGAGAAAAGAGAACAGCACATTTAGCAAAAACCTTCCATTTTGTCCATGTGAACAAACGTAGTGGATTTTTTTTGTGGGTCTTAGCCCTTATGTTGCCACTGGGAGTAAAAGGCTGGTGATTGGAGTGGCCAGAGTGAAGTGGGCAAGAACCTTTAAGATTGTTGAGGTATTTTGTAATTATCTGTTAGCTCAATGGGATTGTGAGGGAAAGATGAGATAATGTTCTGGATGAAGAAAAAAAATAGCAATATTTATTTTATTGTTAAGTTCCTTCTATCTGTTGATTGTAGTGGATTTCATTTTTATATATCGAGCCGTTCAGCCGGAGTCAAGGTTCCACAGGTTGAAGAAAAATCCTGATCAAGGGAAGCCTGCTTTAAAATCCCATTAGATTAGATAATGTTTATCAGACCAGGCCAGAGCCACTAAATGCTTTGGGAGGACTTACTTACTGCAGCTAAGGCTCAATTAAAGTGGATTGATTCTGGAGATGTGAATGTAAAGTCTGAGGTCCTAAGCACATGTTTACACTGACTTGTGAACTTAAGGCTTGTGAAACATGTTAACAGAGTCTGAGGTGGAAAATAATTCATTAAAATACTCAATAATGATAATAATAACTGTACTTTTTGAGTAGATTTTTAAACATGTTCTAATTCAAACATGTAGAGCTATATAACACATCACTGTCTGCAGTTTCTACACTATCGCTGTAACTGACCAGATCTCAGAAAAAAACAGATTCTGGTTTAAAATGACAAAATTAAGTTATACATAAATTATTGTTTTTTATATATAAAGCTGTGATCTAAAATACTTTTAAAATTGCGGGAAAAAGAAACTTATACCCTGAGCGGTATTTTTCATGTGTACTTTCTACCTTTACTTACAGTACAAACTTGGCATCAGTACTTGCACATGAAATTGAGTACATTATCCATGATTTGATGTTACGTTCCAGCTCGTTTTGGGACGGGGAAGTAACAAAAAACAACCAAGATGGAAAAATGGTAAAGAAGAAGTAATTTAATTAACAGGAATGGTAAGGGTAAACTAAACAAAAATAACCAACGGGTATCTTGCAAGGGTAAAAATAAAAACAAAGGTAAAGTTAACTAAAACACAAATTTTACTGTAACAAAACAAAATCTAGACGAGCAGACAAACAGTCAGTACTGATGACAAAGTGTCTCATCACAAAAAGTCACTACCCTGCAGTGACTTAAACAAAAGAGACTTTCATGAAATTTGCATACTGGCCACTCCAGGCCAGCAGCCCTGAACACGTGTCCCCTATCTTCTTAAATACTTGGGAGGTGGCTGAAGGAAGGCCCCTTGATCGTCCAGGCTGGAAAACAGTCCTCCAATAGCATCCAAGGGGTCCAACAGCCATGATTGTGGGGAAGGACGAAGACTCGGGGACGAACATAAGAAACATGAAGTATAATTACAAACAACAAAAGAACTTAAGGCCTAGGGCTGTAACACTTGAGTACAAATTTTCAGTAAACTCTTTCCACCACTGTAGTCCACTCTGCCTGATCTGATACACAAGCTTAAGCACCTTGGCGTTGGTCTTCGTTGCTGCGGTTTGTGTCTTGGCGTTGGCTTCGTTGCTTTGTGTCTTGGCGTTGGTCTTCGTTGCTGCGGTTTGTGTCTTGGCGTTGGTCTTCGTTGCTGCGGTTTGTGTCTTGGCGTTGGTGAGCACTTCCTGCCTGGTGAGGAGCAGCTCATAACAGTCTGCGATTGGACAGGTGCCTGAAGTGGAACTGTGCCGACTCTCTTCCCTTTGGGCTCCTCTGCAGTTTGATACGGAACATCAGACGTCAGCGGTGCGTGCACAGGCCAAACGCTGGGTACGAAAAATGCCCTGCCTCTCTCTGTTTCAGAAAGCCCTCTGTAAGAGCCTAAAACAAGAGTGCTTGTTAGTGTGGCTGCTCAAAGATTTCTGTCAGATTTGGAATGAAATGTCTTTCCTCTCCCACAGGCAAGCCTTAACATGTAACTGCTTTATACGGCTCTAATTTATAAAAAGCACACACAACTTTTGGAAAGCTCCAGGTTCAGCAGCCTTTTTATTCTTATCATAAAAAGACAAGCCTTCCTTTAAGACCTCGGGGGAGCACCTAGTTAGTTAACATCAACACAGAATTCTACTGCAAATACTTTTTTTTACTATGTCCCATTTTCAGTCTGCATGAATCATGGTTATATTTTTATCTGAATATCTCAATGGTGTGATCTCTGGTATCATTTAGTGATGTGACGTTCATGAACGAGTCGGCTCTTTAAAGTGAACGGCTGGAATAAGATCTCAGCTTTGAACAGAACCAAATCTTTTTCTTTCAAATTTTTATGCATTTTTATTCTGAATCAATCCAAGAATGTGACAAGACTGAGAGATTTGTGGACAAAAAACATATTTGTCATTATAATAATACAACAAATTATTATTGTAGTGCAATGTTTTACATTTTCATAATTTCAAAGGGTAAACACACTCCCACTCTCAGTTTGAATCATTTTAAACACATCTCAGCCTTGGTCATTTCACTCTGTGATTCATTTGTAGATAAAATGAGTTCTCACATTGGCTTCTGTCATATAAATAAATAGTAATAGAGCCAGTCTTCTGAACATCTCTTTGACATGAACTAATCCAAAAGATTGGGATCCCATAAAAGAGCGACTCACCACTAGTATAATTGCTAATCATTTTAAACACAAATGTAAAGCTTCAAAAGTACAGTTTTTTTTGGGTGGCATGTCATCTGCATGATTCTATGGAAATGGAAAGATAAAACCAGACTTTGGCGATAATCTCCTACACAATATTAAACACATCTTTGTGTAGGAGAATGTCCCAAAGGTGCAAAATTCCATGGAAGCAGGTATAGAGGCCCTCTCTGGGTCAGGTTTGTGGAGATGCAAGCTCACTCACACTAAGGATGTGTTTTCAGAGCAATTAACACAACCAAACTGAAAAAAAGTCTATTTCTATTCTATCTTCTATTCTATTTTTTTTCATGGAGGTTTTAAAAAGTAATGGACTGGAAATATAAGAAAACATTTTGAGACTTCCTTTTCACCAAATGTTTCTTTCTTTTGTGTCTGTTGTTAAAGTTGTGTCAAAACACATTAAATATGTATGGATGTTATTGCTTAAGCTTTAGCAATACCGTTTTATGACTGGGTTTTTGGCCCATCTGTGCGTTGCCATGACAGCATTCTGCAGCTCTGTGTCTGTATTTATGTATTTCAATCTCACAGCCTTCACTAATCATAATTATACATATTGCCCTGATACGAGGTCAAGCCAGAGCTCCATATGCACAGAGCAAAACAAGACCAAATCAAATAAATGTTATTTTCACAATGAGATAATCAGCCTCCCTGCAGCGCTGGTCTTTAACTGCTAATTGTTTGTGACTATGTAAACGGTGAAAGCAACAACTTTTTCACTCACATCAATTGTCATTAACTATATTTTGCAGAAGCCACTTTACAGGATGACAAACATTACATCGTTGGTCAGAAGATACAGAAAAGTTCTCAATAAACTGCAGGGTAAATCGTAAACAGAATGTAATCCACTTGTGATTAATGTCAATGAGAAACACAGCACCAAACTTTCAAACACAATGATAGAGAGAACAGAGGAGGGAATGGCTCCAGCCGCCTGTAATCCTCCAGATAAGGCAGAAAGCCCTGAAGCCAGTGAAGACGAGCTGTACAGATGGAGAAATAAGAGGGAGCAGAGGACAATGCTCCCAGAGACAAGAAAAATGAATTGAGTCCTTTTCACACCGAGCTGTTTATTGGCAATTATGGTTAAGTAGTTGAGCCGCCCTGAGTATCCGAGTGAGAGACACGGCTCCACTGCAGGAGGGGAGACACTGAAGGGTCAGGCTGGGATCTGTTCAAAACATCCTCAGCACCTGCATAGATCAGTGAAGATCTATGTAGTCTGCTCCCAGGGAAATGTAAGATGTGCTGTTTTAACTATGAACTCCCTGTGTCACATATCCTTTTGCTATCCTGTTGTGCAGAACGTTGTGACAGCCAGATTTCCAGTGCAATGTCACCCTACAGTGTTTTGTTTGTAAAAGAAATACATACATAAAAATATATATAACCATAAGTAATATTTTCAGGTGGACAAAATACCCTCTTTACATCTGTTAAAAGACATAGTTTGTGCAATTTTACTCTTGTTATATGTCCACTCAGTTCCTTGTTTGTACATTTTGTTCCCTGGCAAAGAATGCAGTACAAGTTTGAATCTTTTCATGATACGTGTGAGTTGATTATCATGTATTCATTGAGCAAACAGTTGTTTTGATTCCATTTTTTCCCCTATATTATTTGCCAGTGAGCTGCTCTCTCCCCTCACAATAGTGGACCTGATGCCATTGTCCTGCTCTGGATCACTGCCACAGACTGACACCTCCCGACAGAGCTGTCCATTCTCCAGCAGCCACTGTTCCGTCCACTGTTATGCTATTAAAGCACATTCCATCACACTTCGCCGGGACCAAAACACCAGTGAATCATCCTTGTGTGTGTGTGTGTGTGTATGTGGTGGGTTTCAACTCAATTTAAACTCTTTTACTTCATCACTATAGAGGATTATGGATGTAATTGTTCTGCAGTGAAATTATGCTCACACTTGCTAATTGGTATGAGAGACCCTTCACTGGGAATTGAAAGCCATACACACACATATAAGCTCGGGGCACGTTTCCTGGTTGGGGCGCTGTGTAAATGTACCAGTGCACTAAGTATGACTTCATGTCATTAGATGAGTTATTTAGTCCATTTATGTAGATTAAGCAGCCCAAAGTCTGCAGGTTCCCACTGAGAGGCTTTGATGAGGATGCATGTCTGGCTGCATAAATGAAACATATTTCTGTTGTTGTTTCCAATGCAAATTAAAAAGTGTGATCAATCAGTATCTTTTGGAATTTAAATTTAGCAGAGCTCCTGTTTGGTCAGGGCTTGCTGAGGAAGGAGGAGGGATATGTGTTTTACAACTCATTGTGAAATCAGCAATACTTAAAAGGAATAATATATATCTTGATATACAATTCCAGTTGTATCCAAATAAAAGTATTTTTTTTAACAGATCACTGTGCTGTTTAAACATCTTGACATGTTTCAGATTCCTTCTGCATCTTCAGAAGGATCATGTGATGTTACAGTGACGTGCCTCGCCTGCTGATTTACACAGGTTTAGTTTAGGGGAATAGTGCCATCTATTTTTGCGAAAAAAAAAAAAAAAAAAAAAATCCATCCATCCATCCATCCATCCATTTTCTTCCGCTTATCCGGGGCCGGGTCGCGGGGGCAGCAGTCTAAGCAGGGACTCCCAGACTTCCCTCACCCCAGACACGTCCTCCAGCTCCTCCGGTGGGACCCCAAGGCGTTCCCAGGCCATGCCCAGAAAAAAAAAATGTGATGGAGGACAAACACAAATGTTGGATTAAGGAGGCTATTGAGATCAGGGGCAGTGAACATGCAGATGGCGTTATTCCCCTAACGATACAGGTAACAGATTGGTGCCAAACTCTGTGTAAATTAGCTGACATGTCACTGTAGTGCACACACATCACATGACCCTTCTGAACAAGGATACAGAAGGCATCCAGAACAGAAGGCGCACCAGAATACTTCATCTGTTAAAAAAAAATGAAAATAATATTGGAAGATCTAAAGTACCTCTTTTTCCAGTTCCAGTTGTATTTTAGATGAGGGAAAACTTTGCAGTCTGGAAGAAGCATCCAATGATTTTACTCTGCCACTGTTCCTCTATTTCATAACAGAAAAAATCCAAATGCAATGAATGCAATGAGATCAATGTCATTTAGAGAACAGAATTACTGTCTGATTTAAATCCTTTCTGCCACAAGGCTCCATCAATTGTTCCTAAAGGCCATTTCTGTCACTCCATTCACACTCATACAGTAAAACATATGTGCATTTATGTTCATGTCAAATACCTAACAGTGGCTCTTGTTCAACTTGATCCCACAGATCTACCCTGGAGACCTGCTGCCTCCACTTTACCATTACCAGATGTAATGAAACTTATGACAGCCCATAACATGAAAGCCATTTGGCAGAAGCAGCACTGAAAAAATCTATAGAACTGAATGTATGCTGCGGAGATGCTCAGAGCAAAGAGAGAGGAAAATGCCAATATGACTTTGCATTTGGATCTATTCCACTGAATCATTATAACCACAAATGCACAGCTCCAGAGGCAGCACCCTGTGAGATTTATTAGCATAATAACATTACATTAACACTGTCACCTGAGACATTAATTAGCTGATTTTTTTTCTTTTGCTGTTGTGGTTGGAACTGTACTAGCCCACTCCTCGTGGCTTTTTGCTGACACCACAGACTTACAGAGCCACTCTCTTGAAATGCCACTTGAATACAAATGCCTGAGAGGGGTGACCATCTGCTTTAGGTAAATGAGTGCACTAAAGTTGTTTGCAAGCTTGATATATGTTTGTATTCATAGTAGGCTACTTCACTATAACCATCCAAGCAGAGAATTTATCAATTTAAGCTCATCTTTTGAACTCAAACTTTGTTTAACTTTGTGCATAATTTGCTGAAGTCGCCTGGTCGACAGCTCAGTGCACACTTTCTTGAAACAAAAAACATGGCTTAAAAGGTATTAGGTAAATTCTGGAGGTGATCTGCATGATTTCAAGGAAACAGAAAGTTAAAAGTATACTTTTGAACATTCTCCATGGAGATAGATTTTGTATGCCATACTGTGGAATATTTTTGCCACAGAAACAACATTTCCATGGAAACAAGCAGGTGGACTCCCTCCTCCAGATTAAATAAGAGTCAGGTTTGTGGAGTGCAATGAACAACCAAACATGCTTTTATTTAAGCATATTTTGCTTCTATTTTTACTGTTCACAGACTGGATCCAACTTAGGACATTTTGGATATTATTAAGCATTTCATATTTTGCCCTACCACACACACATAAAAATGAATCCTTTCAAATCAGGACTTCAACTGACCCAAGGCATACGATTGACTTTATACATTATGTCGGTAAAATCCCTCAGTCGCTCAGGTCGGTTCAGTTATGGAAAAATACAAGTTGATTTTATACTGGCATGCTGGGTTGTGGATCATCCATCCATCTTCTTCCGCTTATCCAGGACTCCCTTGGAAAAGAGACCTTTGCATCTCAATGGGACTTTTCCTGATTAAATAAATGTTAAATAAATAAATAAATTATCCGGTACCGGGTCACGGGGGCATGGCAGTCTAAGCAGGGACTGACTCCCAGACTTCCCTCAAGCAGGGTCCTCCTGACTCCCAGTGGGACCCCAAGGCGTTCCCAGGCCAGCCGCGAGAGACATAGTCCTTCCAGAGTGTCCTGGGTCTTCCCTGGGGCCTCCTTCCGGTGAGACAGGCCCAGAACACCTCCTCAAGGAAGTGTCTGGGGGCATCAGGAACAGCTGCCCGAGCCACCTCAGCTGGCTCCTCTCGATGTGGAGGAGCAGCGGCTCTACTCCTGTGTGACCTCCTGAGCTCCTCCTGCGTGGCCGAGCTCCTCACCCTGTCTCTAAGGGAGCACTCAGTCACCCTGCGGAGGAAGCCCATTTCGGCCGTTTGTATCCGCGCTCTTGTCCTTTCAGTCATTACCCAGAGCTCATGGCCACAGGTGAGGGTAGGAACGTAGATTGACCGGTAAATCGAGAGCTTCGCCTTTCGACTCAGCTCCTTCTTTACCACAACAGACCGATACAGCGAGAGCCTGGGTTGTGGATCATTTCTTCAATTTTCCAGTGCCCAATCTTCAGAGCAGCTACAGTTAAATTGCCCTTAAATATGATAATGAAGTTGGTCTGTGCTCTTGACATACTGTTATGCTATTTATTCAGCCCACAGTCGCCCATGTGTAACCAAAGAGCAGCAGACAAGTAAGGCGTTTTAATTAAATCGCCGTTGTCTCTCTGCTCTAATAGTCAAACACAGGAGAGCAGAGTGGAGCGTGTAAGACAAACATCAGTGCTTTATTGTTTACAGCCTGCTCCTGTGTCCATCCCCTCTTCCATCATCACCTGAACAACTGAGGCTCCTGTCTCCAAGGGGGCATTTATCACCTAACAACATGTTTTTGGTGAAAAGCATAATTTCACTTTACAACAGTAATAAATTCAAAGTACGCTGTTTACATCTAGGTTCACAGTAAGCTATAAAAGTATAAGAAGTAATTTTTGGTTTGAGTGTCCTGAATTGTGACACTAGCTTTTAGTTTAGCCCATCCTTCTCACCCATATACAAGTGGCTAAGGATATTCCTTCTTCACCGTGTAACTGTGTGGTATGTGGAATGGTGCTGTGAATAAGTAGATATTGTAGAAAAATTCTGAAGTGTTAGAATTTGAAGTCTTTACCTGTAAAGCACCCGTTTGGGACCTTTAAATTTAGCGAGCCACTGCGTCAGTATGCTCTGGGTGTACTACCGAGAAGAAATGCCCTCAATCTAACAGCCCCGGCTAGCACAGAGCCACGACATAAAATATAAAAATATAAATGGTACACCTGGTTCACATCAAAAGGTGTTACAATGCAAACTTTTGTTCAAGAATCCAAAAAACACTGCTCAGTTTGATCTCAATTTTAAGCCTCAACCTGGCAATCTATTCCAGTTCCCCAGGATACAGAGACAATAATGGCGGATATTAAAAGCTCCTGTTTGTTTCCTCCTCCATCTCCCTGGTGATGTGTTTATCAGGTCCATGTCATGACGCAAAACTCTGGATCGATAAAAGCAATTAGTACTTCCACTGCATCCATTCTTACCAGAGCAGAGTTAGTTGTGGAGACAGGAGTTGGGTGCATGGGGATCTCATTGTTTCTACATGGCTGGACCAAGTCTGCTGGCTGCATAGTCCCTGTCATGTGTCACTTTGTCCAGGGGTGGTGGCACGTAACGAAATGATGTTAAAGCCGTGTGTAGAACAAAACGGGAGCGTGGCGACGTGGAGACGTGGTCAAAAACGAAAAAGTAGCTTTATTCTCACAAAATAATGTTCAAAAGTCAAACAGTTACATCAAACAGATAAAAAACAAACAAAAAAAACCCCAAAAACTATAAAATAACCAACAAAATTGCTGCAGTGGAGGACCTGACTGGTCGCTAATGTGGTGTGCGCTCCGGGCTTTTATTCCACAGTTGATTGCTATCTGCTCCGGGTGCGGCTCAACCGGTGGGTGGATCTGGGTGGATCTGGTGGATCTGGGTGGATCTGGGTGGATCTGGGTAAGCGGAGGCATGGCCAAACAAACAGGACTGTCCGTAACAGTCCCACACCAAAACAATGCAAAACACAGCCAAATATACTCAGGCGTTCATGTTGCTCCACTGGACTTCGGGCTGCAAACTTGGCCCACTGCACTTAAATATCAGAGCGATATCAGTAATTGTGTTTTATATTATCCAAACTTCTATGAAAATGGTTTATTTGAGCAGTTTAACACTTAGTATTAATGCCGTGAGTTACTGGATTTGCGTTTGCAGATGTATACTTTAAGAACTATACAACATTTACATATTTATAACCATTTTGAATGTTTTATGCAATTGTATGACCTCAAATTATAGTAAAAATAAACACACTTTTTTAAATAGAAACCCAGAAAAGCAAAACACATGAAACGTTATCCTGAACTGTTTACCTAATGACCCTCAGATGGTGCTGTTAAAACTTTAATGACCTGCTCCATATCAAAGGAATCCAAGTGAGATCAGAGCGGGGTTTCAGTTACGCTCAACGAAATTAGCCGATGTTAGCACGCATGTTTATTCATACTAATGTGTACAAAACTGGCTTAACCACTCACTTTCAAACTTCAAATCTTTAACTCTGTAACTCCAGATCATATCGGCCATTACAAGGAGTTTTTTGTTCAGAAGGCGAACACAGTGTTCTCCCCCTGCGGCGTTTGGAAACAAGAATGTGGGTCTGTCTTTCTTCTGTTTCAATGGAAGAGGGATTCAGCCCTGCTTATTGTTCTCTGGGGGATTCAGCCCTAAGTGAGAGACCTCCGACTGTAACCTCCAGTAAGGCCCTTATACTGAACTCAGGGTCATGCAATTATTTATCAATGCTTAGAGTTATGGTCCGTGGTTTCAGGATTAATTGTTCCTTAAGGTTCCAGCAGCATCCTTTCATTATAATAACTTTTTATTGCACTTTGCATGTTTGATAAGCAGTTAGCAATTAGAAATTAGTTAGACTCACACATCACATGCTATATAAACTTCTGTAACCTCACACAGCACATTCACACTTTCAGTCAAATTGGAAAGTGTCTTACCAACAGACACAGAAAAACAGAACCATCAACCTAACACTCCGTCATCTTTACATGCTCTACCCTTTGAGTGACTGACAAGCAATTACTTCGACTGTAACCTCCCGAAAGTCACTCCTGTTAATTAAGAGGTTATATAAAAAGCACACTTTTCATTTCCTGTCGTTTCATTAAAGTTTGAACCAAAACAGACTGGATTTATTTACTAAAAGTCTAACAAACAAGAGCACGCTGTACCTGAGGATTAGATATTTGATGATGAATTAATGCACAAACTCCCGTGAGAAATCCCAGCCAACACTGTATTCGCAGACTTCTTTAATTAAGTCCTGCTAAATAAATAACACATGTCCACACGTGTAACCCAGGAGACAGCGGCTCATATCAACGACATCCACAGCATCAGTCTGACCTTTCCTTACAAATCCTGAGTACTGTCCCCAGGCGTGTCCCGGTTAAGTATAATAGTGTAACCGCTGCTTGTGTTTAAGGCCCTGCTCCTGTCACTGTGTCCTCTGTCCATAAATAAATACAAATAAATAAAACTACTAGATAAATACAGAGATGTGAGAGAAGAGAGGTCCTATATACAGACCGCCAGTAAGTATAAGTATAATATAGTCCAGTTGGATTTATTTTTTCTTTACAGTGCATTATTCATCCAGTCCTTACTAATGAGTGGCATTTGTGTCTGTTATTTTTATTTGTCTCTGACCAAACCATGACCATCTGTGTGCAGTGTCCTGTTCGCAGCAGGTCAGGATGTCCCTTCACCACCAGCAGAGCCTTGAGGTCCTGTCTGGAACACTGAGCCCAGTCAGTCCAGTCCAGCTCCTCTGCGACACACGTCCTCAGACTGGGTCAAGAGAGCTGTGCCCGAGTCCAGTGCCACAGCAAAAACACTGTGTTCTTTTTATGTCCTGACCACTCCACCATTTGGATAAACAAGTGAACAATGATTACAAATTATAAATAGGGCACCATGCTACTTTTCATCTAACTTTCAGTGTATCGAGGCAGCTTGATACAGTGCCAACCTTCGAGTCAGTATCTAATCACTCACAATGTGTTGTACTTATCGGAACATTCAACCTATAGAAGCATTTAACTTGATAGCAGATGTCAATTTCATAATATTTCCCAATTTAAAGTGTAAGCTATGATGTATGCCCTCTCAGGATTCCAGACTTATTTTAAGAGTCTCCAAAGCCCCATAATACAGCCAGGCTGTTGGCTCTCGCATAACATTAGCATAGCAATCAAATTACTGCATCTGTTTCTCCCACAAGTCTGAGGCTTTACTGGTGTCTGCCTTAAACTGGTTCGCTCAATCCGATTTCAACACCACTGGATGCAATTAGATAAGATATAGTAATGCCTGAATACTCATAATTAAAGGTTAGTGTGATTTTTGAACTTGTCATGCAGTTGAGGATTCTAGGGCAGTCAAGAAAAAACACATACTGAGTTCAGATGGGTGGGATTAGCCAATCAGGGAGATGCATGGTGTCGTATCACAAGAACCACAGCTGCTTATGAAGAAAAAAAGACTTAAAAACATAACAAACTTTAGCAAGAACAGTTATTGAAGTACTGAACACTGTTATTCTGAGATGAAAAGTTTGACTTTGTTCTGAAGTAGTAGTTGTAGATGACCAATGAGCTCCTCTGTTTCATGTGTTATGGACAAACACCTGACTGTTGTTGATACTGCTTTGTTATGGTGTCTATTTTGTTTCTTACATCATTTCTTGTTGTTAAATGATCATTAAACATGGACAGAAAGTTATTTATGACGTGTATTCACTGAAGCTCTGCTCTCAGCTCCACAGAAGCATGAAGTGAATCATACGACTGGAACATGTGCTCTGACTAAAGCAGCCCTCTGAAAGCTTTGGACTTGAGTCGTTTTGGACGCACTTCCTCGCTCTCATACTGGCTCTGGCAGGTTTCCAGGCAGCTGCTGGTTCACGGTGAATTAGCAGAAGCAGCAGACACCAAGTGTAGCCACTAAACTGAACTGAAAAGTTGGGACAAGAGGGACAAGCAGAAGGAGACTAAATGCATTTCATGTTGGAACAATTGTTTTCTTCATTCACAAACAAATCGCTCTGGGAAGCTTCTTTCTCCAAACTGGGCGTTCTATCTCCATTCCACTGTGATCAGCCATCCCCCAAATAGACTGTGTCTGAACCACATCAGCGACTTGGACGGTGGAATTTCAGACTTAAACAGGCCAGTCATGTTAGAGGGTTTCTTTCCTGCCCCCCCAAAAAACCCATCACCTCTTTTCCGGTTTAGGAAAAAAACTCAGTCCCTGCAGGCCATGAATCCAATTTAATGCATGTATTCACACAAACCTGTTGCCAGTGATGACGGGTGGAGGAGGCGTCTGGGGAGAGGGGAGGCAGCCTGTGCCTCATTTTAATGAAGATCTCTGCCTCTCTTCAGGAGGATGGGTGGCCTTCCTGAAACCTGCATGCCAACAGGAAAAATCTGCACTGTGCAAAGGCAATTATTAACTGTAGGCACCAGAGCATGCAGCCCATAGGTCTCAGTATCACGTGTGAAGTTTTTGCATGCATTACTTTTAGATAGTAAGAATATGAGAGAAGCAGTCAGAGGTGGTAACACTGAGCTAAATATAACTTGTTGAGATTACCTTGTTGAGGACTAGTACAGCAAAATGGGGAATTTTGGATGAAATTACATTTAACAAGGATTTTTCAGGTCCATTTTATGATGATATGATTGATTTTCATGTTATTGTTCAATATGACATATGAGAAGTCACGGGAATTGTGAATAAACCCAGATACAATAGAGCATTGATTAGAATTGACAGTGGTCTCTGAGTTTGTTCACTTGAACCTTCATAACTGCAAGTAGCTGAGATAATGTTCAAACTAATCTGAATAAAAATAAATCTTTACAGCCGCTTTCACACACACAAACTACACGGGGCCTTCACTGACCCACCTCATGCCCAGAATAGAAACATATGATTCATATCGTTGTGGGACACTACTTTTCTTTGTAGTACCAGCCATAACTGATTAGTGCCTTTCTGAGTGAGAGATTTCCCAAAGACGGGTTATAGTCTTGGCATGCAAAAAATAATCTGTTTCTGGAAAGCCCTTGCTCCAAAATAGTAGCTATCTATCTACAGGCTCCATAGGCCCATCATATGCCCTTCTAAATATTAAAAACCTACAGCACTTGTGTCTACTATATAGCTATAATCTATGACGCCTGTGGGATCATCTTAAATCTCAATATTTGTCTAAAATGACTTAACACAAGAAACAAGTTTGTCAATTTCCATGCTGGGTGAGCATATGTTGAGGAGAAACACACTACAACATGGTTAAAAGCTCTGGAGAATAGGTCAGCTTTAATGACATTATTGCTAATTGCTAATTTTACTGTGCAGTGGAACTAATTATATTTATTTTAATATAACAAATCTGCATCGACTAAACTGGAACTGTTGGCAGAGTATTGGCCAACTCGCAAGATGGATTACACTCACCAGACATAAGTAGGCCATTAATGTGACAGTGAATCCAGCAGGACACTCTCTAGACTCACTAATCATTCCCTCGTGCATAACCCCAATCTTTTACTTTGCGAGTCTACCCCCTTCTTCACCACATCAGCAGTTTTTAATGCGTTTTATTCCTTGCTATTTTTCACACCAGGAGTGGACAACAGTATATTACTCCAACGATAAATCTTCTGAAACATATTGTAGCACTTCTTTTTAACTTTTAACCAAACTGCATTTTTCCAACAGTGTAAGGAATAAAAGGTTTCCAAATCTGATGTAACTGGAGAAGGTTTGAGAGGTGTAACTGATTGTTTGAGTTTAGGAGATGAAAGAGGTACAGGAAATCTGGTGTATTTTGGAGAGTACTTGGACACGGCTCAGTCTGTGACATGGACTCTCGGATGAATAGGTCTCTACTTCAACAGAATGGAGAGATTAAAATACAACCCTGTGTAATAGCTGTATCAGACTGAGAAGAGAGTATCGTGAAATGTATTTTGATTTAGATCATGGTTAAACTTCCCTGATTCTTTGCACTTCTCCTTTACCAAAATTCTGGCTGTGGATCTGGTAACGGGTTCATATAGGTGATGCTTAAATGTCTGTGTAATGCCTCAGCTGTCCAGGTCTGATCCATAGCAAAAGACGGCTGTCAGCTGGACAAATCATTGTAGGAGTGAAAACGTTTGCTGCTCATCCAAGAGTGCTGAACTGGTTCCAGGAGCAGGGTCTGGAGAGGAGCAAAAATCCAGTGAGCAGGAGAAAACAGGCAAAAAACATGAACTAAGCCAAACAAAGTGTATTCACACCGAACACGCGGACAATCTGTAACCGAGTGTCTGGACCTGGCTCCTCTTATCCACCGCAGGCGTGATGATGATGGTGATGATTTCCAGGTGCGTGCGGGAGGAGCCAGGAACCCCGCCCAGCTCCAGATTCAGGCAGATGAGGGAGAGAAAGAGCACACACACGAGGCAGGAACAAACAGGGATCATGACAATAGTGTCTTTAAATCCCCTCTCAAACCGTTTCTTTTCACTGGCTAAGATTTGAACCTCACTATCTTCAAAGGAGTGGTTAGGGGCTTTAAGATGGAGATGCACGGCAGACTGGGGTCCAGAAGAGCTTTCGCAGAAGAAGCGGCTTAGAGGAGCAGTGAAACGTCTTCACTTCTACAACGATTTGTCCAGTTGACAGATTTAAACTTCATCTTTTGTTATGTAATGCTTAAATGTTGGCCACTGTGTCAAATGTATGGGTCAATATAATCAAGTTCATCTGACCAATAAAACTAAGAGACAACTTTTAAAACAAATGGAGCCAAACGGCACACAAACTCAATCCCATTTTTAAAAATTATAAACCACTCTCTAACCGCAAGTACTTTTCCTGTTTCACATGTCACAGCTCCTGCTCCATTGTCAGTGTCCGATCTTCAGTCCCTCAGCACAATGTAAAGTGCGTGGGTTTGGGTTGATGACTAGAACAGGGCTATAGGTGGTGCAGTAGACACTAGCTCTCTCGCATGTCCCTGGCTGATGTGATGGTTGAGTTTATAGCATTGCAGTGTCGGTTGGTGCTGTTGGAGTCAGCCTCCTCCTCTGAGCTGCTCTCGATGTCGCTCTGAACGTCGTTGCTCACCTTGCTGCGTGCGACGGCCTTCACAGCGATGCGTGCTATGACGTAGCACCAGATGGATGGGTCAAATGCAAAAGACTACTTATGGGGACTAAGGCAATATTAAAGACACTGTATTTATCTTAAACAGAACTAGTCCATTTCAAATATTTTACAGTGATCCAAAGTTATTCCTCACCTTCAAATCACGTTCCTCGCATCGCAGTTATTCACCTTGTTGAGTCTATACATCCTTTTCACAACTTTCATAGGCCAGAGTGAAGTTTTGTCATCACGGTAATGCTAACAATAACTAGCATGCTAACTGTGCACCCTGATTATATCATGATTAATACTTTATGATTAAATGCAGACAGAACACAGTGGTCTAATTGTGACCCCAAGAGCTGTTTTTGCAGTACACATTTTGCTCAAATGCCTGAGAATGAATCTGGCACAGCCACTTTAAATCATATTTTTTTCCATCTGTGTATATTATAGAAAAAAAAAACAAAAAACTAAGAAGACCATGATCTAATCTGATTTATCCCAAGAGCCATTTTAAGCACATGAACATGCAAATGCAGAGACCATTTTGAAACCGCCATATGCTCAAAGAAACCAAAGACCATTAATGTGCAGTCAGTCTTGATGATTTCTTCTTATTTTTCTTCAGAGCCCGGAGCCATGTTGCTGTGTGATGTGTGGATGTGTGCAGCCCAGTGCAGCAGCCACACTCTTTAAACTGCACTGAATCTTGTATTGACCTTCTGTTAAACTGTTTCTGTATTGTCACCGTGAGATGTATTTCCTTTATTAATCCATGCATTCAGCTCTAGGTCAAATGTGTTTTCATCATCACAATCGTATTAACATTTGGAGAAATACAAACACTTCAGACCCACACGCTGACAACTGCTTTAAGGCATTTCAGATTAAACAATGCACTTATTAAGGGTGTTTATATAGTTCTATATGAAGTGTAGGATTAATGGTGAAAGTGGTAAAAAGTAGTGGTAAAAACTATGCTCAAAAGACTTAAATGACAAATTATTGTTTAATGTAATGTTATGACGTCAAAAACTCTTCGAGGTGTCAGATTTATGGTATACAGTTGTTACCTTTTCAGTGTGATAATAATCTTTATATTTCTCTAGTCCTTGTCCATGCGTTTTAACTCACAAAAGACTGGTGTAAAGTGAATTCTGTGAAATTTTACATTACATTGGGGTCTAATTGTGGGGTCACTGTTGCAATTGGTCGATTACTCTTAAGGGGGCAGTCCCTTAAATACCATAAGGGGAGCGGAAGGGGCTCTCCTCATTCTTAAGGAAGAAGTACCGAACTGTTGCGCTAATAAAAGTGAACCAAAAGTGAGACAGTGTGCAGGAGTTTTCTTCAGCTTTCAGTCAAGTGCCTCCGACGCACCTGTCATCCAGTCATGTGCGCAGACTCTACACAGACACATGTTTGTGTAACCCACATGTTTGAGTTGAGTTAACAGCTACATTTTACCTTTAGCTCAGTAGAGATTGGCAGTTGCAGAGCTGAAATCACCCAGATGTTTCGTGTGGAGTTAAAAAAATAGCGGAGAAGTTCCTGTATTACCACATGACATCACAAGGTGTTTTCTGTTTGGGAGAAGTACTCAGCTTAAATATACAGGGCTTGTGTGTGATGAAACAAAATACAGCTCCACATATGCTTTTGATAAGGAAACTACATTATAAGACATCAGAAAATTGTGTAATATGGGCCCTTTTCATTTTTTTAGTCTATCATTTTGAAGGAGGACTACTATACATCTGTCTAATTATAGCAATCTTTCCTATTAAAATCCATTAATCCAAGTCATGATGAAATGAGATATGACAGAGGACGTAGAGGAAAAGAACAGTTTGCCATCTCTTTGTGAAACTGGAAAACAGCAACACTTCACCGCTACTTTCTACTCTTCATGGAGACGTTATTGCTTTGCCTGAATGTTTATACTACAGTGCACAGGTCAGATCTGTGGAAAGGTGAGTCCGCTCACTGATGAATGCGTGTTTTGGCATGTACAAAAATAAATAAACACCTGGAATCAATTACATGAAAGATAGATTTATTTTATTTGTATTTATCTTTATTTATACAGGGAGAGACCAATGAGCACCCAGCGTCTACTATTCCTGGGCGTCCCGTTTAAATATAGAAAACACAAACTAAACAAAAAAATTCAGTTTAAAACACCAGATTATTAAACTGCATTTGTGGCCCCATAGTAGCAAAACAGACATATATGTTTGATACTGTGGAATTCTCTCTGGAAAAGCAATAAAAGCTCCATGGAGACAAGCAGAAAAGTTACTCAGTGTACCTTTAAATGACCTGATTTTACAGTGTGTACGGTTGTCCTGTCTCGGATGTGGATGGCCGGCTCTGCGCATGGTGGCTGGGCTGTAACGGCTCCCTGGTGAGTTAGACCTATTAGAATAAATAGCGGAGTAAAGCATAGCCCTCTGTAGGCATGTCCCCTATAGCTCGTATGTAGGAGCTTTGACACCCTTTTTCTAAGCCACGCTTCCTCTGCAGGTACAATCCTCGTCAACAGCCGACACACACACACATATAGAAGTCTATCCCAAAGGAAATCCTGTGTTATAAATCCACCGGAGTTCACAGGAAAACTCATATTCATAATCCACCGCTGCCGAGGTATTTCCCCAAGAGAGGGAGGGCTCCACGTTTCATCAGGAGCGCTTTGAGCTTAGCGTAACAAATCGTCTCTGTGTGAGTAATTACACTTTCCCCCTTTTTCAGTGTAAATGAGAAGCCAAATTAGCAATAAAATACAATAAAATATGTTAAATAGTCTTTAGTGTCCGTGAGAATGGTGTTAGAAAGGAAAGCAGGAAAGTAGTATTGAGAAGTAGATCGCACAAGAAGATGTAGAGACTTGTAGGGAAGTGTTTTGGGCATGTCCCATCAGGAGGAGGCCCCGTGGAAGACCCAGGACACGCTCGGCTGGCCTGGGAAAGCCTTGGAGTCCCACCGGAGGAGCTGGAGGACGTGTCTGGGGTGAGGGAAGTCTGCGAGTCTGTCTTAAAAATGTGAAAAAACACAACTAGTGAAACTTAAACTTCTCCACTGGTTCAAACTTACCGACTTCTTACCATTCTAATTATTAATTCCATTGCTTACAACAACTAGCATGCTAATGGGGTATACAGTCCCTTTAATAATGCTCCTTTGATTGATTTTCACGTCAAGCATATGTTGAATCAAAATGAGCTTATTGCACTGTGGCGCCGTCCAGTACAAATCCCCTTCTGACTGTGTTGCTTTAGTTTCATTGAGATTATAGTGAGAATGGAGAGAATCTGCTGCAGTCACAGTCTCCTCCATCTGCCCTTGAGTCTGCCAAAAGCCCTCAATCACCAGCTCATCTCATGGTCCCACACAAGTCACTGAGGTGTCAGCCATTTGTTTTAGTGAGGGCATACACTGCCAGTTTTACACTAGCCAAATAACAGCACCAAGGACAGAGCGTCCCTGATCGTGTCCACAAATGCTTTTGTTTCATCAGGAGGACAACAAACCCTATCATCTAGTGCATAGGACAAACAAGAGAGTAGAGCGCTGCTGATCCGGCCACAGAGCTGACCCCTCCATCTGCTAACATTAGCTCAGTGCGTGCCAGGAGAGGGCGCTCCACCAACTCACAGGGTCATCCAACAGAGGCGTCTGCACCGCCTGGATGTGTTTTAGTTACTGTTCAGCCAATGGGAAAATCATCACTTTAGCTGAAAATTGGTCCTGCCAAAGCTCTGCCTACTTCATCATTCTCATCCAGTTTGTTATGAAAAGTCTGCAGTGGTGATGTGGGTGTTTAGTATTCTGCCATGTGCTCCTGTCCAGAGTCATGAACCCAGGTCAGTCCCTCCTGTAATGGTGTTTTCTAGGTAACCCCAAACGCCCTCTGACGGCAAAATTATTTCACACAGCCCTGCATCAATAAGCAGTGATAAAAGTAAAGGTCCTGTTTGTACAATAACAACAGTCAGACAGTTGTCATGTGGAGTACCAGGCCGAGGCAGAAGTACACAATGTCCTTGAAGATCCATAAATACTTAATACAGTCCTCTCAACAGCCTCTATAGCAGCAGGATTGTGCAACTATCCTTGGCACGCAACAGTTTTTACAAAGACGTAGAAGTCAAAAGCAAACAGATTTGAATAAAATTTAAATATTAAGTTACAATCTCGACTTTCTAGTTGACATAGAAAATAAAGGTTTCATATAGTGACAGATTTCAAAGCTCACAAAAAAAGACGTGAGTGTATCAAGGGAATGTAATTTGTAACTGTGGAAGCTGCTATGAGGAGTTTAAAACAATCAAAAGCAGGTGAGGCATTTTAAAAGCCTGTTTATATAGAGTTTTGTCCTTCTGTAGTGAGAGATAAGCATTCAGTCGTCTGTCACTTCAATAGGAGCCGTACAGGAGCAGTATATGTAACCCAGTGTAATAGAAGTGTGAGAGGAGGGCCATTCACACTGAGAATAAGCCTGTCTGTGTGTGCCCTCAGGATGCACACAAGGAGAGCTGGCTCAAACTTTTCCAGGCCTCAAAGTAAATGTATTTTAGCAGTGAAAAAGGGGTATCATTTTACATTTTACTATACTGTCATATGGAGTTACTTGTAAAATGGCTGAATAAAGCTTTAAAGGGAGAGGCTAAGGTCAGTAAATCTAAATAACACAGGGAAGTCCGGCCAAAAAAAGGAACAAAGGTGAAAATAGTGTGAATTTAACTGAATTTAAGACACAAAACCAAAATTAGTGGGGCAAAGGTAAATCTCAAAGCCAAACGCTGGATTTGCAGTAACCCAAAGTGCAAGTGCTGTGCAAGATGCTATTTAAAGTGCTGCAGTTGGTCTAAGGTATAAAATACTTAAGTAACTGGATTAAAGTGCATTGAGTTTTAGATTTTTAAATGCATGTGTTTGAAGCCTACAAGGTTACTCCGCATTGCACTAACCCTCTATCGCACTACTAATTATAAATAAGCAACTATGAAACTACAACATCTACCATCAGAGGCTATAATAAGGAGAAATGAGAGAAAAATCCAACGAATGTCTTCACTGTAAAACTTTTTTGGCCAGTTGACAGCACAGATTTATTTTTCTTTTGCTATGGATCATACCTGGACGACTGTGGAAATACACCATGTATGTCAAACTCAAACCAGTTCTGGCTTGCGGCATAATTATATTTGGCCCGTGAGGTCATATCAGATGTGCATTAGAGCTGGCTCCCAGTTTATAGTGCATGCACCACTAATACTACAAATCCCAGAATGCTTTGCTAGTACGCTGGCGTGTAGTCGAGACCCGCAATTGCCCCTCCTTTTCTGCTGACACTCATTAGAAACCAAGCTACAAGTCACCTCAGCCAAATGAATTACTACAGAGAGAGACATAATTTATTTTACCTATTTAAATAATGGATTAATACTACTGATGTGTCTTATTTCAAATGTAATTTCTCATATGTTTGTAATATCAAGCTTGATTTGTTGCAGATTTTGTATTTAAGCAAAACTTAAGTTTGTTTCCATATGAAAAGGTTAAACATCACGTATCAGGTGCAGTTAATTTTTCAGTAAATATTTGAGTTTGTACCGTAAATTTGTCTCAGTTTTTTTTTAATTTTTCGGCCCAATGTGAATTTGAATTTGACACCCCTGGAATACACAGACAGAGGAATTCAACCAGGCATGATTCAACCGGGCATCACTTAGCTCCTTTAGCTCCTTTAACCCAAGTAAACTCAATCGTTATTTACACGAGAGATAAGACAATAATCACGAAACCTACTTAGTTGTACCTCTTGCACTGCACCATCGTTAACAACACAGCAGCCTTGACCTGACCAACGAGTCTGCGATCAGCGACACTGGATCTTACTCCTGCTCACGGCGGTGTGTTCACTGACACATACAAACTCTCAGCACTGAGCTACGCATTTAGACATAAGTGCACCCGGTTACACATATCAAATCCAGAGAACAGATAAGAATGACATGCAAATTCAGCCTCATGTTCCCGTCATTTCCACGCTTCTTATCATCACAGAAAAGTGCTGTGAACAGAGGATTATAATCTCCGCCTCAAAGTGCTGATCATTTCTTTTTCAATAATGTCTACTTACTACTGGGATTACATTTTATGCTGCCAACTCAGTTTCATTTAATTGTAAAGATTTCTGACTGAAATTTTAAACATTTACGCTCTCCACAGTTACTTTTCTGCAGTACGTCCACATTGCTTAAAGACGCATCATGAAAAAGAAAATGAGGCTTATATAGGCCATCTCCATAGAAACAAGCAGGTGACACCATCAGGCCAAGTTACAGGTCAGGTCTGTGGAGAGGGGGCTCCGTTCACATTAAGAACGCATGTTTATCCAGGTAGCAATAAAGATATAAGAGGATAGATTGGTAAGATTAATGCCGTACTCTGGGACATACCGTGCATAAGAAGTAGGTGGCATATACTCCCCAAGAAATGTTATTCAAGGCAAATTTAAATATGTTTGTCCCGACTCTTTTCTTATATTGTGCTTGTGGATAAAAAGGGGCTCTGATATTTTACTCTATGTACCGACGCTCTTCCCAGTGGTATCTCACCTGTGGATGAGTGAACGTTTCATTAGCATATTGAAGAGCTAATCCCCCGGAGTGATTTACAGTAAGATAACGCCCCAGCATGCTAATGATGCAAGCTACTATTTCTCACATTTTAATGTAGTGCTATAGGTCTACAAATCAGCTCTGAGCTAAAGGCGTCACACTGTTACGAGAGATGTTGAGGCAGCAGCAGACTCTCTTTCTCTTGTAGTGCTGATTTCACCAAACTAAACCAAAAGTTAACTTTGCCTACAAAACTCAGGTGAAGTTTTTGGAAAATGTAGGTGTGAAACCTAGAGATGGGAATGTGTAGTAAGTGCATGTTATATTTACATATTTGTGTGTATTCTGGTATGGTGATCTCTAGAGAGCCTGGAAACATGTTGGGGTTTTTTGGTTTACAAGGAAAATTTCCTCTGTGACACATGTTTGGGGGTTATTGTTTTCCAAATGCATTCATTAAATTAATAATTCATTTATTAAGTTTCAGTTAAATAAACACAGCAGAAAAACTTTGAATAAGGTTTCCCCTTACTTATTTTAATATTATTTAGTCATGTTCAGCGGGCCGGATTAATAAGTCCAAAGGGCCGTGTGTGGCCCAGAGGCTGCAGTTTGCCCATGTCTGATTTAGGGTCTCAGCATTGTAAGATAAGGTATACTTTGATGTCCCGTAGGTAAATGTGTTATCCTGTGAAATAGTCTGAGATGAACTTAACCAAGAGATCACATGTTATTGTTACAGTTTAGAGTTGTTTTCTTTCTTTTTGTATGTTATGTCAATCAAAGAAGGTATCTGTAATTGTGAAGAAAGTGATTGCAGACCAGGTAGGGAGTTGAAAGAAGTTTTATCTGACATCAAAAGAGAGTAGGTACAAACAGCAGGCACATGCGTCTGTGTTAGAGGCATGTTAAAGGAGCCATCAAATACTTATACTCAGAGAAAGGTACTATCTATAGAAGGCTGCTGCTATAAGGACTTAAACTAAATTTACATACAGTTCATACAAGGGCATACATGGATATACTGTTAACTGTTTACAGGAAGGTAGAATACATTATTAAAAAGATGCTTGCAGTCACTGAAATGATGTATTACAAAACCTCTTGTCAACCCAAAGATGAAAACCTGTATCATGTAACCGAAGTAGCAGGTTCCAGAGTAGACATCTTAAAATAAGTACATTCTCATTCTTACTGAGAAACAAGTTCATCTCAATGTTTGTAATGCACAGTATTTAACACAAGGTTTAAGCGTAAAGTAATAAAGCAAAAATCATGCTTTCGGTATCTGAAAGCCAAATACAGCACAGTTTTACTTGTGACGTTGAATCCACAGCAGACAGAAATAGAAGTGTGATTCCAGGGACAACAGTGAGGGCTTAGAGAGAGAGAGGGGAGCTGTGTGTGGATGTTTGTGAATGCATGTCACACTCCTGCAAAACCCCAGGCTTCAGAGTTCAGTCCAGGTGGAGAAGGAGCCCATCAGAGAGAAGAGGCGAGCTGCTAAAAGTTGCACTGCTTAAGGGGGCATAAACAAAGTATGTATTTCTCCTCAACAAAATCTCCTCAAAAGCTCAAGAGGCATGTAGTTATAGCCAGTGATAAAACTTGTATCTTTAACCTAAATGTGCTAAAACAAAGAAATACAAACAAAATTCAATCAATTTCTGTAATATATTTGACCATTTCAACCTCAGGCCTGTCCCAGCTATCTGCTATCTTTTATATGTTATGTTAAAGCTATGAGAAAAAAACAGTCTGTACCAAAAGAGATAGAACTGTTCTTGTCAGGACACACTCAACAAGACCAATCCAAATTCACACCCTCAAATGCCAAGACGTGATTTTCGATTTCATTGCAAATGTCACGAGGAAGAAAAGGAACAGAAAAAGGAGAGTTAGGATTTTAAAACACATCCCACTCATTTATACAGCGCAGGGCAGTTTTACAGTTGTTCACTTACACCACATCTGCTTTGTCGGGCTTTAAAAGCAGATGTACACTTTGAACAAACTGATCCATATGCATAAAAACATGCTCAATAAAAAATAAAGTAAAACAGGAATGTCTCTACCAAGACTTTTGTCCAGTGTTGCAATTAAAAAAGCCCCAACCTGGCCTTCTTTCAGATCTTCTTGATGATGAGTGAATGCCTTTCAGCCTGAAGACAGATACACATCAGTCGTTTTAATCTCATTTTGGAACTTCTGGATAAAATGTTTGCTTTTGAAATGTCTTTTTTCAGCTGAACCTTTTAACCTTTTTTCACTATCTTCTACAGATATTATCAATAGAAATAACGTTCAGTGGATTTGATCAAGGTGGGACGGAATCATAAAAAGACATTCTTGGCTTTTGAAAACTCTGCAGTATCTGGTGAAATTTTTTCCAAGGGTCTTATCAGGATTTTGCAAATTAACTTCTTTATTTTATCAAAGCAAAATTGTACAATGTTTCCACACTTCATGTTCACTTTTTTGCACAATTTTAAGAACAACATTGCATTTTTTTATTTCATTGTATTATTTTGATATTTGCATTTTACATACTGTTTCTTTCTTTGAGATTCAAGAATAAATACTGTATTGTCATTGTGTTAAAGGGAAGCACGTACATAATAAGTGACAGGTTTAGCTGCAGCATAAAGAGATTTTGAATGAGAGGACGCACAATCAGCAGGGGTGGAGGAAGACATTTTTCGTTGGAGTAGCTAAGGGGGTGTGTAATCGCCCAGACAGCATCTTTAGCAGTTTAACGAGGAACAGAGCAGAGCTGAGACAATTTGTCCAGCACAGACCCAAGTGCATTTATTTTCTGACACCAAAAATACAAAAAAAAAACCTAAATAAAAACAGGAAAATATTAAAAATCAGCCCGGCAGTAACCTCCTGCCTCGCTGAGCAGACTGAGGTTTGCACCTTTTGTAGAGCACCTTCCTAATCGGTTGAGCCCTCTCTGCAGTAAGTTTCAGCACATCCCATAACATTGTTAAAAGTCATTGCTAACAAAACAATGTAAATCAAATTGGTTGTTAAAAATAGAGCTTTACATTAAATGTTTTAACTGTGAAAAACCAAACAAGATACAACAAGCTAAAACATTTTGACACCCCTCCTTGTTAGTGCACAGTTGTCTGACCTGGAACCTTCTTAAGTTGCTCCAGCTCCCTGGGGACTCATTTGGCCGGAACACCTAAGATGGCAGACAGCATGGGTAAGGTGAGTAGAAATTCCAAACAATTCAATTACAAACAATTAGCTGATACTAGTAGTGACGGGCAGATGAAGCTTCATGAGCATTGAAACCTTTCTTCCAATTGGTTCACTCCAGCGCAAAGCTTCTTGAAGTTTCATTTGCTCTAGTAGGACATCTACTGGACGCAAAAATATCAGTTGGCATGAATTTGAAGTGTGTGGCATTTTGCAGAAAGCCTGTGAATAAAACTGTCAGCAAAATAGAAGAATCCAAAACGTGTATATTGTAGTGATGGCAGAGTACTGTGCGTATATATTCTGGCTGTATGGAAAATTATTATTTGGAAATGATGAAAATGCACATGATGAGTTACAGCGAGGTGAGGGTGGTTGGGGTATGAACAACGATTGTGCTTTTGTAACGCTGAGGTATGGCCAGTGATTATGGTTTAGGGGACACATCGTTGGTTTTTATTGGTTTCTCCATTGTGGTTTCTCCTCTTGTGGCAGGTCTCCAAACTGACTCCAAACTGTCTCCAAACTGTCTCCAAACTGTCTCCAAACTGTCTCCAAACTGTCTCCAAACTGTCTCCAAACTGTCTCCAAACTGTCTCCAAACTGTCTCCAAACTGTCTCCAAACTCTCACTGATCACCAACTGTCTCCAAAACTGTCTCCACAGG
Source organism: Periophthalmus modestus (assembly GCA_019594935.1). Taxonomy (NCBI): domain Eukaryota; kingdom Metazoa; phylum Chordata; class Actinopteri; order Gobiiformes; family Gobiidae; genus Periophthalmus; species Periophthalmus modestus. The sequence continues at coordinate 9,057,974 of JAIEZT010000068.1, forward strand.
ATGCTGTCTTCAAACTGTCAGTTTAAATGCTGTTTTTAGTTAATGTAGTTAATTATTTTTTTTTTTTTTTTATTGGACTCATTTTGATCAACATTTCTAGTCAAGATTGGATGTGCTATGAAAGTGGAGATTTGGGGGGGGGGTGCATTGACCATTCTAGGAGAGGATCGTGCCCGCTCAAGCCCCCCCTGGCGCCACCCCTGTCAGTCAGATATTATTATTCTTTGTTTGCCCTTCGTCCATGGATAATGACAAAGAGCTGAAGGGGGCGCTGTTCGGGATACAGTCTTGTAACGAGTACTGATCTCTGGGAGAGTATAGCCCCAATGATTTTCCCATGTTGTTTTTTGCACCCCGTCGGAGGGCCCCGCTGATCGAGCTGCAGAACCTCACAAAAAATCCATACGTCACAACATGGCTGTCTTGGGGAAAAATCTCCAGTGAAAAAGCTTGGTATTTCTCCCATTTGTTTTCCACGTCTCCCCTCTGTGAGATGTTTATGCTTCTCTTCTTAGTGAAACTCAGTCAGTGGAGCAGGAGGAGGGACAGGACGGGACAGGACAGGGGGAGTGACTAATGATGTGTCCGGGGCTGTGCTGTTGGGATAAAAATGACCCGTGTTCCGCATCTATTCAGATCTAAACTGTAAAAAAACAACACTATCTGGGTATATTCGCCTCTGCTGCCTCCTCTCAGCTGATCCAGAAGTCTGCCTTCTTCATACATTTAAAGCGGCTCAAGGCTTTGTGGTTGTCTTTAGTTTGGTCTATTCTATTGTTTTATAGATTATACATATATTTTGTTTGAGTGAGGTATGTAGTATGTAGTGATCACATATGAACAGGTTTTGTCATTTAAGCCAAGACTGCATAAAGGGGTATTGCATAAAGATTTTTTCTGCTGTTTTTACCTAAGGCCCGAGCTCTTGCATGGCATGCTTTGTTGATTTCTCTTTATTATTTGGGTTGGTTGGGACCTGATGACCTGATGTAAAAACAAAGAATTATCTTTTTTTACATTATTATAATAATAATAATACATTTTATTTATATAGCGCTTTTCAAGACACTCAAAGACGCTTCACAATTCATAAAAGAATAAAATATCACAGAATTTACACCGTAAAATCAAACATTAATAGCAATTTTAAACAAGTGAGTTTTGAGTTTGTGAGAAAACTTATGTAAACATATGAGGAGATTTGTTCTACGTTTTAATCATTTTGATAGAATATTTGAATAATGATTTGCAAAAACTATTAAGTGCCCGAACACAGCAACATTTGTCCTGAGTGTAAAAACAAAATGAGAAACCACAATTATGCCTCTCTGAACAATGCGACTCATTTGAAGCTCTGTTGTTAGGTGCAGGAAGACATGCCTTTATAATAATATATATATATATTATTCTGAACATTCTAAACTCTTAAATAATTTCTAAATTGAATATTTTTGCATTGTGCTGTTCTTGTACGCTGTTCTTCTTCAAAAAATTGGCATTTTGGCCTAGACAACTCAAAATGTGCTGTCCACATATGAGGACGTCAGGTCCTCAGAGGCAAAATGTATTACCCCAAATCCAAAGAGCAAAAGGGGAAAGTCTGTATTTAAATTGTTTCCAGCTCTCACAATGACTATGGCACATTTAAGTTAATATTCACATGCATGAATTTTCAGGCATGTTCACATCTTTAGAAAAGCTGTTTTATAAGTGGAAGTGAAACTGGACCAGACCTCCAAGTGCACTCAGTCCTACACGGAATACAGCTTTTACTTCCCGAGTTTACAATAGATAAAGTCCATTATTATTGTTATTAGATGCAGATAAAGTGCAGCTGTCTTAACAAAATTGTCCAAATGAGTACTTTTGACACAGCAGATGCCATGCTCCCCTGCTGGACGGATGAGGGATACACTGACATAATGCAGCTCAGACATGTATGTTACAAGTAATTTAGTATAAAACACCAAAAGCAGCACAAACGTTTCTCAGGAATGTGCTTAGATTTTATGAATCATGTAAAAGTTACCGTGACGACATCCAGTACTTTTTTTTTTTTATAACTTTTTCTTTGCTCAAAGGTCTACCTCAGAGAACGAGGAACATTTTTGTGACCTTGGGAGCCCGGAGCAAAACCAGAGAAAAAGAAAAACCCAATAAAATGTTGCAATATTATGGAGTCACCTTTTACGACTGCTTCATAAAACCTCACTGTGCACCCGGTTTGGTTTGTTACACACTCCTCTGACAACTATATTTCATTCTTATATCCTCTGTTACACCTTCAGCTCGACAACCATCAAAATGGTACCCAAAAGGAAAAAAAAGTGAAACTTAGAGGAGATTAAGTGACCTTTACCTAGTGAGTAAAGATTTTTAGTGTGTGTGCTGTTCATTTAAAAGTGCAGTCCCTTTACAGTACTAGAGTATATCGCTTCATTATTTGCCTGTATGCGGTCTGCAGTGTACTTACAAATTCACACCATTTGCATAACCTGTGCTGGTGTGTTCCTCTGCGTTTCTGTATCCTCAGCAATCTTAACGCTGCACATTATCCGAACCTCTTTTCTGTTACTTTCCTTTAAGCCTCAGAGTCAAATCAGGCCTCATTCTGACTGCAGGACATCGCCATGGTAACCGCCCTTCTTGTTCACACCCCTTTCTGTCTGCAATTTGAACTTGTTTATTGAGCTATACTTACTTGAACATGAGCGTGAAAGCATAAGAACGCTAAAAATATCCTGCATTTCCACATCTAAATTCTCTGATGGAGGGTCACTGATTTGCAATTCTAGCATAGCACTCATTTTTTTGTGTTTCTACGGAGATAAGGACAAGTATGTGATGCGACCAGGCTAAGTTAAAGGTCAGATTTGTGGAGAGGTGAACACAGAATGCAAACTTTTCAAGATATTTTTTTTTCTACCAATAAAAACATTCTAGGCAATGTAATAACATCTCCATGGAGACAAGTACCTCTCCTCACCGTAAAATTACATAGTGGACCTTCAGTAAAATAGTTCTGGCTTTTCAACAAAATGACTTCTCTCTTCTCCATTGGTCATTATAGTCAAAATCAAAACAAATTGCCTGTGTGATATGATATACCGCATTACACCTCATATTCCTCCATCCTGTGTGAGCTGCTCCCGTGAGCTTCCTGCAGACTTGAGTCTTTATGCTTAGGGCAGATAAAGCTCCTTTGTAGGATCTTTCGGGGCAGGCTGAGTAATTATGTTGCCAAGCACCATTAACCCTCCTGACACAGCCCCCTCTCTCTGCTTCACCCCCGGCTACAGGCGCTAAAGTTAGCTCAAGTCTAAAAACACAGGCCGATTATCTGTCTGATAGGAGTTCAAGAAATGGACCCAGCATAAAATATTGAAATCTTTAAAATCTACTCTTGATATAAAGTTAACTTCAAGAGCAAGTGTTCAAATTTGGTCATTGCTTTGTGGTCTATTTTATAATCCTTTATATTCTATGTCTTCATATGGCTTGAAGTAATCCGATACTCAACTACAATTACCATCAATGGCTTAAGGGAGAAACTTGTTAGAATGGTAAGGTGCACATCATTGGGATTATTGGTCCTCTGCATTTGACCCATCCTTCAATGCCACTTGGGAAACCCGTCAGGAGCAGGAGCGGGGACCCGTCTCCAGATCTTGACCTCGGCTCGGTCAGGACTACCTTGGCTGGAGGATTTTACCTGGCGGAGCCTATAGGCAGACTTAAGCAGCTGCTTAGGACCCCAAAACCACCAGAGGGACACCAAGAGCCCACATATCTGTATTAAAAATAATATAATATGTAAAGGTATACTAGAAACCGTGCTCAGGTGTTTACAGAAGCCTATAAAGATGAGATTTCAGTCTTTTGGTCATATAAATAGAAACACAATTGGACAATGTGATGAGAGCATGATCATAATGACGTCAATAGCTGAGCCCAGGTACATCCTCTGCTTAGGCCCCCCTCCTAGCTATGGCGTTACCAGATAATTTGAGGCCACCCGTGTTATAAATGGATACAGACACAGACTTCAGACTTGCCCAAGCAGATATATTTAATGCATGGAAGCAATAGCCATGGCCCAGTCAATCCTTAGCCTTAAGAATGGCTTAGAGGAGAAATCCCATCTTACAGCAAGGTCGTATACAATAGGCATATTACAAAGACGCTGTTATGAGTTTGTGCTGTGGAAATGGGGACAAGAAAATCCATAGTGACAGTGTGTGAGGAGAATGTGGGCAGCTGTTTTAGCAGGTTATTAGCAGGATAGTGACAAACAGGAGATTCCCTGCAGCGGGGATTGAGGTTGTGTTTTTCAGGGCCTGTGAGGAAAATGCTTAGTGTACCTGACCAGAGAATAACACTACTACTACTACTACCATTGCTGCTGCTGCTACTGCTACTGCTGCTTCGAAATGATGTGTTGTTGGGATGTTTGCATTGACATTCTAGGAAAAATGCGATTAATAGTTTAAAAATTACTCAAAATGTTGCATCTAACAGGAAGCTGACTATTTTTGGGAGAAATATCCAAACTTATAATTCACAAATGTTGAACCACTGCCATTTGTTACCTGTTGGCTCCACTATCTCGCCATATTAATCTTATGGTTTAAAGTCCTTTCAACTGACAACAACCACGTCTTTGGTGTTGAATAATGGCGCCGCTATCTGAAGCTTATTGCGAACGAATAATTCACTTTTGTTTATTTATACTGACAAAAAAGACATTGAGTTTTGTGCCAGTTTTTGTTTCATGTGAATTGGCACAATGATCGCAGAGATCTTAACCATAAACTAGGTCACAACAAATCTTCAAGCTGACAGTCGAACGGCAAATTCTGCCATAAAATTTTGACCAGGTCAGATTGTGAATGGTCACATTTTTATATAGCGCTTTTCCACCTTCTAGGCACTCTGCACCAGCGCTTTACGTCAAGGAACTACTCCCCCGTTCATAGCTGGAATCGCATCGCCAACACTCTACCAACCGAGCTTCTGTCAACAATAGTAGATTTAAACCAGGGGTGTCAAACTCATTTTCTCATCATCAACAAAATGGTTGCTCTCAAAGGGCCAGATGTAACTAAGATAAATGTAACTAAATGTAACCTAATGTAAAATAAATGCAACATTTTTTAAATCTTGTTAATTAACCCTCTCTATTTGATACTGATTCAAGTTACAAATATTGCGTATGTATTTGCATATAGATATGAAAAAATAGCTGTGTAACTTTGTATCTCCTGATAAACAGATATTTTGTAACAGTCATATTTTTTCATTTACTTTGTCGCGGGCCACATAAATAGACGTGGTGGGCCACATTTGGCCCACGGGCCTTGAGTTTGACACATGTGATTGAACTATTGAAAGCATTCTCATCTTGTGAAATAGTGCAGAGTTTGACTGGCTAACTGTAGACAGTTTTGGTATTCAGCGTGCAGTGGGCAGCAGCATCTCCGAGTTTAACTGGACACAAACAAAAAGTGTCCATGCCAGCGCAGCTCCTTAGGGCACTATGAACAGAATTCATTATAGCCGCGATAGCATTTTAATAGAAAATCACAATACAAGTGTCGAGGCCATAGGAGTTAGCGGAGGTTAATTTCATTCTGCGCTTTTGCTCTTGTCGCCGAGCCTCTATCTGGGCTCGCACATTTAAAAGAGGAGTAATTGAATAATTTGTGTAGCCAAAGGAGCATACAGCATACGGCCACAACTTTGAAAAACTACATAAAGGGAGTGTCTCATGAAGTGCTGAAACACAGAGTCCCAAACAGCGCCATTAAACAGTGTGACAGGAGTTAATTGAGCTCAAGTAAACTATTGTTGGGACCTCACACGCTGCAGGCCAAAACATTTACAAAGAAAGTTTCACTGCTGTCACTGTGAATGTTGAAGCCGTCAGAACTCCATAGAATCTGTTCAAACTACACAAAGATCAGCACATCAAGTCATCAGGACCTGAGCTGAGAGGTCTCAAAGTGAACAGAGATAATAAATGTCACTCAATATCTTATTCTAACCTTACAACTTATTTAAAAAACAGTCTTTCTCCCTCCAATCACTTTCTCATCGAGTTATACAAAAGAATCAATAGCGTTCAGAGGTGGATTTGTAGGCTCGATTTGCCATAAAATATTTGTTCTTTCTCTCTGTCTGGCCTCAGAGAAATTGGCCATAAAGAGTCTAGACACTATTATCTATCTATTTTTAATGTTTACAATCTTTATTTTTTTTGAGCCGTCATACCAGAACAAACTCGTCTTGGATTGTATTGTATAGAGACAACAGCAAGGTTACTGATTGTTACAAAGCGTAGAATATTTGCAGCATTATTTCTGTCTAATCACGCAGAAGTCTGATTGAATTCATTTAGAAATTAAGATTGGCAAAGTACACAACCCTGACGAGGCATCTGTCGGTGTAACCTTGTCTCCTCTTCCTTTTGTCTCTGAGTAAAAGATGAACAATTAGCCGACACAAACTTTGAAATTGGGAAAAGTAGCTGTACAACACATGTTCCAAGGATTCATTACTTGGAAAGGAAGAACGGTTTTTATAAGAGCTTTTGATGACTAACTTCTGAGTGGGAGGCAGCGTGAGTAGGCTGTTAATGAGGTGGAACGAAGAGGAGTCATTTCACAGGTACAATACATTTAAGACAAGTTTGTGTAAAGTCTCACTTCTGATTATACAACTCAAAGTGATGAACACACAGCTTATCACACATCGAGAAGTATTAGTATTTTGGGAAACGTACCGGGATGCGTTTTGCCCTGTTTTAATAGATTCTTTCGTCAGATCGAGGTTTAGTTTGTTTTCATACTTGACCATTTCGACTGCTCACTAGCGCTCGTCCTCAGAGTGGTGATGTTGCTGTGACGTATCCAGTCAGATGGATTATAAAAGGTTTTGGTGCTTGTTACAAATTGTTTCCTAGGAAGAAAGGAAGTAACACGAATAGTAAGTAGCGTTTTTTTTATGTTGTGATAAATGAGGGTACAATAACATTTAAACACAAAAGATCAAGTTCCTCAGTCGCAGATTTAAGTCAAATTTACAAAGTTTTCAAGGTTCAAAGTCATACAAGTGGCATGACGACTAGAAACAAAATCCGGCAGCCAAGAGTAGCAGGGGGCGGGTCTTTTTAAAGTGGTGCGGCCACTTTTTAGAGAGACAGAACACACTGTAGGAGGAGATGGAGGCCAGGTGCATTAACAGCGCTGTCTTCCTACCGGTGGAAGCAGGACGACGGCGCCATCTGCAGTCAGAGTTCTGCGGGTCAGTGTCCGAGGTGCGTGAGAGTAAAAAGGCCCCCTCGTCCCGGTTTAACGCTGGCTTGAAGAAGTCGGATTGCAGATGGCGCCGTCTTCCTGCCAGTTTGAATCCGCTGACCAGGCACGTCACAGCAACATCAAACGAAACGTAATGAAACTCGACTAAACCTTAGTTTGAAAAAAAAAAAAAAATCTATTAAAATAAATGATGAAGACCAGATGAACCTCATGGGACTGTAATTTGCCAGTTCGAAGACATGTTTATATCATGACGAAACAAAAAAGGAAATATTTCTATTAAAAAAAATCTTTCAAATAATGATACGTCTTGGACAAAACCAGATCGATCCCAAACTGAAACAAGACAAAGGACATGCAACAAAATGGAAACACATATCTTTGAGAACCATTGCGTTCTGCTTTAAACTCTGTGAATTCGCTCACCGCCATGACTCAGTACTGCCATTTTGACTTCATATACATAGTTCTGCTGCTGCACAGTTAGGGCTTATCTGCACTGACAGTTTTCCACATATTTTAAAGTGTTTTGACAGTTTTGTGAAACGTGCCAATGGATCCTAGAGGGAGTCGTGCCACTTCCTCTGTATCAACACAGATCACGGCATCACAGTTTTACACATGTGGCCGTGCACTTCATGTGAGGGTGTAAGGACATGGCAGGGCAAATAAAAAATACATTACAGGAAAAGCACTTTTACATTTTTGTGTCGGTTAGCTCTCATCATATACATGTTCACATGGAAACAGCAGCAGAATTGTTTGTTTCCTTTAACCAGATAACACCAAACTTAACAGTCCTGGCAGCTTTTTGAAGGATTTGTTGATATCATTTCTACACCTGGAATTAGAATTTTTAGACCAATTTTCATTAGAATATAGTTTACCGAAATTATAAAGACATTAAAAATCCCTTCTGTAAATATTTTTGTATCTTTTTTTCGATTTATATGTCCCCAATGTGTGTAATTTCCCTTGTTTTTATATGAAAACGTCACATTATGAAAAACTAGCAACATATATATTTTTTCTTACATTTAAACCAGAGAAGTTTTAAGCTGATAACTTTCATTTTAACCATCTTACCTTAAAATTGCCCTTTGCTAGTAGGCCAGTCGCAAAGAAGTACTATTTTTTGTTACGTAAAAGTACAGATACCAGAGCAAAAAAACCAAAAAACAATCACATTTCACATACATAAAAAAAAAGTAAAAAAGTACCTGTTTTAATACTTAATATAATATGTTTTTGAGGTACCTGTTTCAAAAAAAAACAAAAACAAAAAACTCACATAAAAAAAAAAAATACTACTTAAGTACATTTTTTTTCCAATATATTTTTTACACTTTTTTTTTTTTTCTTTCCCATAGTACCTGTTTAAAAATATACTTAAAGAGTAAAAAGTTCTGTGTTTTGCGATGTAACGAAGCTTCACATTTGGTGATTTTGAGAAATATTTGTGCAGAATTTTGTTCAACCAAAGAAATGTGTTGTTTTTTTTTTTTGTTGTTTTTTTTCTTAACTGTCTAAATTAATATATTTTTGTTTGCTCAAACTACAAATGTGTTCAAAATGAAACGGTCAGCCTTTTCAGCAGATCTCAGACAATATAAAACATGCTTTTACTTTTCCAGTTCAAAAATGTAGTGTAGAAAGTACAGATACCTGCTCAAATGTAGTAAAGTAAAAAGTATCTACTTTAAAATCTACTTAAGTAAAGTATAGATATCTAAAAAGTATACTTCAGCACAGCACTTTTACTCCTTTTACATTCCACCGCTGTAGTAGACTCTCCAGACTGGCAAACATTTAGTTATAAAGAAATAAGTGATCATTCAACACATACATGAGATGCATGGGGACTTCTTTACAGAGTTAATACCATCATCTAAACAGCTCCGAGCACCCGCCGTGAATATACATCACCTGCAGTCATTTGGGTTGCATCGGAATGAGAAATGGTCAAGCTATTTTTGTCCGCTGGCTCCTGGCTACATGCAGAATCCCTAATTGGTTATTCTATCCTCTCCACCGGCAACAAGGCAGATGTGAGAAAAGCACTTACAACAACAACCCACTGCTGCCACGACAAGCAATTAAGATATCAGGATAAAGTGATGGAGTTCTTGACTCATGACAAAGCTGTGGAAATGTTGATTCTCTTAATAAAGAAATCTATATGCGGCCATTTTTGCTGCAAAGAAAAAGAATGCAGAAGAAAATAAAGTCCAACTCCACTGCATAACTTCCAAACTCCTAAATGTGGCCAGTTTCAAGCCTAAATACATCTTTTTTGTGTGTGTTTTTTTTTGTTTTTAATAACTTGAATGACATTTTTACAGATGGCTGTTTTGCCTTCACAAACAGAACAGATCTACATGTAGAAAGAGACATTTTCTTCACAAAAAAACACAGCCACGTAGTTTAAACTGAATTAATGGAGACGGACATAGAGAGGTAATTAATCATTTGTTGGGTCCCATTATTCCAGTGCTCCCTCAGCTCTGGTTCATACTAGACCCCGCTCAAAAACATCCTGACATTTTTGTAATTACACCTATTCTCCCCTGTGCATCAGCTCAGCAGCTGTTTATAAAGTGACAAGGTTATGTTGACACAGTAATATCAAAACTCTATTCTGTAGTTGAGTCATGTGCTGAAGTATGAGAAAAGTTGTTTTGGAGTAGAGCTGTAATATCTTCATTTTGTGCCCAAGTCGTTTGTCAGAATATTACAGATGTTCAACTGTTTGATTCAAAAGTGAGTGTGTCCTCCATGAAGTTGTTCTCACACATTTAGCAATTATAGTGATTGAATAATGCACCACATTCAATTAAGTGTTTTGATAAATAAGTGTTATTTACTAATATCACATTTTACTCCTTCACCAAAATAATTATAATGTGTCTGATAAAGGCCGAGTGTCCTAACGGTGCTTAATCCAAAATAAATCTCACTGAAATATCAATAGCAGATGTGAGTTGTAAAATGGTTGATTGACCAATTAATAACATGTACAGCAAAGGCACAGAGACACAGAGTGACACAGAGTGAGCAGAGTTCAGATCATTTTAGACAGTGCTGTAAGTCCTGAACTTGTGAACTGTCATCCACCCCACTGTCCACAGACCGCAGGTCATCTGGCATGGCAGGAGGGAGTGGGTGCTGGCAGAGGTAGGTTGGTGTCTGTCTCCTCTAACCTTCTTTCAGAGGAGGCAGAGGTTTGACCCCGAGTCTGAGTTTGAGCTAAAGCCAAAAGTCCCTGTAGGCGTCGTGTGTGCTGACAGAGCTGCACTGTGTGGATAGTGAGGCTGCAGGGCTCAGGGGCGATGTCCAACATGGTGGTGGGACGCGGCCGCTGGGCAGACAGCTGGTGCAGAGGAGGATCTTGCATCTCCACAGAGCGAAACACCTGCTGGAGCAGGTCAAAAGAGCTGCGGCTCGGTGAAGCTCCCGCAGGACCCGGAATCTCACCCAAGTAACACATCATGATGAACACAGGGCTAACTGTAATGAAAGAATAATTATTAATTATTAAACATCTATTATGTGTCTAAAAAAAAAAGATCAAACTGTAATTTGCGGTATAGGAATTCACAGTTGTCCTGGGGCAGACTGTTTGATGAGATGTGTTCTGTACTGCACCATGCTGAAGTTATCTGTGGTGTCATTTAGAGTCTTAGCTGTGACTGTGGCTCCAGCTGTGGCGCTGTCCGTGGTGCTGAACTCTCATTACACACAGAAGCAGCGGTGCCAGCGAGTTGGGCATCTGCAGCACCGGGACTTTTCCCGTGAGCACCCTGCTCTGAGCGCGCGGTGTCGGTGATTACCGCGGATGTACATGAGCTAAACTACACAGAAGTACGTGCAACTTCATAGCACGAAAGAGAAGTCCAGCTCTGTAGTCCAGGCGTCCTTAGGGGGACAGGGGGCAGCGCAGGAAAAAACAAACAAACCAAATTCTTCCAGTCCTGGGTCTTACCTTGTTCGCTTTTCTTGTGTGTTTTTCCCTTTAGTGCGTCGCTGGCGCGCCTCTCAACGGGACTTCAGGAACTCATCTTCTATAAAATCCTAATACAAACAGACTTGTTTGTGCTCTACAGGACCGCTCATTTGGCATTAGTAGTTTATTTACCAAAACCAAACTCGTGTTTGTAGGATCCAGAGTGCAGCAGCAGCAGCTCTCTCCTCTAGTGAAGAAGCGCAGGACGTCCGCGTGATGCAGCTTCAGAGAAAAGCAGAGTGAAATGAGCGGTGGAAGTTAGCAGTATGATGCTCTAGTTGAATCCGCGGTGTGATACGCGCTGCACTGGACGAACAGAGGAACCTGAGCCGGACGTGAGCGTCAGGAGAGGCGCAGTGTCCTTGGCTGACGCCACAGAGGTGGATATGGGGGTGCGCTTGGATTCAGTCGTGAGAAGAGAAGATTAGGAGCTATGGAGGATTAGCGCATTTAGCGGTGTTTAGCGGTGCCAGGTGCGCAGGGCAGTGGCCAATCAGAGGAGACCTGCTCTGCGTCCTGTTTTACTCACATTTACAATTGAAATGACTTGGTTATCTTTTAAAATGATTTTTCTCCCTTGATAGCCACGTTGGCTCGTCTTTTCAATTGCCACGAGTCACATTAACCCTTTGTGCCATAGAACAAGTGTGCTTCTAAGCATACATGACATGTTACACACTTGCACAACTCTTCCATTTTAAATTCCATGGATGTATTACATAAGGGTATTGGGGCAAATGCTAATAAAACATTTTGGACTTTTTGAGATAGAATTGCATAAATGGCTTTTTCCAGGCTCCTTCATCACCAAATATAACATTATTAATACCCATTTAGCTAGAATATGTTTTTGACCCACCATTTCAGATTGTCTAAGCCTGTGTGTGTGCTTTTCCCCTTTCAAGTCCTTTTGAAATACCAGTGCTCACCAGGTTTGTTCCATGCTTGTTAAACCCTGTTGGATATCCATTAGAGTGTGCAGACGTGCCGCGGTGCTTTAGATCCAAATGTAAGGTCTTGTAAAAGGAATTAAAAAAAACATAAAATATATTCCAGAAGTCTGTTTCTGGTTTTGTCTGTTAGGCCCTGCCCCAGGAGACAGCACAAACAGTATAATGGAGCCCCAGTGACCGCTGCATGATCAGTGTACATGTGTCTGCTTTGTGTATTCATGTATGGACCCTCCGATAGCACTCACATACCACAGTCTGATCCCACTATGCTGCAATAACAAGTGGACAGAGTGGGCTTTTTTTTTTAAGTGAAAGTATAGGGGAAAAAATCCAATATGAGTATCTGTTCCCACCATATGTACAAGAAAGTGCATGTTTTATTTGGAGAGAGTGACAGCAGCACAATGCAACACAAACAGGCCTAACAGATACAAGGTGAGAACAGGTGCACGGTGGAATAAGTGGATTACACAAACACAACGTGACCAAAACTGACTTTGACACATTTCCCCTGAATGCATCGCGGTGTCACATGTCCAGTGGATCCAGGCTGAAGGTTCAGGTTTTATCATGATGTTCTGTGACATGATAACCAGCTGGGGCACTTCTGATCTGTTCTGACAGGACTTGGTCTGGTATAAACTGCTATGGTCTGGTCTATAGTAAGCATCCATCTTGTCACCTGCACACTGGTTATACTGAGAGTCTTGAGATGTATGTATACATCTATAAACTGTATTAAAGGTCCTTTATCACGCAAAACTGACACGTGTGGGCTTTCAGTCATGTTATAATGCTGTTACCTTATCGAAAACGTACCTGGAGTTGTGTTTTGTTTCATTCACACATGTTTGAGTAACACTTTATTATTAGTCCATCTAGGTTGTGAAATGATCCAAATGACTCTAGCGAAGGTGCATGAAGTTTAAAAACACAGTGGAGCACTTCATGTATCACCACATGACATCACGAAGTGGAACAGAGTGCTTCCTCTTTAAGAGAAAAACACACTAAATGAAACTAAATATGTAGCGTGTGTGTGTTTAAACATGTGTGAATGAAACAAAACACAACTCCTGGTATGTTTTTGATGAGGAAACATAACATAGATCAGAAAACAGCGTAATCTGAGCTCTTTAAAACATATCTCAAACCTGGTTCTGAAAGATGAAGGCAGAATGGTCACAGCTGTCAAGTATAATTGTTAGATGTCTGCTCTGTTGTAATGCAAAATCAACTTGTATGAGCTTTTAGCCATGTTATAACTGGTGCACACTGGACTAAAAAAGTTGCATTTTTTGGGGATATTTAATTTGAATTCCAGACAGAACAGAACATTTAACATTTTGCAGCATGCTAACGTAACACATTTATATTTTTTCAGCTACATGAAGCATAGAACTGAATGCTTGTCTGGTATGTTAACATAAGATATCAACAGTTAATCAGATAACTAAAGCATAAAAAACAAGCTAACAAGTTTACTCTCGACCTCAGTCCAAATCACTAAATCCATTGAATTCTTCATCCTCGTGTCGCTTCTAAACTACTCCGCCTGCTCCAGAGGTAGATGCAGCACCACGTCCTCTTCTGTGTGGCTGTCATCAGACTCGGCACAATACGATTTTCTTTTAGGAGGTTCAGTCTTTCTCAGATGTCGTCTTAAATTACCATAGTGTTTATTTTTAAATTTTCAGTGGTACAGGAGTAGTAGACTAGCCTATTGTGCCCTTGTGTGGTTGTGTGACAATAACAAAGATGTGAAATTATATAGTCGCCCCCCGGCCAAACTATGAAAAAGTACGACTTATAGTTTGGAAAATGTGGTATTCAGAGTTGTATTCTGAGTGATTCGTGCATGTTTGAATAAGCCTGTATTGTCTTGCATTTGGGGCTTTAGAGCTCAGGAAATGTTTGTTATCACATACCTTCTATCTCCTAAAATAGACTTTGGGTCATTCACTTCAGGTTCAGAGATGTTGTGCAAAGTTTTCGTCACGTAAATGAACACTAGCATGTATGACTCGTGTATTGTGTCTTTAGTAAACATAGAAAATGACCACATATTCGAGGTATTATTCACCAAATACTCCAAACCTGTCCTGATTAAGCCACACAGTTGTATTGTTAAAACATGTGGCTTAAGACATCATAAGACCTCTTACTAGCAGTAAAAAATGTGAGACTGTGACATTTTAAGACTTTTTAACAAATTCTTAAACCCATTTATGCCAAACGGGTCATCTGAGTCTGACGTGTTTCTGCGATTGCTACATGCACCGTGAAAATATTTAGAGAGAAAGGGTTTTCTTTGAGCCTCTTGTCTGTGAAAGGTTGCTATTTGCATACAAATGGAGCACTTTACTTCTTCAACAGCAGCAGCCCCAGCCTTTATTTAATCAGTGCTTATGTTAATGGCTTTTCCAGTCAGAAATGTACTATATTGTGATGCATGTTGTTTAGGCAATGGCTCTAGTCTGTAATTAAAATATATTGTGGAAATATCAACTAAGTGTGCATGGGAGTTTGCAAAGCTTAAGTATACGGTGTAAAAGCAGTTTAGAGTCTGACTATGAAAACATGCAGAGGGAAGTCCTTTGTGCATTTGTGGACGGGGTAAGACACATGTACATTTCTCTCAACCGGATTTAATTAAAGTTAGATTTTTCACTTTGACCAATCAAGTCTGTGTTTGAACGCTCAGATCATTGGCTCGGAACGTTTTCAGCAAGAGCCATCCCAGACTAATGTGTAGAAGTCTATTCAGAGAGCTGATGAGAGGCAGGTTATGAAAATCTCTAAAATAGACAAGGACAGTGACAATATAAATAGAGAACATTTAAGTTTTAAAAAGACAGCCACACCAGTGTCTCCACATCTTGGACTGAAAAGGATTGCACTGAAACTTATGTTTGTGAGTAATATTATTATTTCATTTTCTGACTTAATCAGTCTGCAAATATGACTGTACATTGAAGTTCATTTCTCGATCGCACTAGTCCATCGTGGCCTCCTCAAGAGCACCCGTAAAGCATCATTATAATCCACCTGCGGCCTTTGGAGACTGCGCACCTCTGGACTCATTACAAAAAGCCAGAGTATAGTGGTGAACAATATGATTTAAACAGCATCAACTTTACATCATCAGAGCATGAACCAAACTTGAACATAAGAGTATCAGCTTGAACAACAACATCCTGCATGATCTATAAATATTCTCATCATCTGCCAGGTCCGCAGTGATGATATGCCCAAGATATTAGATTTGAGTTGTAACCTTCAGCACAACATTAGACAGGGAAAAAATCAGGATATCTCATGTGTTTGTCCTCTTTTGGTTCTGCAGATCATGGTCATACTTAGTTGCGTTATACTTAATAACATGCTCCACACTATAAGCTGAACAGATGTTGAGAAGCTGCTGCAGACCTGTGGGGCTCGGACTAAAAACAACCAACAGATGATTCAGGACAAAATTTCCAGCCACACAGCCAGTTTTACATATTTTGAGCTTTGGTGACAGTTCATCTAGATCAAGGCTGTCCAAACTACGGCCCAGGGGCCAAATGCGGCACTCAACCCAATTCTTGTTAGCCCTCACGCCTCCTTCTAAACTGGCCCAATCGATCAGGAAGTATTTTTTTACTATAAATTGAAGAGATTCTACCTCTATAACCTGAATAACATCAAACTGCATTGTGACACAGACTTAAAAATAATCTTCCAAGTCTTATTAAACGTACAGTGTCTCTGTCAAACCTGTGTTAAATCCATCATTTGACTCCCTGTATCAACACTGGCCTGTGTCTCTCTGCTTCAAATATGTTTCAGTGTGAAAAAAAGTTTGGACACCCCTGATCTAGATACAAGTTGAACAAAACTGGGGACAAGATTCCTCCCTGTCTGACCCCATTGGTGACTCTAAACGGGGCAGAAACACTCTCCCCACTTAATCTGCACTGTCTGTTGTCCATACCAATAGATTAAAATACTCACAATATATATATATACCCTGTCGAATGCCTCGGACGCATCTAAAAAACACATACAAACTGATGAATTCTGCCTCCTGTATTTGTCAATAATCTCTTTCAGAGCATATAGACACATGTCTGTTAACCCAAACTGACTGACTGTGGGGTTAATACATTTGAGATCCTGTCCAGAAGAATTAAGTCAATAATGTTTGATACTATTCTGGCCAGAGCTATAGGTCTATAATTATCATATTTATTGCATATTATTTTCATGATAATGTTGTGTTTCCTTGCTTATTGGGGGATGTTACATTGATTTTCATGTATTTATTTCTTGGAGACTGGGCATAACCATTTAAACATAATCATACTGACTGCTCGTTTAACTGTACTGCAAACTGTAACCTTAATAGAAGACTTTTCACAGATATTTAGCATTAAACTGTAACATACACAGATCAGTATGTTGCATGTTATACTGCTTTAAAACAGTTATTTGTAAAAGAAGCAGGTCCATTGACTTACTGTGCTAAACTGCAGCAATGACAGGCTCTAACTCTTCATATTTCACCACCAGAAACAGGATGAAGCTATAACACGGTTAGTTCTTTATTCAAGTCAGTGTTTACTCCTTTTACCTAATAAACTCATATCTGAACTTTAAACCATGTGGCAGATAATAATAATAAACCATTTACGTCAGAGGGATGGATTTTTTGTCTCATAAGTGCGACAGGTTCCCTTGAATTATGTATTCAAATTTTTTCCCAACAATGTGATAAATATCCTCCCACACACTGGCCTTTTCCGAGCCCACGCCGCACACACGTCTCTCTGTCTCACTTCTGGATGCACACCACGTTTGTTTTCCATGGCCACACTTAGCAGAGGCTACGCTAAATGAGCTGCTTCTCTTTCATACAATTATGGACAGTACAATGTGTGCGTGAGGACCGACAGACACTTAACCAGTCGTGTAAACACTCCCAACCTTGAATCAAAGTGATACACAGATCCACGCACAGTTACCAAATCTAATGGAGCATTACGAGAAAGAAGCGGCCGCGCTGTTTCTCCAGTCTAATGCACGAGTCCACCCCCTCTGTAAGAAGTATAATTACACCAAACGCATTCATGCTGTTAGTTTGAATCATGAAACGCTTCACAACAGATGCTACAGTGGCCGTTCCTGCACAAAACTTCACCAGTTCATTAGGCACTTTTGGAGTAACTGTTTTGTAGAGCTTGGAAAGAAAGTTCATTTGAGAGAACTTTCTCCCGTGTATAATGGATTCTATCTGTGTAATGTAAGGCCTCTCAAAGTTAAGTCTTTCTTTTTCTCTCTTTCTTTTTTCTGTCTTTTTTCTTTCTTTCTTTCTTTCTTTCTGTCTTTCTGATTCTTTCTTTCTGTCTTTCTGTCTTTCTTTCTTTCTTTCTTTCTTTCTTTCTTTCTTTCTTTCTTTTTCTTTTTTTCTTCTGTCTTTCTGTCCTTCTTTTTGTCTTTCTTTGTCTTTCTTTCTTTCTGTCTTTCTTTTTGTCTTTCTGTCTTTCATGCGGTCTGTTTCTCTTTTTCTTTCTGTCTCTTTCTGTCTTTGTTTCTGTCTTTCTGTTTTTCTTTTCTGTCTTTCTTTTTTCTGTCTGTCTTTCTGTCTTTCTTTCTGTCTTCTTTTTTATGTCTTTCTTCATGTCTTTCTTTTTCTCTTTCTGTCTTTTGTCCTTTCTTTCTTTCTTTCTTTATTTCTGTCTTTCTTTTTTCTTTCTGTCTTTTTGTCTCTTTCTTTCTGTCTTTCTTTTTTTCTTTCTGTCTCTTTTTTTTCTTTTTGTTTTTCTTTCTGTCTTTTTGTCTTTCAGTCTTTCTTTTTTTCTTTTTCTTTCTTTCTGTCTTTCATTCATTCATTCTGTTTCTCTTTTTCTTTGTCTCTTTCTTTCTGTCTTTCTGTTTTTCTTTGTCATTCTTTCTGTATCTCATTCTGTCTTTCTTTCTGTCTTCCTTTTTATGTCTTTCTTTGTCTTTCTTTTTCTTTCTTTCTTTCTTTCTTTCTTTCTCCCTCTCTTTTTGTCTATACAGGGAAACCCAATGAGAGCCCTCGGTTGCCAGATTATGAATAAATGAACGTGGCACCAAAGTATCAAATGTAACTTTTCCTTGAAGTATTTTCCATTAGATGTGCCCATACCCTCAACATTTTTTTTTTTTTGTATTGATACATTTCAACACAATCAATCCATCCATTTTCTTGCATTTATTCAGGGGCAGCAGTCTGAGCAGGGACTCCCAAACTTCCCAAAGGTGGCGCCCGAAGGCAGTCCCAGGCCAGTACGATGACTTTTATATCAGCTGCTTTGTTGCCTGGTAACAATTTCAACTATCTCTGTTCACTTCTATTCATTTTCAAATCCAATAGGCTGCCCCAAAACTTTCAGATATAGACATTCATTTTATTTTCCTATGGTAATTACAAAGAAAAAGTCCATATGAAGTTTTTTTTTTTTTGGTAAAGAGCTGGAAGCATTCAAACAAGACCTGGACCTGCGAGGTATAGTCGGGTAAACTTCATCTCCTGTTCTCCTTAGCCCAGCGCACAAAGACTCGGAGCGCGCCATTAATCAAAACTGCAGCCCAGCCATTTGTAACTATCAGTGATCAGCTCGGGTATTTTTAATCGAGAGGTCTACGGCCAACCCTCTGCCGGTAAAAGCATGCCAAATTCGCCTCGTTTTTAATGTTAAGTGGGAATAATGAACGCCTGTGTTGGTCATGTTCAGGCAATTAATATTGAAAGCATTTTTATTTGTTTTTAGCAACACAAAAATGAAACCGAAACGCGAGAACAAGCAACATGAGTCAGTGTTTTGTCACATCACCCGGCCCTACTCACGCTGCTGCATTCGGACAAGCTGTTTTCACGCATTTTGTCAGTCTGCCCGAACTGGAAAATACAAATTTAAAACTCATTTGTTACTTATCTGCGGGAGGGTCGGGTTTGACGGACACGATTCTTCATGCGAACACTAAATAACCCGACGTCTCACAAGGACTTACACCTATAAAAATTATATATCATCTCCGTAAAGTAACCTACATTTTTGCTCCCAGGCTGTAGCGCCGACCTCCCTGCCATCAATCTCAGCACACGGCACGAGCGCGAACATCTCCCAAAGATTAATGGGGTCAGAGCCGGGATACTACTGCATCCACTGGACAGGTCTGAAAAGGATTTGGTGGACGCTCGTTTTAGTGTTTGGTGCACGCCGCAAACACGAGCAATTCTGAAGCGCGATATTTGCTACAGAGAAATATCGAGATAAACGATACTCTTCAGACTACCTTATTCCACTAGTTAAGGTTTAAATCGTGTCTTTCTGTTTTTCTTTCTTTCTTTCTTTCTCTTTCTTTCTGTCTCTTTTTTATTTTTGTCTCCTTTTTTCTGTCTTTCCTGTTTTTCTTTGTCTTTCTTTTGTTTCTCTTTCTTGTTGTCTTTCTTTCTGTCTCTTTTCTTTCTGTCTCTTTCTGTCTTTTTGTTTTTTTCTTTCTGTCTCTTTCTTTCTGTCTTTCAGTCTTTCTGTCTCTTTTTTCTTTCTGTCTCTTTTTTCTTTCTGTCTCTTTCTTTCTGTCTTTTTGTCTTTCTTTCTGTCTTGCTTTCATTCTTTCTGTCTTTCTTTCTGTCTTTTTGTCTTTCTTTCTTTTGTCTTTCTTTCATTCTTTCTGTCTCTTTTTATTTTTGACTCTTTCTGTCTTCCTGTTTTTCTTTCTTTTGTTTGTCTTTCTTTTGTATCTCGTTCTGTCTCTTTCTTTATGTCTATCCTTCTGTCTCTTTTTTCTTTCTGTCTTTCTGTCTTTCTGTTTTTTTCTTTCTGTCTCTTTCTTTTTTTCTTTCCGTCTTTCTTTCTTTCTTTTTGTCTTTCTTTCTGTCTTTCTTTCATTCTTTTCTTTCATTCTTTCTCTCTCTTTTTTATTCTTTCTCTTTCTGTCTTCTGTTTTTTCTTTCTGTCTTTCTTTTTGTCTCTCTTTCTTTTGTCTTTCTTTTGACTCTTTCTGTCTTTCTTTTGTATCTCTTTCTGTCCCTTTCTTTCTGTCCCTTTCTTTCTGTCCCTTTCTATCTGTATCTCTTTCTTTCTGTCTTTCTTTCTCGACTGCCTTATTCCACTAGTTACGATTTAAATAATACAAGATAAACCCAGTAAAACATTTTAAATAGACCATAAAAAGGACAAATGTACCTGCTTCATTCATACATATAATTACACAAAATGGTGCTTTTGTTTATTGCAGTTTAGTTTGTGCCTGGTTTGGTTTTATGTTCAGCCTCGGTCCTTCATTTAGCTCATTTGTTGTCCCGTTGTTTTCTTTTATTTATGTGGGAAAGTGCGGGGACGTGGTAACTTTGTCATGTCACTGTCTTCTCTCGTGTGGTGGGGGCTGGACCAAACTGAGGCACGTGTTCGTACAGTTTTATATTTTTATGAAACAGATTAAAGGTGACTGCCTCCAAAAAGTTCCCGCTGTGTCTCTTAGCACCTCACAAAATAACACAACGCAGAACTCCACCGGTCACACTTATTCAACCCTCTACAGCTCAAATTTAAAAATGCAGAAATACCCAAAAATCTCCCCACTTTTGCAAAGAAAAAGTACTCGTGATAAATATTGAGGCCCGAAACATATTATTCCAACTTTCCTATACTGAACGATTAGTCGATATAGTAATTATCATGACAGTCCTAACAGTGCGGCTTTGGGTGAGACTTTGTGTTTTTGATTAATCAGTGATCATTAAACATACATTAAGTAACTCTTCTGCTACCTGCGTGCTTGTTTCCATGGCGATGTTAATCCATCTTGTACTGTAGCTACACAATTGCAGGTGTTTTATTGCAAGAAAACAACATACAAATCCTTGAAAAACATTCATTCTCACTGTGAACAAAGTCACGTCTCCACAGATCTGACCTGTAACTCTGCCTGCTGATTGTCTCTTGCTCGTCTCCATGGAGATGGGGAAGATCAATGCCATATGGCGGCGCATATAGGCAAAACAATGACATCTCCAGGGAGACACGACGGTGGCAGATTCAGGATTTCAGCTTCATATTATATCCAGCACTGTATTCTGAGGACATTTTACCATTTAAAAGACACAATATTGGTTTTGAATTGTTAATCGCTATGGTAACGGCTCTTGTTTTTCACAGTTCTGATACAAATGTTGGCAGTTTTACAGATACAGCGCATACGTGACTCATAAATGATTCATTAGCTGGGTTGCGTATGAATACTACAAGTTTTTTTCCCAGTGAGTCCCGTTCTTTTTTTTATAAGCAGCACACATACGATTGTGTTTTAAATCCCGCTGTAGTGCAAACGGTGTGTGGAAACGGCGACGTGTGCGTTCAGAATGATCGATGCCCTGTTTGCCACACAGAACTGTATTTTCACAATAGGTATCGGTAGAAAACATCTCTCACATATTTCCTTATCTCCGAGTCGCATGTGAGGATAAAATATACGTATTTGCTTCCTGTATTTAAATAACGTGGCTTCTCTTTGCATTACCACAGCCCGGTGACGTCTTTGATACACACAGAATACACCGGCACTTACTCCACGCTCTGCACAACGCCCCGTCAGCATTCAGACCCGAGGAGGGAACTGCCGACTGCAACCGGTAAATGAAATCTGTCCCCAGACGCTGAAAACATCCTCCGCTATAGTTGTGCGGAAATGTGCTTATGTGGAAAAACGAGCGACGATGATCTGATTGTGGGAATATTTACATGGCCCATAAAAATCACATGAGTATAATAATCATGACACAATAAGTACACACATTCAAAAATATGTGTCAGGTAAAGTTAGCCTGCTCGTTTTGCACGGCTCGCAGTGCTCCAAAGTCATCCCTCGCTTGCCTTATACAATCTGACCATCCTAAGTATTCGCCATGATTAGTTTTTAAGAGCTTCTCACAACTTTCAGAGGCCAGAGGCAGAGTTTTGCCATGAACAATGAAATGTATTTATTTATTTGGAACAGACACGATTCAATATGTAAACAGGCCAGATTATAGCCAAAAACTAATTTCCACCCGATGTCCCAAGGGCTGGGGTCACAAAAGCTTCAAAATAAAAATTGCACACTACACTCATTGCACAGTTTCCATAGTTGCACATTCCACACATTGCACATTACACTCATTGCACATGCCGCTCATTGCACATTACGCTCATTGCACATTACGCTCATTGCACATTACGCTCATTGCACTCATTGCACATTACACTCATTGCACGCACATTCCACACATTGCACATTACACTCATTGCAGTTTCCATATTCACACACATTGCACATTACACTCATTGCAGTTTCCATAGTTGCACATTCCACTCGTTGCACATTACATTCATTTCACATTACATTCGTTGCACATTACACACATTGCACATTACACTCTTTGCACAGTTGCCATAGTTGCACATTTCACACATTGCACATTACACTCATTGCACATTACACTCTTTGCACAGCTGCCATAGTTGCACATTACACTCTTTGCACAGTTGCCATAGTTGCACATTTAACACATTGCACATTACACTCTTTGCACAGTTTCCAGAGATGCACATTTCACACATTGCACATTAGTCATTGCTCATTACTCTCATTGCACATTACACTCATTGTGCATTAAACACATTGCACAGTTTCCATAATTGCACATTACATAACAACTAGCGTGCTAATGTGCACTTTTTTTTCGGACAGTAAACCGCTTTGTAATTCGATGCCGACAGTACACAGCAGAAATATTTTGACCTCAACAGCAGCGTATACAGTATATCTGCACTGAGACAAAATACATTTTGCTAAAATATGTAGAATAAAATCAAACTTACCTTTTTCGCTTTCACTTTTTAATTTGTCCTCTTTCTGCATAATTTTCCTTGTCAAAACCTGCGCTGGTGTGACCTGTAGACCATCAGACATATCGCTTTACATTTCAGCCAGTGATACTGTACCTGAGAAAGCAGTCAGAGAACACAGGGTGCTGAAGGAGCTCTGAAGGGCAGAGAGAGTTAATATGTTGATTTCTTTTAGCCAGACAGTTTCATTAGGGAGGCTAAATCCAGGTAAATACATCACGCTAATGAAATTGTTTACCTAAAAGAAATCAAGATATCAGCTATTTATGTGACTGCTTGAGTCGCAGCTGTCACCTGCTCAGTTAATCCATCATATTGCATCAATGGGGATGAATGAGTTCTCCAGAGATATTCACACAAGATAAACCAGTAAACAGTCATTATAAAAGCAGATGTAGCACACCAGTCCTGCAGGTTTTTTATTGTTGTTCACATCATTTGATCCCCGTCTTTGGGAACTTCAAAAACACTGCAGGGAGTTCCTTTCTTAAATGGAATGATCCCAGCTACAACCAGTTTCTGCTGTCTACGGGCGAGACACTCGACACTTTTTATGTGGTGTGTGCTTCGCAGAATAGTTGGCTTGGCACTCTTGTTTTAGTTTGTCTACCCCAGGGCAACAATGGCAACAGAAGTAGCTTATCACCAGTATGGGGAGTATGTACTTTGGGCTTTTGGGCTCTTTCTGACTTCATCTCACCATCTCTAAAGCCAACCCCCTTCTTCGACTCTGATACAGGTTGCAAATTCAAAAGGCCCAGAACCAGGGTTTTTTTTGTCCATATTTGAGCAAAATGTGTCTTGTTCCAATACAGATCGAATGTACAAGCAGCATTTGAGGTCACTGTATGTCCTTTTATAGTGTGATAATCAGAAAAGGTGCTGTTAGCATGCTAGTTGAAAAAGTGCTTATAAACTCATCATGGTAAATAATTAGATGGTTTACCATGTATGACAAAATTACATTTTTATATTGAGTGGTTGTTGGTTTAACTTTTAACTTCTAACTTGTATATGTATAGTGAGCGTGTTGTGTGTATAGTGAGTGAGTTGTGTGTATAGTGAGTGTGTTGTGTGTATAGTGAGTGAGTTGTGTGTATAGTGGGTGTGTTGTGTGTATAGTGAGTGTGTTGTGTGTGTATAGTGAGTGTGTTGTGTGTATAGTGAGCGTGTTGTGTGTGTATAGTGAGCGTGTTGTGTGTATAGTGAGCGTGTGTGTGTGTATAGTGAGCGTGTTGTGTGTATAGTGAGCATGTTGTGTGTATAGTGAGCATGTTGTGTGTATAGTGAGCGTGTTGTGTGTATAGTGAGTGAGTTGTGTGTATAGTGGGTGTGTTGTGTGTATAGTGAGTGTGTTGTGTGTATAGTGAGTGTGTTGTGTGTATAGTGAGTGTGTTGTGTGTGTATAGTGAGCGTGTTGTGTGTGTATAGTGAGCGTGTTGTGTGTGTATAGTGAGCGTGTTGTGTGTGTATAGTGAGCGTGTTGTGTGTATAGTGAGCGTGTTGTGTGTATAGTGAGTGTGTTGTGTGTGTATAGTGAGCGTGTTGTGTGTGTATAGTGAGCGTGTTGTGTGTGTATAGTGAGCGTGTTGTGTGTGTATAGTGAGTGTGTGTGTGTGTATAGTGAGAGCGTGTTGTGTGTATAGTGAGCGTGTTGTGTGTATAGTGAGTGTGTTGTGTGTATAGTGAGTGAGTTGTGTGTATAGTGAGTGTGTTGTGTGTATAGTGAGTGTGTTGTGTGTATAGTGAGTGTGTTGTGTGTATAGTTGTTGTGTGTGTATAGTGAGCGTGTTGTGTGTATAGTGAGCGTGTTGTGTGTGTATAGTGAGCGCGTGTTGTGTGTGTATAGTGAGCGTGTTGTGTGTGTGTATAGTGAGTGTGTTGTGTGTGTATAGTGAGCGTGTTGTGTGTGCATAGTGAGTGTGTTGAGTGTGTATATTGAGTGTGTTGTGTGTGTATAGTGAGTGTGTTGTGTGTGTATAGTGAGTGTGTTGTGTGTATAGTGTGTGTTGTGTTGAGTTGAAGATGGAAATTGGCCATGTTGGTTTAAATTTTTACATATTTACATTTTAAAATGTTCATTAATATGTGCTGTTCCTTCCCAAATAAAATAGAACTAAGAAAAGTAAGAAAAACTCAAGAAGCTCAGGATGCATAAGTGAGGAATAACCTGCACTGTAACACTGCAAACTGTTCAAAAAACCCCAGTTCTGTTCACATCACATTTTAAAGATGGCATTGTGAGCTATTTGGTGATATAAAATCTATGTATTATATGGAGCGTATTATTGCGTACATATTGTTAATTGGAGGCATTATGTTGATCCTACAAACAAAGCAAATTAATCAGTCTGCATATGTATCACTCACCAGACTGCAGCTCCGAACAATGGCGCGTCCCATCCGTCATGCTTCTGTGATTATTATAAAGCTCCAAGCAACAAATCAATCACTCGGGCTGATTTTACACTTCTCATTTAAGAGCACGTGTCTGCTGTAACACTGTTAGCTCCGCTCTCCTTTGAATCAGCCACACTTTAGCCCAGCTCATCTTTATGTGTGCTGCTAATCACATTATTTAGTGCTGTATTGTCTGTATAGGTCAGTGTGTCAGGGGGTCAATGGGACTCTATTGCTTTGACACCCATCGACCACAAGCTTCAGGCGCGAGATCAATGAAGCCAAAGTGACAAGTCGCTCTGCTGAAGGCTCTGACGCATTACATTTACATAAGATTAAAGGTCTGGATCCGAAATGGCAAATTAAATGATGATGTTTGTAACAAGTTCTTTTGACAAATTTGACCAAAATGACTGTATTTTACATAAATGATTACACAGCTTTATTATTAAGCACTGCATAGAAGATGTTATCACTTAGATCACACTTTAAACGGCACTTAACTGTGATGTTAATTGCTAATGCATGATTCTATGTATTGTGATATGATTATTCAGACATTTCTTTTGTGCCTTTATTGTATTATAGCTTATATTGCAATTCTTGTGCAGTGTTTAATGTTGCAGCATCACTAAAGCAGATTCCTGATTTGTGAATTTTGTCCACTGCCAATGACAATCAGACTTTTTTACTGATTCTGATTAATTTAAAATCACCAAAGTCCTTTATATAGGTCCATGACAATGGATTGGTTGTACTTTTATTTTACACTTGTCCTTTACGTATCCCAACGAACATGTTCTTTTTATCTTAAAGGTCATTAAATGCTTTAAGTGACTGTTTTCATGCTCTCAAGACGTATAATTAAAATACTATTTCAATGTTCTAGCACCTCTGCTGCTCTCGCTGACCCACTCTAACCATTAAAACTGTTAAAAAACTAAAACTACTCTTATTCTATACAACATCAACCCTTGTATTACTTTATATATCTTATTTTGACATAGTAGTTTACAACTGTGCTGCAAAGTGCCAAATTATCCGTTTCTAAACATAGTGTGGGAGAAATGGAGTGAATATGGTTTTAAGTGGGTTTGAACGGAGCAATGCACATGAGTGACACAGGGGGCAGCACTGAGTCGAGTCTCAGCCTGCTCTGCACGCGGCTGTGAATGTCACTGGCATGGAGCGTGTGTATTTTATTATGAATTTCAGGTATGATTGAGGTATTTTTGTTTACTTGCCTTTATACAAACCTGAAAACTAAAATATCATATACAAGAGATTACAAATGTGTTATCTCTGTTTATTAAGTTCAACTTTACAGATGCCCGTGTTATGAGTGATGCATTCTGCTCAGGTGGAATGTGAAAGGCGTTCCCAAGGACAAAGTGTCTCCAGTGATATCTCCAGAGTGACAGAGCTGTACAGACAGTGTGGCATTTAGGAACTCGCTTTAAACACACGGGATAACTCCGCTTTAATCAGGCGTGGGAAGATAACCCAGCTATTTGCATAACAGAGATAATATGTCTTTAGTAATAAATACACTGCTCACAAAATAACGTTTGATTAAATCAAAAAATCACTCTGTTCACTTAATTGAAAACGGACAAACAAGACGCAGAGCAGGTCTCCTCTGATTGGCCACTTCCCGTGTGTACCTGGCAGCGCTAAACACCGCTAAGCGCGCGCTAATCCGCGGTGGCTCCTAATCTTCTCCTGACAACACACTCCTGAATCCAAGCGCACCCCCACATCCACCTCTGTGGCGTCAGCCAAGGACTCGCTCCATGTCCGCTTGACTCGCGCCTGTCCTCGCGCCTGTCCTCGCGTCTGTCCTCGCGCCTGTCCTCGCGCCTGTCCTGACTCTCTCACGGCTCAGGTTCCACTTTTCCTCTTTGTCCAGTGCAGCGTTTATCACAGCGCGGATTCAAGTGGAGCATTATCCTGCAACTTCCACCGGATCTTATTATTCCGCTCATCCTGGAAGCTACATCCACACACAAGGGCATCTGCACTGAGGAGAGACGTGCCACGCCACACTTCTCTGGATATACATGCAGACACTTTGATTTTAGTCAAGAAACTACATTTGTGATCTTACTGATCCGCTAGAGCAGAACCCAGTTTGTATGCTTTTTTGTTTTTTTATGTGGATTTATAGAAGAGGAGTTCCTGAAGAAGTGCGAGTGAGAGGAGATGTGCGCCGGGAACGGCAGCCTGCTTTGCAGCTTGTCTCCTGGAATTATTAGCAGACGAAAGGGAAGGGAGCGGCTGTAGCTGAAAACAGTACGGGAAAGCGACCAGAGCAGAGGACAGCTGCATGGATACAGGCACCTTTCTCTCAAGGTAAGGTCTGAGAATGAGCCAGTTGGCTCGTTATTGGTTTGTGTTTTAATCCGATGTAGTTGAACCATGTAGTTGAATTGTTGGTGCATTGTTTGCTGGGGAATGATCTGTGCATACTGGAGTTCAGCATTGTGGACTGTTAAAACCGTGCGTGTGTTGCGCAATTTGCTCAAACGAACCAAAGGTTGCTTAGTTGTGTCCCACGCATACTAATCCTGTGCGTGAGCGAATGGCCAAATACGCGGCTTCTTTACCAATGAGCGTTTTGGACCGAGGGAAAAGCTGTGGGAGAAGTGCTGGTGTATTCTTTCAGCTTGATTTGACTTTGTGTGCAGTCCATTCACGTGTTTGTGTAAGGTTTATACTGTGCGCGTCCCTGCGTGTGTGTGCGGTTAAGTCATCGATCTCCGCCATAAGGCACCGTGGGCAGCACTGCACCGCCACCACCCACTGTAATCAGCCCCTTCCCGCGCGCGCACAGAGCCGTGGGAGCAGGGCGCTGACGGGTGGCACCGCTGCTTCCCTGCGTAATGAGAGTTCAGCACCACGGACAGCGCGCGCAGCCACCGCCACAGTCTCCTGCTCATGGTGCCAAAAACGCTGACAGTCACCAGTGCGCTGTTTGCCCCCACACATGCCTCACCTCAGTGCTTGTTGGATATAGTTTCATCAGTGTTTTACGGGCAGTTTGAGTGTTCTGACGCAAAATGAGTCACCAAGTACCCCTCTGTGCTGTGTCAATGCGTTTGTTTGAGAAGAGGCCTCATGAAGTAGACACAACATGGCAATCAGAAGAAAAAAAACAACAAAAAAGACATAAAAAACGAACTTAGATTTTGTTAAAGTTGGTTAAAAACAAACTTTCGAAACAGGTAAAGGCTAATAGATTTTACAGACATATTGGGAAAATATTTAAGTCATGAAAAAAAAAAAAAAAAAGGCCAACTCTGTGTTTATTGTCTCTTGGGGCAACAGTGGCACAGTTATCCTGTATACAGCATCTGGTCAAGTGCAATAAAAGCAAACTCAAACAAATGATGTGCTAAAACGTATCAGAATCACACATTTCCATATCTTGACTTCATTCATTGTCAGATATTTTGGGTGTGGCTCAGACAACAGCTTTCTCTGTCGCTCAGTACCACCAGTGAGGCAACATTCACTGATATTCATAACTCCACAGCACTTTTTCCACTGTGTTTACTTAAAGTGTGTATGTTTATTTATTAAAACGTAGATAGATTCTCTGCAGGCTCACCCTTCCCTCTGTGGCAGGCTGATATTACTATTAGTGTCAGTGATGGTGTGTCAGTGCTGGATGCTCGGGTGATGCTGTAGGGTTAATGCCTTCTGTCGACACGGCCCCGTAGAAGTGATAGGGCCCCTCTGACAGATGAGATAACCTGCGATACAAGCAAACACACAAATTTACGGCAGCACCAGATGGATGCTGAGGATGCACGCACAAGTAGGCCATTTTTACCTCAGGGAGAAGCTCAGCTCGAACGCGAGGCTCGCAGAGAATAACTGAATGTGCTGTTTTTAATGGGAATTATGGAGAAGAGGAGGGGATAGAGGGCATTTGAGGTGGGATACTTCAACCGGGTGTAGTCTTATTTGGGAAAGTTCAAACGGAAGTGGTGAAGAACTTGGGTCCAATAATAATAAAAAAATAAAAAAAAAAGAAAGAAAGAAAAAAATTATAACAATAATAAATAAAATAAAATAAAATAAACATCATACAGCAGTGACTGTACAGCAAAGTATCAGGGTTGTGTGTTCTTTTGTATATATACCAAGAACTAAGGTTTTAATCTGAATAAATTACCTTTTTAGATTTGAACTTGTGGCTTAGTGACAGAAAGCATTTACCCTGAAGTCAGTGTTATTAGGCAGTCTGTGGTACATAGCCTTCTGCCTCTCAAACCAAAGATTCCCTCATATTAAGCGTTTCCTAGATCCTGAATCCTGACTTAACTATCCAGTAGTATGGCAAAACTAAGTCTATAGCCTAATCCAGGTCCAAAAACATGGCATAATGCTTTTTCTGGGTATATAGTATTCATCTATAACATTGAACACTTCCTGTTCAAAACTGCCCTGCCTCACCTAACAGTATTGACCAGTACAAAATGATTAACAGCTCATAAAAGTCTTCTTTAAGCTCCAGCCTGACACGGCCATGTTCCTGATTAGACTAATTACACTAAATCAAGGCTCAAATGATAAAAGACTCCAACACTTTGGAACATCTTTTCTAAAAACGTAGGAGTTTGCAAAATGGATGAAAATGAACCACGTAGGCAAGTGCGCTATGCTAAAATGAGTTTGATCTGCTGTAAAATGAAGACTGCACTGCTGAGGTTTAGTGGGGAATGGGACACCACTGTGGGGCATTTCACCTTTCACGTTGGTGTTTATTTGACAGAGGTAGCTCCCTAATGATTTTAATCTCAGGCCGTGTCGTCAGTGAGCTGGGCTGCTGGAGCTCTTGTATTTCTGCAGCCGTGAGGAGCAGCATATGTACTGAGTGAACCTGACACTTCACACAGAGAGTGCCGAATCAGCTGCTGGGGCGGAGCCTGCAGGTTTGCACCGAGCACGCTCCTCGTTCCCACTGGGTTTGTTACATAATGAGAGGAGCCCAGGAGACAACTTTGCAGCCCGATTTGGTATCATTATAAATGTATTTCTGTAGGACTAAGTATGAAGTATGTGCATGGGTGAGGATGGTTGTCGGTAGGAATTCAAATTGAGACAAAGTGAGTTTTTAAATATCAGGGTATAAAAATGTATGGTTCCTGTGATAATGGCACCCAAGTGTAACACAGAGGGAGAAAAATGTCCAAAAGTTCTCAGACAGTTAATGGAGTACTTAATATAACTGACATGCTCAAATTGTCGAGACAAGCAGTGGGGCTGTTGCTGCCATGTTAAAGCATTAATAGTGCATTAAATCTGCATTAGCAGATTCACCTATACTCCCTCTTTCTCTTCCACTATACTTGGACCAAGCAGATAAACTGAACACCAACGTGAACGTAAAATGGCTAAGTATATATATATATTTACTTATACTACTACCTTATACTACTTCCCCTGGCTTTAGAAACTGGAAGGTTTTCTCAAGCCTCTGAAGAAGAAGAAGACTTTGTGGTTTATGTGAGTTGGGAGAATTGGAAAGTGAAGCTCATTTTTTGTTGTATTTTCCACTTTATGGTGAATTTAGAAACTCTTTATTTGATGAAATGTTCACCCAGTGCCCTGATATGTATATGTACAGGGTGACATGGTTGTTAAAATCTAATGTTTATAAGTTAGCCTCATTTCTTTGCAAAGCCTGGAAGAAGCATCAGATGAGTTTATTTAAATGAGTCTTTGGAGGTTGTAACACACCTCTGGACACTGGCCTATTGCATTTTGTTTTATGGTACCTTATAAGCCCGTTAAAGGGCTCGGCATTTTTTGTATGCAAGACACAATAATAAAGTAGTATCACTCTCATAGTTAGTCATGTGATTCTGTATCCATCACTGATTCTGAATAAGAAGCAGAAAAGACTATAACATGTATCTGTAATCCCTCAGTTGTCCAGGTCTGATCCATAGCAGATTTAAACTTCGCTCTTTTCTATAACATATAATTGTAGCATATGTTATATACTATAATAATACGATAATGATACACATAATGACATGATGTGTAGCAGTGCCTCACCTGTGTTCTTTCCCTGCTGTAGTCCCTTTCACCCTGCAGAGCCTCTGACTGCACTTGTACATCAAAGGCAGTCTCTGAAGAGGGAGCCCATTGTGCAGGCCTGAGACCCACAGCGGCGTCAGCTCCTTGGCTTTCTGTAACACAAGTCGCCCCCAACATTAAGATGTCACTGCTGACTGACCAATATGGCCGCAGGGACAGGGCTGCGGATGTGTAACATGAGCATGCTTTAAGTCAAGGAGATATATTTAGAGCAATAATTATGGATCAGGCATGGGCTACACTCTGTCTGGGAGGGCACTCAGAGTTTTCATAAATATGTTATTCTCTGAGCCTTAGAGCATATCCCTAAATCACTTTTGGTGCCAATTGGGCTGTGTTTTATGGAATATCTGAGCTCTTAGTGTGCACTCACAGTAACAGCTTTAGTATAGTAGAGCAAATTTTACACACTGAATATTTACTCTTGTGTTGCTGTAGCATATAAAATCCACTTACGGGCTTTAAGGCATGTTTTAGCAGTATTCCTTCGCCATTAGCAACTAACTCACGCCTGTTTGTGTAATCCTGTATTGTCCTGCATGAGGCTTGAGTTTTCACCTACCCACTGTCACTACCCAGCTCTGTGTTTACTTACAATACATGCAGGTTTCAAAAATGTCTTGTAGTAAAAGGAAATAAAAATCTACTGCATGCCACGTTGAAATACCACTGTAAAGAGTCAAGTACTATCAGTTCTGTGATTGTGAACAGGAAGTTAATGGACCTGTTTCTATCGTTAAGTCGTTTTGATCACCATTGCAGCTTATATTTTAACTTAAAAAATACTATAGCTTATAGCAGGGGTGCGCAAACTCTTGTCACTGAGGGTCATATCTTGAAAAATGTTTGACACAGAGGGCTAGTGGTCAGTACAGTGGATAATTCTGATGCATTTAACATAGTTTTGACTTCATACTTTAAATAAGGCTTGATATATTAATTAGGTCTGTATGACAATGTAATGTGATGTCATTTAGGTTATGTTGGTAGGATGACTCAAATTTGTCATAAAAAGTACTGATTATGCTCAATTGGGCCAGTTCAACTGAAGGTCTGAGGGCCGCGTTTGGACCCCGGGCCATGGTTTGGACAGCCCTGGCTTATACTAAAAAAAAATGTCTTCTTCATTCTAAGGATTCTTATTTGATTTGACAATACTTTTGAACTTCTTTTGCTGTTAACTTTTCAGGCAAAATGGCATCTTGGTTTTCATTATACTACAATATCCAGTGTGGGTCTTATAACAGCTGCCGGTGCCTTATTTGCTGTGTTTTGTTCTAAAAGTGTATGAGTTGGCCTTTCCCTCTCCCCCGTGAGCCCTCTGCTGTTGTACTGTGTGTTTTGGGGATACAGTAGCTCCTGTCATTTAATGGTGCCTTCATTCATCATAGTCAGCAGTTCAGCCCACTCACGCTGCACTATTTCCAACTTTACTTTTAAAAGCCTCTGACTCTAGGCCCCACAGCGCACCGGGCTTAGCGACTCAAGGCTCGTGTGAGGTGGTATTGGACAAGGCGGAACATTAACTCCACAACATTTTGCTTACAAAGGTGACTGTGGGTGAAGACAGGGATGATATAAAAACGAGAATGATGTCCATGTATATGTTAATCTGTATGTTTTTTCTGGTGCTTGAGAAGTCGTTGTATAGTATTTATCTTTATTTATACAGGGGAGACCCAATGCGAGCACTTACACTCTCTTTTTCATGGGCTCCCTGTTAAGAATACAGAAGAAATACAAACAAAAAATACAACAGGATGGGACTATGAACCGGGACGAGGGGGCTTTTTTATTCTGACACACCTGGGATACTGTCCTGAAGAAGTCGGGCTGCAGATGGCGCTGTCGTCCTGCCTCCACTGGTAGGAAGACAGCGCCAGATGAAACTCATTGGACTAAAAAAACAAGCAAAACAAATAAGTATATAAGTCCATTTAAAACTTTAAGTGCAGGTGTGAGTATAAAAGTTTGTTATCAGATTATTCAATTGCGTTTGTGGCAGCAAAATATTCAATGATGGCCGCCACACCAGGAAAATTGGATAACTGGCTGTAGACAGTATTTCTATATCCCATAGACACATCCAGGTCCCAGCTGCCTGAAAAACTGCAGTCCAATCATTACACGTGCAGATTAGGCGAGGCATTCAACTGCGCTGGGTAAGAAACGGACAAGAACATATTAGACATGTGTTTGGAGCATTGACTGTATAGTTTTTGCGAGTTTTAGATCAGCAATGATGTCAAACTGCAGTCCCTCCACAGCAGACTAGCTTGTGTTGTTTTGTTGTTTTGATCTGATATGTTAAAGTGAAAGTAAAAACCACCGGAGTTTCAATGTGTTTATTTGTGTGCAGAGAGAAATAACTTGCAAGCAATGCGGTTAGAGCAAGTCTGAATATCAAATGCTTCACATAAATGAGACGTTTGCGTGTGCCAAAAGTGTGGCTATATGAGTTAGACATTTTTATTTGCAATTAGAGGTACTAAGTTTGCTATGACCCTGAATCTCTTTGCCCCTGTTCAACCTGCATGTGGATGAGGAGAAGCAGGATGAAAATTGGATCAAGAGCGTACTCTGAGTTACCTGTGCATGTAAACATAGTGAATCAATTTGCCCCTGGGTAAGTACAGAGCTAGCTTACTGAAATGTATCAATAAATAATGCACTATGGAAAATCGCTATATGTATCTCCAGTCTCTAAATGGGTCGTAGGGTTGTGCTAGCGTTGCCCTTGCAGTGAAATTTCAACATACTAGGTCAAAGTCACAGAGCAGGTGTCTTCTGCTGCCAAAGTCCTTTCTGAAGATGTCTCATAGTTCTCTTCTTTCTGGGACATGTCAAAGTCTTCCATCCACACAAGGGCTGTGTGAAGCTCTCACACTCTGACTCACCCTGAACGATCCTCTGTCACAGAAATGGGCTGAGATGTATCCTTCTAGTTACAGTCATTTACACCTAACTGTCAAAATGGATCTCACTCTTTGTACTAACTAGCTCCATGCTGAGAAGGGCTCGTTCAAAGATGTATTGTATATTATTATTACTTCAAGAAGCGTCCACGTTCTTTCATTAATAAGTAGTAATGAGTAGAAAACAAAATAGTTTTATCCATGGGTTTCAAAACTTAGGATGCTTAGCCCCAACCCAAGAACCCAAGAACCCTTTTCTTCTTTGGAAATTCACTGAACACTGAAAAATCCACTTTTTTCAATTTTAACCCTTTATTCCCTAATTTAGGATTTGGGCCAAATTTGACCCATTGGGCTTGCTAATTTGTCAAAAAATAATATAGACATTTTGCAAGCTTTACTAAAAAGATTAACAAAAAAAACAACAACCACAGTTTAACCAAAAAACTACTAATTTTTGGATAGTTTTCCCACTCAACAGGTCAACCATCTTGTCACTACCACTATGGCTCATTTTAGTTCAATATTCATCCACTAGGTGTCTCTATGCAGGGGCCAGAAGTGGCACTCTGGGCTGTTTGGATTTTTTTAAAAATGAAATTTTACCTTTTTTTTTTTGGGTAGCAGCAATTAGTTGCAGCCAGATTTGATCTATCATTTTCCAAATAATTTTTGTGGTTGCCTAAATGATGTAATTGATATTATGAATTGTGATGACGTAGGTTGTCATAGTAACCACATGAGCAGTGGTTGGCATGGCAGGTGCCGCAGGGGAGAAACTGTAGTTATAATAATGCTTTAGGATAGATTTTCAATTTTCAGTCTTCAATTTCTCCTAGTTGTGCGCCTCCTACGCCCACCACTGCCCTAGATTGTATATGTGGTTTGACAGTTGAAGGCTTCTCTGAACTCCAGCATAAGAACCAAACTCCTAATGAAAGCCTCCTGTCAATCTGAATCAAAAACTTTCGTCTATAGCGTCAAAGTTTAAATGGAACTTTTTGGAGTTACATAGAGTAAGTGATGGTAGTATTATTGTAGCCTTTGCAATTTTCTGTGATCTAATTGTAGCTCCTACGCTGGGCAACTTGGTGATTTGAGAAGTAAGTACTTTTAACAATATCAGACCACCACAAGATCATAATACGTCCAGATATTTTGTAGAGCAATAATAGCAGTATGCTGTGAGGCTGTTGCAGTGTAAGGGAGTACATAAATCACTTTAATATTGCATTAAAACCAGACCTGGCTTTTGAATTTTCGGATCACCAAACGCTGACAGTGTGGCGCCTGTTGTACATCCAACTCACCGCATTTATGTTTTATGTTCACTCGTAAAAAGGCACACAGTTTTATTTAATGCATGGTTTTATGACCCCCGGTAGAACAACAAACTCTTTTTTTTCCTATTTGGTCAAAAACATAACGACACCATGATATTTGTATGGTTCCTGACATCAAATGCAGGGTCGTCTATTACTATGAATATTGCTGATGTTACTTCCATTATGGTGAATCTGTAGTGCGCACATAGTACTGACGTCAAGTACGATTCCATTAGCTGAGTCACACCTGTTTCGAATATGTCAAAAAGTTCTTTGGGCTAAAACTTCAACTCATATATATTATTATATTATGAATAATTGACCTTTAAGAACTTTTAGCATGTTTTAATGGTTTCCCCTCTCATTTACCCACTCAGAGTTGTATCTGGAGTGATTCATGTGTGATTCATGTATGTTTGAGTCATCTTTATTCTCCTGGATTTGAGTTTTGTTTTTTTCTGAATTGGTGATACACAGCAGCGATGCCATTTAAATGTCTAAAATACTGTACAAAATAATGATCCTCAAGTGTTAAAAGTCCTAGATTATAACTTTATAACGGCCAAAATATTACAAAACTGTCTTAGGGATGTGCAGACTTGCTGAGCACAAACTTCCTGAACTTAAATCAAAATAAAACTGAGTTTGTGGTGTTTGGCCAAACTAACCCACTGCTTGGGCCTGACAGTGTGATTGATTCTCTGTCCTCTTCTTGTCTCCAAGTCCTGCTTTTTTTCAGTTGAAGCTCCTTGCTAAAGTAAAGCCTTACCTTCCACGGGTAGATTTTGAAAAGGCAATCCACGCATTTGTAACGTCGCTTCTGGTTTATTGTAATATTTTGCATGTGGGACTGAGCGAGGACTCCATGTAGCGTTTACAGAATGTCCAGAATGCTGCAACTCGTCTGCTGACAAAAGAGACAAAAGAAACAAAAGAGACAAGAGCACAGCACAGCCGTGATGTGCTCTCATCTCTTTTGTCTGCACTGGCTCCCTATTTCATATCGGATGCAATTCAAAATGTTACTGATTTTGTTTAAATGTCTGCACTCTATGGGTCCTATTTATTTTAGGGAGTTACTACAGCTCTATACTCCACCCAGAGCCCTGAGGTCAGCTGACCAGCTCCTGCTGCTGTGCCCAAAGCCAGACTCAAGACGAGAGGTGGCAGAGCCTTTTCTGTGGCAGCGCCCTCTGCCTGTCAGATCCTCTCAGTCTTTAACGCAGTGTAAGACGACTAAAAACCCATCTCTTCTCCCTGGCATTTAATACCAGCTAGACAAGATATCTTGGTGTTTTATTGTTCTTTGGTAATGTGTCATCTGTTCCGTATATATGTTTGTGAAGCACTTTACGAAGCATAAGTTGTTGTTAAAATATGCTATATAATAAAATTGAATATGTCTTCTCTCAGGTTACCGTTTGCACTTTTCCTGGTTTGATGCCCGTTTGATTCTGCTATAGACTTGGTTTGGTCCAGTCCTAGTCCAGGTTTAGCCCATATCTAGTCCGGGTTTAGTCCAAATTCAAAAGTGTGTGTATAAAAGTGTGAATGCTGCCTAGGCGACCATGGCTCTTCCTAAGCTATCTCTAAGCGTGTGATGGCAGCTCAGTATGGTCTATCTCTCTGTGCGCTGACGTGCATTGGGCCCCAAGGTTAGCCACAAAAACTGTTTAGCTTTGGAGATTTCAAAATGGAGAGCTCTCTTCAGCTTTCAGAGGAGCGATAACATTCAGACTGTGCTGGGGACGCCGCGACGGAGAACGCGCTTTTATTTAGAGACGTTGGGAAGGCTTATCTTCCTAAGGCCCACAGACGCATGAAGGAATAGACAGAAGCGGCAGCAATGAATCATGGTCTATGGGGAAAGTGGGAAGATTGGAAAAGAAAAAAGTGGAGGTGAAAAAGGTTACGTGGAAATGTGATTTTTTTTTTTTAGTTGTTTTTTTTGTTCCAAGATTCTGATGTTAAGTAAGCATCACCTGCCATTCTCCATGTGTATTTATACAGCTGTAAACATGGCTGCCATTGAGTTGTCAACAGGAAACGGAGAGATAAGAAATATGAGTCCGGGTCTGGCACAGCTGCTGAGCGCTCCAGGGAAGGATTCAGTGGGATCTAATCTGATAAAGAGGGGTGCAAAATTTGAGTGGTGAAACTGATTTTAAGGGGAATGGTACATGTTACAAGGATGAATTCACCATCATGTTGTCTTCTTATATTTTCCTCTTGGACATGTAGTTTTAAAAAAGAGAGTTGCTTAGAAACACACTTTGCATGTATCTGTGTCTGCAGTGCCATTCATTGTGGCTATATATGGAGACAATCAAGTTACAGGTTAGATCTATGGAGAGGTGACCATGCTCACATCCATCCATCATATCCACTGTAATCTATGAAAAAGTAGGTCGGCCGTCGCTATCTGTCAGAAGAGAACAATAAGGGACTACTTGCTACACTTCCTGAATATCTCGCTTGCCTGTTGAGCTTTGTTACAGGAACTTTTCATACAAGATCTCATTATGGTCTATGTTTAAAAAACGGCTGCATTAAAACTGAACTGAAATGGGGGGAAAAAAAAAGCCTTTTGGTTATTGGTTGCTTCCTGAAAATGGAATACATTTCAAGGACTTGTAAAACTAGATACATTGGTGCCACTAATGCACTTTAATGATCTGGTGATAAACATTTATAATCACCTCTGCACCTGTTTTTAATGCTTTAAATGAAGCTGTGTAGTTATTCATTTTGTTTGTTTGTTCTGTATTTTAAAAGGGACCTCATGAAAGAGAGTCTGAGTGCTGTCATGGGGGGCATGGAGATAAATGAAGTTAAATGAAATGAAAAAATAGAGAAGAATGTATGTTTTTTTAGGTATTTTTTTTGCAATGAAAGCACCTATAATCGAATAAATGCAAGACATAGTGCACATTTATTTTAACAAAACAAAACAAACAAAAAAAACTGTAGCCCCTGTTATGTCAAATCTAATTGTTCACAAAAATAATAAAAATGTGCTGAAACCCATCTCAAAAATGATGATTTATCTGTTGAAAATTTGATATAGAGAGAGGACTTG
The DNA here is from genome assembly GCA_019594935.1 of Periophthalmus modestus. NCBI lineage: Eukaryota > Metazoa > Chordata > Actinopteri > Gobiiformes > Gobiidae > Periophthalmus > Periophthalmus modestus. Next base: position 9,096,974 of record JAIEZT010000068.1, read on the forward strand.
CAGAAGTGAGCTGGTGAATCGTCTCTTAAAGCTTTAATTGGCTCTCAGCATTCCTTGTTTTTCCCAAGTTGTGTGCGCTTTGTTATAAATTGCAGCCATTAAGACGACAATGTTCCACTTCTACTTTAAGGTTGTGTGTCTCCTTGGCGACATGGATGATAAATTGATCGCACATCTTTTAATCTGAGTGTTTGGGTCGTCCCCGGTGATGGCTGTGTTGATGGCCGCTGTCCTTGTCACATAGGTCTGTGCCTGTGTGACTCGGCTGCGTGCTTCCCTCGGCACTACTACAAATGTAAACCTTTTTCACATCTTTATTGGAAATGTTGTCAGACCGTTTGGCACCGGGCTGGCACACAAAATCACCTCTGAAACACAACTGTTGACAATAGTTCTTCACAAACGCTCTTCTGTGACAGTGGATTTGAAATCCCACATTGAGAATACATACTTCATGTATTTCAATACGAGCTCCACTCTGCTGGAGCTTCACGTTGCAGTAACACTTTAAAGTGCAACTGAAGAAGTGTTATGGAATGATGTAAGGGAGGATTATCTTAAAGCTCTGACGAAGCTTTATTTGTTCTGCAATGGGGAAATTTCAGTGTCACAGCAAAACAAGAAAAGCAGAGGAATAAAATATGTAGAAAAAAACCCAAAACAAAATACATAACAACTTAAAAATATATCAAGTAAAAATATGGGCCATATCTTGAAAAATATTCGAGACGGAGGGTCACAGACAGTGGATAATTAGATGGGTGCATTTAACATACTTTAAATAAGGCTTGAAATATTAATATCAGGTCTGTATGACAATGCAATGTTATTTAGGTTATATTGGTAGAAATACTCAAAGTTGTCTTAAAAGGTATTGATTATGATCAATTGGGCCAGTTCAACTGAAGGCCTGGGGGCCACATTTGGCCCCCGGACCATAGTTTGGACACCCCTGGTCGATAGGCATGATTCTTCTTATGGACCACAATACATAGCAGGTGAAGTCTCTCCAGTGAAAAGCATACTTGGCAAAATCTGGCCATTAGTTCCTAAAGAAGTACCCAAAATAATATGGAGTTTGTGTTGTTTTCAGGGCGTTGCAAAATCACTCAATTCAAACATTTTATCTATGCCCACTTATTCTGGAGTAACATAGCAAACAACCTACCAATTAAAAACAACTACTAAACCATAGTGTTTAAAGCCCTTCCCTGGCACGATTCCTTTTGTAGTATGGCCTAATCCAAAGTTTGGTTTGGCTGATCTAAACGTGCTAATTGCTGTTGATACTAATTAGTGTCAATATTTGGGGAAAAAAAATTATTATACAAATTTCAATTTCCCTGGTTAAAAGTCTTATTGCAGATTCACTGAGCTGACAATGGGATACACTGCGTGCTGGAGTTTCACATGATTACATAAAGTCATGTAATTGTGCACTAATTAGTTTTAATGAGGCGCTGGCAGGCATGCATTATAGTGCTCCAAAAATAGTTCCAAATTATAACGCGGTGTGTGGCGACCTTTCGTGATCAGTTATCTCATTTACGTTTTATGGGGATTTTGCCAGTATTTGGACACTTTTACAGCTAAAGTATAATTTGGAATTTCAATATTGAATCTCTTTTTGTTAGATCTGTTAGCGGTTCATGAGCCTGCGAGCTAATATAGACGTTAACATGAAGAAGGCAGACTAACATGGCCTTTCACCTCCATTTGTTTGGCAGTTGTAAATATGCAACAGTTGGAAATAAAACACTTGAAATAGCATTAACATTTGGACAATTTGAACTTTGAGATCTGCAAAGCCATTTTCAGCATTCAGGTTTGAAATGGCAAGTATAGCCTAGGACCAATCATAAGGTTTAACTCACATTGTCTTGTACATAACTTGAGCCATTGGACTTTTTCGTAACCGAGCTGCAATTATTTTAATTTTTGACTCTCTTCAGTTAAGGTTAAAGGCAACATAGTAATCGGCATCCTACTGGTTTATTTACACTGCACAATAAGAAAAAAAAAAAAATCAAATGCGTGATGTGCACTCTAGGTCAATGTACTAGTTTGTTTGGGTAGCTTGTTTTAGTCTCTTGTCTCATAAACATTTAAAACAGAGAGCTGAACTGATGTTGCTTATGAAAATTTTACGTGTTTTTGGAAGGTACTGTTTAAAGAAATAAAAAAAAAAAATCACTTGAAATTCAGATTTGCAGGCCTTAGCTTGTTATAGAGAATAACAAAATATCATACTTTTATTGAAAAATCATGTACTAGTCTAGACATTTTTCATTTTTTTTGTTCTTTAATCAGTTTATTGGTCATATTTCAATTTCCTCTCAAATTTGCAAGCTCCTGGAGTGGTTTAAAATGTGCAAATAAGCATGGAACGATATCAAAAGTTGGTGTAACTACAGTATTATCATGGCCTGCGATTAGCGATTATATCACGATAATTATTAAAGTCACTGACTGTTGTGGATATGAAACATTATAAATTTGATATTAAACTGCTTGTTATAAGTGAAAATAACAGTAACCCAGAAGAGAGCATTATGGAGACGTACCTTTTTTTTTTTTTGCGCATTGTGGTGATGTAATGTAATTTTTATCATGATAAACGATATTACTGTTCATCGTCCCATCCCCAGTGCACTCTGAACAGAATCCAAATCCTAATCCATCCTATTAGATTTTCTTCCAAATTCGTGCAGTCCTGGCTTGTTAATTCCAAAGCAACATTATGCAAAGGTCATTAATAGCTGATCTGCTTGTAACTGCTGAGTGAGAAATCTGCCAGTTACATTAAAGTGGAAAGATGTAATCAATCCCTTTTGCCGCTCTGCCGTATGAGGTGTGCGCAGCGGTGGTCGATCAGTGGGAGACTAGTGCCAGTTGCTAATGGTGGACTAGTCAAAGGAAACACCCAGGTATTTTTATTGTAATTTTTTTTTTTTTCGAGTGCTTTGTAAGATAGAAGGATTCACTCTCCTCCTTGGACCAATTATCATCTTTCATCCCGATAAATGGGAGCCAACCTGCAAAAGCACATGCATATCACCTTGCACTTATGACGTCAGTAGCGGAAATATGGAAAATAGAAATCAATTCAGCGCCTGGATGTGCCTGTCATATGCATTTGTCAAATGAATGTGCAGCCAATGTAAGCAGGATCTAATCTGATTACTACTGAAGTGACTTGTTCAGGCTATAAAATCTGATTGTTAATGGCCATGGCAACGGACCTAATTTATCATGATTCTTAAACCCATGTATATGTGCGTTTGCCTCTTTCTTTTTACACATTTTTATACAGCGCTTTTCTACCTTCAAGGCACTGAAAGCACTTCACATCAAGGGAACTACTCCCCCCATTCACCGGGGGCAAGGCAGGTTAAGTGTCTTGCTTAAGGATGTAATGACAGAATTCATCTGTGGAATTTCTTGGCCAACCTGTGGGTCAGTCGATCTGACCGCTCCACCAATTATGTTTCTGTCGAGCGTGGGATTCGGACCGCCAACCTTCGGATCAGTGGACAAACACGCCACAAACACTCTACTGCTAGCAACTGTCGCCCCGTGTAATATAAAAAAAAGTGCTCTGTTTAGAATCAAAAAGAAGTTCACAGACTCTTTTTATGGACTTCAACTTCCCTCATTTGCCCCTGACCAAAAAAAGTGGCAGAGGTTGATTCATACGTCGTGTCTCCATGGTGATATTAGTGCAGAGCAGGTTTAAAACTCCTCCAAGGGCCATTCACTCACTTTTATTTCCTATCTGGCTTGTGTGCTCGTGTTAGGCCAGAGCCAGCTACCTACAAATGCACGGTTCTTATACAGCACCCTTGAACATTGCACTTTTTTATGACCTTCGTCGAAGCAACTGCAAAGTATCTCTCTGCATTCCTATAGTAGAATATAGATCATTTATGCAGCAGGCGCTTCTTCTAAAAATGCAGTAGAAAAATGTTAGAAGTCCTTAGTTTCTTTCTGCAGCAATGTCCTTGTAATAAAAGAAGATGGCATTTGGAGAGGAATTAATCCTTGGGCTTAAAGACCAATAAGAGAAACCTTGGAATTCTTGTTTTTAATGATAAATGGTGAAGGACTGCCTGTCTTGATAACAGTGTGAGAACAGTAGTCTGATGATGGCATGAAAATGGTTATGTAAAATCCTTATTTGCTGACAGACATTTGGGGGCCCAGGGCAAGAGCATCATATGAGCCTCGTCTAATATAAACTAAAAGCAAGAGAGTCCAATTCTGGGGCCCTAAAACCCTGGGGACCTGAAGAGCTTTTTGAGATTATTGGTGATAGTGGGCAAAGTAAAGTATTAAGTAATCCTGAGCTAAAATAAATGTGTGAAAACCAGGAGGGAAGCAGTGAACAATGGGCAGCTCTTTCCAAGAGCAAATTTTCAAAAAATGTAATTGAATTTCTGAATTTCTCTCTTACTGAGACACAGAGAGGTTTTTGTGGGCAAACTGTAGTAAAGTGTGACAGAGTTTTTAGTTATGGCATTGACATGGACCCAAAGCTTCTGCTGTTCTTACTTCCAAAGACTTGCACATTTCATGCCCATGTGTATCTTTTAGTCACCATGGCTGTTAGGGAACAAACAGTGTTTTGGTTGCACTAAAACAAAAGGAAAGAATCCTGAATAAATGCATTCCTCTCCAGCTCTCAAAGTACAGGGTTAGTGGTTTTTCAACATAATTACCAAGAAGCTGGATGCTTGTCAGAGTAAGTGTGGCTTGAACAATTTATTTTGGGTCTTAAAATAAGTTAGCAACCCCAGTTCGAGTACAAGGGAGGCAGTATTATGTATATCAGGTTAGTGTTTTTCAACTTTGAGCTTGAAGAGAAATCATTTTGCTGAGGTCATTGTTATATTGATTGAAACATGCAGTGCTTACCTACGGAACAATAAAACAGGAGGTACCAGTATCAAGATTTTCTATTTTAAATGTTCCTCTTTCATAGTTACTTCAAAACACATAAGAAGAGGATGCATGAGTGAAAGTACTGACTTGGCTGTACTATAAACAGGACTTATTCAGCATTTACCTCTGAACTACATGATTCATTTTGTGTCATGGTCTGAGTTATTTTTGTAAAAACACCATGAAGAAGTTTGTTCTTTCTTCACAAATGCTAAAATTGCTGTCATAAAGCTGCAACTTCCAAAGTTGCACTTGAATCTCCACTGGCCACTGTGCCATGTTTAACAAGTATAAAGCCTGCGATTATGGCACTGACTTGTGACCACGGCTTCATCTGTGCTTTCAGAGGACGGCAAAGAGCGCTTTTATTCGCTCATAAACAAATCTGTGTGCCAGCGCTGGCCACAAAACACTGCATATACACAGTATCTTTCTGTCCAGGCCACAGTCCCTGGTAGTTTGGCTCCAGATAAGCTTCTATTATGTTTGCTTTTCTTACTCCACTGGCTGCCCTTAACCATGGCTAATACCGCTGGCATTTGGGAGCAGCAAAATGACCTTTTCGGTTTTACTGCTGCATTATGTTTATTTTGTATCAACTTGTGGCAAAATACACGCAATCTAAAGGTTAATCAAAAAGGGCAGGTGCAGTCGGACTTTTGGTGGCTTTCTTCACACGCCCATAGGGAGAAAATACGCATTACAAGATTTATTAGGATGCCGTTTGATACAAGAGTTTTATGTGGTAAGCGGTTTCACTTTTCTAGGGAGTGTTAGTGGGAGACAAAGGCGCTCGGCAGCCGCTCAAAATGAGGAGTCAGATTGTGATTAGAAGTCAAATGAGTTTTCACCCAGGCTGAATGAGCTCAATTACCTGCTTTAATAGAACTCAGGGCTGGTGATGGGAAGTGGGGAGGAGGCGGATTATGCTTAGACCTTGGCAGTTGTGTGGCAAATCAGTGAAAGTGGCACCCAAAAGCTGTAGATAGCAAGGTAGGCTATTTGCATAAAAAGATTGTCCATGAATGTGTCTGAATATGGTGATTTACACAAATAATACTAATCATAACATTGGATTTTTTCACATTTTCGAGACAACTGAAGCACTTTAAATTGAATAGTTTATTCTCTTGTTCCACACTTTGATCATGTCAGCTAACAAAACAACGCTCACTCACGCACACGGTATTCAAACTTGGACAAGATTGGTTGCGTCTGTGGACACAACAACAGATATCTGCGATTTGAGATATTCTTTGAGATATTTAATGTTTAACCTCATGGTAAAAATGGTAAAAGTGCACATTTTTATATAGCACTTTTCCATCTTTAAGGCTTAAGCGCTTTACATCACGGAACCACTCACTCATTCACACAAATTCATACACCAGTGTACACAGAAACTAGGGCAGAAGTGGGTTAAGTGTCTTGCCCAAGGACACAACAACATTCATCTGTGGGAGCTGGAATCACACCGCCAACCTTCGGATCTGTGGACAAACGCACAGCCAGTTGAGCTACTGTTACCCATATAAAAATGTTTTGGCTCAGTTGATATTAAAGTTACCTTGATAAATCATAGCACATCGTATTTGAATGAGTGAAATTGGCAAATCGCAAAGACTACAACTCTGAAGTACCATCATTTCATCATTTAAACCTCTGCAAACATGTTCTGAAATGTGATTTTTGTATTAGTTTGTCGGTTCATATTTCAGTCTTTTGTCAATTATTCCCAAATCCTTCCGCTCTACAAATAACTCCAGTTTGACTCGAGAAAGTACCAAAATGTACTACTGGACTGTTGCGTAATTTTGTTAGCACAGCTCTACACAGCCTGAAAAAGTGTTCATATTATCATTTTTAGATTACAGCGAGATTTGAGTTTTTCGGACTTGCATCGTCGTCCCCAGGTTTATCTGAATCTTAAGCGCTCGTATAACCGTGAAGGCTTAGCACAGTGTATTTTCTATAATGTTATCTGATGGTTTATAATGAGATCAGATTACAATAGCTTTGCAGGCGTTGCACTTATGCACTCACACACCTTTAGACTTGATTAACCTTGAAATATTACCCTGTTACTTATGTTTTTATTGCATCAATTTGTCTATAATAAGTTCCCTGTGAGGCAGCAGAACGACTGGACAGCTGCCAAAAGCAAACTTCTGTGCAGTGCCTATTTTGTGCGATAAATCTCTTGACCTTTTATTGCATATTAATTGCAGAGATGAAAAAGCTGCCTCCACTGAGTCTGCTGATCACACAGATTTGAGCATGGCACGAGTCTACTTCAACAGCACGCACCATTATGCCAAGTTAAAGTTTTATCAGGCAGTAAGTACTCAGATCCCTTGGGATATCTAGGGTGGAATTTGGGGAATTGGGTATATACGATATCAGTATTTGATTTTGGTCAGTCATCTGTGTCGTATACTCAGGGTTTGCAGTAGGATGCCATGTAATGTGACTGTGCTACTTGCAGGTTTAGTTTACTTTTACTGGGGCAACAGCAGCTCAATTGCTTGCCCACTAACCCTCCAACCTACAGTTTTGCGGTGCGATTCCAGCTCCCAGAAATGAATGCTGTCGTTGTGTCATTACGCAAGACACTTAACCCACCTCACTCTCTGTGTCTGCGACTATTTACCTATACCGAATATACAAAAAAAACAAAATATAATAAATCATAAAAAATGTTAATAATAGTTGCCTTGGGGTCCCATCGGAGGAGCTGGAGGAAGTGTCTGGGGTGAGGGAAGTGTGGGAGCCCCTGCTTAGTCTGCTGCCACCTCAACCCGCCCCCGGATAATCAGAAGAAAATGATGGATAATAGTTGGAAAAAGTGCATTGTATCAGCCTCTTTCAGTAATTCTTGTATTGATTTTTCTTGCACTTTTGTTGGTAAAATCTGTTTGAATAATGAACATAATGGGTGACTCATTGTAGATACCAAACGTAACTGAGTCATATTCTTTTATTACAGCTTGTGGCTTGCAAGCTTGTGGGATGAGCTTTGGGTAGGATCGTGCTGCTGACCATAAGGAGGGTTTGAGTAGGGTCCGGGAGAGATTAGCAGATTGCTCAAACGCACACGGATGACATCTGAAACTTTTTCCGGCATGTTTTTTGATGAGGGAATAATGTTATAACTTTGTTGAAAGCTTAAACATGTTGATTATACATTACTGCCTCTTTAAATAGTATTGTAAGTGTATAGGGTATATTTCTGCAATGTATCACCCATAAGAACGCTGGAGCTATATTTTTGGGGTCAGTATTTATTGTGTGCACATTTTCTTTGCACTACTGGGAATTTTGGGTTATTTTTTGCCTATAGGGTAAGATTTTTAAGCCTTTTGTTTTCTTATCTGACAGTTTCAACTACTCACTAGCGCTGTTCCTCAGAGGTTTTGGCGCTGTCGTCCTACCGGAGGAAGCAGAACAACAGCGCCACCTGCAGTCCGACTTCTTCAGAACCGTATCCCAGGTGTGCGAGAGTAAAAAAGCCCCCTCGTCCCGGTTTAAAGTCCAGTGGGCATGTTTTCATATTTCAGGGGGCTTTTTTTACTCTTTTACATTTTGGTCTGGAAAAATACTCTATTAAGATAAATTAATGGAGGACCGGATGAACCTCTTTGGACGAAGATTTAAGCAGTAAAAGGCTGAATTAATAGCTCATTACAGATGCAAAGTAAGCACTAAAGACAATTTACCATTTCAGCTCATTATTTTTTAACAATATTGTAGATTTAGAACAGAGTTTGTGGTTTAATCCTGTTATTAGTTATTGTGTCAGTGGCATAAATTAGTTTGAATATTATCAAACTTCAGCAATATATTTTAAACTTTGTTATCATGACAGGCCTTATCACGCCCTAACAATGTATTCATAAAATGTAGTGCTATGCTGCAGACAACCCCTTTCAGAACGTCAAATCCTTTTACTAAAGCGACTGTCAACTGCACAGCTTACATTTCCCCTCCGCTGCATGACTAATACTATCAGTTCCATACATACAGCCTGTTCATCCACCAAACCATAGCAAAAGAGCCACGCCGAAAAGCAATGGGAATGTCACAGGATTTCAACGCGTCCGAGTGTGCCCTTTATGTCTATTTCTAGAAGTGAACTCAATCATCGGGCCTGGACACCCATCGTCGCGCCAACGAAGATACTGGATTTGAGACGCGAGTGATAGAGAGGTCCAGCGAGCAGGAAAAGGCCATCCATCTTGTGTTGGTCCGCACTCTAAAAGCACAGCACTTTGTAAATGCTGGTGCCATACTCTTGGCGGAGTTGTGGAGCACAGGGATGCTCTTTCAGGTGAGCAGACTGCAAATGTTTTTTTTAAATACAAGTCAGACACGAATGCCAGCGCTTCACTTCAGACCGAATACAAGGCAGTGAAAGGACCGGTAATCTACACTTAGCCTCGAGTCAAAAAGAGTCAGCAGAAATGGCAGAATGAAGTGAGACAACACCAGGAGAAGTAGAGCAGGTGGTTACTAGCTGTATATAAAAAAAATAACCATAGACATATCATTATCTGAACTACAGACTCTAAAACAGACATGAGAAAAAGACGGTGACATAAGCCACAGTGGTCGGGACAGTGAGATTCAGTTGTGTCCAGCTCAGGTACTTCCATATTCATGTATTCTGTATGTACTATTATTGTCGCCGTGCAGTGCAAAGTGTTTCAATATAAAAGGTGTATGCTGAAAGATGCATCAGTGTACCAGCATGCATCCCAAACTAGAAGAACTCTGCGTGCTCACCCTCTGCCAGGGCATCACAAAAACATGTGCCCACACCAGGTTTAGGGGTAAACAATATTTTTCATTTAGATTGGACTCGCCTTGGATTATTGTTCTAATTTGATGAATACAGTTTCCCTATTGGAAAATGGTTGAAACCAGCTGAAATCTGAGCCCCGCAACCATGTGCTGTGTTGCAGTTTGTCCCAGTTTAGGCTTTGCACATTGACATATAATAATATATCGAATAACTTGGAGTCTTGGCTAAACTAAGTGATAAATGAAGAATTGCTTAACTATCATAATCACTGTGTAGTCCCTCAGTCGTCCAGGTATGATCCACAGTATAAGAAAAAATCAATTCTATCAACTGGACAAAATGTTTTTTTGACCTTTCTTCAGTTCTGGTCAGATAACTGGTGGACACTGTCTTATATCTATCTGAAGGGAGGAGCTAACTACACTGAAGCTAACACACCTATTGTATACAGTTTCTTTTTGTTGGCGAGGTCTATAGAACAACGCTGTGAAGTGTGAACTGTGCCTGAGTCATATTTTGCATAATCGTTCAGGCCCCTAATAGGTGCTCTTACAACTATCAGCATACTGGCTAGTCCTATTGTTTTCCTAGTTTAGATTTAGGTCTGAGGATGGAGTTACGAATAGGAGATAAATGATGTCTAAGCCTCCCCATTAGTGTTCAAAGATGGATTGTCTTTCCTAACAGAAATTGCTTCTTTAACTCCCCTCTCAAACCATTTCTTTTCTTTGCTTAAAATCTGTACCTCACTGTCTTCAAAGGAGTAGTTAGTGGCTTTGAGATGGAGGTTTGTAGCAGATTAGGGTCCCGAGGTGCTGGTATTTTTCTTTTACTATCATAATCACTAGCGTAAATAGTAAACGAGAGTTCCTGCATTTTGTACAACTGAAAAACAAAAAGCAATAACAAATGCAGACAGAAATCAATTAGACCAAAGTTACAAGAGGAGTGATGATGACCCTGACGCTGAGGCCCTCGGCGCTGTGTGCTGGCAGCAGACTCTGCAGGTGACGATAAGTCTTTTGACAGCTATTTCAGGAGAAAAACACCCAGGACTTTGAGCGCAGCGAGACTCCAGTGAGACTGTGTCTGAGAGGGAGATCAAGAGGCCTGATGATACCTGCGGTGGGCAGTGACATAAATCCACTCCACGGCCAGAAAACACAAGATGGAACTGAAGAGGAGCACACATGGGAATCCTCCAGAACGCCAATTCAGAAAGGGCTCTACGACCCTGCTCCAAACACTCCAATCACTGCCACTGCAAAAGTAACACAGTGTAATAGTAAAAGTACTGTTCTTCAGTATACTTTTCGGTATCTGTGCTCTTTTGTATTAGAATGAATTGAAACTTATCTTTGCTCTACAGCAGCTTGAAATAATCTACATGTTAAACAAATGTACAGATAAACAAAAATATAAATCGTTTTATAAATAGTGCAGATAAAGAAAAATGTAAAAGTGTTCCTCTGTATAATATAAAAAAAAAATAATAATAATAAAGCAACAATTTTTTATTAAAAACACACAAACAAACACACACACACAAACGCATTTTTAAAAGACTCCAATCACTGCTCCAATACTTTTTTACTATTGATATTTCGTATTGATCGACCCATCACATTCAAGATTGTAGAAACTGTTTCCCACGAACTCTAACATTGATGGTTCAATCCCTGCTCTCCACATAGTGCTGTCTGTGGGTGAATAAAAGGTGGTAGAAATGCTCAGTGAGGAAAATTACATGTAAATACCTGACAATAATGATTCATTTGTGAATGTGGGCTTTTCTAAAAAACAAAATAATGAATGCATCTTGAGTTCACTGCATCCTATCACCTATTATCATTCAAATGGACATGCTAAGTCACTTGAGTGCCAGCAGTCTGCCAGCCTGTATTAATTACAAGTCGAGATTGGCATCTTATTATGCTATTACACGTTCTTTTAAAATCTCAATTAATCTAAAGATTGAATTTACGATGTGTGCAGCTGCTCTGGCCATATGTTCAGGTGGCTCATTAACCACTCTATAGAATAGCTTTAAAACTGCCAACAAGGTGTGGATCTCCTGCACACGTTTTATGGAATTGACATTTAGCTCTCCAAGTATGCTAACAGCTTGCAGCCCATGTACTCCACAGTCCTGATTAAGAGTTGGGGTAAACAATGTGGCTCTAACTGGACTGCTTAAATGTCAGTCAGCCTGGCCTAGACTTTCCTGAGCGCAGCGTGTCCACTTAGAACGGAAGAACATTGATTTTTTCCGCTCCCATAACAAGGCTTGACCGACTTGGGCGCTTGCCTGGCTTCGATTGCTTCCCCTCTCTCTTTCTGGTGGTTGTCTGCAGATCTCAGCTTTAACACATCAAAAATTCTAAGTGTCTCTCACCCAGCCTGGAGTGGTCTTTGCTGAGTGACACCCTTCCTACGCTATGACCAGAGGAGAGAGGATAAGGACAAGACTGCACAGGGGCTAGTGGAACATAAGTAGACAGTTTTGCTCTAGTAAAATCCTAGTACTTTTAAATGTTACTTTTTCTGGTGAAGCGTATAGAGGTTGTTGTTTTGGCTGAAGTGTTCTTCTGTATAATATTAAAATGATCTATCTCCATGGAGACAAGTAGGCGATGCTACAGGGATGAGTTGCATGATCTGTGGGTAGGCGAGGCAAGGCATTTGTAATTAAAACACCTGTAATTGAATAAATGCAAGATGGATATGTTTAATACTACTGGGGAACATTTCAGGCTAGGCAACAAAATCTCCATGGAGACAAGCGGCAGACTTTTGTAGTTCTGAGTAAGGTTTTCAGATACAGTGGTCCCTCGTTTATTGCGGGGGTTACGTTCTAAAGATAACCGGCACTAGGCGAAATCCGCACAGTAGTCAGCTTATTTTTACAATTATTATATATGTTTAAAGGCTGTAAAACCCCTCATATACACTTTTCTCAGACAGGCATTAACATTTTCTCACATTTCTCTCTTGTTTAAACACTCTCAAAGTTCAAACCTTCGTTTCATCGACATTGTGGGTTTTGCCGGGACACAGCACTTCAGAGTCACACTGCTAGCAATCGAACATTTATGTAAATTTGAGAAGCTGAATTCATTCTTTACTGTACCGGAGACACTGCACGGAGGAGATCAATTTACAATGGTCTACAGCCCCTTAGCCATATAAAGGCAGATGCTATCGTTGCTGATAGAGCGTGGTTGCGGAATTTCCATTACCGTAACTCCGCAGACAATCATGTTCTCATGTAAATTCAAATGGCATCTCAAAGCAGAGGCATGGCGTTCTTTAGATATTTTACCGTCATTACTGTAATCTGCCTCTGTTGTCCCTCGACGATGACGAATGAGAGCAATTTTCCCAGTCACTTATTCAATGCGTCAAAGAAAAAATGCACAGATGGACATGTAAAATAGAGGTCGTTGTGTGAAAAATGCAGTATATCCTGATACTTTCTTTAACATGATTTGTATGGCTAAAAATAATAAAAGTCTAGGCGAGATATACTGGTCTATAGTGAGCTCAGTCCTTAACCTCCTAAGACCCGAGCTCTTGTGTGACATGCTTTATTCATTTCTCTTTATTTTTGGGCAGATTGAGACCTGGTGAGTGTAAATACAAAGAATTATCTTTTTACATTATGTAGTTTCTGAGAAAAAATATGTAAAATGAATGTCCTCATATGTGGATATTTTAATCATTTTTAAAACATTTGAAAAATGATTTACAAAAACTATTTATTAAGACCCTGAATACAGCAACATTTGTCCTGAATGTAAAAACTAAATGAGAAAGAACAGCTGTGCCTCTTGGAACAATGTGAAGTGCTGCTGACAGGAACAGGAAGACATGAGTCTTCACAAAAAAAAAAAAAAAAATTCTATTCTAAACATTCTAAACTCTTAAAAATGTCTAAATACATTTGTATTGTTGCTGTTTTTGTATACTGTTATTCTTCTTCTAAAAAACTGCATTGTGGCCTAGACAACCCAAAATGTGTTGTCCACATATGTGGACGCCAGGTCCTAGGAGGCTACAGGGTTAACCAATCAGGACGCAGAGCACAATGCATGTTCATATGCTGTAAAAAAAAACAAAAAAACAAAAATTGCAAAAAGAAATCTGAAAAGGTGAACCAGCAATCAGGGCGAAAGGTATATTAACCATGATATCCATTTTAGCTGCTCCCTATCTGTATTCAATATTATTGGCCATTTAGATGTTGTGATCATCTGAAATAGTTGATGGACACATGAGTTGGAGAAGTCGTAGTGGTAGTAGTATTTTTTCAGTCATGTTGAGTTGACAACCTTTTTTGATACTACGGAAACATGACATGAGTTTTTTATATTACTGAAATAGAAGCAAAAGTACTCGCTACATGTAACTGACAGTGTTCGGTAGTTGTCTCTCTCTGAAATGCTGATTAATATCAAAGCGTCTAAGGACATGGTGGATCCTCAATCAAGGACAAAAACACTAAAAAGATGAACCCATGCTGCAATCAGCGTGAGCTCTGATTGATTAAATGTAGAGTTTTACAAGCACTGACGATTCGAGACATTTTTCACCATGGCACTTGGAGGAGAGCAGTGACAGCCGGGAATTTCTTCAAGACAAGATTTCAAGGAACTGCAGAAGTGTGTGACATGTTGTTTGGAGAGTCTGCCAGATTTTACAAACAGGAATTGGAGTCTGAATATATTATCTAGTGAACCTTAAGGCATGACAAATGAAGCCACGGCTGATGAGACAAGACTGCTTTTCCAATAGCGAGGACAGACTCAAAGATATCGCTGTTGTTTGTTCTATCGCCATGACAACTTGACAATTTAGATTTTGTTCTGAATGTGTCAGTTGCTTATTAAAATTTGTTCAGACATTGTAGACGTGCGTTTAGTTAGCACTGAATAGCTGAACATAATAACTTGGATTCAAAAACTCTAACAGACGTATCCACGGGCTTCAGAGTGATCAAAAATAGCACCGTTGCCATAGCGATTGCCAATTCATGACAAAACATCTTTTGAGTAGTTAAAAGTCCTGAAAATGTCACTAATAAACAAAAACAAGCTGCAAATAGTACAAACATGGCTGCAGTGAATGAAGTCAGTGTTACATATTAGGATACTAGGCGAATCCTGTAGTCCATTAATATTTAAAGATGGGTATTAGATAAATATAAATAATTGATGAGGAAAAAATTAAAACTGAACCTAATTCGTTATGCAAAATGTCAACCACTTTCAAATGAATATTTCCAATTTAAAAGTTTCCATTAAACGGGAAGGGGTGATGACTTTAACCACAGCACAAAAAAAAAAATAAAATAAAAAAAAAAATAAAATAAACGGTATGTTTTGGGAAATCATATTGACTCACTCTACTATCCCAGTTACTCGGCCAGACAGAACCTCACGCTTTGACAAAACTTTACAAAGACGAGTGGATCTGTAGCTGTACCGTGTCCCCCCGTAATTTCAGGAGCCGTGATTGACAGGCAGATTAACCAATCAGAGAGACACATGGTCCATTTGCGTTAAAAACCAACATCGCAGATTTTTGCAGAATCAACAATCGAAGCACCAAACTCTTTTTTTTTTAATCTCAGTTAAAATAAGGCCCCGGGGAAGACCCAGGACACGCTGGAGAGATACGCTCTTGGCTGGCCTGGGAACACCTTGGGGTCCAACTCAGGAGCTGGAGGATTTGTTTGGGGTGAGGGAAGCCTGGGAGTCGCTGCTTACACTGCTGCCCTCGTGACCCGGCCCTGGATAAGTGGAAGAAGATAGATGGATGGATGGAAAATAAATTATACTATATTGTTCTGAATGTTACAAGAGCGTTTGAGAGGAGATGTCTTCTGCATTTCAGAAACAAATGAGAAACTGTGGTTGGACCGTCCCAAGTTAGGCTATTGCCTGGTTAACAAGAAGTCATGTAATCAGACAAAAAACAGTAAATATAATTCTTCTGCAAAACCCTCCGATGTCCTTATGCAAATATATGTATAAGTATGGCTGAAATGTAGCATTAAACTATACATTATGTCTAAATATAGAGCAGATATTGCATAAGGCATGGTTTTCCCTCTCGTCTCCACATCTCGAGTGTCCCAGGGGAGAACAGCCACGGTCTGTAGACAGCAGCAGCCCAGTGTCATCTGTCTATTCTCCATCTTGTCCAGTACAGAAACTCTCTGCCACTTTCTCCAGCCTATAAATAATATAGAGCTCTGTGAATTGAGGATACATGTTAAGAAAGCGACACTGTTTTGGCTGGGCAAAGTTTTCATTGTCATTACACATTAATGAGGCACCGGGCTGCTAACCTGCCATTCTTTCACAGTCGTGTTATTTTTTAATGAGCGTTCTCGGCTTTTCTGACGTCCTCACTCAGACAGATTTATCTCTGCACTTCGAAATTGACTGGAAGCTTTCGACATGAACAGCTTGATTCCACAATAAAAAAGAATAGCTTACAATGAGCTTTTGTATAATAACCCAAGGTCTGGAACGAAAAGAAAGAGCGTACCGGTGCGAGTTCAAAAGTGAAATGATATTCTTATAAAGGAGATCAGTGTTAGATGACCTTATTGTGTCTCTGTGTTACGAGTTAATAGATTTGTCTGTGTTAGCAGAGTACTCAAAATGTCTTTCCTTGTGCTTTCACGGTTTGAAATTTGAGCTAAACGACATGCCTTTTAGACTGCCGTATTGCATATTGATTTGGCAATGACTTTTTAGTTGAATACTACAATGAATGAATCTCTCAGCCTTGTGCCCTGTCTCAGCTACTCCCGTCACGACAATGATTATATCGACTTATTGTTTAATATATGAAAGCTGGGACAGTTTATTTTAGGGTTGATGTTTAATGTGAGAACTTTTTTTTTGTTATTCTATAGCACCACAATGGTCAAGCCCTTCTTCACGCAGTTGTCTGAAGCTTGACCCCGAAATGTCACATTGTGGTGCTATAAAATAATAAAAAATTGGGAGCTCCAAAGAACTGCAGTGCGGATCTGGGTTTTTTCTGCTGTTTTGTCTTTGGACCCAGCATGCAGTCGGAACATTTTATCAGATGTGCATGTTTCTACCTACCCCCCCCTCCCAAAAAAAAAGTTCTACATTGAATTTTAATATCTACTACTTATTTGTCAGTACACTAAGTTGCAAATAAGGATGGAGAATTGCTGCTATTACTTCCTCACATTTAATTACCCCGGTAGCAACAAGAATCCAAACTAAAACTAGCTAGTACAAATTGTTCGTCTGCAAAAAAAAAACTTGGTGGCGGAAAGTACACCCTCCATTTTAACAGTGGTACACCCCCCCAAAAAAAGTGTTGTTCGATGTGCTCCTTCCTGAAACCCTGTCTACTTGACTTGACAGCTGACAGGTGCCAATCTGCTCCTCTTTGCTCCTGTTTTCGTTATTCCATTTGAAGACTGGCAGTACTGTGGGAGACTCCCCTGGGAACAAACAAAATGGAACCAGCTCAGAGTGAGTGGGAGAAAGCCTGGGGTCTGAAAATACAGCGACATCGCGTTTTATGAGCGTTTTCATTACCTCTTGATGTCACAGCACAGAGCCATAATGGGCAGCTATTAACTAAAGGTGTCCCAGGAGAAGTATGTCGCTGCTAGCATGCTTGATTTGCCTTTGTAGTGAAAGCTTTCCTTGTTTGCACGGATTGTTTGTGCTGCAAGATTGTCAACAGTTATGTGCCTTTGAATCAGCAGATAGAAAGTTGTTTAAACTTGGCCCCATGTAGTTTATTTGGTTACCCACTGGGAAAGCTACTATAGAGAATACTGTATCTTTGTTCAAGAGTTTTGATCAATTTGAAGCTGAACTATTCCTTTCCTGTCACTCAGACCAGAATGCTACTTATAGTATAGCGACCGGCAAACTATTTATAGGATGTTTGCTTAATTTCTGGAAGAACAATCCCGATTTCCCATCCCTCTGAAACCCTATATTATGCATTGTCAGTGTGGATGAAGTTGAACTTACTAATGACTGTACGCATACACCTGTTACATGATACACCTAGGATTTTTATTTGCCATTCAGCAGTTATTCGATTGTGGTTTCATGCAACATCACTTTTTAGGAAATAAACCAAGAATATACTTGGCTCTTTTACATTTCAGTATATACACGGCAATACATGTTGGCTTTACATGATTTTGAGGACATTACATTGAGACAGATCCTATCCTTAGCCACTACTTAAACCATTTTATTAATACAGGGTGGTCCTAAACTCACTGACAGTTGAAAAAAAATATCCTAACCCCTTTGTTTCTAAATATTTTTCTTTTATTTTTCCAGAGCATTTAGAACTACCCTTCCAACATTAATATGAGGAAATATAGCACCGAGGAACGAACCCTCATTCTACAGTAGTACTTTGAGTCACATGGGTCAAATTCAGAAACCCAGCGGTGTTACCGTTGACATTTTAATACCAGAGATGCCCCAAACGTAAACGTCATTGAAGGAATGATAAGTGGTTTTCAAAGACAGGGGGCAGTATGTGATCTTCACAGACCTGACTAGTCCCGATTTCTTCCTGTGAAGCTATCTTAAAGAAAAGGTGTTTGTGAATAAACCTCAGACAATAAACGACTTAAAACGTGATATCGAGGATCAAATAAGAGCCAGGAAGTGCTTTGAAATGTTATGTAGAGTGTGTTGGATCGGGCTGTTCAGTGTGAAACCCAAAATGGTGGACACATAAAAAACATTAAGTTACTTCCCCTAGTTTAAGTAGTGATAAGTTCAAGTGTAAGTGAACAATTATAACCGTATATATTGCCAAAAATCTCAGAAGGTTCAATTTACCTACAGCTAAAATTTGGTGAGTATAACTTAAGAATTATAGGAGCTATTGAAGATTTAAAAGTGTCAGTGACTTTTGGGCCACCCTGTATATTAATAGATGATTTACATGATGGGGACCTGATTTTTGTCCCTGTAAGACAAGGCCCGTAAAGCATGTCCCCATGATGTGTGTGACAAATATCTACCCCTTTACACATATGCAATCATTTTATATCTGTGCATAATGAGTTAATGGTCACTGAAAGGTTTTTATTCTCACTCTTCCCTTCTAATGTTAATTTTATGATGCTTATTTATGTTTTGATTTGTCGTATTGTGATTTTAATGTCTTACTTATTCTGTAAAGCACTTTGAATTACTTTGTGTCCAAACTGTGCTCTACAAATAAACCTTCCTTGTCTAATCCTTAAATTACCAACAGCCTGAACCAACAAACCTGAACCTGCAGAATGACTTCCCCTCAAATTGGCCCTCACTAATGAATTGGACGAGGGGCTTTGCACAGGTCTTCTTATAGTGAGCAGTAACTTCGATGCTATTGTTAACAAATTGCAAAATATAAAACGGCATATATACTAAAATGCATACTTTGAAATGTGGAATTTTAAAGCTGGCTGAATCACATGGCGCTAATAGTAAGGGCAAATGCTAATTACTAAAACGACAATAGTCTCAATTATTCTTCCCAATGTTCCGCAGCTGTCCATTTAGACCCCGGCCCAGCGTAGTGAGCCTGGGGTTAGAATTGTGAAGCACTCTGCACATCCACCATGGAGGTTAAGTAGGATGAATGGCAAAGACAATGGGATTGTGTTGCAGCCCATTTAAAGTCTTAACTGCCGCATCACCTCTGGGCTCGGCGCGGACACACATATAAGCCCAACCATTTCAGCTTTCATTATTACTCTTGCTTGACTGATAAGACAGCCTTTAGTGTGTAATACATATACAATTCGGGTAAAAATAGTTCCTTTCCTGTCTAGACAATGCTTGAAAAGAGCTCTCTCGGTCTACGCAGGCTTGAAAGTAACCATCTTTTTTATGATTATTGTTCTACTGTGAACAGAAAGACCTTCGAGGCATATATAGGCTGAGTCTCAGTCAACTGTCGTGCGCCATTTTGCTCATTTACACTCATTTATATGTACTGTTATAGTCAGCAGATGTCTAATTGAGGTTAAAGGAATTATGAATGAATAAAGTAAACCCTAAGGGAAAAATACACACATATACACACATGCGCACCAGCTCGAACAGATAGGGTCTCGATTGTGGATATAATAGAGCTCGCTAGATGTTTAATTCACAAGTGATTGCATGCAGTGGTGCAATGAAGCAAGAGAAGACTTTAGGTCATGTCTTCCATCGGCTTTACTTCTCCGCAAGGGTCAAGTCAAGGATGCACGGACCTGCTGATGCAAGGCAGAACAAAAAACACAACAGTAACAACATTTGGAGTTTGTAGAAACAGCAGTATTGGGCGTGACTCAGATGTTTGAACAAATGAAATTCAATATGCTTCTTCTGGTGTTCAGTTGTTACATTAGTTGGTTGGGTTTGTAATTGGAGACGTCAGACAGCTGGCGAGACGTAGGCTCTCTCAGATCTGGACTTGATCAATGAAATGAGAATGTATTAATTGAATCATATACTTCCACTGCTAATACTTTTGCTTACATACTATTTCTACCACTTCTACCACTACTACTACTACTACTACTACTACTACTACTACCACTACTACCACTACTACTACTACTACAGTTTCTACTTTGATTTGTTCTTCCACTACTAATACTGCTACTGCTACTACTACTACTACTACCACTACTACTACAGGTACAGGGTACAGTACTTGAGTTCTTTCAATTTGTATTTCCATTAAAATTGCTGTTATTACTCTCTAATGCACAGTTACTGCTACTTGCTATAGTATTATACTTATAGTATTGAAAGTCATTGCTGTTATTACACTGCACAGTACTGAAGTATGAAGTATCTCTACCAAGTACTAACTAGTTCTACCTCTATTAACTACTACGATACTATGAAAACATATTAATTGAATCATATACTGCTAATACTTGCTTACATAGTATTTCTTCCACTTCTTCTTCTACTAGTACTACTACTACTACAAGCTATTTCAATTTGTACTTCCACTTACTTCTACTGATACTACTACTGCTATAAGTATTAAAATTGCTGTTACTACACTGCGCAGTAGCTACAATGCTAAGGATGATGTGATCTCTTAAGATTAATACTTCTACTACTGCTCTACTAACTGCTACTACCAAGTATTACCAACTACTAACTACTATGATGCTATAAGGTATTAATTGAATCATATACTTCTACTACTAATACTTCTGCTTACATACTATTTCTACGACTTCTACTACTACTACTACTACAGTACTACTACTAAAACTGCTAAAACTACTACTATTATTACTACTGCTACTACTACTACTAAAGGCTATTTCAATTTGTACTTCCACTACTAACACTACTACAGCTATAAGTATTAAAATAGCTGCTACTACATTACACAGTAGTTACAATGCTAGGGATGAAGTTGTCTCTCGAGATATACTTCTACCACTACTACTACCTACTACTACCAAGTACTAACGAGTACTGCTACTGCTAACTACTATGATTACTACGCTATATTGTACCGTAGCATTGCTCGAGTGAAGATATACGCCACTACTTCTACTTCTGCTACTACTACTACTAGTACTATGTATTTTACCTTCTTTTCATTTCCCATTTACAGTGTTTTAATCCACTCTGACCTCAGCCCTCTCTCGCTCCCTCTCCTGTCTTAAAGCTGTCATATTGCGGCGTTGTTTTCGTCTCTTTAATGAGCTAAGATGGCACAAAGGCCAGTGGTTTTAATTATTCATTTACCACCATGTTCTGAGCAATAGGTGTAGAATAAAAAAGAGTGTTTTTTTTTTTCCCCCCATGATACCGCTTAATGTCTTTAAGCACTCGCTCGTGGTATGGATTTATAAAAGAACTACAGTAAATGTTACGCAAAAACAACCTGGCATTCATTATTGTGACTATATTTTGTGTAAACAGTGTATATTTCCTGTGTTATTCTGTGAACCTGTAATATCAGTGGCGTTTTTCGAAATGAATTTACTATACAGTCGCATTATTTGGCTCGCACAAATTGGGAGCCTCAAAGAAAACTCACGCTGAGATAATAATAACCGCAGTCGGAATAGGTCCCTGGCCTTTGTACAGCCGCAATTCACTTACCCAGGCTTCTCTATATGTCTGTGAATGTAGTGCATTATGGGATTTAATGATGCCCATTGAGATGTCGCTATAATGAAAACAGAGGGCTGCATAAGTAAAAGATACACTAACAATCCATGGCTTAATCACACAGCTGTATGGGTGGACTTTTGCATCTATGTTTTGCATGGATTGGAGATGTGCAAAAAGAGAATGTTAGATTTTCTTGTGCATAATAAGTCAAAATGCAATAAATACAAGATTGGGATGAAAACGAAATTATAGTGTAGTCTTCTAACCTCCTGGGATCTGGCATCCTCGTATGTGGACAACACATGTTGGGTTGTCAAGGCAATGCAAATTTTTAGAAGAAGAACAGCAGCATACAAGAACAGCAACAATGCAAATGTATTCAATTTAGAACATTTTAAGAGTTTACATTCATTCATTCTTGTGAAGGCACATGTCCTCCTGCACCTTCACATGAGACATATTGTTCCAAGAGGCACAATTGTTGTTTCTCATTTTGTTTTTATACTCTGGACAAATGTTACTGTGTTCAGGTTAGATAGTTTTTGCAAATTATTATTCAAATGTTCTATCAAAATGATTAAAAATGTCCACATAATCTCCACATAATGTAAAAAGATGATTCTTTGTATTTACACTCATCTGGTCCTAATCAGCCCAAATAACTTAAAAATTAATAATGCATGTCATGCAAGAGCTGGGGTCTTAGGAGCCTAAAGTATAAAGTGTTTCTATTTTGTTGTTAATTTAACTAGCCATTCACATTTTTGCACCCTCAACCAACCAAGTACAGTCATGTTTTAGCACATCTCAGTTTTTATCAATATTGGCCTCCATTTTTGGTCACATTTTTATATAGTCACATTTTATATAGACACTTCAAGACACTCAAAGCGCTTTACATCAAGAAACCACCCACCCATTCAAACGCACATTCATACACCAGTGTACGCAGATACTGGGGGTGAGATGGGTTAAGTGTCTTGCCCAAGGACACAACAACAGCATCTGTGGGAGCTGGAATCGCACTCTGACTGATCTGACTGTTCTACCAATAATGTTTATGTTGAGAGCAGGATTCAAACCACCAACCTTCGGATCAGCACACACAAACACAAACACTCCAACAACTGAGCCACTGTGAATATTTTTAATATTGTCAAAGTATCAGTTTAACCTCCTGGGAGCTGGCGTCCTCATATGTGGACAACACATTTTGGGTTGTCTATGCCACAATGCTAATTTTTTAGAAAAAGAACAAACAGCACACAAGAACAGCAACAATGCAAAAAAAAAAAAGTTATTGAATATTTTTAAGAGTTTAGAATGTTCAGAATATTTTTTTTTGTTTTTTTGTTAAAGGCTTATGTCTTCCTGCGCCTCTTAGCAGCACTTTAGCCTCATTGTTCCAAGAGGCACAATTGTTTTTACTCAGGACAAATGCTGCTGTGTTCAGGCACTTAATAAATCATTTTTGCAAATCATTATTCAAATGTTCTATCGAAATAATTAAAACATAGAACAAATGTCCTCAAATGTGAACAACATTTTTCTCAGAGGTACATAATGTAAAAAGATTCTTTGTTTTTACATCATCAAGCCTGAATCTACCCAAATAACAAAGAGACATAAATAAAGCCATGCAAGATCTTGTGTCTCAGGAGGTTAAAACTTTTGCTTAAACACTGTCCTTTTGTTTCGGTTTACGCACGTATGATATGAAGTGATGAAACATAAAGTAAAAGTAATAAAGTACTCTATTTAAGTATCAGTAAAGTATCTGTACGATCTACTTGACTACATTCTGTACGACTGAAAAGTAAAAGTATTAGAACTGAGGATTTATTTTTAACACACTCATAGCTTGAGCAAACAAAATATACAAATAAAACCAGCTAGGACAAAAAAAAAAAAAAAATGTATTAAATTGTTATGTTGAACAAAATTCAGCATAAACTTCTACCAAAATCAATACATTTGAAGCTTTATTTGACCTAAAAATCTGGCCAAAATACTTTAAAGTACATTTTTAAACAGGCAATTTAATACTAGATGTTTTCCATGTGATATTTTTACTTTTACTTGAGTATCTGGCAGAAAAACTTCTTCTACCACTAACGATATGCAATTACCGCAGCAGAATTATCAATAGGTTGGCTAACTTTTCCATTTGGACTCTCCATGCCTGCGTGCATTTTGATAATACATCCAGATCAATTGGCTCACTCTTCTCTTGCCTGGTGCAGTTAAGCTGTAAACTGCTGGTGCCACAATCGGGTGGTGCAGATTTGGATAATGGATGGATGTTTTCAGGAGCAATTTAAAGGCAGTGAGCTCCATGTATCCGCGGGGCATGTAGTCCCACTGATACACTGAAGCCTGATCCATCTTCATTGACAGCCTGAATTCACACACTACACCGAGCCCAGCCTCAATCTGAGCGAGAACACAAGGTCAGCGTCACAACGGGCCCAGCGTACTTACACTAGTGCTAAATGGAAGCTATAGGGGAAGTGGGGATCTAGGAAGTTTTGTGCAGTGGTGGAAGGTAACAGTAAATGTAGTACTGTACTTAAGTAGAATTTTGAGGTACTTTACTTCAGTCAGTTTTACAATGGATACGTTCTGCTTTTACTTTTACTTCATTACATTTGAGAGCAGATATCTGTACTTTCTACTCCACTACATTTTTTTAACTGGACTGAAAAGTAAAAAGTACTTTTCATATGATTTGATGGGTTATTTTTACCGTGTTTGTGGCAACATCCTGACTAAAAAGGTTCGGCTTTGAGCAGACAAAATAAGACACAAGAAAAATTAAGAAATTGATTTGTATTGTTACAGTTGACCAAAATATGTCTCATTTTGGATCACTACATTTAACACTTTAACAAATTGAAATACTTTTACCTATTTCTCTTAAAGTAAATTTACTTAAACGCTTTTACTTAACTAGATTTTTTTATGTGGTACTTTTATTTTTTACTTGAGTAGCTCTTTACCTCTGTATCTGTCCATCCGTTCATTTTCTTCCGCTTATCGGGGGCCGGGTCGCGGGGGCAGCAGTCTAAGCAGGGACTCCCAGACTTCCCCCACCCCAGACACATCCTCCAGCTCCTCCGATGGGACCCCAAGGTGTTCCCAGGCCAGCCGAGAGACATAGTCCCTCCAGTGTGTCCTCGGTCTTTCCCGGGGTCCGTTCTGTATTTGTACTTTAATTTAAGTAACAAAACTGAGTACTTCATCCACCACTGCTTTTGTGCATTAAATGTAGGCGTCTCGCAATAATTACTTTGGTTCAGTTATAGTTGGATCAATATTTTGGGGGCATTCTGTATTTTTGGGGGCACTTTTTTCTGTGTACTTTTTTTTGTTGAGATTTTTAAAGGGTTGCACTTTTTACACTAGAACTGGGGTCTTTGATTGTGTCTGAGATTTGAGCCATGAATAGGGCCCTGCCTGAATCGTTCCTGTTCTCTTTCCCGCACCCGATCGTGCTGGTCAGATGAGCCAAAGGTCCAAAATGAGAGCCATGTGTACATCAGTATGCCCCAGGGCAGCGGAGGCGACAGATGCAGTACCATCACGACCAGGTGTGACCGAGAAGAGAATGAATAATAAACCACGTTGGAAATTGGCTCTGAGTGTGTCCAAAAGAGCAGTAACCAGCTTTATCCCAGCCTCAGGGAGTGACAAACCTGAGTGCTCCGTGTGCAGGCCCGAGTCAGAAGAACCAGGATTCTGTGATGTAAAACATAATTATGTCTTTTTATTTTATTAAGTTTGTCTCATAATAGAGATTTACAATAACACAATCTATTAAACAGTGTTAAGAAAGGATATTACTATATGCCATTATTCTTCTCCCAATATTTATAAAACTGAATTTGATTTGGGGAAAAATGCATTGTTTATATTTATAGCAAAAGAAAAATTCAATTGTGAGGAAAGACAATCCATCTTTGAGCACGAATGGGGGGCTTAGACATAATTTGTCTCATATAACTCCATCCTCAGACCTAATTCTAGACAAGAAAAACAATAGGACTAGCCGGTATGCTGATAGGTGTGAGAGCACCCAGTAGGGGCCTGAATGATTATGCAAAATATGACTCGGGTACAGTTCACACTTAGTGTAGTGCAAGAGACCTAGCCAACAAACAAAAACTAAAAAGTAGGTTTCAGTATATTTTTTTTCCTCCCTTCAGACAGATATAAGGCAGTGTCCACCAGAACTTGGTCATATTGGATGAGTGGTTAAATGTCTTTACCGTAAAACTTTTATCCAGTTGGCAGAATAGAATTTTTCTTTTGCTATGGATCAACTGACGACTGAGGGATTACACCAATATTGTTTTTATTTAGCAATGAAATGAGCATGAAATAAATGAATGTTTTATTTTACAATTTGGTGAAATTAGAACTCAAGTGTAAAACTGTCAAGTCATGCATACTAGTTGACAAATATCCATCCATCTGATTGCTTCCGCTTATCGGGGGCCAGGTCGCGGGCGCAGAAGTCTAAGCAGGGACTCCCATACTTCCCTCACCCCAGACACGTCCTCCGGCTCCTCCAGTGGGACCCCAAGGCGTTCCAAGGCCAACCAAGGGACATAGTCCCTCCAGCGTGTCCTGGGTCTTCCCTGGGCCCTCCTCCCGGTGGGACATGCCCAGAACACCTCCCTAGGGAGGTGTCCAGGAGGCATCCTGAGCAGATGCCCGAGCCACCTCAGCTGGTTCCTCTCGACATGGAGGAGCAGCGGCTCTACTCCGAGCTCCTCCCGTGTGACCGAGCTCCTCACCCTATCTCTAGGGGTGCGCCCAACCACCCTGCAAAGGAAACCCATTTTGGTCGCTTGTATCCATGATCTTGTCCTTTCGGTCATTACCCAGAGCTCATGACCATAGGTGACCGGTAAATCAAGAGCTTTGCCTTTCGGCTCAGCTCCTTCTTCACCACAACGTTCCAATACAGTGACCGCATCACTGCAGAAGCTGCTGGACCGCCTGTCAATCTCACTGTCGATCCTTCCTTCACTTGTGAACAAGATCCTGAGATACTTGAACTCCTCCACTCGAGGCAAGGACTCACTACCCACCCGGAGAGGGTAAGCCGCCTTTTTTCCAGTCAAAAACCATGGCCTCGGATTTGGAAGAGCTGATTCTTTGACAACTAGCAGAATACATTATTATTATTATTTATTTTTTATTTTTTTTAAGTTTAATGAAAAAAAAAACGTGTTTCCATCATCAAAAGAAAGATTTTTATATTTCTCTCTGATGTACATGTAGTGAGAGTATTTCAGAAAATGACATGAGTAACATTAGTCATTACTGTAGCATTACTTCACAGCTCCATCAGAATCAAAGCAGGACTGCAGACTATAGGAGACTGTCCCGGACTGGAGCTGCTCCTCATTTAGAGCAGTGTCGAGGCTCTGGGGACGCTATAAACCCAAATTACCATGATACGCTCCAACAGGCCCCGTGCTTCACCAACTGCAAGAGGAACGCATCATTTTGGTGTAAAACCGGTGAGCATAATAGATTCTGCCACGGATTTCCATTAAGCCGACTCTGCACATGCACATCCAAAGCCCAAGGGAGTGTGCTCATTTAAAAACTATTTTCCATAACTTTGAGCTACTATATTGTGAAACCATTGTATGACCGTGAGTATCAAGTATAGCTGCATTCCTCATCATGTGATCCAGCATTAATATAGCAGGCTATTAAATCTATCACAGAAAGGTCACATGTATTTACACACAATTGTCAAGGTTATCACATGGCAGAAATTGGGAAGCGTCCAATCATGAGTAAGAATGAATAATAGCACAATTATGGAGGATCTATTTCCGCAGAGGCGGAGGAGGCCAGCTGTAATCAGTTTAGCACTCGACGCTTCGCTGCTCCATATGTCATTGTGTGGGGCCTGTGTAGAATTACATGAGAAGATTCAGCATATGGATAACTGCAAATTACAATCGGGGTCACACCAGAACTGCCCCACTTGAAAGTGTGGTTTATCCCCCGACCTTTCTATCCAAGGAAAGTGGATTCTGTGTTCTGTCCGTAGAGTTTGCATAAAACGTGTGAAAGAAAGGAATTAAATTCAGTTGTATTTATATAGCACATTTAAAAACCAATTCAGCTGCTTTGGAAGTGCTTCACATAAAATTTAACAAAAAACAAATTTACAGATAATACGATGGCACAGCACCAGGAGCTGATCAGCTGATCTCAGGGCTCTGGGTGGAGAATAGAGCTGCAGTAACTCCCTGAAACAAAAAGGACCCATAGAGCGCAGACATTTAAACACAATCAATAACATTTTGAACTGAAGAAGATGGAAGAATGCATGCTGTAACTAACATTTAAACAGAGAGAATAAGACAGTTCGTGCATCTTTTATGGGAACTTCTTTGGTGAAACATTGTGAGGTTTTGCAGTTTGAAAACATATGAGCACATAGATTTTGCATCTGTATTAAGGGCATAGTGACTGTCATGTGCAAGATGGGATCAGTCAGTTAACACGCACTACATTTTGAAATACTGTGTTGTCTTTTAATAGGAAGATTATCTACACAATAAATTAGCCTGGAGTTTAGATTATACACCACTGTTCGGCTTATCCATGAGTTTCAGAATTATGAAAAATTAGGACTGTTGCCATAGCGACATAAAACATGATATTAAAAAGTTGCATATATGCTATCAGAAAGGTGAAACACATGAATATTATCTCACTTTAGTAATCCTTCAATACATAAATACAACATTTATAATAATATTGAGCACGAAAACCAGCACCAGTGAACCAGTCTATACTACAAATTGTAAATAACTTATAAATATCTGGTCTGTCATATCAGTTTAGACTTCACAGTAGACTAAAGAGCTGACCCCCTGTGTCTATATCCACAGAGGCAGCACAGCACATATAGGCTGAATCAGAGGTTGTAGGGTTTGGTTTGACAGTGTGGCAGCGGAAAATGTAGCAGCAGATGCTGTTTGTGTAGGAGGTGTATTTATGGTTTGCCAAATAATCTCACACTTGAGTGAGTGAGAGCTGGGAGGAAGCAACATGTTGAGTGTGTCTCCATGGCGCTGTTTGTGCCTGAATGTGGTTAAATTAAGGCTATGGTAAGCATTTGTAGAGTGGTAAAAGTGAGTCAAAGATGTAGGCTCCTAAAACGCTGCTCTTTATAGTTGTATAGATATGTTTTTTCTTATGTTTTCTTAGGCTAAGTTACAAGTACAGCTTTACAAAGTTACTCATAATTACCCAAACAAATCTACTCAATTACAGTAACTTGAGTGTTTGTAATTACTTTCCACCCTGATCCAAACCTGAACTTGTAATCTCTAAGACTGTATTGCCTGATTCAGTACAGCTCATAATATACGCTGCATGTTCTCATTCCAGCACAGAAAATGCACATACATCCTCCATATAAGACGTGAAGGTGTCGGTGAAGTCTGCAGCAAAGCTCCGGGTGCTCATGTTCACGGCGGTTCCTCCACCACACGCAGGGAAAGGTCAGCAGATAGCAGAGAGCAGCGTGCAGGAGGAGTGCTGTTTGAAGGGCAAGTCCAGCTCTTCAAAGTAACCAGGCAAAAGGGCAAAACAGACAAACCACAAGAGGTTGGTCAAGAGAAAGAGAGAACACAGGGAAGTTTAGTGAAGATATCCAAAGTGCCGCGGCGGAAACTCATGAAATGTCGATGTGATAGTTGTTTCCCAAGGCTAATTGCTTCTTTGAAATTTTGAAAAAGCCGAGGTTTGAGGTGAAAAAAACTTCTGACAACTTTTTTTTTCTTATTATTATGAGTTTATGTAAAACCGAGCAGCTTTTCTATTTCGTTTTTGTTATTATTATTCATATTTTTTGGGGACAGGACTTTTTAGCTAAAGTACTCACTGAACATTAATAGCCTAGAATGGTCCAAAAAGAATATTGTTTTTGTCAATCCTCGCTTTTAACTGTTTCATCTACTAATCCTAAAACCTCAAAAAGAGTTCTTTTAGGAGAATTTTTGCAAACACTTTATAGTAAATATACTTCAATAGTTAGGCTTAATAAACCAAAGAATTGAGTCGTAATGAACAAACTGCTGACATAATTCACCTTATATCGTCATTCAGATTGTATTATCAATGCTTTTTCCTAATTTGCCATTGAAAAAATTGGGATTCCCTCTTAACCCTGAAGAACCCAAGAACCTTTTTCTTCTTTTGAAAATTATAAACATTGCATTAAAGTTTTGCCGAGAAGACAATTGTGTTGAGTAGTTTTCCAGCATGTGGCCAGCCATCTTGTCACTACCGCTCTTTTCCTAATTAGGTCAATAATCAAAAAATCGGGATTCCTCTTAAACCTGAAAGAACCATTTTGGCCTTTTTTGATTTTTTTGAATTGAAATTTGACTTTTTTTTTTTTTTTTTTTGGGTAGCAGCAATTAACTGCGGCCAAATTTGACCCGAGGGTTCTCCAGGGTTAAGTGGGCGGGGTCAAATAAGGTCAACACCCTAACTCCTAACATGACCCCTTCATTAAGTAGTCTGTGTTATCCCTCAATTGTCCAGGTATGATCCATACAAAAAGAAAGATTCAAATCTGTCAACTGGGCAAAAAGTGTAGTTAGCGCCTCCCTTCAGACAGATATAAGGCAGTGTCCACCAGTAATCTGACCAGAACTGAAGAAGTGGAAATGTCTTCACTTCTACAACTTTTTATCCAGGTGACAGATTTGAATTTTTCTTTTACCTTCATTAATTACTTCCTAAGGCTGAATCTTTCTTAATTTTTGATTCATTCAGGTGTTCTTTCTGAGATAATGTCTTGTTCTTGCTTTAAGGCTAACTGAAGTGTATGCATTATAAAGTTATATTGAATTATTACTTTCAGGCAGAGCTTTTTAACCAGAATAGGAAAAACACTGTGAAGCCACACCCTTCTCTTTGAGCAGCTTAGAGGAAGTGCTTGAGATAGGTTGATTAGCTTGGTGTGTCGAAGAAAGGAAACATGCCCCGTCTTCTAACAAACATACAGACTCAAGTACTCATATTTAAAGCATTAGAAAGGCGTGTGAAGCGGATGGCGTGGGTGCGATGCGTGGAATAATTTACAGTGTGATGGAAATGCACCCATTTGATATGAGACAATGCATTAGGCACATCACATCAGTGTAAATGAGCTGATCGGGGTTGACAGCCTCGCATGTGCACGCTGCAGTGGAAGAACTAGAGTCTAATTATACTGAAGGACAATTTGCAGTTGGGAACGCAGTCGTAATATTTGCAGTAGTAGTGGTAGCTGAGGTGCCATATTGAGACATAGTTTAGATTTGGTAGAAGTCGAATTGATATAATTGGTGCTAATTAGATTTAGGCCTGCAACATATTTTGAAGTTCGGTATATTGCTGAAGTAAATATAGATGATAAATGATAATATTGAAACTAATGTATGCCACTGACACAATGTGGTAGATTTAAACCACAAAACTATTCTAAATCTACAATATTGTTAAAAAAATCATGAGTTGCAATAAATGAAACAGCAGAAGGAAACACTATAGTCCTTACTTACCTTCTCTGGCTTAAATCTTATCCTATAGCCAAAAAAATAACCCAAAAAATCTCAGTCATGCAAAAAAAAATGAGAAAGGATAAATACTGATACCCAAAAAATATTGTTCTATCTTTCTTAATATTGAACAATAAATTGATTAGTAATTGTCCTAAGCCTAATTAGGTTAAAGGCGGTCTATGGAACTTTCCTGGTGGAGGGCTCGCCACCTGCTTGTCTCTATGGGGGTTATTGCTTTTCCTGGTGTGTTACTCAGTATGGCATTGAACAGATGAGCAGGTGAGGTCACCAGGCCAATTAAGAGTCTGATATGTGGAGAGGCATGTTTTACTACTACTAATGAACAAAACTTTCTAAAGTTTCTAAACTGTTTTTGCATTGACTTTAGGGATGAGAACGTGCCCTTGGTTTAATGGAAGCTTATCGTTGCACAAAATGTATGCTTTTAAAACGGATTTAAATGCATATATTAGCATTCTTTTATTGGAGGTCAGGCAGCTGGCTTTCCAACTAATATATGTTGTTGCTTTTAAAATATTTGTTATTAAATGCTTTAGGGCATGAGTAAATATTGATTCTGCAAAATGATGCCAAGATCACATATATCAGTATGGAAATATATTAGAGGAGAAAGAAAGAGTGTCAGTGCCTCAAACATGTTTATGTGCACACAAGTTCAAGTTTGGTTAACATGAACTCACATCATTCTATAATGCCTACAGTTTAAACTGAGTTTAATTGTGCCGGAGTCAGAATTCTATGGTAGAATGTAATTCCTGGGTCTATCCTCACGAAACAAACAAAAAAATAAGTTCAAATAAGTCTTCTCTGTGAGTATAAATAAAAAGTTTTTTGTTTTTTTTCTCACATTAGCCTCAGAAAGTAGTGCCTTTGCTAACTCCAAAGGCATACGTGTTGTCAGTTGAAAGAGCTTAAAGCCGTGAGATTCAAATCTGTGAACCCAAATATAACAAATATTTATAAGGTTCAGCGTTTATGGATTTTTATTTTGGATATTTCTTTCAAAAACTAAATTTCCCACAGAGTTACATAAACCCCTCATCTGGTATTATGACATAATCACATCTAGAACATTAAACCAACCTATTGATACTTTTCAGCTGGTCAGTATTCCTTGGTGGGGTGATGCTAACAGAGGCACTGGTCTGTCTGAAGCACTGTTTCTCAAGTTAGACTAAGTTTAAAGCTAAGCTAAGCTTTTATTTTACCACAATCTGACAAGAAAAAAAACAAAAAGTCTTCCTCGCATCGCATTACAAGCACAAGATCGCAAGCATTAGCCAACATTTTTTTTCAGTTAGT
This sequence comes from Periophthalmus modestus, assembly GCA_019594935.1. NCBI lineage: Eukaryota > Metazoa > Chordata > Actinopteri > Gobiiformes > Gobiidae > Periophthalmus > Periophthalmus modestus. The sequence continues at coordinate 9,129,796 of JAIEZT010000068.1, forward strand.
CACACTCCTGGGGACACCTGAAAACACCAAAACAGAACCGTGTTTTAAATCAGGCTGTGTTTGCTGAATGTGCATTGTGTCACCACGATAACTGCTGAACATTCCTCCATAGACATACATGCAGCCTCCCTCCCTCAGCATGATGTCACTGCAAAGCATCAATAACATCCCCCGCTCCACTACAAACAAACAGCCTTCTAATTGTGTGCGCTGCCCGTGACTGGACATCTGCAAGGACACAGTGTCAATGGGAGACACAAACACAGGCCTGACCCCTGCACAAACATCCTCCATCCTCCAGTCCAGGGAAGGAAAAATATCAGATTTCCACTGACCTCGAGCCACTTGAGAATCCCAGGCTGGCCATAAGAGGCTTTAGCACTGTCTGCAGGCGGAGTATGAATAGGGAGAATTTAATGAAACATTAGACAAGAGCACTCCGCAGCCCTTTAACAAATTGCTTTTCTGACTGCCAAGACCGGCTCACTTTGGGCCGCCTCGGGGAAGAGTCAAGTGAAAATACCAGACAAAGACAAGACAGGACAGCTCCTCACCTTCAAAAGCACACTATGAACTCACCTATCAAACAGAATGCCAACGAGGGTATACAGAGAGATATGATGGATGGCCACAGATCGCACGCTTTTATATAGGTCAACAATTAGCTGTAAATGAAGCAAAAGGCAATACTTTGTTAAACAGATCACAACTGAACAGAAGCAAGTCAGGACATTTCTTTATTTCAACTAACAGTAACCATTCTGGACGTCCTGAGTGATCTCTGGACCAGAATCATGTCTGTTTACCTCACGTATGTCACACTGAAATAAGCAGCTGAAAAACTTGGGCTATAGCAGAGTATTGCTAATCAATGGCTTTGGAAGAAAAAGTTTCAAAGGGAGTCGTTTGTATTTTTCAAGACATTTCGCCTGCCATTATAAATCTGAAAGTACTGGTCTTAGGAGCTAGAATTTATACAAGCTCATGCAGAGGGGAGCTACTAAGGAAAGCTAAACGAATCAATGTTGTTTCACGGTACTTTAAATCAATAAAATGAACTAACTTTACAGGAACGTGGTGCATTTAATAAATAGGAATAGAAATAGATATTACATTCCTCATTGTTACATGTAGCATTAACGTGGCATTTGAGCAGTTATGGTATCATTTTATATTAATAGTTTGTCCCCTGATCCGAAGGTTGGTGGTTCGAATCCCGCTCTCGACGTAAACATCATTAGTAAAGCGATGAGATCCACTGACCCACAGGTTGGCGGAGCAATTCCAGCTCTCACAGATGAATGCTGCTGTCCTTGGGCAAGACACTTAACCCCCTTGCCCCCAGTGTCTGTGTACACTGGTGTATGTATGAATGTGTGTGTGTGAATGGGTGAGCGGTTTCTTGATGCCTTGAAGGTGGAAAAGCGCTATCTAAAAATGTGACCTGTTTATCATTTAACTTCTTGTGAAAATTTCTCGAGGCTGGATGGAAGTATATTGTTGTTAGCCAGACAATCATCTCATTTCGGGGCTTGTTTTCCATCTTGTCTTATCATCTGCTCTGTCTCTGGTTGGACAGTTCTCCCTCTGAGCCCCCAGCCTGATGCCAGAGCCCAAATTACACTTTAAACCATGTGCCCAAACTTTTTTTTTATCGAGGGCCACATCTCAAAGCACACAGACCGGTGATCAATACAGTGCGGTGCTTTAAACACAGCTTTGACTGAGCCGCTGTGTATTAATAAGGCTTGAAACACATTCATTTTAGGTCTGTAACACACTGCAATGTGATGTTTAAGGATCTAGTGATAGAAATAGTTTAATTTGATGTTAAAAGTACTGCTTATGATCAATTGGGCCCGTTCAGCAGGAGGCCTGAGGGCCAATAAAAACTGGTCTGAGTTCCACATTTTGGATAGTTTGGACACCCCTAATTTAAACATAGGATAAATATAGCAAGGACACATACATAAACCCAGATAAAGCTAACAAAACCCATTACTCTCTGTCAGATTTTACTCATGTGCAAAAACCAAGATGACAATTCTCTGAAACCATTTGTAACTGTTTCTTTCAACAAATCATCCAAATTTAGACCCCACCCGTTTGCGAGTGCCAGGGAGTAAACAGAAGGCAGACTTCCTGTTCATACTGAGCCACCTTTTGGCCTAAACAGGTGGCTCGCAGGCCCTGGCACTTTCCACTAACCATATCAGCCGCGCATAGGCCTGCCTTATTAAGATATTGGCACGACACGGGAGGTGAGCATCACAAAGCAGATTCACCAGTCACTACCCCTTTGTGCGACATAGTGTTCTTAATCTGCTGGATTTAACGATGGCCACCGCGCAAAGCCTTGAATTAGCTTAATGAGGAGATGGGGCTCACGTGTGCCGGCCTCACGTGCAGAGGGAGTCACAAACACGCCCTACATTGTGTCTGCGTGCGCGGCTAGTTACACAGGATTTACACGGTGTCAATGTGTAACCGACAGTGGCGTGATCAAATGCGTCATATATTTGATGTCTGATGTGACTTTGCATGTGGAGACATATGGTTCTCATTGTGTCACGGTTGTCAAGGTAAAGAAAGTCAAACAGGAAAGAATCGTATAGGAGAACTAGCTTGCCTGTGAAAAACTGCAAATGCTACTGAAGCCCAGAGTCCAAGGAAAAAGATTATCCACAATTACTGATACCATGCACTTACCCTTATGTACTTTCTGAATAATATAGCCCGCCGAATTGAAAATGACTTGTTTTTGAATTTAAAATTGTCCAGATTTGTTACTCCATGATTAAATCGTGACCTGATTAATCATGATTATCGGTCAACCGAATCATCTTGACATACCTATTGTATATTTATTTGTATATAACAGGCCCAGATATATCCAAATTTAACAAAAATACTATGAATTTAATGTTCTAATTATATTTCAAACCGAGGCACTGCTCTGTCTGAAGCACTTTTACTCAAGTTAAACTTTAATCTAAGTTTTAGATTAGAAAAAAGTGACTTAGATGGAACTACAACTGATTTGCGTTGTTAGACAATAGCACAAGCTAGCAAGCATTAGCCATCAGTTTTCAGTTAGCCACACGCCCGGGGTCACCTTAAAAACACCTAAACAGGACCATATTTGAAATCAGGCTGCGTTTTCTTGTCATTCCTAATTGTATAATCTGTATATTTATTTTTATGCTGTATATCAGACCCAAAAATACTCAAATTTAACAATGGCGAAAATCTATGTTATGATCTAATTATACTTCAATGGATCTATTTCAGTGAATTTCAGTCGCTCTGTTATGTCGCTTTACTGCAAAGCCAATGTCACAACTCTTTAGTTATTTGACTGTGGAGGCTATAAACGTTAGCAGTAAAAAAGACATTCAAAGCCGTTTCTGAGGATTGCCAATAATTAATACCAAGCTTTTATGTTCTTTAATAAAACTTAAACTATATAAAATACTATATAATGGTGAGTAACTAATGAGTATGGCACTGGCGTCATAGCTTTAGCTGCTTTTGTTTGAATGATCAATAGGATAGCGACACATGTAACGGGACATATTGCTATTTGCATACTGAGATCATGCCAGCTGGATGGAGCGGGAGTGGGAGTCCAATCGAAGCGTTGTGTGCTCATAGCAGTTGTAATTGAAAACTCAGTGGGCTCTAAAAGTCTGGACAATGAACAGTGAAACATGGTGTTTTAGACATTCTCATTCATCAATAAAAGCTTACAATCTTCTCTTCACTCCCCATCAGAATATCCCCAAGCTCTTCACATTGGGGGGTTTCAAAATCAAAGCTTTTACAGTAGCTTATTATGCTTTATTCTGTTAATCCAGGTCTTACAATGAAATAGCTGTAATCTTACTCAAGCATTTTCATTTTCCTGGTGAAGTGGTTGGTATTTTCAGATTTTCTGTGGTTTCTGTTCATGTTCTCTTTCTCTGGGTATTAATAATGTTATCATTCTGCAATAACATATATATCGATGACCCCTCTACCTTGGATTGTTCTGAAAATGCTATATTCGCTGAAAACACTTTATCATTTACATGTTTTATAAGTTTCAGTTTTGTTTTTAACACTCTGATGTCACTGCAGCTTCAGAGCGCTATCACAACACAATCAGCGTGCCTGCCGCTAATGAAACTATCGCATATCGCATCGGGTTTGTGAAGTTTTAATGGATTGCTTTGTATCCTGCTTTTGTATATTTGTAGAAAATTGTTGTTGCAGGAGCATGGATGATGTAGGCTCGTGAGTCTTGTACTGCTCACTGTACGCAGGGTTTGAATAGGGCCCGGGAGAGATTACGGATCACTGCACAGGTCAACAGCAATAGGCTTTGAACTTTGAACTTTGGCCTTGCTGCTTAGGGTCCTGAAGCCAGCAGAGGGCCCCCAAAACCCCATACATTTATATTGAAGATAATATAACACATTAACACACGGAACACATTAAAATCCACCAGAAACTTGTCTACAATTTCAAAAATCTTGACCCCCCCCCCCCTACTTACTACTACTTGGTAACTTGGCACATAAATTGTTTTATTAAATTTGAATTGACATGGAATTTTCCAACGCTCTTGTCTCTAACAACTGGGTTAAAGGGTTATATTCAGCCTTCAGTTTCAATACTACACATTTTAAATCCTCTTACCTTACATACGCTCTCTTTTATAATAGCATTTTTCATTGACAGACATGACTAGCACAGGGTCGGAGTTGTCTTGTTTTTTTGACAGCTAATACCGCCAGCTTCAACAGCCCACACGCCATATCTTTCATTCCACTGGCTCAGCTGCAACACCTCAACACGCATTTGGTGGCTTTCTTTGATCAGACACACAACAAGACAAACAAATACGACAACATAAGCTAAACACCGCACACTCTACCAGACAAGAAGATGTGTGAATGAAAAAAAAAACTGTGCCAGAGTCTTCTGATATTGGCTCATAAATCAAGATGGTAAATTCAATTCTCCATGGCCTGCCAACCAGCTAGACTGTGAGAACAAAAATCCAATGGTAGACGCCTGATATCTAGTAACGTGTCTGCATCGACTCACACAGATCTTCAGAGTGGAATATGTGGAAGGATTTTGTCAGGTGCGCACTTGACAGGTGCAGGATGAAAAGAACACGGATGCTTGGAGTGCTTCTTACAAACGCTCCACTGGGCTCTGGAAGCTGAAATACATTCACTAGATTATTTTTAGAAAGTACACATTTTGATTACCAGGTTTTTTGCCAAATAACAAATATCTACAGGCGACGTTTTGCCAGGTATGAAGGAATTCAGCTACTTACTCACATACGCCCATTACATAAACTCACATTATGCATTCCTATGGCTTTAATTCCCTTTCTCAGTATGTTTTCGGTCATCTTGAGATTAGAATTTCTCATTTCAAACTTAAAATAATGCCTTTGGAAAGTGCGTTTAGCCATTGGAGATTCTCTACTGCCAGCAATGGGAATGAACAATGAGAATACAAACAATCAAATCCATTCGGCAATATGACTACTACGCCAATACAGAACGAGTCTGGAGATAGCTTATGGACTTAAAAACTGCTCAGGAGAAGTGTGGATTTTTACCTGTGATGCAAGAAATTGGACAAAATGCAAATAGAGGAGAAGAAGGTTTAATGAAACAAACATAAATGACACAAAATACAGCTCTAATGTACATCTCCATGGTGAAAAGTCCATTTTGTCTCCTTTAATTGTGTCTTTTAATTGTCTTGCTCCATAACTAATTAGCATTTTTGATAAACATGTGGTTTCCAGTACATATAGTGAAGTAAATATTAGGAAATCTAGACCCACACACAGATAGACGGACATGCAAACAACTGAAAGCCAAGAATAACCTAAAAGGATTGCAGCGCGGTTGTTATGGTGAAAGTTAATGTGGCATGGCTTGCTCAAGGGTGCAGCAGCAGACCTGGATGAGCAGGGTTTTTTTTTTTTTTACCTTCCCTTCTCCTTATATCCTTACCTATTTGACATATGCCTCCAAAAATGAACAAATGTATAGCTGGTAGCGTAGGCCTGAAGCTGTTAATGTCCCTTCCCGCCCGCATCACTGGTTTAGCAGGGAGCTTAGCAACACTGTCAATCAAACCTGTTGCTAACGCTACAGTGGGAGCGACCTTGGAGGAAAGAAGGCAGCTGATTTGCCTCTTATTAATGTTTATACCTTGAGTTGAATAGTGAAATAAAAATAGCAGGATCATGCAGAGCGGGTTAATATAAACATTTTAAGGCCAAAATGACAAGACTCACAGCAGCAGAGGTGACAGTTTTCTAATGTGAAGTGAATTGGAGCCAGAGTTGATGGAGCCGAAAGTGCGCCCACGATCACTTTCTATTTGGAGCACAGCGGCTGCCAGGTTAGCTATGTCCATTTATATATACGTATAGTCTATGCGCATACATAGTTGCTCAGAGTGGCCAGGTCTCCGTGGCTAAATGCATGCTGGTACATAATAATGAGGGACACTTACTCATCGTCTATTCTTTGAGCCCGTTCCGTCCTTAGCAGCTCACCCGGGTTGTGTCAGTACATCACAGCTTGCATCCAGTGTTAGACTTTGTTGCTGACATCAAGAGAAAGAGACAATATGTTGTGTGAAATATGCATAGCACGAACAAAGACGGTGTTTCAAGTGTTTTGGTTTCTGCTGTCTAGTTTACATGATGCAGGGGAAATATTGGGAAGCAACTTAACAAGGTGCTAACATCTGTTCATTAGATACGTGTGATATGGGACCATGAGATAAAGCGAATGATGATTTTAGCTAATCCCAAAAATATCACACGGTTAAACACTATTATAAATGCCATATGCTGCGAACATTACACACTGGTATATGTTTTCCAATACAAATATATGCAATTTCAAGAACATTCACCGCTTAAAGGCTAATTTGAAAGTATTTTATTGTCCAATAATCAGGAAATGCGCGTTAGAATGTTAGTTGTTGTGAGCGTTACCATCACTGCAAATCTCGAAGTCAAAGCTCTAATCTCTATTGGTGAAAAGTGCTTATAATCTCATCGTGGTGAATAATTAGGATGCTCTGAATGCGTAAAATAAGCGAGGAATGACTTTGGATCATTGCAAATCTTTTCAAATGAATTAATTTTGTTTTTTACGTTCAAAATCAGGTACAGCACCTTTAACTAAAAGATTACTTGTTAAAGGGCACATATTATATATTTTCTGATCTTTGTTATAAGGTTGTTTCTTCATCACAAACAAATCTAGAGTTGTGTTTTGTTTCATTCACAAGTTTAACACAGTTATTTTCTCCAACAGAAAACACTCTGTTCCACCTTGTGATGTCATGTGGTAATACAGGAAGTGCTCCACTGTTTTTAAACTGCGTACACCTTGACTAGAATCATTTGGATGATTTCAAACCTGGAATTGCCCATCTCTACTGAACTAAAGATAAAACATAGCCGTTAACTTGAAAACTACTACTTTGTGACATCACAAAGTGGAACAGAGCATTTTGAGCTTTGGAGATGTAGACAGACTAATAATGAATGAAACAAAACACAACTCTGGGTATGTTTTGGATGAGGTAAAATGACGTAAAGCTCACATGAGTACATTTTGTTTAATATAGAGCCTTTAACTTACTGGGAAATATAACTTTAAATGTTGTCGGGCCAATACCGCAGTGAATATTTATAGCAGCATGCAGTTAAACATGAAAGTTTTAGCAAGTTCGCAAATGAATTACTGCTTTGTCATGACATTACAAATTGAAGTATTTGTTAACTGCTCGTGTTGCATTTTCAAACATTTAGTCCGTTTCCTGCAGAGTGGACACAGGCTAAATTGAGACAGGGGAATGACAGGCAGTGGACTGAAAAACCACAGACAGAGAGAGAGAGAGAGAGACGCTCGGACTCCAGCTGATGTGTTTATTTGTCACAGCGGGCGGGCGGTAGTGGTGGGTGAGTGCATTTTAAGTCCCCAATGCATAAAAAGCAGACACAGGCTGTCTCCTACCATAAATATCAGACTAGATCAAACACAGCTTCAGTTGTTTTGACTCTGGTTCTGCCCATTTCATTAGCTGAACTAGGCCTTAAGACGAGGGTTCAAATCCCCTCCCTCAAAGTGCTTTGTTTGGGGAGTCTACTTGTGTTTGATTGTGTCCGTATAAGCAGTCATAGAGCAAAGGGCGAATGGTTTGTAGTTGGGATCAAAGTCAGTGTGACAGACAGCTCTCATTTACTAATAAGACGGCGCAGAATGAACGGCTTAGAGAGGTGGCTGCAAAGACGTTTACAAAAGCAATTAAATTAGAAGAGGTCAGGCGGGGACAGGCACAATGCTTTAATCAGGCGTCAGTTTTGTACGACTTAACAGATCATTTCAACTCTGGGATGTTTTCATTGCCAAAAAGAGATAAACAAACCGTGCTATGCATACGGGAGGAGATGCAGCGCTAGTAAATTGGTTCAGTAAGACAAACATGATGGTTACGATTCACAAAAAGGCTTGGTTATGTTTATACTGTTTAAGTGTTTTTTGCAACAGGAATATAATATAATTTCACTTCTCGATGTGACTATTATGATTTTCAGCCCTCAAAGCTGAAGCTGAGACAATAAAACCACACAAATGTTGACAATAAGCTAAATTTGATAGGATTCTGTGTTTTATACAAGTGTTTTTGATTGTAAAACCTGAAATTTGAGCTTCCTTTCCATTATGACATCATGTGCATTGTCTATTTTGAAAGATGAACACTGATATAATGGCAGCATAAATTATCCATGCACTTTACAGCCTTAGACACCTGGTTTAGTGAGAGTCTTTATGGATAAAGCATTTACTTTCATTCTGTCCATTATAAGTGTCCAGTGTTGATTGGCTCACTGTACTTGTGATCTGCCAGACCATAATGCATTGAGGCATGTATAGAAAAGCACTTGAAGAAATGAAACTTCAAAGAGCCCTGTGAGATAGCAGCTGCCCAATCAGATCTCACTTTAGCGGGATAATAGCATTCAGGTCCCTAGAGGCTCCGCAGAGGGATGTGTCATAAATTATGAATTTCCATGAGAACAGATATGGATGGTGGTGTCATGCAATAATTGGCACAGCACTCGGCGCAGTGATGTATGCTGCGGGCACCTGCCTTGAAAACGCCAGTGATTTTTTGCAAAGTCAGTGCCACATAAAGAAGTGGCCCCAATTATGATGGTGACCCAGGGCAGAGAGAGCGCTGAACTCATTTAGTGACCTGTTGGACCGCATTGTGCAAGCAACAAGGAGTCAAGGTCTGACAAACTTTTTAGGACCGCAGATAGAACGCACTACGTTTTTAAACTTTTAAGGAGGTTCAACTGAGGACGGGCATTGAGACGTGAAAAACTACCAATAGCTAAGAATATGGTAGGCTGTCTGTGTAATCGCTCAGTCGTCCAGGTCTAATCGGCAGCAAAAGAAAAATTCTCTTTCAACTGAACAAAAGTTTTAGAGTGAAAATGTCCAAGTTCTGGTCAGATTACTGCTGGACGCTGCCTTATATCTATCTGAAGGGAGGAGTAATACACACTGAAACTAACACACCTGTTTTTTTTACAGATTGTTAGCATTAGTGTGAGCTGTGTCTGAGTCGTATTTTGCATAATCGTTCAGGCCCCTAATAGATGCTCTCTCTAATACCTTTCAATTGTTTTTTTGATACGCCTGCTATCACTATTTTTTTTGATTTACGCCTGATGAAAGATGTCTTATCCTAATAGGATGACACAAATGACGTCTAAGCCCCCCATACTCCTAAATTCAATAGTCCTATCTTTCCTACCAAAAATAGGAAACTGAACTGCACCTTCTAAATTTTTGGCAGTATACACGGTTATAATTGTGGCCCTTAAAGTTATCACTGACACTTTTAAAGTAAAAATAGCTAATTTTTAATTCTTAAGTGTCCACCATTTTGGGTTTCCACACTGAATAGCCCGATCCAACACATTTTGCATAACATTTGAAAGTATTTCCGGGCTTACGGCTCTTATTTGATCCTCGATATTATGTTTTAAGTTGTTTATTGTCTGAGGTTTATTCACAAACACCTTTTCTTTAAGATAGCCCCACAGGAAGAAATCGGGACTAGTCAGGTTTGTGGAGATCACATACTGCCCCCTGTCTTTGAAAACCACTTATTATTCCTTTAACGGCATTTATGCTTGGGGCATCTCTGGTATTAAAATGTCAATGCTAACGCTGCTGGGTTTCAGAATTTGACCCACGTGACTCAAAGTACCACTGTAGAATGAGGGTTCGTTCCTCGGTGCTATATTTGCTCATATTAATGTCGGAAGGGTAGATCTAAATGCTCTGAAAAAATAAAATAAAAATATTTAGAAGCGAAAGAGTTATGGATTTTTTTTTTCAATTGTCAGTGACCTTTGGGTATTTAATGTTTTCTTTACTACTTACTACTGTTACGGAATGGAGAAAAAGTGCTTAGAACATGAAATCTCTCGAATTTGTCTTTTGCATCCGTGCGTTTTTAAACAAAATTCAAGTTCTGGGAATATATATTTTAATTCCTGAATAGGGGTGTATTATTCTGGTGGAAAAAATCTGACAAGTACGATTAGGTTAGATTTGGATTCTGTTCTGCGTGCACATAGTATACAAAACTCCTGCTGCGACCCGGAAAAATGAACTGATAAACAAACACAAGAAACCCATGAATTATAACATCAACGCATAAATACAACTTGTAATTCCACTTTCCACTTGTTAATAAAGCACTCCAACTATAGGAGCTATGATTGTCCAGCCGTTTATCTCAAGCACCATTTGGAAATACTCACAACAAAATCCCCTTCTGAGACCACTCAAAACACAAGTACTCGCTCGGAGGCTGGGCTACTCAGCCATGGGTGCCAGCAATACTTTATGCAGACTCACAAAAGCACCTTAAAAACTGTGCTTTGTCCCTGGTTCTTCATCTATCACCACATTAACACTTCTTCTTCTCTGTTTTGCAGGTGAAGGAGTGAATGAGTGCGGGAACCACTGAGCAGCACGTTTTCAGCCAACGCAGGATTCACCAGGGAGAGGAAGACTTGGGATTTATAGCTGTTTACAAGAGAAATTCAAGGTCGGTACAGATCACTTTACACTTGGCTCAGACGCGAACGCACATTTATATTTCCCATGGTGTTTTGTGTGTGTTTGGTTTATTTGGGTCTATTTTTGGATGTAGGAATCTGGTGCAAGATTAGTTGTGAATTTCATTATGATTTATGAGATACTCCAATAGCAATAAGCCTTGTGTGGTTTGATTGAGTTTAATTTTGGTTAGTGGTTTTCAATTATTTACATAAGCTGACATAGTGCTTATATGTTTTGGCAATTTATTATTATTATTATTATTTTTATTTTTATTATTTTATTTTATTTTACTTAACTTTATTTTATTTTATTATTATTATGTATTTATTTAGGTTTTTTTTTTTTTTTTATATTTAGTTAGTTTTGTTTTTTTTGGGTTTTTTTTTTTATCCTCTGTTGTGTGGTGTTAATATTTATTCAGTTATTTTATTTTTATTACTTCCCCAAAACTTGGCTGTGTTGCATAAAAAGGCTGAGATCACAGTGACCTTCGTGGTAAAATGCTTACTGCCACAAACTCACTGTTGGCGTCATTTGATTTTATTTATTTCATTTACATCATGTTGCCAAGTTAGACTAGCCGTTTATAAAAATGTCAACATTAGTATGAAAAGCTTTTAAAGTGTCGGTCCCTGCTGTGGGGCCGTGACAGGATCAGGTTCCCTGTGTAATTCCTCGGCCTTATGTGGCGCGCCATCAGACATATGGTGCTGTGATGATAGCACTACACCAGCCGCTTTGGGTTTCATATCCAAGATGAAAAGTCAAGATAGTTCAGTTACAAGTCTGGCTGGGATTTCATTTGAGAGTTTTTTGGGTGGTATTTTGTTCGAGCCATAAGTAGGAGGATTATCTTTGTGCTCAGACTATAATACAGTTCTGAAAGAACATCATACATGCAGTGCTGTGAAAAAGTATTACCCTCCTTACCGATTTCTTACTTTTTCTGCACCTTTGTCACTCTTAGCCATTTCAGATCAAGCAAACTTAAATATTAGACAAAGGATAGCTCACAAGAGTAACAAGATTTTATTTATTAAAGGAAAAAAAGCCATCCAACCTACATGGCCCATAGTAATTGCGCATTAAATCTAATGACTGTTTGAACCACCCTTAACAGAAACGACTGCAGTCAAACATTTACGATAACTGATAATGAGTCTTTCACATCGCTGTGGAGGAATTTTGGCCCACTCTTCTTTGCAGAATTGTTTTAAATCAGCCACATTGGAGGGTTTCCCTCCATAAAGATATGTAACTTCAAAGGCTGTTTTCTCAAAATGCATTTAGGTACATAAGGATCACCACTTAAAATACAAGAGTGGAAAGTTTGGTGTATGTAGGTGCTGCTTTAACGAGATGGAACATACAGAAGAATGAAAAAAAAAAAAAAATCTAATATGTCAAAAAAAAAAAAAAAAAAAAAAAAAAAAAAAAAAAGAAGCAAGAAATTTAAACCTGGTTCTTTTCATGTTTCTGTTTTGAATGTCCCCAAATATATATATTTTTTTTTTATACATAAAATGCTTTATTCTTGTATGGAAAGATGACATGATGAAAAATTTGCAATACATTTTTTTTTTTTTTTTACATTTATTTTTTATATTTCTTTTTATATACAAAAAATATAAGAGACATTTCAAATTGACATCTCTAAATATAAGATTTTTTCCCCATTCACCTGCAGCATCTCGCCATATTAAGTAGATTTCATAGCATTTAATCTCACATTCAAATCTGACAGTTCACCCTCATTATGTCAGGTTTTCATTTGGAGTTTTTTGGCCTGTATTGTTCAGTAGCTAAAAGTAGGTAGAGGACAAACTAACAGACTTGGGATTCAGTGTGACCCTGCGACCCGAAGTCCTCCCCAGTCTCCATTCGTGCACCGACCTCGCTGACCTCTGCTTGTTTACTGCATCATTCTCTCCTGATATATATCTTTTTAACACGCACTGCAATTCCCAATTCACCTTCCCCTATTTCCAACCCCATGTGGCTCCGTCTATGAAATTTATCCCACTATTTTTCATGGTCCCGTTGAATTCGTAGGTAGGCACAAGCCAGTGTGTTTTTTTTTTTTTTGTTTTTTTTGGGGGGTTTTTTTTGATAGAGGGAAGGATAGTCGTTGCAAAAATCTAACTGCAAACCCAATGCCGTAAATGTGGACTATGTAACTTTTTTGGTTAAGAGTCTGCCACCTCCACATTACTAGGGAAATGTTGCTTTGCCTGGAATGTTCCAAAGTATGACATTAAACGCATCTATCTTGCATATTGACCTTATTCCTCCATACATTTCAATGGAGAATTTGGGAAAGTTTTGCCGCTGTGAAGTAGGTTGATTCATGTAAATGCTTATGTATGACCAACAAGTCAACCAGACTTTAAGAATAAGGTGAATATACATGTGTTTTTACTGCAAAAAAAACCCCCAAGCATTCTAAGAGCGGGGGTTGCCTCTCCACAGATCTGTTTGACTTTATCGCTCTGTGTTATCCACTTGTCTCTTCTGAGGTGGATGGATGCTATGACATAAAGAACATTCCAGGGAAAACAATAACATCTCCATGGAGACAAACGTGGGCGAAACAAGTTACTCGTGCACCTTTAAACGTTGTGTTTTCTTCTCCCACGTTCCTTTTGTATGATTGTGTTATTGTGTGTTTCCTTTCATCTTTCTCCTTGACCACTTGCCCTGTCTCTGTCCATCTTTCCCTGCATTTGTAAGTCCGACCACATTTTGTTTACTCCTGTCTTCTGACCTTTCGTGGGAACATCCGTCAGTTTTTTTTGTCCTCCCTCAAATTTTGTTTTTCCAACTCTGCCAAGGACATTAGACTTTTGGGTTTTGCCTGTTAGCAAGAAAGATTATAGCTACATATAAAGAACAAATAAATAAAGGTGGGCTGAACACCTCCTTGTCGCCATGGAGATGTCTTTGTCTAGATCAGGGCTGTCCAAACTACGGCCCAGGGGCCAAATCCGGCCCTCAGACCAATTTTGTTTGCCCTCCTAAACTGGCCCAATTAATCAGGAAGTATTTTTTACTACAAATTCAAGAAATTCTACCTTTATAACCTGAATAACATCACATTGCATTGTGACACAGACCTAAAATAATCTTCCGAGTCCTATCAAAGGTACAGTGTCTCTGTCAAATCTGTGTTAAATGCACCATTTGACTCCCTGTATCGACACTGGTTTGTGGCCCTCCGCTTCAGATATGTTTCAGTGTGCAGCCCTGGTCACCCCTGGTCTAGAGTGTTCCAAAAGATGTCATTAAACTTGCATTTATTGAATTACATGTGTCTATATTGCTCAAAAAATCTGTGTAATCCCTCAGGCATCCAGGTCTGACCAATAGGACACAAGAGAAAGAGAACAATAGAGCTAGCCACGATGCCAATAAATGAATATGCTAAGTATGTCTGAGGCACAGTGCTCAGTAGACCTAGCCTACATACACAAACTGTAAACCAAAGCTGTTTTTTTTTTTTTTTTTTCATTTTCAGTGTAGTGTTAGCCCCTCCCTTCAGATAGATATAAGGCAGTGTCCACCACCAATCTGACCAGAACTGAACAAGCAGCTTGGATTAAATTGCACCATAAATACTCAAATGTGATAAACAGTCAGTAACATAGACGACTATCACCAGCATTTACCCCAGAACTATCTGATTTCCTTGCCTAGCATTAGACACCTCATTCCGAGACAGGGCCAAAGCGTTTGAGTACTGCCCCTCTACTTTTTCTATCAATTTCATTTCTTCTTGAAGACATATTTCATCCTTGTGGCAATGACTTACGCAGCCACTGACATTGTACCAGATGAGGTTAGCCCAATGACACCCCCTGTAGGAATATTCCAGCACTTTTATTATATGTTTTATAGGCGGAGAATCCCATGGCACTTTGAAGGACGGCGAGGGTCAACTCTATCTACCTGACGTATTGTTTCAATGGCGGGGACTGTGGTTAGATGTTCCAACTCCATCAACCTGTTTGGGCTTTTATATCGGGATGACAGCTTTGGTTATGGTGAGAAATAACAAGGCAAAATCAAACACTTGGGATTATTTTCAAATGGGGTTGTATTATTGGCTGTGAAACTGAGATTATGTGGCAACAACGCCTTAATTAGCCCTAATAATGCGTGACGAAAGACTAAGAATGAGTCAGGCTTAGTGACTACTTAAATAAAAGCTCACCTGCAATGTGTCACTGTCAGATGTTCCAACAATTAATGTGTGTGGAAGTGAGTATCTATGCATATTTACATTTATAAAAGAAATATGAGGTTATGTATGGTCTTACCTTTAATTTTTTGTGTAGTGTAGGCTGTTTTGATACACACTAACATAATCCAGATTAATTCAGACAACTAATATCGTTTTAACCTGTGAACATGTTAGATTTGGTAGCATCTCTGGTGATAGATGAAGCTTCCAGACATGTTTCATTTGCCCGTTCCCAAGTGCATTTATTTCCTAGAGCACATTTAACACTGATTAATTGATGCCAAATAAAGATCCACACACACACCGCAGCCTCCCACACACATGAAACTCATCAGCTTCGTATGAATTTTAATAATAGTCAATGGAATATTGATGTGATCTGAATATGTCACTCCAAAACATTTAGGGTAAGTGGGAGGCGGCTCCCCGTGGACACAGCGTATCGCCATGTAATGAGGCAGGGCGATTTGATTCGAGTCTGTTGGAGTTCACTTCCACTTTGGAGGATGCTTAGCTTTGGTTGACAGACAGCACTGGCACAGATCAAGAGACAGAAGTTTAAAAAATGTTTCAACTAGTAAACAAAAGCTTGATGTTAAATGTCAATGTCAATCAATACTGAGGTTATAGTTATGTTTATAAAGTCACTGACCATTGAAAAAAATCATAACCCTTTTGAATATTGTTAGAGCATTTAGATCTACCCTTCTGGCATTAATATGAGCAAAGGTAGCACCGAGGAACAAACCGTCATTGTACAGTGGTACTTTGAGTCACATGGGTCAAATTCAGAAACCCAGCGGTGTTACCGTCGACATTTTAATACCAGAGATGCCCCAAGTGTAAACGCCATTAAAGGAATAATAATCATTTTCAAAGACAGGGGGCAGTATGTGATCTCCACAGACCTGACTAGTCCCAATTTCTTCCTGTGGAGCTATCTTAAAGAAAAGGTGTTTGTGAATAAACCTCAGACAATAAACGACTTAAAACATAATATCGAGGATCAAATAAGAGCCATAAGCCCGGAAAAGCTTTGAAATGTTATGCAGAGTGTGTTGGATCGGGCTGTTCAGTGCCAAACCGAAAATGGTGGACACTTACAAAACATAGTTTTTAAAAATTAGGTCATTTTTACTTCCCTTAGTTTAAGTAGTGATAAGTTCAAGTGTAAGTGAACAATTATAACCGTATATATTACCAAAAATCTCAGAAGGCTCAGTTTACCTACAGCTAAAATTTGGTGAGTATAACTTAAGAATTAAAGGAGCTATTGAAGATTTAAAAGTGTCAGTGACTTTTATTGTATTTGCATAAAACAAAACTTAAATTGCATCTGATATCTGGACCTAGGGTGAAATTGCAAAGTCTGAACAATTTGTATTTCCCAAAGTTTGTTACTTATTCACTTTTTGGTTCAACATTGATATTGCTCTTGCTCTGAGTGAGGAACAAAAAAGAAAAAAATGAAAATTGAAAATAAATTTGAATTCAGAAAGTAGTACCAAAAGGTTATGCATAATGGACTTGTGTTGCCGTAGCCTCTTTTGTTTTGATTGCATCGAGAGCAGAGGAAATATTGTTTAGTTCACTTGTCACAGCAGCAAATGAACATTACAGGCTTACAAATGAGTAGTCTGACTGTCCTTTTTCCACACGAGGCCAGGGGTCTTTGCTGGTTCTGAAATACAAATTAAAACCAATAGTCCAAAAAAGACTTGAAGTGGGGTAATTATCTGGAGGTTATTGTTTTTTCAGTGAATTACGTCTGTGTAATTAGAGTTTCATCTGCAGGGAGTGAACTTTTAACTGCATTTTTACAGTGATATGGTGTGTCCTTGCTTACAAATTGATTTCATAGTTTTGTTTTATCCAAATTAAACGTGTTTTTGACTGGCAAATTTATCAGCTGCAACACTGGACGTATCCCGCAATAGTGAAGAAATTTGCTGGATTATATAGGATTAGACTAGATTATTTGAAGAGAGACATTGTATGGATCATTATGCTATGATTTGGACAGTTTAAATTGCAATATTAATCTAAAATGACTTAATAAAAGAAACAAGTGCGCTGATTTTCTGCATTAGAAATCTGTGGCGCTGTTCACGTCCAACAACAAAGAGCCGTGAAGTTGTCAGCACCTCCAATGGATGTGACTGACAGGTGGATTGGCCAATCAGGGACACACATGGTCCATAATGGAAAAATTAAAAGAAAAAAGTATCACATGGGGCTGAAAAACATTACAGATTTCTGCAGAATCAATGAGCAAAGCACTAAACTCTGTCAATCTGAGGTGAGACACATTTGATTTTGTTTGTAAATCATAGAATCAGAATCAGAAGAAGTTTTATTGTCATTGTCACTCACAGACTAGGAACTTACTTCAGTGATAAAGTGCACATAAAAACTCACTGAATAAATACAAATACAAATAAGGGCGTGCACAAAGCTAAAAAAAATATATGCTTAAAAATAAAATAAAATACTTAGGAGGTAGAAAATATATACAACAACAGCATCAGAACCTCAGTGCAACATGGGTTATTTAGGCCAGTGCTATAAACTGTCCAGTTTAGTGCAGGTGCTATGGAGTGTTCATGAGAGAAAAACAGCAGAGGGGAAGAAACTGTTCTTATGACGAGAGGTTCTGGTCCTAATAGACAGTAGCCTCCTGCCAGAGGGACGGGGCTGAAATAGTCCATGTCCAGGGTGAAAAGTGTCAGCTGCTATACGACCTGCTCGCCCCCGACTCCTGGAGACATAGGCAGGGCCGGCCCTAGCTTTCAGGGGGCCCTGAGGTGAATTTATTTCAGGGACCCCCAGCAGCAGATGTATCCTGGCTCAGCTATTGGTGACTCACATTTGACACATTATGACTCTGCTCTCATCACCTTGATCAGTTATATTTGCATTTATATGACCAACATCAGACTGAAAACATCCAAAGTGTCACAACTACTATAGTCACAAGAACAGTAGATAAACATGTGAGGTGAGGGGCAAGATTTTTGAAATTCTGGACACGTTTCTAGTGAATTTTAATTTTAATGTGTTCCAGTTGGTGACAGTGGACTTAAATTTACATTATAAAGGGTCCTTGCACAGGTGTAAACACATAGCTGCCCTCACATCTGTCTGGCTCAAAAACAAATGTAGCAGCAGCAGATGTTTTGCTACTATAGATATAAAACAAATGTAATCGTTTGAGAGAGATATTTAGGCTGCTGTAAAGACATAAGCCCTGTTTCCCCATAAAACCTGATATATATTGTTTTCAATGTAAATGTATGGGCTTGTGGGGGCCCTCTGCTGGCCTCGGGCCCTAAGCAGCTGCTTAGACCACTTATAGGCTGATCATAGGTGACCAATGAGCTCATTCGTTTCACACGTGTCACTGAAGAAAAAGCAAATCTGACTGGACGATCACGTTTGACTGGGCTTGAGATGCAAGTCAGGATGTGGAACCAGACTGGTATCAAAAATATAGAGCGATAACAATCTGGATTTACCAGTTAACCAAAACGATTATGTAACACTGCCAAACCCTACGAAAATAAAATTGGTGAAGTAGCAGTGGGCGGGTACCGGTGGCAGAGAAAATGTGGGTTGCTTGGAGCGTCTTGAATACAGGAGTATAAAGATTACTCACGAATGAAATGGTAAATGTAACTTTGAAAGTGTAAATGATAAAGAGAAACAACTGCAACATGGTTAAAAGCTCTAAAAAAGTCGATTTCGCTTTAACATTTAGGCTAGACTACTCCATTGTAAGTCATCACCCACCCTATCTTGCAATCCTTTGTTCATTTAACCTACTTTACAGTGAAACAGCCTCCTTCACCAACATAAAACTGCATTTACTTAGCTGATATTTCACTACACTTTTTATATCCAAGACAAACCGTAATACACTTTCTATGTTCCATTGCGTCAACAGAACCAAACTTGACAGTCGAACAAAATCTGCCTTATTTCACGGTCATGCAGATTATTTAAAATGAGCTGATGAAACTGTAGAGCTAATCATTTTGTGCCATTTTGTATCTTTCTTTTTTCCTTCAGATGGCTTTGATCAGGAAACGTCGAAATGTTTGTTGAAAATCCCTGAATAGCTCTACCCCACTACAGCATCTGTTTATGAACTTGTCCCAAAACTGTCACCGTATGTCAGAAACGCACACCCCGAGGGGAAGTGGGAGGTTGGAGAACAGGATCTTTCTAAGCAGCAGTTTAATGTCGCCATACCTTCTCCATACATTAGTCATTCAGGCCTTAAAGCTATATTGTGTAAGTAGTCTGCGCACCTGCCTTGCATCACCATGGAGACAGGTGCTGTTTCTTCCTCTTGCATCATTGTGTAAATTATGTTGAAAGATGAGTGCTTTGGGCTCAAGGTTAGAATAATATTCAAGATTCAATGTACATGTTTGGTGACGCAAAGACCAAAAAATAAAGCAAAACAAAGCAGTTATATGAAAGTATTTGGCATTATTTGGTTAAAACTGCTATACAAAATCCTTCTTTTCCCACATTTTTACTACAAATCAACACAATTCAAATTTCCACATTTAAATATTTGACTAATACATATTTTAACAACCATGATGAAATCCTAATTGGTCCAATGTGTTATGTTGCCAGATAGGAGTCCCCATTTTGGTCTGACCACAAAGGTTAATGTTAAAAATGTAATACAAGCTCCCTCTGCTTTGTGCTTTAAATATTTATTCACTTAAAGGTTGAGATGGTCAGGATCAGCATATTTTAACCTTCTACGGTGTGAAATCCTGCGTTATAATATGCCCAGAACAACTTGAGTGGTACAATAGAAATGTAATATTCTTTTAATTAAAACTTTGGTGATGAGATTTGCAAGATGTGATGTACGTAAATGGGAGAATCAAAAGATATTAAAATAAAATGTTTGTGCTGTTACCTGGGAGTCAGCATACAAACGCTTATATTTAGGCTGTTAGATAAATGATACTAAAATAAAACAAGATACTTATTTTAATACATTCTTTCTTCAGATCAAGGTTTAGTTTGTTTTCATACCTGACACTTTCGATTGCTCA
Source organism: Periophthalmus modestus (assembly GCA_019594935.1). Lineage (NCBI taxonomy): Eukaryota > Metazoa > Chordata > Actinopteri > Gobiiformes > Gobiidae > Periophthalmus > Periophthalmus modestus. Next base: position 9,150,303 of record JAIEZT010000068.1, read on the forward strand.
CTAGCGCTCTTCCTCAGCGGTCACGTGATGTCGCTGTGATGTGTCCATTCAGCTGGTTTAAACGGGTTTTGACACTGTCTTCCAACTGGCTGAGGCAGGACGAGAGCGCCGTCTGCAGTCGGACTTCTTCAGGACAGTATCCCACTCAGGTGTGCGAGAGTAAAAAGGCCCCCCTCGTCCCGGTTTATAGTCCCGTGGACCGTGTTTCCGTATTTCTATTGCGTCTTTAATCCATGTTTGTTGTCCTCTGTCCCCATGACGCTTGCTCCGTCTCAGTCCATAATGTGGTTCTCTCTCTGTTCTGCTTTGTGTATTGCTGCCCGTGTGTTTCCTTCTCACATTTTATCCCATGTACTGAACGCCCTCCCTGTTTCCTCTGCATGTTTTATTGCAAGACATGCTCCGAGAAAGACCTTTAGTGAGCAATCGAAACTGTCAGGTATGAAAACAAACTAAATCTTGGTCTGAAAATAAACGGTTGTAAGACCAGATGAAGTATCGATGCTGAAGGAAATCAGATAGGACAAAATTGGACCTTAGTTTTAGTGCTCTTGATCTAAGTTTACAACCATATGGTAACACTGAAGAATCTATTATTACTTTGTGTTGAAAGGTATCCAAATCTGTATCAAATAAGTTTATGAAGCTTGCATGAATGTGGGTTCTGTCTGTTCGATATAACGGCAAATCAGACTTACCCTTTGTGAATATTTCTGTCAGATATTGATTAAAAAAAAAATGCGGTAACAGCCTTAAACATCTGATTAATTCAAAGTTTACCCGACGCTGGGTAAACCATAGCAGCCTGACTGTAGTTGATTGTGATTTTCCCCTTTGCTTATTGCACACTGCAGACTTCTGTGTGACTGTAAACCTCATAACTTACTCTGCTCTCCATCTGAGCCAGGCTTAATGCTCATCAATAATTCTATGAGGCGGCTTTGATTGTTCATTAGTACAGAATGTTCCTTTGGAGAAATGACAGCTGCTATTTGAAGCAAACTTTTATTAAACGTGACCATGCCAAACGGTCAGGCCTATAAATGTATTTAACTGTCTATGAATAATTGAGTGGGTAAAATTAGTCATTTATTTATGCATGATTGGATGAAATGTACCTCATGCTTGCTCGTGCAGTTAGCGCCAGTTAACTGTATATGGATTCTGTTTAATTAATCTCTGTGGTCTGAGGAAGAATTGATCATGTCCTGAGCAGAGCACGGAGTCAGTATTAAACTTGCACTATGGAACCTTTCTCTGCTAGTCTGGAGGGTTCCACAGTATTGCATTAAATATAGTCTGCCTAATGGAGCAGGAGACACCACAAGGGTAAGTTAGAGCCAGGTCAGATCTGTGGAGACAACTGACAATGAATACAGGCATGTCAAAGCAATATGGCTTTCAATGGACTTCAAACATGTCTATTTGTTGACTAATTAGTTAATTTAGATTTAAGGATTTATATGAGACAACAGCTGTCAGGAGAATGCATGGCGTGAGTTATCTGATGATTTTGGAGTTAATCCACCTTTTTTTTTTTTTTTTTTTTTTTTTTTTAACATATAAATACCCCATTTCCTAGTACATTTCAGTTAAATTAATAATTGCATGCACTCGAGGAGCAGCTGTAGTCTTGAGAGTGCAGTTTGGGTCATGTACATGGTCAGATAATAATAAAGGGTGGCCCAAAAGTCACTGACACTTTTAAATCTTCAGTAGCTCCTCTAATTCTTAAGTTATACTCACCAAATTTTAGCAATAGGTAAACTGAATCTTTCAAGATTTTTGGCGATATATACAGTTATAATTGTTCACTTACACTTCAACTTATCATCACTTAAACTAGGGGAAGTAAAGATGATCTAATTTTTTTTTTATTATGTTTTTTAATTGTCCACCATTTTGGGTTTGGCACTGAACAGCCTGATCCAACACATTTTGCATAACATTTGAAAGCATTTCTGGGCTTATGGCTCGTATTTGATCCTCGATATTATGTTTTAAGTCGTTTATTGTCTGAAGTTTATTCACAAACACCTTTTCTTTAAGATAGCTCCACAGGAAGAAATTAGGACTGGTCATGTGGAGATCACATACTGCCCCCTGTCTTTGAAAACAACTTATTATTCCTTTAACGGCATTTACGCTCGGGGTATCTCTGGTATTAAAATGTCGACGGTAACATCGCTGGGTTTCTGAATTTGACCCCATGTGACTCAAAGTACCACTGTACAATGAGGGTTCGTTCCTCGGTGCTATTTTTGCTCATATTAATGTCGGAAGGTTAGTTCTAATGCTCTGAAAAAATAAAATAAAAATATTTAGAAACAAAAGAGTTATGATTTTTTTTCAAGTGTCAGTGACTTTTGGGCCACCCTGTAGTTTAGATCATTTTTGCTACACCCCAAAAGATCTGTATAGACACAGGTGACGCACCAGTAGAAAAGTTGCATGGTAAACCTTTAAAGAAGACTTATTATTCTTGCGTCTGCTGTATAGTTATAATCTACGACACCCGTGGAGCATTAGGTTATAGTTTGCACATTATAAATTGCAATAGTTATCTAAAACAAACTTAAAGAGACAAGTCCGCTGACTTCTGTGTTTGAAATCTGCAGTACTCGATGGGAGCTGACGTCACTGTAAACGTCATGGCAGCTCTCGGCCCCTCCTATGGATAGCTGCAGGTCACACTAGCGAGTGGTGGATTTTTACATTTTTTATTTGGACCAGAATGACTGCGTGCTGCTGCTGAATCCTACGCATATCATCGATTATGAAGATAAAATTGGAGAATGAAGTAAGCGGAGAGCAGTGGGTGGATGCCAGTGGCGGTGAAAACGGGGATTGATAAGCGATATGGCGCTTTGAAAATGAGGAATTAAGGATTGCTCAAACAAACGCGAGTCACTCCAAAAACAACTTGGAAAGGATAAATAAGAAAAAGGAAAACAGCATGATTAAAAGCTCTGTCGATTTTGCAGAATAGGTCTGCTTTAAGGACTTTTTAACGTTAGCATTCCATGATACTGTTTTGGGGTATTCATATTCAGCAGTCACATAAGGCTGTTGAGAGTGAGGATAATAAATGTAAATAATTATAGTACTATAAGAGCTCACAGCCTCGTAAACAGCCATTGTCATCAAATATTCATAGTGTCATCTCATCAGTTTTGCCATCTGAGCAGGCGCTTGCCAAAATGTTTATTGCTGATGCATTTCAAACTGGAGACAACATCCCAGTCTCCCAAAAGAGGAGCACTAAAACTGACAGGAATTCTGTAATTAGATCCATCTCAGTGGTAAGTCCGCTTTGTGCATAAATATGGGCTGTTGTTCTGTACGTTCATTTGCAGGGGGCTTTTGTAATGGCTGATTTCAATTGTGGGGTAAACATATTCATTAATGGGATAACAATGCGTAATATTTTCAGATATATCATTTGCCGTTGTCAAGCTCATAATAGAAATAATGTTTGTTATAAAAAAAAATAGCATCATGTGAGGATTAAATAACTTGGAGCAGCGTGTTACACAGTTTGAATGTACCAGGACCCTGGTATAAACTGAAAATGGGAAATATTTTCATCTAACAACCCTCTGGATGTCTGTGGGTATTGAAGGCATTAGTTATTTTAGGTTTAGTTTAGTTGAATCTATCAGGTCTGCAGTGTAGACCGGGAAGTTGTTTCTTGTTTCTGTTATTAAGTAATTTAGATCAATATTGAGGTTATAGTTATGTTCATACGGTCACTGATATTTGAAACTAAATCTCTTTTGTTTCTTCTAAATTTTTTTTTATTTTTTCAGAGCATTTAGAACTACCCCGCTGACATTAATGAGCAAATATAGCACCGAGGAACGAACCCTCATTGTACAGTGGTACTTTGAGTCACATGGGTCAAATTCAGAAACCCAGCGATGTTACCGTTGACATTTTAATACCAGAGATGCCCCAAGTGTAAGTGCCATTAAAGGAATAATAAGTGGTTTTCAAAGACAGGGGGCAGTATGTGATCTCCCAAGACCTGACTAGTCCTGATTTCTTCCTTGAAGGTGGAAAAGCGCTATATAAAAATGTGATTATTTACTGTTTGTTACTCTTTTTCAATATATATTTGTAATGGAGCAGGTGTGCAAAAGTTGGATCAGAGAAGTAATTGCATAGTTATTTTCTTGTAAATCTCATCCATCCATTTTCTTCCGATTATCCGGGGCCGGGTCGCGGGGGCAGCAGTCTAAGCAGCGACTCCCAGACTTCCCCCACCCCAGACATGTCCTCCAGCTCCTCCAGTGGGACCCCAAGGTGTTCCCAGGCCAGCTGAGAGACATAGTCCCTCCAGCGTGTCCCGGGACGTCCGGTGGGACATGCCCGGAACACCTCCCCTTGTGAATCTCATTATGGGTTAAAATATTTGGTAATATTTGGTAACTCGGTGTGCATCTGGCCTCAAAATGAAGGAAAGTGAATATCAAATAAAATAAGACAGTACATCTTTGTTTTAGTTCCAATAATCATGTTTTACAAAATGTTTTAATGAGAAACACAACTCTGGAACAGTGTGCATGTTATTTTATTGTAGAACACAGAAAATCTTTCACAGAAAACAAAACTTAATTTTCAAGATGAATCTAATTAAATGAATATAAAAACGTTGCCTGTCTTTTTCAAAATACGACTGTGTTTCTTCCAACTCTCCCTCGAATCTTCATCAGGCAAGACAGTAAAGGGAATCCGTGGGTCTAAAAGCATCAAAAAAGTTCCACTGCCTCCCCAAAATGTCTTGATTAAAAAGTATTGATCAGCGTTAGAAAGGTAGAGTGGTATTTCTCTATAGACCTTAGAGGGAACGCCGCCCCGTCGTGTTCCGCAACCTTCAACTTTCAATACTTTTGTAATCTGTCGTTTGGGCTCTGCAACCTTTCCAAAAGTCTGGCGCACTGTCCTCTGACGGCGCCGTGGAAGAATTGTAGTAATGCTATTGATTGGAAGAATGTGCCAAGATATGAGGGAAGAAGACATCTCCAAAATATCAAACATTTGGTCAGGGACTAAGGTTACAAAGGAATAAAAGGCTACAAAATGGTGGACATTGCTGGCATTTATAGTTTCTTTAATCTAATTGTGTTTCATGTGTCAAAGGAAGGAGAGAAAATCAAATGTTAAGCAGTTCGGCTCTGTTTAATAATTCAAAATAAAGTGCTTGATGTAACTTTTCTGGGGCAAGGTCTGCCATTTGCGTGTCTCTCTGGAGATGTTACTGCTTTCTCGGGAATCTTCCACAGATTTCACAGTAAGCTTATTTATCAGGTGGAGTGAAGTTATTAGTCAGATCCGTGGAGAGGCGAACACACTTGCAGTAGGAATTCTTTGAGCAATGCATGTTCAATACATTCAAAACAGTGCTACATATTTGTATTGATAGCTGATGCACTTTTAACAGTCACTTTCACAACTCGTATCATTCATATTTTTGTTCGTTACATTTGTATTTTATGACCTTGCTCAAAAGGGGTCCGTTAAAATAAAAATGGAAGCCCTGAGCAGCACAAAACCTTGCGCTCTTTTGTACAACAGAGTGCCATTGTCTCACTGACCCTTTGACAGTCCAGCCCCTCTCCAGATTACCGACTATGAGAGTTAGAATTGTATTAAGACTATTGGTTATGTCTTAAAAGACCTTTTCTAAAGCCAATATGTAAATCGCAGTGTCTGGCCTGGAGAATATATTGTCTGGATTGAATTAATGGAATTACATTGAACATTGCATTGGACAAAGTAGAAAAAAAGAGTGTGGTGTGTGATGTTCTCATTTAGTTGCATTGTTTCCTAAAGTAAGAGTTAATGTCTGAAAATATTCAAAATAATGGTACAAAGCCCCAAAAAGTTCAGTTCAGTCTTGAGAGTTGTGAAATTGGAATAAAGGTAGGACTATGTTGTAAAAATCAGTTTGAAGTTCAGCTATTTTCATTGAAATTTGGACTAAATTGTCAAACCAAAGTGTTTTTTATTTTTTGGGCTTTTTTTTTGCATATTTCTGTGGAGACTCAGGCTGTAGTCCTTTAGCCTTTTGGTCAGTTAATCAGTTGAGGATGTCGTAGCCAGCAAAAATTTGTATTAAGGATATTGGATAATGACGGGACAACAGCAACGAAAAGTTAGTCAAATATATTTTTATTTTTTTTCCAAATTATTATATACGTTTTAAGGCTGTAAAACCCCTCATCACACTTTATACACTTTTCTCATCAGGCATTAGCATTTTCTCACATTTCTCTTTTGTTTAAACACTTTCAAAGTTCAAACCTTCATATATTAAATCCCTCTTCCTCGATGATCGCTTTAAATGTGTTGTTCACGTGCCTCTGCTCCAGCGGTATCCACAGAGGCGCCTCTTCGTGCACAGAAACACTTAAGTCCAATGCGTTTCTGAAATTTGACGGTGCAGAACGTTTCATCGACATTGTGGGTTTTATCGGGAGAAAACTTGCAAACGTACAGCACTTTAGAGTCACACTGCGATGGAACATTTTATATAAATTTGGCTGAACACATTCTGTACTGTACAGGAGACAAGGCGCGGAGGAGACTGACGGACAATGGTCTACAGCCCCTCAGCCAATCAGGACGCAGAACACAATGCACGTTCATGCGCTGTAGAAACAAAGCATGCAAAATTACACACAAAAAAACATCGCCGCGAAAGGTGAACCGCGATATAGCGAGGAACCACTGTAAATATATAAATGAGTCTGGTCACCGGTGAATCTCCCTGTTTTCAAATGGGCTTGATCGACATAAATATAAAAAGGAAAAAATATCGCAGGGAGCTGTAAAACATGGATTTCTGCAGAATCAATGAGCAAGCAATAAACTCTGTCAATCCGAGGTGAGAGAAATGTCATAGGTGATCAATGAGCTCCTTTGTTTCACGTGTCACTGAAAAAACACATCCGTCCAGACTGATATCAATCTGTACAAAAAATACAGAGCGATGTCAGGCAAGTTTCCTAGTAGTTTTTCTGTATAAATAGTTGTTTTGCACAAACTCCCATGCAGTTGTAATCTTTTGAGTGCAGCTGCAGTTTCCTTTTTTTCCATATGAAGCATTCAGGGACAGCGTGTGTTACTCTGCGCTTCCATATCCAATGCAAAAGCTGTATCCCACCTCTTTGTTTATATTTAGAGAAACGCCCCCTGCTGCACTCCTCCTTAGCACTGTTTTTGCTTCCTCAGGCTTTTGAACGCTCTGAATGTGTCAGACTTCACAGCGCTGACAAAGCCCTCCATGTTTAATTGATCAAAGCGTGCGGTGATTGGCAGCTGTGTTTTCTGCAGCTAATTAACTGATGACATATATTGTACGGGCAGACAACAAAGTAGTCCCACATCATGCAAATGTAGAGCAACTTTTCCAGCTCTCTCCTCTTCACCGCACTGCAGAGGCTAAATATAACCCAGGCCTGTTTTCTGTTCAAACCGCCTCTCTTGGGTCTTTAGTATTGCTTTTTGTTCTTCTATTTCTATCAGCTGCAGCTTTACAACATCAGGCGAGTAGAATGTAGAGGAGAGAAAGACATTATGAGAATTAGGGCAGTTTCATAATGATTTCTAGAAGAACTGTAAGCGTGAACTGGAGTCAGCGATATTTTTTGTGTAGCATGGCATGTAGTAATTTAAATTTGTTGTGTCAAATCAATTATTATAAGACTTTGAACTGGAGTGGATACTGTAAAGTTGGCGTTCTAAAGACCTACATATGACAGTCGCATGTATTTTTCATTTATGTTGTACAATATGAAGTCAAACGTTTTAAATGAAACTAAAGTGATCGTTAAGCGTCGTTAATTCACGCGAGAAAGAGCCATGGCTGTGATCGATTTCGATATTTCATTTGAATATGTAGTCCAAGATGTGAAGCTGTCCCGCTACTTGGATTTTTGGATACTCTTTTTCTACTTCATTTTCTACTTCTTCGTCCTCTTCTTTGTCTTACTCTTCTTCGACTCCCTCTTTGTCTTGATTTTCTTCTTTGTCTTCTTCGTCTTCTTCCTCTTCGTCTTCCTCTTCTCCATCTTCATCTTCTTCCTCTTCATTTTCTTCATCCTCATCTTCTTTTTCGTCCTCATCTTCTTCTTTGTCATCTTCCTCTTTCATCTTCTTCTACTGTCATCTTTTTTTTTCATTTTCATCGTCTTATTTTCTTCTTTTGTCTTGTTTTTTGTCTTCTTCATATTCTTCTTCATCTTCTTTGTCGTCCTCTGCTTTTGTCTCCTTCTACTTGTTGTCGTTTTGTTTTTTGTCTTCATATTCTTCTTCTTTTCCTTATTTGTCTTTCTCTTTTGTCTTTTTCTACTTTGTCATCTTGTTTTTTGTCTTCTTATTTATCTTCTTTGTCATCTTCCTCTTTCGTTCTCTTCTACTTCACGTCTAGTTTTTCATCTTCTTGTTGTTATTCGTATCATTATTACTATTATCATTATTATTATTATTAAATTGACTTGTTAATTCAGCCTGATATTGAACTCAAATCTCACGGCGAGTCACCAGCTGTTTCAATCTGTTGTTTGCTAAAAAAAAAAAAAAAAAAAATTCTTGTGTCACACGCCGTGCTCCACAAAGACAACATAATTGCTAGCTTTTACAACGACGAGCCATTATAGCTCGGTGCCAGAACAACTTTAACTGTTTCTGTATAATTACATATACAGTCTGCTCAGGTGTTTTTGTATACTCTCACAGTGGTTTCCGAGTGGGTTTTATGCCTCTGACAAAGAAACTAAATGAGTACTTTAAGTTTTGGCACTTCATCTCAAAAGTTATCAGAAAAGAGAATCATTTCAAAGAGTTGATGGCATATTTGGATCCACAGTCTCTCGGCAGAGGGGGCTAGAATAGTCAAAATTTGTCGTAATATTAAGTTAGTCGTCCAAGAAATCACAAAGTTTAGAGGAGATTAACTGTCTGGACATAACATCTGATTTAGAATTTAAGGTTAATATTGTCGACATAAATCTTACTGACTGTAGAAAGAATAATCTATTTTTTTACATAAGAGTACAGTTTCTTCTAACTAAATATTATTCAAGTAGAAGTAAAGCCTGGGGAGGTGTTCTGGGCATGTCCCACCGGGAGGAGACCCTGAGGAAGACCCAGGACACGCTGGAGGGACTATGTCTCTCGGCTGGCCTGGGAACACCTTGGGGTCCCACCAGAGGAGCTGGAGGACGTGTCTGGGGGGCAGGACTGGCTCTAGTTTTCAGGGGGGGGCTTGGCTGAATTTGCTAAACGGTTGTATCGGTCGTCACATAGTGCTGTGAGTCTATTGGTGACCAATTTCTCTGCCTGACTTCGAGCAGCTGGAATCCATAGCAGCTTATTCTTCTCATTATCTCATATACATGTTTTGTTGAAGAATGGATTCAGAGAGATCGTTTCCTGGCTTAAGAATTGAGCTCCTTGCTGAGGAAGAGAAGAGCTGTAATTACTCAAGATGTTCTAATTGTTCGAACAAATGATTGAACAGCCTAAAGAGTTCTGACAATGGAGTACAGCACTTATGTTTCATCCATTTGTGGTACATTCTGCTCATTGGAACAGTTTATTTATTTATTTTATTTATTTTTTCTATGAAGCCCATTGCTGATACATAATTCACCAGATGTATTAAAAAGATTAGTTGTATATGAAATGTAAGTAGTGTTCACAGCCCGCTGGTGAAATGATAAATGCTTTTAGATGGTCCGCATTAAACACATTTGCTTAGTAATGAGTTTAGGTCCAAGCAATAAACTTCAAACGCACAACCATGTATATTTTTAATGGCCAAAACGTACACCTATCTCAAGAGGCACAGTAGTAGTAGTAGTAGGACAAATTGAATACCCTCTCCACATTGTGATGAGCATTACTGATACTATTTCTCCCATCAGGAATCAGCTAATGCCTGTTAATATCTTGGTTGAGGTACAAGTAATAACCATATAGTGCAGAAATATTGTTTAATACTTTGTTGTTTTTTATTTGAAAGAGAAATTCACGCATTTGTAACGTCGCATCTGGATTATTGTAATTCTTTGTATGTGAGGCAGGATCCCTGCAGCGCTTACAGGATGTACTGAACACCGCAGCTCCTCTGCTGGCAAAAACAACATCACACCTGTGCTGTGCAATCTGCCCCGGTTCCTCATTTCATATCGAGTGCAATTCAAAAGGTTATTGTGTTTAAATGAGCGCATTCTACGAGTCCTCTTTATTTGAGAGAGTTACTGCAGCCCTGTACTCCACCCAGAGCCCTGATGTCAGCTGACCAGCTCCTGCTGCTGTGCCCAAAGCCAGGCCCAAGACCAGAGGGTCACCTGAGAGCCTTTTCTGTGGCAGCGCCCAGACTATGGAACAACCAAGACCTGTCAGATCCTCTCAGCCTTTAATGCGGGATATCTTGGTGTTTTATTGTTCTTTCCCTATGTACGACGGGCGACAGGAGCTCAGTTGGTTGAGTGTTTGTCAAATCTCTACTCTCATTGGTTGAGCGGTCAGATCCACTGACTCACAGGTTGGCGGTACAATTCCAGCCCTCACAGATGAATGCTGTTTTTTGTGTCCTTGGGCAAGACACTTAACCCACCTCGCCCCCAGTGTCTGTGCACACTCGTGTATGAATGTGTGAATGGGTGAGTGGTTCCTTGATGTAAAGCGCTTTGAGTGCCATGAAGGAGAAAAAAGTACTATATAAAAAAATGTATATCTGTATATTTCTTTTTTTGTTGACTTTTAAGTGAAGCACTCTGGTCAGCTGAAGTAGTTTTTTTAAATGCGCTATATAAATGAAACTGAATTTAACTCAATTGCATTGTTTTTAATAAGTTATTTTTGTAGCCTTCCAGAATAGTTGTGATTATCTCCAAAACAATGAATGCAAGATTATAATTTTGGACACATCTCTCACCTCTGTTCACACATATGACTCGCTCCCAGCTGGTAATGTCACCTATATTTATATACAATCACATGATCAAGTACCAAAAATAGGAAGCATATGGATTGAAAAGACTAGACGAATTAATCAATTATCTACCATCCATTTACTAACTGGTCTGAAGAAAGAACCGCGTCGAGTCATATCCAAAACTCTTTATATATAACCCATGATCCAAATGCTTATGTTTCTACCACACTTGATTTGAATGTTTTACTTTTAGTATGGCTGCCTGCGTTAGTTCTCCCCTTGAGTGCAAATCAGCAGCTAGAACATTCTTTCCCCCATACAGCACCAGAGGGCTCAACTTACTTCATTTACTGTATGGGGCTTCATCATACATCTTGCATTCAAATGAGACTATAAATACACACGCTCATCTCTTAGATCTATCACTGCGTCGCACACTGGAGCCTTCTGTCTTCTCCCCTCCACTGCTACCGTTATGCAAAGAGTTGTACATCATTAGCAAATACCCCACCCCCAAAAAGTAAATATGGGACAAATGAGCTATTAAAAGTAGTACGACTAAAGTACTTCATTATAGAAGGTGGTATAGAGCGTACTCTGCTATTCCAGGGTCTTACCCAAAGCACTGGTTTAATTGGTAAGACTTTTATGCAATAGCTGAAGTGCGCTACATTTTGTATTCTAATATGAACAGAGTGAGGAACATGAAGCAGGAAGCGCTAACTGAATTCATAGAGATAAAACCAATTAATGCCATGTGAACTTTTGCTTTCACTTTTTCTCCTTGTTTGATGTCTCATACTAGAAATAATATAAAATAATCATATAAAATGTATATATTATTACAATTATTATCATTATTATTATTATTATTATTAATTTATATATTACAGTAAACAAACTACAAACAGTAATATTTTGTGAACTTTTTGAACCTATTTATTATTATTTGAATTTGTTGTTAAAAGATGACCTGTGCATATGATCTGTTCTCACTGGATTACAGTTGCTGCACTTGTACTGTATTGACCGCCCACACATCCTCCTGTAGTGTAAGCCCTTGTTCTTACCACTATTGTCCAGGGACAAAGGACTGGTTGGCCGCATTAAGTACTATGATAATGATTAAGTTGCAGAGGCGCCCTGCGTGCTTGACACTGTACAAACACAATAGACTTGCCACAGAGGCTTAAGGACCTCTATTACAGCTATTATTATACTGCAGACACACTGTACTGTGCAAGTACTTTTGTTTGTTTGTTTTGTTTGTACCATATCCATACGACTTTTTTGGTGTAGGGTCTCCCCATAGAGCTGTTTAGCTTCAATGCTCCTGTCAGGATTTGGGTTTTTTTGTGTGTTCTGTGCTGTCTTTCCCCTCCCTTTTGTGTCTGTACCTGGAGCTGGGCGGAGACTCTAGCTCCACCTCCGCTCACCAGCTTCTTATCAAGCAATCAAGCCGCATCTGTGAGCATAAAAGGACTGAGGACCTGACACTCAGAGCCCAGATCATCTTGTCATCTTCTGGTATTTCCACAAGTCATCCTTCATGTCATGCTCCGGTTTATTCGGCAGTGTATCCTTGTGATTTTGGTCCTTGGACTATTCATGCACCTCAGCCTCTGATCCAGCTCACCACGACCGGTACAAACACCTCCACCTCCGAGCCACCTCACCTCGTCCTGTGCCTGAATGCCCACCGCCGACCCAGACCTCCACCACTCGCTCCGACAACCACCTTTCACATTTTTGTATTTCAAATAAACTCTGTTGAACTGTTTTCCCGAGTCTGTCTCTTCGGACGTTACGACAGGTCCACACCACATCTCTATCTCCACAGAGACAAGCATGTGACCACCAAGCCCCCTTCTTCCCCCAAGAAAAATCTCTCTAGCAGGAGATTCAAGTAAATATAGATATCTTTTTCAATGCTGAGCAGGCTTAAAGTCACTGTCGTTGCCTTCAAAGAGGAGAGGGCACACTATATGTCATTTTTTTTTCATAATTCACTACTTTGAGATTTTCCTATTTTATATATTTTGTGTATTTTCCAGGCAGCCCAGCAATATAGGGTGACTAGGAGCAATGAGTTCTTTGAGCTCTTTGAACTGGTAACATTAGCATTCGTAGGACAAACCGCTGTCTCTTCTTCGTTCATGCTCGGATCAAAACATTGTCAACAGCTAGTCAAAGGCGACGTGAGCTGAATTCTGTCTGACCCCTCTCCCCGTCTTTGTGACACCCCTTGTTCCGAGCGGGTGTCACATGCAAATCCTCTCCGATAGATAATGTCGTGGTAGACTCAGCACCCTGTCATGTTCCTGTGACAGAGGAGTCTGCACTGAGACTGGATGTGATTGGGATGGACAGAAGAACAAAAGTCCTCAACGCAGGTGGTAATAAGAGGGCAAGTGAGTGCGCAGTCCAGCAACGACTGAGAGCGTTCAATAACAACTCTAAGGCCTGTAGTTGTGCTGAGTAACAACAGCCGAAGCTAGCTGAGATGAATCTGAATGTCTTCTGCCGAAAAACATCTTTATATACGCATAGAGAAACTGGACTACATCATATCAAATTATTCATAGAGTGCATTCAAACCAGACAAAGCTTACCAACATACTATTATACTACAATGTAAAAAAAAAAAAAAATTAAATAATCATAATAATAATGATAATAAAAACTGAAAACACCTATCTCATTGTAAAAAAAATCTGTTGAAAGATTTGATTGCTTACATAATACAGTTAAATCAGCATACACTGCATTGTACTGTCACTAAGAGAGTTATAGTTATTGCTTTGAGAAATCTTTGCCCACTGTACTGCTGCCACATCACTTGTATAAAGTTGTTAAATTCAGCTTGCAAGATAAGATATACTTTTGTCCTTGTATTACGTCTCAAGATGGTAACACATTTTGAGGCGAATTATACTTTCTAACTCAAAGATGTGCAGCTTATTGAAAATGTAATGATAATGATGTTTACTGATGTTTGATCATGTTTTTGAGTGATTTCAGGAAGAGCGTTGTTTTCTGCCATGATGGGCTTGAATGAATTATGTTTGGGTCAGGATTTTGAAAGACACTTTATAATAACCATAATTAACCTTAATTTGTCTTAATAAAGCATATAGGGCTTTTCCAACTTCAAAGCAACTTCCAACTTCATACACCAGTGTGAGCAGAAGCAGGGGCAAAGCAAGGCAGTTTTTTTTGTATAGCACAATTCGTACACAAAGTAATTCAAAGTGCTTTACAGAATAAGAAAGACATTAAATTCACACAAATCAAAACATAAATAATAACAAATAATCATTGTAAAATTACCATTACAACAGAAGAGTGGAGAATAAAAACCTTTCAGTCATATCCACAGCTAAACAGAACTGTTTTGAGCCTGGATTTAAACATTGTCAAAGTAGAGGCCTGTCTCACATCTTCAGGAAGATTGTTCCAGGTTTTAGCTGCATAAAACTGGAACTCTAATTCTCCATGTTTAGTCCTGACTCTGGGCACCAGCAGGAGCCCGGTCCCTGAAGTCCTCAGAGTGTGAGATGGTTCATGTGGCACTGACATGTCAGAGATGTACTTCGCTTTAAAGTCTGTTCTCTGAGCCACAGGAGCCAGTGCAGAGACCTGAGCACAGGACGCGTGTGTGAAGTACTTCCTGGTTCTAGTCAGGACCCGAGCCGCAGTGTTCTGGATGTACTGCAGCTGTCTTAACACTCATTTGTAGAGGCCAGAGAGCAGGCCGTTACAGTAGTCTAACCTACTTGAGACAAACGCATGGATAAGTCTCTCCAAGTCTGACATTTACAGTATACCTTTGATTTTTGCAATGTTTTTAGATTATAAAAAGCTGCAGATGTTATTGGCACAGGGGGTCTCGTCTAAGAACACTATGACAGCATCCATCTGGATATGTCAAAAGCGGGATTCGAACTGGCAACCTTCGGATGAGTGGACAAACATTCACAAACACTATTGATAGTGATCCAGGCTTAGTCACTTATTCTTAATAACTATTTGCCCATTATGTAAAGACGGTTTCAGCGGTGTTCATCTGGATATCGTTTTTGCAACCAAGACGTTTCAGCTCTCTTAATCGCAAAAACATTATCCAGATGACCACCACTGAACCACTCCTGCAGGAATGAGGGATTGCACCGTCTATTTGCTCATTATGAATTAAGTCTTTTTTCATGCTCGGCTAGGCTAAGTGGGTATGGTCATTATTAACTGTTACTTACATTTGACATAAAATCTGTAGATGCAGATTTACAATGTGAAACGAAAACGATTGTGTCGATTTGAAAACAGAACAGAGCTCTCTGGAAGCCCTCCAACTGTTGATATACGGAAGTCTATTCTCTTGTGTGCAGTGTTAAGAAAGACAAGGCAAAGTCAATGGCAGCTCTGAGGACATATAGATTTTCCCCATGGTGCAGACTGTTGGCTGGTAGAAGTGTTCTGATGACTAATGAGAGACTCCGGACTCATTGTGAACTTTCTAGCAGTGATAAGGTGAAGTTAAAAGGCCTGCTGCATGGATATTTGGCTTCAAAGAACATAGCAGGCAAAGGCAGGAGTGCTCAGCCTACAGAAACAGTTGTATAACACCTCCTGTGACCTTCACCAAGCAGTCTGACAACGTGCTCCACTGCATGCACAAGACCCTGCTCTGAGCTTCTCTTTCAGATATTCTCCTTTGAGTGTGCGGTTCGTTCAAGTGTTTCATGGCAACAGTGACAATGGAATAAGATAGACATTTATTATTCTTAATGAAGCTATCATTTCAGTGTTTGTGGCTCTCTGTAGAGTGCTAAAGATTCAGTGCAGGGAGAGGTGTAACACTCTGTAGGAATGTTAAGAAGACTGCCTGCTCCTGTTTTTATTAGACATGAGCTGTGATGTTAGCTAGTTACGATGAAGGAGTTGGAGTGACTCAGAGATGGAACCAAGTCTTTGTTTTGCAAGTCTCAAGATTGACAAGTCCAAGTCATAAGTCTGTGTAATCCCTCAGTCATCCAGGTAATACGCACAGTTTTAAACCATTTCAAGTATTTATACCAGGGGTGGGCAAACCTTTTGCCACACCTTTTGCCACAATGGGTTCTAAAATTTGACAGAGGGGCCGGGCCAAGATATATATTTACATTAGAGATTTGGCCTGTAACAAGTAGCAAAACATGAATATGCAAGGCTCATTGTACAAACTGTTTTCCAAATGTATTCTTTTAAAAACTCACCTTTAGAGAAAGGCTTGCTAGCTTTTACTAATTTGAATGCCAGCAAAAAACTTGGTAAAATATGTTGTTATCCACTCCATATTAAACACTCAGCGCTCACTATCCACTTTTCTTTTCTTTGATGAGCTCATTTTTGCAGAAGAGCTGATAAGAGAATAAGAGAGTAATACGAGGTTGATGTAGCTGAAGTGCGCCATGATTTGGTCACGTTCGGTGGTCCAGATTAATAAGACCAACGGGCCGTATGTGGTAAAAGATCTCCATGGAGACAGTTACCACCAAAAAAAAATCACATTTCACATTTAAGATCTTTTTGTCTGCTTATTGGTATGATTTGAGTTTGATGTATACGTTCAATTCATCTTTATTCCAGACTCCAAGGACGGTGACAATACAAACGGTAACATTTAAGTTTTAAAAAGACAGCCATAACAGTGTCTCCACATCTTGGACTGAAGCGGATTGCACTGAATCTTTTGTTTGTCAGTGACATTATTATTTCATTTTCTGGTTTATTCAGCCTGCAAATAAAACTGTACATTAAAGTTCTTAGTGCAGCTTGCAAAGTGTTCACTCATGCGCTGACAGACATCTCGGTCGCACTAGTCCATCGTGGCCTCCTCAAGAGCACCCGTAGAGTGTCATTATAATCCACCTGCTGACTTTGGAGACTGGCTTTTTTGTAATGAGTCCAGAGGTTAAATCGGCTTTTTCTATTGTTGCCATGAGTCAGTGCAGTAGTTTGCCAAATGAGCTTATAACAGGCACAAGTTTTTGAAAGTTTGCACATGTGACAAAGAAATGGCTAATGTCAAAGCAAGTTTCCACCCATTAGTGAATGTGTATGAAAGAAAGAGTATTTGTATGTATCTGAAATTGACTGATTGTGTGTGTGAATAAATTGGTATGGTTGTGTATGTGTGTGTGTGTGTGTGTGAGAACTGAACGTTTTTAGAAATGGTATATTTGAGGGGTGAGATGTGTATTTTGCTGTATGTACCATATGCTTACAGGCTTTCATCCACCTACAACAAACTGTTCTTCTTACTTAACATCAGCCTGTCCAGGAACTACAGGTGGAAATCAGTATTTATGCTATAACCTGGCACCATACGTCTTCCCTGTTTTTTAAGGTCAGAGTCGTGTCATGCACTGTCCCTGTCTAAATAAAAGCATCCTATACCATACCAGGTGGGCAGAGTATAGTGGTGAACAATATGATTTAAACAACATCAACTTTACATCATCAGAACATGAACCAAACTTGAACATAAAAGAGTATCAGCTTGAGCAACAACATCCTGCATGGTCTATAAATATCCTCATCATCTGCCAGATCTGCACTGATGATATGCCCAAGATATTAGATTTTCGTTGTAACCTTAGGGGCGACAGTAGCTCGGTTGGTTGAGTGTTTGTCCACTGATCCGAAGGTTGTCTCAGATGAATGCTGTCTTTGTGTCCTTAACCCACCTTTGCTCCCAGTGTCTGTGTGAAAAAAAATGTGACCATTCAACACAACATTAGACAGGAAAAAAATCCGGATATCTCATGTGTTTGTCCTCTTTTTTCCTACAGATCATGGTCGCACTATAAGCTGAACAGATGTTGAGTAGCTGCTGTAGACCAGGCTAAAAACAACCAAGGCGTCTGCATCCTTTAAATAATTCAGGACAAGACTTCCAGCCACACAGCCAGTTTTACATGTTTATATGCAATAGCGTCTCTCCATTGTCTATGAAGTAAAATGATTGGCAAGTTGAACTGCAAACTTATTACATTCAGAGGGAGTGTGAAAAAGAAATATATTAAAAGCATGTGTCGAGATCAGCACATTAAAACCAGTCAAATCAAGACACACATTCTGAATTCCAATCATTTAACTAATACATATTAATTTTGGCAGTGTAGTGTTTACTGAAGACTTGTTTTTGGCTGTTAAAATTGTACAATGTTATTTCACATGAATATCTAGGGCACGTTGCGTCTTGAAAAAACATTTTGAACATAAAGAGCACTCTCACTGATTGAACGTTAATTCATTTATTTCATTCTTTTCATTCGATTTGTGTAGTAATCAGCTTTCTTCTGAGCATTCTGAAGAACAAATAATGTATGTATAAACTGTTAAACCAAGATTTATATTGATCTGCAAGAATGGTCATTTATTATTCTCCTTCATGACCTGTCTACTCTGAAATCCTGTCAGGAGAGTAGCGCCCAGGGACCCATCTCCAGATCTGGAGCTAGGCTTGGTCAGCACTATAGACTGTATATATAAATGGACGTAGCTAACGAGCTAGCCGCTGCGATCCAAATAGGGAGGGCTCATGGGCGTGCTTCCGGCTCGATTGACTCTGGCTCCAATTCGCTTTACTTTGAAAAATTCTGCTATGAGTCTTGTCATTTTGTCTTAAAATGTTCGTATTAACCCGCTCTATATGATCCTGGGATTTTCCTGGACTCAAGATATTGTAAGAAATAAAGTCAGAAGGGTTTAATAAGTTCCACACAGGTAAAGTCAACAATGAAGCAACGGACTCTCTAGAAAGGATAGGTGGAGAGCCCTGAGATGTGCCTGTCGACAGCTTTTATAGGATCTCCCAATGTATGTGTTTGTGAGGCGGGTCTTCTTCTGGTCAGTATGGTGTCACACATTAAAAAAACGTTAGGCAAAGTCGAACAATGTGACTGTTTTATGACCCGCTCAGAGTGGGGGTCACATATACCTTGGTGAAAGGGGCTACAGATAAGAAGTGGCTTTAATCACAAGACCAGAACATAGCTGTTATCTTCTGTCTTGTCCTTGTAAGTCCCCCACACTGGCCTCGATAGCGTCCTGGTGATCCCCCATGCATTCCATATCCATTGTTGGGCATGTGTTATTTACCTTAGCATTAGTAAATCAAGAGTAGTGCTGCACTGCTAGAAAATACCTTACAATATGAACACTAATAACAGACAAATCAGGTGCCTTCTTTCCCTGAGGTTGCTCCCGTTAGAGTTAGCAACAGGTTTGATTGACAGCGTTTGCTAAACCAGTGGTCCGGGTGGGAAGGGGCATTACCTTTAACAGCCTTTAACTCCAGATTGGCTGTTTGGTTGCTATGACACTCGCGGTCGGAGTTCCAAATATGGCACTCGGCTCCAAATTCATCACATTCACTTCACTTCTTTATAGAGTCCATGGTCAGGACTACCTTAGCTGGAGGGTTTTACCTATAGTACATGCTTTGTTTGTTTCTTGGGGGAAAATGGAGTGGCTGCCAACGCACCGAACTCAACTTTACCTACACGACAAACTTTATATCTCAGACCTTGTACAGTATTATTGAGTCATAGTGATTCCATGAAATATTCAAAATTGAAAAACCAGCTGCACAAAGCCAAGTCTGCATTGCATCAGCTGTTATCTCCTCTGACAGCTGTTGAAGACACATGTGCGTGCAAACCCACCACTGCAATTATGTGACACTAAATTGTATCAGACTAAAATTCCGTTTGAACTTGGATATTTCCACGGTTTGGGATAGTGCTGGGAACACTGCGGAGCCCACTCTACAGCTGAGTGGTGTGCCCCTGGGCGGATGCATGTAGGTGGATGTTTGCTGAGACTGTAAACAGCCAGTGGAATCTCGTTAGGCACATTATGACGGCACATCCAAAGCAGAGGTGGATCTGGCAACAGCTGTTTGAGTCTGCCAACGAGGGAAAAGTCACAGTCTGAGGAACGGCATCCACTGATACGCACCTCATATGGAGTTAATGGTGCAGTATGTAACTTTTCTGGCATCACCTGCTTGTGTCCATGGAGATGTTGTTGCATTAACGTTGCACAGTATGGCATTTAATGGATTTTTTCACATGGAGACAAGCAGATGACGCCATTAGACTAAGTTACAGTCCAGATCTGCTGAAAGACAAGCCCGCTTACCCTTAAATGCATGCTTTTTGTTTTGTTTTTCTTAGTAATTAAGAGACGTATGAGTTCAATGCAGAGGTGTCCCAACTTTTTTTTTTTGGAGGGCCACATCTCAAAACATATTTGAAGCAGAGGGCCACAGACAGGTGATCAGTAGTGCTTTAAACACAGCTTTGACAGAGCCACTGTATATTAATAAAGCTTGAAAGACATTAATTTTAGGTCTTTATCACACTGCAATGTGATGTTTGAGGTTGTAGTGGTAGAAATAGTTTAATTTACTGTTAAAAGTACTGCTTATGATCAATTGGGCCGGTTCAGAAGGAGACCTGAAGGCCAATAAAAACTGCTCTGAGGGCCGCATTTTGCCGCCGGCCCATAGTTTGGACACCCCTGGTTTAATGCCATACTGTGACACATTTCAGGTAAAGTAATAGCATCTCCATGGAAGAGATTTGGAGTACTTAGCTTAATGGAACCATGTATCTCTTTTTATATTTCTCGTGAGATGAAACCCAGTAGGTATTTGCAATTCTGAACTACTATAACTGGATTGCAAAAAATTAAAAATGTGATTAAATATTGTTACCTCCCCCTTCAGCACTGATGTTTGAAGACCTGCTGTATTCTGAGCGAAGGCCACAGGTTATAACAGCCTCCTCCCTGGCCTCAGACTTTCAAGTGTGCCCACAAAATGACTACTCCTCTGTGTTTACCAATGACACTTGTGACACTTTCTAAAACCTGAGCTATTGACCCTGCAGCTAAAGTACTGAAACTGCACAACAGAACATGGCCTGGGCAAAGATCTGAGATAACCTACTTCACCTAAGTGGAGCCCATGGACATTCACTGGCCACACGCTGGAAAAACAACCAACTTGAAGTAGCGAAAATTCTTTAAATGAATCATTTTTGGGTTTTGAAAGAATTTAGTAGAAATAACATAACTTATTACAAGAAAGTTCTCTGTTCATAGTGAATTTTATTTTATTCAAACTGTATTTTTGTGGAGCATTCCAATATTAGACACGCTAGCTGTTTTCCTAAGTCTTGAACCAGGCTTACTTAGTCTTCTTTTCAGTACCAAGCATTTTAACAACCATATCTCTTTTCTATTAAACCTTAAGGGATCATTCATTATTTTGTACAGGTTTTATTATTAGAGATTCAGCAAAACGTTTAGCTTGAAAGGTGGATCTGACTCCATTTTGTAGCAGTGTCCCATTACAGCTATTGCATTGTCTCTTGTGGTAATGGTGCAGCGAGCATTGTTAGGAATAAAGCAAAGCGGTTTTAGGTTATACACTGAGTTTTGGTGACACGATGCTTATTATCTGGTCACCCGCTGTCACCATTTAATTTGGTGTTCTCGCGCTGCTCTTGTCTGTCGCCATAAGTCGGCAGTCTCTCCTCCTCAGATGCAGGATTTTGTGTCGTTAAGTGTTCGAGGTTTGGCTGTCTGAATTGGCACGGGCAGCGGTCTGGCAGATTCAGGGCCTTAAAAAGACCCTTGTTTTGGGAGAAGAAAGCTGTATTGTTGTGCAAAGAGAACGCTAATTGCAGTGGGAGACTTTGAAATTGCTGTTTATTTGTTGTGACCGCCAAAGCCCGGGGACACAAAGAGGTTTTGTTTCTTGGCTTTCTTCCTCAAAATGAATGTCACATTGAGTTGTTGTGCTGTGTACCTCAGTGAGCTTTTATCTTGTACCATTAGGCTGAGCAGAGGCAGCTGTGGACCCGAGCACATATGCTCCGACGCCAATGCCAAATTTTAATGAGGAGTGCTATTAATGATCAGGTTTTGGATTTCACTCACACCAAATTTGAAAATACACTATAACTTTCTTTCTGGTTGAGGATCCACCGTTTACTTGTCTCCATGGTAGGGTTGTGAAATTCATTCAATTTTAATCGAGATTAATGCAATTCTGATCGTCAAATCAAGAGGTCTACAACCACGTTCTGCCAGTAAAAGCATCTAGTAAAACAATATTGTTCAGAAGTTCAGAAAATACATATTGAAGGCAATTTTTTACTGATTTTAGTAAGACAAAATTAAAAAAAAAAAACATTATTGTGATTAATATATATGCCATGGACAGATGCTTTGCTTGGAATGTTTCGCAGTATGGTAGTCAATTTTTCTCTGACGCATTTCTTCTATTACAGATTTTAATTGCTCAAAACTACCATGAATAACATTCTCTCCACAAATCTGAAATGCAACTTGGCTTAGGGGCCAAGTTAGATCCATATATATGCCATACTGTGGAGCTACAGACACCATACTGAGGATATTATTTTCTTTCTTGCAGATTTATGACATGACCGGTCCACACTTGTATAAATATGGAGGATTTGATGGCACATTCTTGACATGAAGCAGTTTTGGACCTCTGAAGATTCTGTCACTGTAAGTACCAGACGGCACAATACAAGCTTTAATGGAACCGTAGGTTATTCAATGATTATGCAAAGCAAAGACAGATACATTTATTATAATTTATGAATAACTGAGTCCTCCTAAAACTGAGCAAATACCATTACAGAAACACGATTTCAGCAAAGTAAATGTTCTTGATAACATTTAGCACATTGAATGTATTTGAAACGTGTCGTTCATTGATATATTTCACAGTGTTTCTGTAAATTTCACATCCTGTATTTTCACATAAGCTAACATTTTTGGGGGTTTGTAATCATAAATTGTGCATGCATATAAATGTGGAAGACTTCAGACTTTTTTGTTGTAACCTTTGAAATCAGTTCTTGGAGGTGGTGATTCCATGGAAATAGAAAGTTAAAATTATACTTGGGATCATTCTCTATGGATATAGAAAGGTTTTGTGCCATACTGGGGAATAGTATAGCTAAAAGAAACGTTTCCATGGAGACAAGCAGGTGGAGGCCCTCCTCAAGGTCAACTAAGAGTCAGGTCACTATCAGGACACTTTTTCTACATGTTTCAATGCAATAAAAATATCATCAAATCATTCATAAATCATTCAAAATGAGAAAAAAAAAATGTATTTATAATTTAAAACATGTATGTCTTAAAATAAATATCACTTATAGTACCAAATATTTACAAGATGA
Source organism: Periophthalmus modestus (assembly GCA_019594935.1). Classification (NCBI taxonomy): domain Eukaryota; kingdom Metazoa; phylum Chordata; class Actinopteri; order Gobiiformes; family Gobiidae; genus Periophthalmus; species Periophthalmus modestus. The sequence goes on from JAIEZT010000068.1 coordinate 9,173,523, forward strand.
AACCACGGGAAATGCATGGTTGTTTATATGCTCAGTATCTCACACACCACATTATAAAGTGTAATCCAATCATTCTTGATTTACTTTAGACACAATAATGTCCTAGTGGATAAGATAAATTAGTCCAAAAATGAACATAATCACCGTAGAGAGTAAAGTTTTGCATTCAGAACATTTAGAAGAGTAGACATTGTTTCTCCACTCTCCTGCCTCATCAGCAGACTTGTGTGTGACTAAGATACTTAAAGTAAGCTTGCATCCATGATATATAGGATTAACCACTGCTTGTATGAGCCAGATTACTGCCAGGACTATACCAGACATGCGTATTTCCCATCAGAGGTATTTAGCTCTTCAGAACATGATCCAGCTATTGTGTTGTGAAGTTTTTCCTGTTGAATTGGAAGGGACTTCAACTTCAAGAGTTCAACCAAATGGAAATACAGTACGAAGAACAATTTCTCATGCACATGCAAAGTTTAACCATTACATAACCTGTTTAAGTTTTTATCCCCCAAGACAAAGCACTCTTCTCAAATTCCCCTAATCATTTTAAAGCCTTTCTGTGACATATCTGCTGTCAGCATTTGTGCACCTGAATAGAGGATATAAATCACTTGAACAGGGCAAACACTGAGCAAAAACCCAAGCGTTCTGATTTACCAAGTTGGATTAGGGTCTTAAGCTATCGCGCTCCCAACTCTGTCAATTCCCTTTTGCAGAATTGGAATCATTTACTGCTGTCTCTGTTGAGAACACTGCCGCCCATTATCCCAGGGACAAAGCTGCCGTGACATTGAGCTAATCCGTACTTGTTTCAGTTTTGTTTTTGGAGAGAAGAAAACAAGAAGTGATTGAGAGGTATCATTTGTAACATGCCGGAAGTATATTATAGTTCTGTGTATTGGCACAATTTTAGGCTTATATTTAAAGGTCCACATGTAACATTTCTGGTTGAGGGTTCTACCGCCTATTAGTTCCATCCTTAAACCTATTTATCTTGCATTTATACAATCATTTTTCATCATGTTTTTACACGGTTTAAAGAAACGAAAGAGAAACATGCCTTCATTTTGTCAGTGGGCTTGTCTCTGCACAGATCTGACCTGTAATTTGACCTGATGGCATTACGTGCTTGTCTCCATGGAGATAGATGAGTTCATAGGATTACGGTGGAAGATTCGAGGCAACCCAATAACATTCCCATGAAGAGGGCGGTGACCATCTGAAAGGTTACATACTTTTAAATGGAAAGCCTTGTAAATAAAGTCCAGTGTGACCTTCCATGTCAGAAAAAATGTGTTGAACATAAGCAGTTTTTTTGTCTTCATTCTGTGGTGGAATAGTTGAATTCTTTCAATTTTTCAAGTTGTTATCCGATTAATTAGGATATATTTCTGTTCTATACTTCGTATTAACCCACTCTACATCAGCACTATTGACTGTATATATAAATGGATGTAGCTAACGAGCTAGCTGCTGTGATCCAAATAGGCTCATGGGCGCGCTTCCGGCTCCATTGCCTCTGGCTTCAATTCACTTTACACTGAAAAATTCTGCAATGAGTCTTATCATTTTGGTCTTAAAATGTTCGTATTAACCCACGCTACATGATCCAGCTATTTTTATTTTGATATTGTGTCTGTAACTCAAGATATCAACATTAATAACAGACAAATCAGCTGCCTTCTTCCCCCGAGGTCATGCTTGCTAGTGACAGAGGCAGAGGCGTTGCCTTCAACAGCTTCACTTCAGATTGGCTCTTTGGTTGCTATGATATATGTAACTTTGCTCCAAATTGGGCCCTATAACTGCTAGCCTTGATGAGCTTCATTTCGGTGGAAACGTCACACTTCCTTAGTCCACTTCTTTACACCATCTATGGTTGCTACATAAGTCCAAGTTTTAGTCCAGATTTGGATTATTTTTAGATGTGATTTAGTTTTTAGTTTAGGGTTTAGTTTTTGCTGATGAAAGTGAAATAGATTATGAGCTGGGCTGTTATGATGATGTTTTCAAACCATTGACTGATGTTGTGAATAGCTGAAAATATGATTTCTCAAACCGCCTCCTTATTCCCGTGAGACTCTATTCAGTTAAACCAGTTTGACCCTTTTGCCCTATCTGCCCTTCTTCTCACTGCAGCATGGAGCACTGTGTATTGACTGGTTCAGAATAGATCATAATTTTGACCTTAGAAATGCATCTTGCATTCCTCTGAGATGTCTCACCAGCACATAAATGCCATACATGTTGACAGACACATTTTATCTGTCAACACATTGACCCAACACCTATAGATCTTTTCTGCCTGACCAGCAAAGACGAAATGCTTTTACAATACCAGACAAAGGCTTTCGGGTCTGGAACTGTATCATGTCTCCCAGATTTCCTGTGGGTTTGATTGACACGTGGATTAACCAATAAAAGAAATGCATAGTTTAAGACAATCATGGCATCTTACAAGTAAAAAAAAAGAAAAGTATTTTAAAAAAGCTAACACAGATGACTGAGAAATGGTGCGGATTTTTTGCAGATTTAGCGAAGCACTAAACTTTTATGCATCAGGTAAAAAAATCTAGTTTTATTAGTATTCACCAATCTTCAAAATATCTTTGCACATGAATAGAGTAGCTGTACTTTTGCCTTGAAGAAGATAATACAAAGAATTATCTATTGTACCTGCACAACCCAACCTTGCAGCACTCCTGTCTTCTCTTAGACTTTCCCAGGAGCTAAGGTGATCTTGTCCTCGATCTGTCACAAAGGCCACTCCCTCATTTTTCCCATAATGCCTTGTGAGGTGCCGTCTTCACCCACCTCCGCTTCAGCTCCCAACATGGTTCACTAATCCTCCTCATTAAGGACAGCCCCTAGGCCCTCGTTAATGTACAGCCATCCCCACTCGCCTTGTTCCCATGCAGTCCTATACGCTGAACCATAGTGACTTTCATCTTCGCCAGCGTGTGCTCATGTCAGGAATTGGCCGTGTGCGGTACAGGAACACGCGGCAGGATTTTGATGTCTCTGTCAACTGCGCTCTACAAGATAACATGGTGGCTGCGTGCCGGTTCCACTCCATCAGAAGGGAGAGAGATTGAATGTCTTTTGATTTGTCTGGAAGCGTCAATGTTTTTTTTTTTTGTTTGTTTTTTTCATGTTGCTTTTCACCAGTAAACTGTACCAACATGACTTGATGTTTTTTTGTTTTTTTTACCCATGACAGGAGATTTCATGGTGTTTAACCCTAACCCTACACAGGCTCTTTTGGCAGGTCTTGATGCTCAGTTTTTTGGAGCTAGTTCCGTTTCAAATTTAATGTGATTGCCAACAACCCCGAAGTGGACATCCGTGTTTTTAAGTGTATTTTTTAAGTTACTGCATATTTTTTTAATTTGTGGTGGATCTTATTATTGCCAGTGAAAGAATAAAAATAGCAAAACTATAGAAAAACCACATTATACATTCAGACGCAGCGCCGACAACAGTCATTGTAGAGGCTATTAATAGCAGCCATTGTAAGAGTTTTAAAATAGAAATCATGATACTTTTGTTGGATTTCTGAAGTAGCAGTACTTAACACAGGCTCAGATGTTTTCTTGGCACACCTCCATGTTATACCACCAGTAATGTGGGAGAGATAATATGCGTAAATATACATTGCAGTGTTTGTTGCTTTAGCATTAGCCTCGGGGCAGCCACCATCTTGCCGTTTAATATGTTTTTGTTTGCTCACTGACGACAGAGCGTTAGCTAGGAGCGATCTTGACAGAGTAATTGTGTTAGTGCCTCAGCTTGTGTTCGGGTTGTGGCAGTGCTTCTTTTGCCCAGGGGACCAGTATTAACCTCACTTAACTTAACTGCACTAGCGGTAAACCTCTCCACATCTCCATATCTTTAGATTAAAAGCCTATGGCTACATCTTGAAGTCAATTGAGACCAACATGGGAGCTGTATTGGAAACAAGCATTGCAAATTCTGTTTATTCATTCAACTTCAAAGTAGCAGTCTTTGGCCTACTTTCACTGCCTGAGGTTTTCTTGCCAGATGACTGAATCGATTGATGGCATTTGTCCAGGTCTCCCAAAGGACACTATAAGCCCCTATGTACTTAAACCATATGTTTTTCAATTTTACAGTACATTTACTTTTACATCGGTGTATTAAAATGCTATGAACATTGTATAAAAAATCTGGCACCTGACCAGCCTTTTATTACTTCAAGCTATAGACATTTTCCAAACTGTTCCAAAAATGGCACTTCACATTTTCAAACCATAATGCATTTTCAAGCAGGAATTAGGAGCTGACAAACAATTAACAATGCTTATGTAATGTTAGTGCCTTGATAGGGTAGAACAGAAATAAGAGGCACAATTGAAGTATAGTCCTGTTCCAAATTGGAACTAAACCTGGAACTAAACCTGGACTAGACCATCAGGACTAGAACTGGACCAAACCAAGTCGATATCTGAACTAAACCAAGTTCAAACCAAAACCAAACAAGGGAAAGTATGCACATATTTAATGTCAAAGAGCTATGGAGCTCATTAGCAAAAACAATATTTAAAACGTAAACTAAATTCCTGTGTGAAACCCCCAAAAAACACGTTATGTTTTCTGAATACTTTAGAAGGAACAATAGATTTAGTATTCTCCATCGGTTTAACACTAGGCTGTCTGAAAGCTGAAAACAGGACACGATATTTTATCTTTTGAATGAGAAAAAGGTCCTCAGAATGTTGCATGAAAGGAAGCTGAAACACAATGTGTTCCATATTGCAGAAAGCTGGAAAGAATGTTGTTTTTTTTCTTCTTCTTCTATGTTGTATTTTCATATGAAGTATACAAAGTGAATCCATAAATGTCCTACCTGATCATTGCTATTATGGGCTAAAAATCTGCATATATATTTTAGCTGCCCCTGATCTGCCTGATCTGTGTATGTCTAAATATTATTGGCCTAGAGAAGTTGCCATGTGCTTTGAAATCCAGCAATAGGGCTTAAGTCAGGGGTGTCCAAACTTTTTTCACCAAGGGCTGCGCACTGAAACATATTTGAAGTGGAGGGCCACAGACCAGTGTCGATGCAGGGAGTCAAATGGTGCATTTAACACAGGTTTGACTGAGACATTGTAACGTTAATAAGACTTAGAAGATTATTTATAGGTGTGTGTCACAATGCAATGTGATGGTATAGAGGTATCTTCAATTTGTAGTAAAAAAGCACTTCCTAATCAACTGGGCAAGTTTAGAAGGAGGCATGAGGGCCAACAAAAATTGGTCTGAGGGCCGCATTTGGCCCCAGGGCCGTAGTTTGGACAGCCCTGGCTTAAGTTAAACTGATGCAGGTTAGGAGAGACATTTTTTGTTTCCATGCTGTAAACAGGAAAGTAATCAATTTGTATAAAAACTGCTCACATCACTACTACTCTAACTGTATCACTGGTAGGGTCTGTATAAAGCCACACTATACTACATGGGCTCACACCTCTCCCACTCACTGAACAGAGACTCCAGATGGCGGTTGTGCCTGTACCACCCAACCATGAGTAAATGTGGTTGTTCGTGCAGTGCGCCGCGGGTGACACAGTTTGTACTTTAAACAGGCCAAACAACTTCTTAACCCACTTCTGCGCTGGGAACAGAGGAAGACTCCAGATCCACCGAGAGAGACGCAGTATAAAAATATGCTCATCAAGAATTTATTTACAGCCATGAATAGCCTTGTATAGCTGTACGACATCATTATACAACACGGCAATGTGGAAGAAGTAAAACAAGGCTCCCGGGACATTATATTCAGTAGTTTGTGCTGCAGACGATTCCTCACATGTAATCAGAATCTGCTGTAAACATATGCATCGAGTCTATCTGCATACTGCATAGTCATAATAACAATATACTATAGTTGGGATACGCAGGATAGATGTACTGTCTGGCCCAAGAGCAACAGTTCGCCCAAGTAGCTGAACCACCGGCGATCCTCTGGTTAGGTTTTAGTGAAGGCGCAGTTCATGTACCGTGCACTCATACGTAGGCCTTATTTTTGATACTTCCAGTCACATGTATTAATTAATTTATTTATTTATTTGGATACACATGTGAAGATATATCACAATGCAAGTAAAATGTATACAAAATTATATAAAATCTTGCCATATTTTTCAAGTTTAATATAAAAAAAACATGAAAAAAAACCCACTGGTGAGATAAGATTGCATGTTTCTAAATCAAACACCAGGTGGCACTTGTTTTGTAATCCCATAATTCTCTGTTTTGTATCATTCAGAACCCGCAGCCATAAAAACGTGAATGTGTGTTTGAGCAGTGTTCTTGTTTATCTATCTGTAGGGAGTCTGCAGCAGTAGATAATGAGTAAATCATGTGTAATGTGGCCGAGACCATGTGTTTGGAGGCTCTTTGGTGTAAAAACTCGGTGCTGAATTGCAATTGAAATCCAGAGTGAGTCAAACAAAACATGGAGGGAAGTTTTTTACTATTTGCCAAGAAAACAAAAACACTTGCCAACTGCCTCCAGGCGTCAAAACAGACTGACCAGAAAACAGAACAAATGTTGAATTAATCACTTACAACAGTGTAACTCATTTGGACTTGTTTTGGTTTGATGTTGAATTAGTGACAAATAAAAGTACTACTGGGAAAGTTGGGGGTCTGGTTTGTTGAGGATTTAAATCTCTAAATCTCTTAAACTTAGCCATGCAAAAATAAACACATTCATTGGATAAAAAGTCCCATTCCACAATGAATCAATATTCAATAGCTTTTGGTAAATCGGCACAAGAAAATCAGTTACTCCCAAATGCAAATGATCTTCTTGATAGTTATTCATGAGTAATGAGTCCACATAGTTAAGTAAGGCACTAGAAGGAATGTATTTTACAAAACTGACAAGTACACTGACATTGGTTGATTTTACTGTCCAAGCGTATTGAAGTACTTATGACAGTCCAATATTCAAGATGATCCAGCCACGGCACACCTAATCCAGGGGCCAAATGTGGCTCTCAGACTAATTTTTATTGGCCCACAGGCCTTCAGTTGAACTGGCCTAACTGATCGAAATCAGTACTTTTTACGTCAAATTTGAGTAATCCTACCAACATAACCTAAATAACATCATATTGCATTGGCATACAGATCTAATATTAATATTCCAAGCCATATTTAAAGTATGAAGTCAAAACTATGTTAAATGCACCATCTGATTTATCCACTTTATTGACCACCGGCCCTCCGTGTTGAATATTTTTCAAGATATAGCCCTCGGTGAAAAGAGTTTGGGCACCTCTGACCTAATCGGACCACATGTGGGTAAGGTAGCTTGCTCAACGCATGGTCAATGATCAGATTTGTGTATATAGAACTTTACCACCAGGCACTTAAAAAAAGGGCTTTACATCGAACCACTCACCTTTTCACACACATTCATGTGGGCAGCAAGGGGGTTAAGTGTCTTGCTAAAGGATACAACAACAGTATTAATTTATGGGAGCTGGAATCACATTGCCAACCTGTGGGTCAGTGGATTTGACCGCACTACCAGCGATGTTTATGTTGAGAGCGGGAATCGAACCACCAACCTTTGGATCAGCAGTCAAACACAAGCAGCTGAGCTACTGTATAATAAATCAACAATGATAAACATATAGTAGCCAATTAAGTAATCCAATTACTTTTCTAACTAACATTGCACATTTGGTGCTTAGACTTTACAGCCTCCATTGATTTTGTACTAAATAGCTAATTGCCTTGGACTCTGAATGATAGGTGGTAAGCTCTTCTTCCTTTTCGCAAAGAGGTTGTGGTTAAAAGCATCAAAATTGGTTCTGCTTTCATTTTGATGTTTTTCCAGCTATTCCACCACGGAAATAATTGTGAGTGTGACATGTAAATCCTAACGTCACTTATTTGTCAGTGCAAGTCATGCCGTATTTAGTTTACTCTGCCTAAAGTCCATAGTAAGAAAAACAAAATAAGACCTGAAATAAGTCAGCCATTTTAAGCTTACATATGAATTTCCTCTGAACTGACAAGTCCAATTATTAAATACTCAAGTCTACCTGAATTCCCTCTGACGAAAACATACGGCGGTTTATTTTTAATCCCCAATGTTTGGCACTTCAAAAGTCATGGAGACATTTTAATGAGTGGGTAGCTAATCAGTAATTGGGATTCTCTGGCTGCTAGGAATTAAAAGCTAATAACAACTTAATGAAAGAGAAAACCCCAGGTAAATCGAATCAGCACACTCCACGCAGCATCCCCAATCAGGGTTTGTCATTTGAATAAATATTCCAGTCAGGCTTTCTCTCAGGTTATCCCAATACATCCTGGGAGGAAGTCATTGTTAGCCGTATAGGATTGACAGTTCAAACTCCTGCCGGGGGTCTTGCCAAATAAGCATCGGTTTCCTTTTGTAGGCTACCCCCAGTCGACTATGAACTCTTGATGAGGCTAGATCTGCCCCAGAAATCACAGCGCCGTTGGGGGCTCATGCCTTGCACTCATCAGGCTGACAAAACAGGGTGGGGAGGGCGAGCGGGGCTGGCGGAGGGCGGGCGGGGGTGAGGAGTTGCGCCACTGAATTTGAATTGAGAGAAGAGGGTGTATCATGATTCCCTAGTGACAGGCAAAGAAGTGTTGTGTGCAAAGAAGTGTTGCGGAGACTCAAATCTGTACATACAGTCGTATCATGGGAACCTGATTTCCTCATGGGGACGAAAATCAGGTCCCAATGAAGTTAATCCTGTTTCATTACATAAAAAACACAGTTAAAATCGGTTAAGGTCAAGGTTTAGGTTAAGATTAGGCAAGTCGTGACTATCGTTAAAGTGGAATTAAACACTAAATCAACTTATTTTGTTGCTAAACTCTGTATGTGGTATTTTTTTCATAGTATTGTGTACTTTTTCTGATCCTTTTTTGCGCAATTTAAGTGTAATCTAGGTATAATTGAATCTTTTTGCTCCTTTGTGACATCACACACGACTGCCCTGATTAAAGGTGTTTCTGATTACAAACACCTGGCTGCAGGGGTAGAGTTGTAAATAAGGATAACTGTTGGACCAAATCCCACCCCACTTTTCCCCTCACTCTCCTCTTTTCTATTTAGAATGTGGTTGTAGTCCCAGTTTACGGTTAGGATCAGGAAAATCCACGTAAGCCAATGTAACGTCCCCGAGAAGCACAGAAACCCAGCATGAGCGTGCATGTGTGTGCGAGCGAGGGAGCCAGTGGACTAGAAAGGCAAGATCATGTTGTTCTAGCGTGGGAAGGCAAATGCACAGGAAGGGGCATATAAACACAAGCAATGAAAGCAATGCGCGGAATATAAAAAAGGAGATGGCTTTTGGTACAGAGCCGGAGAGCTAAAACAACATAAATAAGAGATCTGTGTTTACAGGCGTATCCAGAGGTAAGGAAACCAAAATAAATCAGAAAATCACTGGGTTGTATCAAAAATGTGACACCTTTTTACAACTATTTTTCTTATTTCCACTCGACTCTCTCCTTCAGGCATTGTCACCGACTCCCTCAGTGTGTAGTGTATGAATATGGTTGAGACACGAAGCTGTTTGTTAACATAGGGTTTATTCTGGCGTGGGGAAAAGGCTATATTGGTTTGCGCCCCCTTGGAATACATTGCTAACCTTGGAATGTACTTGCTATCTTTGTAAGTCAATGCCGTTGAGTAGTGTTAAGGGTGTACTGTGTAGTTTTTCAGCTTGAGAGTACAGTATGGTATTTGCTTGTCTTCATAAGGTATTGCTTGGCTTGGCCTGTTCCGCAGTATAGCTTTAAACGCATCTAACTCCATGGAGACAAGCAGGTGATGGCGTGCATTACAGGTCAAATCCACTCACAGCAGAAAGGCATGGTTCTTATGTCTTTTGTGCATTAAAATTTGTACAGTAATCTAATAAATCCAGGTTGATACGTTTAATGCCTGTAATCGTGAAGGAGGAGATTGCAGACCAGGTAGAGAGTTGAAAGAAGTTTATCTCATGAGATGAATGAAGTTACAGACATCAGGCACATGCAAGGTTGTGTTGAGTGTGTCAGTTGAGTGTCTGTGCAAAGGAGCCATCCAGTACTTATACCCCGAGAAAGGTACTATCTATAGAAGACTGGTCCTATAAGAACTTAAACCAAATTTACACACTGCACATACAAGGTCATAAATGGACATACCGTTAACTGTTTACGGAGAGGTAGAATACGTCGCTAACAGATGCTTGCAGGCACTAAAAAGATGTATTAAAAGACCTCTTGTCAACTTGAAAATAGTTACTCGTATCATGTTACGGAAGTAGCAGATTCCAGTGCCAGTGTTCATTTTTAAAATAAGAATGTTTCGCATTCTTACAGAGAAACAAGTTCACCTCAATGTTGTCACACACAGTATTCAACACAAGGTTTAAGAGTAAAGCAGTACAACGAAAAAATCCTGCTTTCAATGCCATACCTTTGTAAGCAAATGCATGTTATTTACCATGCAATCTTCTATTTCTCGGTGTTGTTTTCCTAATCGTGCTTGGAATGGGCAACTTCTCCTTTAATTCAGCAAAGTCCCCGTCTCTCATCACAGTCACGTTACCTCGTAGCTATGCTGTTTCATTAAAGTGAAATTTCCTTGAGGTTAATGTGTAAGCACAGGCCAAAAACAAGATTCACATAATCATAAAATGTAAATGTTTCTGTTTAGGTATTCATTAATTTCACTTTTCACTTCTGTGCACAGTCTGGTATCATTCGGTGGACATTTTGTTTTTATTACTTTTCAAAAAGCAATGCTAAAATATTCGTTCCACACTTGAATGACCTTAAGCGTTAGGAGTCTGGGGCAGTCGCAAACAACATAATCATATTCACAGTCATTAATGAATAGAAGTGCTACCAAAAACAAGATATTTGCTACTTGAGAGTGAAAAGAGCTTCTAGGGACAAGAGGACGAAGGGAGCACGTGTTTAGTCATTCCGATGGGTCCTGAACTGCCTGCTGAGCTTAATTTGAATAATTTTCCATAAAGTAATCTCATCCCCCCCCCCCCCTTCTTCCCTGTACTCCAGACTTTAAGGGCATTTTATTAGGTTTTTGCTTGAGAAGACTATAATTCCTTCAGAAAAATATCATTCGCACAAAAATATTGCAATCACTTTGAGTTGGCGGCATTATGAAATCAACATTATTTATTTATTTAGTTATTGCCTTGCGAAGGACTAAAGATCCCGTCTCGTCGCACCTCTGCAAACTGTTCTGAAATGCATGGGAATCCTGTATTAGTGGCAGTTCATATTTCAGTTTTCTGTCAAATGTTAACGCTCTTGGAGTTGTTTACAAAGTGCGCGCTCTTGTCAGAACGATCGCAGTTCGATTTTTTTTTTATTTGTCCAAAACAATGCAGCGCTAGCTAAGTGTTTAAAAATGTGAAAAACGAGTTCTTAGTCTAAAGTTACTCCTACTTACCTCATGCATTTTGAGTATTTTTCCCCGGGATGAGCTTATAAGCGCTTTTCAAACTAACACCTATATGCTAACAGCGCACTTCCTGTTTCTTGGACAATAGCACTGGAGAAATAAAAATGTTGCTCGTGTAAATGGTAAAAAACGGATGCCCAGTTCACTTTACCTGAGAATGTAAAATAATTTATACAACACTGTGGCCATGATCAGTAACATACAGTTGATTTTTTTTTTTTCCTTTGTGAATTCACTGGTGGCCTTCACTTTACAAAGTCTTCTGTCTTTGTTCAGGCCTGTTCTCCTCCGCACTGACTCGGTGTGAATGAGCAGCCTTGAGGTGTTTCCGAGGGACCATATGGCACAATACCACGAGATATAGGTAAGAAAATCTTTTATTCTCAAAGTTAACTTATCAAACATAAAGTCATTTTGATTTAAAAATCAATTCAATGTTGCTGAGTACTTTTAAAAATTAACACTTGAGCATTCATCCACTTTTTTCCCTCTTATCTGGGGCCGAGTCACGGGGGCAGCAGTCTAAGCAGGGTCTCCCAGACACTTCCTCCAGCTCCTCCGGTGTGACCCCAAGGTGTTCCCAGGCCAGCCAAGAGACATAGTCCCTTGAGCGTGTCCTGGGTCTTCTCCAGGGTCCCCTCCTGGTGGGACATGCCCATAATATCTCCCCCCATCCGTAACCGATGCCTGAGAGACCTGATCATTGTACTTCTTAGACTGATTGTGTTTAAAAATTAGACTGAACCACTAGACCTTTATTCATGCTTACATATTTGATATTGGCTTGTTAAAGTAGATTTTCAGAAATATACAGTAAAAAGTACTGTTTAAGGTAATATGGGCCAATTCACCTGGAAGCTTGAGGGCCGAGAAAAATTGGTCTAATATTGCCCTCGGGCCACAGTTTGGACATGCCTGTCTTGACCAAACAACAGTGAAATCCTTGATTTTCTTTCATTTGGACTGTCTAATAGATCATCATAGTGTGTGACCGGTAACATGAAATCAAACTCAGATTAAAACACCTTACATCGTGATCATATTTATGTAATTTTCTACTGCAAGGTATGTTGGGCTGGTTGGTTGACTCTATAGACCCACTGATAATTGAGAATTCTACTACTTTTAACAGCTTATAGTGAAATCAGCATGTGCTTCAGAACGTTTCAATGACGTCTTTCCTCCAGACAGAAAGCGTTTCTCACCTGCTACACGTTGCATCACACAGACAGTAGTACATGTTATGAGTGGGTGGCAGCTCGTCAGGATGAGGCGGTCTACTCTGACGAAAGTTTAATATCTGGAACGTCACAGTGAAGGCTGAACTGTTACTGCCTCAGGTGTGTGTGTGTGTGTGTGTGTGTGTGTGTGTGTGTCTCTATCGTTGTCACACTTCTCCCAGTCTCATAGCATCAAAGAGACGAGCTTCAAGAGCTGTAAATTCACTCTAAACCAGACAGGGTCAGGGACAGAATGCGTCACCGTATAACAAGTACACAATTTGTTAGTAAGTGGAATTATTATTAAGACTTTAAACACGGCATATACTGTATAACTGCTTCCTGTGGCTTAATGAAAAGAGCATTTACAGCTGAAATAAAAACTACCGAATAACATAGTTGTCTAATATTCTAATATCTAATTGTCTAAAAAGCTGCGGAAAATCCAATGATTAATAAGGCATGTATTAAATTAAACTTTTTATTGCTTAAAAAACTTTGAACATGCATTTTTACTGTGAGTGGGATCTCCTCTCCACAGATCTGACTGGCCTGATGCATTACGTGCATACAAACGCAAAACATATTCACAGAGACAAGCAGGTGACAGAGATATAATTAATATTCTTAGCGATGCATTGTACGAGGTGTCTGCTTCTTCCTTGAGGTCACACTTCAATGTGATTGGTTACATTTACCTGTCAATCAACCACATCAATTAAGAGGAAAGCTGGGCAAAAAGGAAGAAAGGAGTTTGTATGTTAAATCATGGGGATCAAGCACCACAAAAAGAAGATGAAAATCTGTGACGTGGCCAAAGGAAGCAGGTCACGTGATCGTATGTTTCCCTTATTTGCCGTCTATACCACTGTGAATTTCCATGCCGTTTTTATTCCAATAGGGGCCTATGAAACTGGAGCTACTGGATTAGGTTGCTATATTTTTAGCTTGCAGTGATTGAAGGCTTGATAAATCATTCTTGACCTACACTTAGAAAATGCACCAGGCTCCGACTCCATAGAAACTCCCTCTGTTCTCAGGAATGTCCCGGGAATCCATCATACATTGTTTCAATTAGTTCAGCCCTTCCTCCTGTGACTGTGCATGTCTGATATCTTAATGAGGAACACTTGTACTTAGTGGAGATGTTAACTCAACAATTACTGCATTGTGACACTTCACTATGTTAGGCCTTTATAGACATTGAAAGCTGGTTTCTATGAATAGCACCCCTGAGCATAATGCATTTCTTCTAAACAAAATTCATCATTTGTTGGCATATTGCATAATGAGATATAATTTGCTGTTTATATCGTCTGAGCTGTGCCCAAGTGGGATGCTTCTGTCTTCTGCAAATTCCGTCTGCAATATTTGATTTATTTATTTATTTTTTTCTTCAGTAGCCCCCTATAATTTGCACACCTGATTAGCCTTAATAAAGCATGAAGCAAGACTTTCATATCATAAATGATTCTCTCTTAGTAAGTACTTTATTAATATCCAAACCCTAGCTCTTAACCCTATGCCCCTTAATGAAGTAGTTGTTAAGCCTGAGTAATTCTAAACAAATATTAAAAGTAATTGTTCATGGTGGGTTCATTATTTCTTCATGCTTTATTAAAGAAGACCTATTGTGCTTGAGCCTGTTATATAGCTATAATCTTTGACACCGTGGATCGTTATTATAATATAATTTGTACATTTTAAATTGCAATTTGCATCTAAAATGACTTAATAAATGAAACAAGTTCACTGTCTTCCACATTAGAAGTGCCCAGTGGGAGCCAACATCGCTGTAAATGTCATCACAACAAAGAGCCTTGCAGTTGTCGGCCCTTCTTATGGATAGCTGCAGATCATGTTAGTGAGTAGCGGATTTTTTTTCATTTGTGTCAAAATGCGACGCTGCCGAATCCTACGTGTATCACTGATTAAGAAAATAAAATTGGAGAATGACGTAAGTACAGAGCAGTGGGCGTATGCCATTGGAGATGAAAACGAGTTGATCGACAACATGGCGTCTTGAAAATAAGCGATTAAAGATTGCACAAATCACTCTAAATACAACTATGAGAGGCTAAATCAGAAGGGAAACAACCATAATGTGGTTAAAAGCTCTAAGAAGCTGATTTTGTTGAACAGACCTGCTTTGAGGCTAATTTTAGTTATTCAGGTTATTATAAAGCAGTTTCTGTTTTGTGTTGCCATCCAGTGCATCTTATCTGAGGTCCAAGTGCTAAACTGTATTAGTGCCTGGCTGCAAAGTAGATGAGTTTTGTTTTGAAGATATAATGTATCTTGTATACAGCTTAATCTAACTGGTGCCAGACGGTGCACTCTGGATTTACTATACAGTGCCAGCGGAGAGCAACAGATGTAAACAACCCACAGAACAACACAGGCAGCCAGGGTTTAAAGCGACTGAAATACAGCGAAGCGATGAGGCCACCATAAAAGTATAAAGAAAACTGCTTTTGTTTTAGTTACCTGGTATTTACTGAGCGTTCCTGCAATGTAAGTGGTGAGACGGAGGACAACTTTTAGGCTTTTTAAACTCTAGCAGGAATTTGTACTTTCCAGTATATTTAAAAATAACAAATGTCTTTGTATACAGAATTCTTCATGACTTACCCAGGCTGGACTGGCCATCTGGAGCACTGGGAGTTTGGGCCAAGGCACTTTTTGGACCGAGGCACGAAGGCACTTTTTGGGCCGGTCACTGTCAGACCTTTGCTCAACACCATGCACAGTCCTGATGTCTCACTTCAGTGGCTCCTTTTTCAGCTTTCAATGTACACGCTCTTCCTGTGTTCACCATGGCCCCATGCACATGTGACCCCACACACATGTGACCTCACGCACATGGCCCTGACCCAGTCCTATCTCACCCGGGCCAGCCTAAAGCCGACAGGGCGATGATGAAGCAAGAGCGCCAGCCCCTGTCAGGAGCAGCAGTGCCCTCAGAGCTCAGTGCCCCTGATCATTGGAAGACATTTTGTGAGCACTGTTTTCAAGCCCATAAAGGCTATCTAAAAATCTGTTCCTAATCAGTATTGAGTATTTACATCATGCAAGCAACACTGTATTTTAATTAAGTGCAATTATTTTCAAGCTATAATAGAGATGTGTGAAGTTCTGAAGTGTTTTGTTGAAGTGTCTAACTGCATGAGAACAGGGAAGACAGTAGCAAGTATTATGAAAGAGAGGTGGGTGTGGGTGGTGCTGTTGGTGGGGGCTGATCAGGAAACAGTGTAAGGGAATCTAATTTATTTTTCATACACTGCCTGGATGGAACGTCATATATCATGCAGTGCAGCAATTGGGATCCAGGCACAGGCTCGAGGAAGATAAAAGAAAAGTGATGAAAGATAGTGAGAGGATTCAGCTGGAGTCTGTACAGGAGTCACCCCCACACCGAACAATAGCAACTCAGCTCACTCACTACTGTCACGCTGATTGCATAGTAAACATGCTGCTAACCACAAAAGAGGAAGGATTTTCTAAACACTTAAAACCAAGGTAAACAACAGAATAAGAAATGTATCGAAGTGATTGACAAGTCTGAAGTTAAATTGAAGTGCTAACAGTGATAGAAAGGGATATCAACCATAGAGATGCTCATTACTTTGCCTTGAAAGCAAAGTGGAACAGTCCAGGTAAAGCAGGACTAAACTACAACATACTTTGGCTTCTTCACTACATTTTAGCGTAAAGTAGTGTCACAATTACTTCAAAGTTGGTTGGCACGGTGACACAGCAGCTTGTATTCTTGCCTCACAACAAGAATGTTCCAGGTTTTACTCAGTTTTCATCTTTCTACTGGACCTCCTGTAACATAGGTAAAATTCTCCAGCTAAGGTAGTCCTGACCAGGCCTAGCTCAAGATCAGGAGATGGGCCCCCAGCCACCACAGCGGTTGTCCACTGCCCAGGCAAAAGGTTTCCCTACAGGGACAATAAGGTGTACCTTAACCTTAAGTTGATGGATGCAGTACCTCACTTGGCTTTTCATATTTAGATCCTTTTCTGGTCCTTAATGGCAATCAACGTCTTTCAAGACTTACCAAATGCTACTTGTCTTTTGGTGAAATCATCTCCATTTGCTTTTCTCCTTCTAATATTCTCTCTACACATAGCCTGTATGAAAAGACAGAGGATAGTCCTTCAGTGACCTTTTTCAACAAGCACATATAAATTATTTAACTCTTTTGTTTGAACTTGAAAAGATTTGAATGATTAATGCACAAGACACAACATAATTTTTGGAGTGAAAAGTGATTTAGCTGAAATTCAAATTAGCCTCATTAGCTTTTGGACAAATCATTAATGTAGTGTTTGATTGATAGCACTGCTTTTAATGAGCCAACACAAAGTCCATAAAGACTCAGATCTGGGTAATGCTAACGCTGCCCTGATACTTTTAATTCTTCAATCACTCACTAAGACTAAGACTGGAAACCTGAAATAACATGATTAGTCAACCTGCTACTGATGGGCTTGGCTATTGTGCTCTTGTCCCAGTAGATATGGTCTCAGGGTTAATGGAGTCTACCAATAGTACATTATTAAACAGTTTTTGATGAATAAATCAATATTTAATCAGTAACTTGTGACAGTCATTTAAAATTTGCCATATGCAAATGAGCTACAAAAAATGATACACATGATTCATGAATTAGAGTGGCTAATCATAACTGTAAACCATTGTAAAGTGCTGAAAATCATCTAGTATCTCTAATGGGGTCACAGTAGCTCAGTTGATAGTGTTTGTCCACTGATCTGAAGGTTGGTGGTTCAAATCCCGCTCTTGACATAAACGTTATTGGTTGAGTCGGTCAGATCCACTTACACACAGGTTGGTGGGTGGTGCAATTCCAGCTCCCATAGATGAATGCTGTTGTTGTGTCCTTGGGCAAGACACTTAACCCACCTCGCCCCTGGTGTATAAATGGGTGAGTGATAAAGCACTTTGAAGGTGAAAAAGTACTGTATTTAGACAAAAAAGAGGGAGTGTGTAGTAGTAGTTTTTGGCACTTATTGCTATCATATGATTAGGGGTGTCGAACTATGGGGGCAAAGGATGTTTACCCAGGGCCCAGTGACGGGAGGGTCTTCTACAATGTCTGTAATTGGCATTTTCATCAGACAACATGTAGCGCAGGCTCACCGAGATGATTTGTGTCCAGGGCCCAAAATCTAGCGCTAAACCCCTGCATATGACGTTATTGTTATATTTTTGTACAATTTGAGGTGGTCACATAACGTCATAGTCAAAGTACAGCTTACACATGTAGACAGAACATACATTCTTCCCATGTGAGTTGCCTTTCTTTCCTGGCTTATAGCAAATAACTAAATTAGCTGCTATTACTTCCCGGACACACAGAACCATTTCCATGGAGTTGACTTTTCCCTTTAGTACCATGAGTGCTGCTGTTGAATCGGTATGTGGTGATTAAAATGGACGCCGTCTTGCCAAAAGAGACATTTTCTGCTTGGCTTGTGTTCCCTCATCTGTACAAATGCACCACTTTAGATATTATTTGCTGTGGCACTTGTTGTTTTTTGTATTAGTCATTACTGCTCCAGCGCCTTTCTGAATCGCTCCAAGCTTCCACCACTATAGAGACATTAAAATATCTCTGCTGCCTGTGAATAGACGGAGTTTTATGCCTCCCTATTGGGCTGTCATTGTTGGGGTCCATTTTACCTCTTTCCAAACATTCTGCCAGTGTCTTTGATCTGTCTTACAAATATATCTCCATACATATTAATGGGTTCCAGCAGTGAGTATCTCTATCAATTAGACTTTGATTTTTCTTCTGTTCTTGTAGGCAGCCAATCATTTGTTCTCCTTACTCTAACCTTTTCTTATAGCGCTAACAATTGAGCCCACTATAACCTAATTTTGTTCTGTGTATCTGGTGTAGAAACTATGTAGAATGACTTGACATATGAATACTCAATACTGCTACTACTACTACTATTAATGTTCAGGCTGTTGTGCGAGGTGTGCATAAATGAATAGATTACATTATGTTTCATTCAAGCCTGTGCAGTATGTGGGAGGCATAAGTCAAGTGTGTACATTTGTTGAGCATAGTTGAAGGGTGATTACGTTATAACTTGTGAAAGGAGAATAAAACAAATAGGGTAAGGGTAAGGCCTGCTATAAGTCCTATCTAAAGCAAGATTTATGTTACAATTGAATTGAAATCACAATTCAAATTAGTAAATCATTAAAACTGCAATTATTTAAAGGTCCTATTACACAAAATGGACTCTTTGTGAGCTTTGAGTCATGTTATAATGTTGTTACCTCATCAAAAACATACCTGGAATTGTGTTTTGTTTCATTCACACATGTTTGATTAATCCTTTATTATTACTCTGTCTACATTTCCAAAGCTCAAAATCCTCTGTTCCACCTTGTGATGTCACGAAGTGGTAGTTTTCAAATTAACAGCTACCTTTTACCTTTTGTTCCATAGGATTTGGAAATTCCAGGGCTGAAATCATTCAAAATATTCTAGTGAACAGCATAATATGGACCTTTTAAGTTACATATTTTCCACTGCAAACTAAATATCCAGTCTTATGTATAAAGGAATGTTAAATGTTAACTCTTGCAATTATAGCGGTAACTCTGTATATAGTTCAGTCAGTCTTCTCCAAAATGTTAATTCCTGCACATGTTTAAAATGTGAATTTGAACGGAATCCTACTATTAAAACATGCATTAATCAGTCAGAAAAGTAGCAATTTGATAATTTCCCAAAATTGCTCAGCCCTGTATTGCTATAGCTAACAACTCAGCCCCTCAGACAGTAATGAAATCATGTTTTTGGGGGGGGGTTATCTCAATGGACAAATTGGGAGCATGTATTTCCAGTTCATAAATACATTAATTAAGTCAATGTCCATTTCTAGTTCATTTGTTTTCCAGTTGCAAGAGGGCACGAGGCACGACGCTCTCACTTGGGCCCGGCGCAATTTCTTTCACTACAGTGCATGTAAAAATTAATTTCTCATATCCGAACTGAAATCATCACATTACACACACATAAGAACACACTGCAAGATAAATCTCAATGCAGCACATAACCATTTTAGTGCTATGAAAAAGACATTGTGATCATCCTCCAAGGAGCTCTGTGCAATTGTCTAAATTATTCATCAGTAATTACACTCTCTTCTGTCTATTAACCTTATTAAAGAACAGTGTATAGGTTCAAGACACTGAGAGCTGAGCGTCAGTGCAATACACTCATGCCCACACGTTTCTAAATCATTACGAGTGTGGAGGTGCTTTGAACATGCAGGCTCTGTTTAGCCAATATGCCCACGCTGCTTTGATGACATTTTTATGGTTTAAGCTGACATTCAGTATATGAGCAAGATACCATGATGCATTGTGCCCCTATGAATAATAAATCTCCCTCTATCTGATGTATTTGTCTTTGAGCCCAGTGGGAATAAGATGGAGTCAGATGAGGGGACTGTCTTCAACATGGAAGGTTCAACTAGGATAAGGATTCAAGGCCAACAACATATATCTCTCCTACATACAATTCTAGTATTTTCTTTCAATTCCAAAACATATATATATATATATATATTTCAGTGTTGTATTTTGTATCTTTGTTGGTTGGTCAAAGCCCTGCAAACCGACTGCTGTTTTTGGGCTCTGTAAAAAAATTAATTGAAAACATGGAGCATGCTTATACACTTCAGATGGCTTTTTTCAGTTTGGAGACTGACCGGTGCAGCTTCCGCATTGATGCGGTCACTGTATCGGACCGTCGTGGTGAAGAAGGAGCTGAGCTGATAGGCAAAGCTGTCGATTTTCCAGTCAGTCTGCGTTCCTACCCTCACATATGGTCATGAGCTCTGAGTAATGACCGAAAGGACAAAATCACAGATACAAGTGGCAGAAATAGGCTTCCTCCGCAGGGTGACTGGGTGCTCCTTTAGAGACAGGGTGAGAAGCTCAGTCACACAGGAGGAGCTCAGAGTAGAGCCGCTGCTCCTTCACCTTGAGAGGAACCAGCTGAGGTGGCTCGGGCATCTGCTCAGGATGGCTCCTGAACGTCTCCTTAGGGAGGTGTTCCGGGCATGTCCCAACAGGAGGCCCCAGGGAAGACCCAGGACACGCTGGACGGACTATGTCTCTCGGCTGGCCTGGGAACACCTTGAGGTTCCACCAGAGGAGCTGGAGGACATGTCTGGGGTGAGGGAAGTCTGTGAGTCCCTGCTTAGACGGCTGCCCCCGCGACCCGGCACCGGATAAGGAGAAGAAATTGGATGGATGGATGGAGACCGATTATCAATCAAAATGACAAGTAGATATTTCATTCCAAAATGTTATGTAAGTGTTATGATATATTATTATATCAGCCTTATAGCCTATGCTTGAAGATGATAACCATTAATTCCAGTATCTGAAATTCAAAATATAATATTATCAGTTATATATTTAAAGAACATAACAAATAGCAAATATGTTGTTGACTCGAAATGGGAAAAATCAAGTTACAGTTTTACTTATATGACTTTTCTATGACACTATAGTGCTTAAGTGTAGTCCAAAAGAATGTGCACCTTGCTGGAGTTGGTCAGCCAAACGTGCTTATGTAAAGCTCTGTGAAATAGGCCACCTCTGACGCTGTAGTGCCGCTCCACAATGCACAATTTTTCTGCAGTGGGAGCATTGATCTGCACTAAATCTGCACAACTTTTTATCCTCGCCTAGTTTGGTGTGACAAAACCACTGCAGCTGAACTAATGCTGTTAAAAAGCTGTACCGGGACCCATGTGCTTTTGTCTGCGGTGAAGAGGAGCTGAGAAGTGAAGGCTCTATCTTGTGGACAAACATGGCTGCCAGTCTTATGTTTAAAATGTCCAGGTCGGTGTGTGATAGACTGACTTATGGTCCTCATTCCTGTTTTTGAACAAGCACGTTTTTTTTTGTCTTTTCACCTCCAAAAGACAAGTGTTAGGAGCGTGTTCCTCCAAAATGCATGTCTGTGTTATTGTTGGTGGTCAGAGAGGCTAATGGTGTAGACAGTAGCCTTACTTCTGTCTGTTGACCCCAGGGCAGCTGTGGCTATGGAAGCTTACTACTGCTATTATGACTTTTTTAGTTATATAAGACTTTTAGTTTGAGACTGACTTGTTGACTTGTTCCTGTCTTTCATGTCTTAACCCTATGACTAACTGGTGTCTGCTGGGTATATCCCACATATGGCCCATAAGGACTGTGAATTCAAAGAAATACCACAGAAGCCACAGAAGATGAATAACAAAAAAATCTAACCTTGGTCTAGACAAACCCTTGTACCAGTCTTCTTCTTGTAACTTTTGTTTTTGCTTCAAGTGAGAACTCCTTCACTTTCAGAAGTACATCAAGGTGAAATCTGTAAAGTCTTCGTAGACAAGCACAAGATAGGAAACTTTGAGTGGAATGGGCTTGATTTCACGCACTTGCATCATATCAGTGTCACTGAAATATTTTGTTCATTACCTCAAGGTCCCTGTAGGAGCAAGTGTCAGAACTGTAAAAACTGACTAAAGGGCGCTATAATCACTGGAATTGGACTGGCAACAGGTTAGCAATTTATTTGTTTGTTAATTTTAAAAAGAAGAAACAGTACCATAATAATGAACAGTTATTAAAAGTGTAAGTACATAGCAGTGCCCCTTTCAGCCCCTGTTACTTACAAATGAATTTGAAACACAAAGAACTATCGATCTTCCTTACCATGTTGCTTTGAAGGCTTTTTTGCGGCAACTGGACCAAAGTTTGTCCAGATTTATTCCCTAGAATGCTTCCACATACTCTCAGTCTTGCTTCACTTTTATCAGCACAACGTTTCGATCCCCCTGACCTCCACCCATGACCAAAACGTTGTACTAATAAAAGTCAACCAAGAGTGAGACCGTGTGTGGGAGACTTTTAGAACCTTTTACCCAAGCGTAACTCCTCCAACGCACCTGTCACCCAAGCAGTCGTGCAGAGTCTACACAGAAACGACTACAGCTTTATTCCCTAACAATAAGAAGCTGTATGCAGTCGTCTTCTGTTATTTCATTTTTTTGGCCAGCGCCGTACAGTTCATCAAACCTCTTTTGAAGTGAAAGGGCCTCGTGTCTTTGGTGAAGAGTGCACTTGTGGTCAAATATAACTCTTTTTGGGAAATTGTAAACGAAAATGTTGGATATCCTTGCGTACTTTTGGTTTTCGCTTTGTAGTTTAGATCACAGAAGCAGTTGTTGTGGAGTACTTGGCAGGCAGGGCAGACAAAAAAAAAAAACACAAAAAAAAGCAGTTTTGCTCTGCGGTAGAAGTTTGGTCGATGAAACTTTATTAAACAACAAATCTCGATGCAAAATGCCAGACACCAAACCTGTAGAAGTGGTAGTTGCATTTCAGTAGGGAAATAAGGATAGGTGAATTAGAGTGGATTTAATTTTCTGGTAACAGCAACAGCAATATAGACCTTTGATCCAGTCCTCTTCAAACTGGAAGGAACATTTTTTTGGGTTTTATTTATTTTATTTATCATTTATTAGTCTACTGGCTCAACCCCACTTCACATGTGGGTATGTGAGCGGTGTGGTGGTACACTGGCCGCTGGTAGTATTGAGCTGAGTCTTGGGGCAAAGCTGCGGGGCATCTGAAGTTCACTGCTGCGAAGATGTCCTTGGTACCACCTGAGCTTGTCAAACGAAGCCGCAAGGAGCCAACAGGAGTCGATAAATAGATTCCAGGAGCTGGCCATCCCACTGGGCTGAGTTTGACAGAACACTCTCTCTCCTCCCTCACACTGTAACGTTTCAATCAATGTACTCCAGCGTGGGATGTATGCGGTCGGTACACAGCCGGCCCAGTGACCACAGAGCCTATCAGGTTCCTGTCAGCTCTCTGCACCCTGCCCCACTGATTCTCAAATTGAGGCGGCTCTAGCTCGCAGCCAGGCAGACTGAGTAATACTGACCTTATGGCACACATGCATGCAGTTCATTCACAAAGCTGTGTATTGTGTGTTACAAGTGTAGAGGCGTTGGCTATGGAAGGAAAACACTATTGACAGCTGGTTGTTTGAGCCCGTCAGTAACACAGGGAGTGGGCCTTATGTAACTCTTGCATCATAGCATTAGAGCTAGCAGAGACATCTAACAGTAGAAGACATGTTTGTTGTTCAGGATGAAGAGTTATTGCTCCTATAACCTCTCAGTGATCTCTACGCATGAGTTGAATTCACAGCCAATTAACAATGAATTCAATGAGACATGTTATGTACAAGCTTTTAACTATGAGTTACTGATGAGGAGACTCCTTTATAACAACGTATTTTGAGTGATTCATACATCTATAGGGAATCTTTATTGTCCTATATATGAGACGCCATTGCTCTAGAATGTTACATTTCACCTATGTCCATGCCCACTTCTTTGCACGTACTTGGGGTGAAAATCAGCTCCACAATTTTGAAACAGAACTCACTCGACACCGCTAACTCACTGCTAACTTGGGCCATACCTGAAGGAATAAAAGGGTAGGTTGAGGAATTGAGCAGAGGGGCAGGGTCTGGAGGTAAGCAAACAGCATGATTGGTCTTGTCAGGTGCTGTAATCAGGGCAGTCTTGCGTGACGTCACCAACTACTTGAAATTGCAGTGGCCTTCGAACGGAACAAGCTTAGATTTAGGTGTTGCTGACTGGAAAGCTGCAAATTTACAGAGTTTGCACAAAAATTGGCAAAAAATGACTAGGAACAGTAGGTAATGCTATTAAAAAACACCCTGTACACAGTTAAGTAGCGAAATCACATGCATGAACTGATCACTGTATTTTCTTCTAGTGAACACCTAATTATTATTTTATTATTATTGAATTTATCCCTCAGCATCATCTTTGTAAGTAAGTTTATTTTTGGTTGAGGATGTCCAAACTAGATTTCCAAAGCAAACCTTCTCTGTGATTAGTCAATTCAGTTTCATTAGTTGCATGTAAACTCCTATATATACTTTGAACTGGTGCCAAAACTTACAAAATGATTCTTTATCGACAGACTCTCTTGCATAACTTTGCATTTAAAGCTTTTGTTTTCAATCTGAACCTTTGCCAGTGCAGTGTTTCCCCACATTTATGTAACTTACATATCTCCACCCACAGAAAAGGCTTTGTGGTACTTCCCATGTAGTCGCCAGTACAATAGCGTTAAACTCTGACTGATCCGCACTTAAAAGGAGTCGTCACCCACTCACTCTCGCTGGACTGTGCCGCTCGGAATTTCTGATCTATAAAACACATAAGTATATAGAATGTTTTGGCAGTTCCCAGTAAAACCAGTGGGCGGAGGAAGTGTATGGAGATCAGAGCTACACCTGCTAAGGCTTTCAAGCATTATGGAGCAAGCAACAGATTATCAAGCGGATTTGTTGTGCATGCCTTTTGATTTTGTGTGTTTGTTTCATTTTTTTCATGTTTTTGATCAAGCTGGTTGTGTAAAAAATGGTGTATATGAAGACCACCTAGCACCTCGCCTTTGTAAGATCCCCTCGCTATCAGAACCACCAAAGTGCATAGAACATCAAAGAGGAGCGCACATATCTCCAGATCACTTTCCACTTTTCTTTCATGATCTTTGGCTTACTTCATTGAAAACATCTCAAAAGCCAATTAAAAACTGCATCTTTATCAAGCTTTCAATGCAAGTCATATATTCAGAAGGAAATAAAAGTTAATCCTATTAATGTCACCGTAATATTGGCTGCCTCAATCACAGATAGATTAACTTCAGTTGATTTGAATCTTTGCTCAGACTAATTGGAAACACTGCACTTTGGGAGGATTCAGGACAGGTGTATGAGACTGTATGTCATTTATATTTGTACGTAGCATTGTGAGTCCAACATATGGAGTTAATCCCAGAGTTCTTTTTAACTTTTTTTGTACTTGTTACTAAGCTAAAAATAGGTAGAGTAATGTCTTTTGACAGTTTATGATGGCTAGAAGTAGGGCCGTCGTGGATTTCATTTTAATCAAGATCAAGATTCAGTCATTTCTAATCATCAATGATCAGCTTGGGTCTTTTTAATCATGAGGTTCACAGCCAGTCCCCTGTCAGTAAAAGCATCTGGTTTGATTCAGAGTTCAAACTTTGAAGGAAGTAATTTGTCAGATAGCGAAGATGAAAAATCGGCGTTGTTTATGTTCAGGGAATCAATATGGAATGTCCATTTATGTTTTAATAAGACAAAATTAAACTGAAAAGCACAGCTCATGTTAGGTGTTTCCAGTCTCCAGTTCAATAGAAAGTAACACGGTCCAACATCAAAACCCTGGCTGAACTAGGAGGACGGAAGATGACAAAATGTCTCAAAACAAACTTTTTTTTTTGTCTTTTACTGTTATAGTTATTGCTGGGTCAGGATGTCAAACACAGAGCGCTGCAGTTTGATTCACACAGCTGTATTGGGCAGGTGATCATAATGATATGCTTGATCTATCTATGAAGTGTATACATTAGCAATGGCAAATTGTTCTGCAGACTTCCATTTTGATGACCAGCTCTCCAAACATATTCATCTCCTGAGGGGTTCCCTGTGCAAATGTAGCTGAATCACCTGCTACCATTGGCACAGACCTGGGCTATTTGCTAACACTTCCTATTGTTTACATTACCCATTTTAGGGCAGCAGACGAGGGTGGTTTTAGGGAGTACTTAAAAGTTTGAGTTACAGATGGCAACGTTAAATCCATTTGCAAATATTCTCCCTGGCTGTTTATGCAGAAAAAGTTTACTTGACTTGGATTACTCTAGAAGTTTATGTGATAGATTTAATTAGGCAAATCACTGTCTGAAGCATTGCAGTTTATGGTGGATTCACACATATTTCCTTTCACATATCTAACAAAAATGATAATTACTATAAGAATAACATTCAGTATGGAGACTGAAGGACAGTGCAATGCATTATTGATAAGGTGAGATAGTAATTCTAATTTTTGGGTTAGTTTGGGACATCTAGAAGCATAACATTACTATTTTGTTCAGGTCACAAGTGGAAAACTAATTTGATACAGACATTAGCATGCAGTCATAAAGTTCATAACTGCTGATTACCGAGCCACCCCAATCTTCCATGAATAAGATTAGCATTCATTTTAGCATACCTGTTATTATTGTATGGAACACATAGGTAATGGTAAATGTCCACATTTTTGACAAAAATAATACACAAATAATAAATGGAAAACAGTGGAAGAATGAATGACCATGCTTCTTAAACTGAGTGTAATATGCTTGACCTAAGACCCAGTTGCTTCCTGGTGCTGTGCATGTTCTATAGTGACTTCCCTGAAAAAGCCCTCACATATCAGACCTGCTCACTGTTTATTTGCTGGAGATTGTGTGGTAATAAGCTTTCAGCTGAGAGAGGGGTTGAGGCAGGAGCAGCTGCAGCCGTCATGTGTGAATGTGTGTATCTGACACTTTGTGTTCATCTGGAGGCCATCACTGCGTTTCTGAGGCGATGCACAGAAAGTGAAACAAAATTTAATTTGGGGCTGTCACCACTGCACTTTGAGCAGTCTGTCACAATCTAATCACAAGACCTGATCACACATCGTATCTGGAGTAAAGGCTTCAGACTGGTGCATGGCACTCTCAGAGCTACTCCTCAGTGAGGCAGCCTGTGGGCTCGGCTCTGTGTGCATGAATGCCTCTGCCGCTGGGCTGAGCACCAACAAGCATGATGGATGGAGCTTGTTACTCACAAGGCATTTGCATCATCTTTACTGTTGCCACTAAGGTGTCGAGGGAGCCAGTTTAAAGGACTTCACTTTCTTTTACTTGGAACAGGATCACTGTCTGAAACCATTGTGGCTACTTGGTTCTTACGCCAGTACCACTGAGGCTGCTATCTAAAACCCACTAATACACTTCTCTGGCCCTCAAACTTACTTCTTTGTTTAAAAAAAAAAACAGTCACAAACACATTAAAAACTCAAGGATTTATATAACAATAATACAATATTCTTCCCTGCACTGTGTTGCAATGAGGGAGTATCTTTATCTCTTTTCTCAGCACCAGATCACTGTCAGGAACCATCTAAGCTGCTTTGGTGCTTTGGTCAGAACCCTCTCGGGCTGAAGGAAAGGTTTTACTCCTCAGCCTGACAATCCACAGCGCTGGCCTCCCTCCGGTCCCACTCCTCCGCACTCTGCTCCACTTCTCCTTATGAATATTCCCCGGCTATATGTCTTCTCCTCCAGATCCTATTGCGGTCGTGCATCTGTAGCTGGCTCCCGTTCCCTAGTGCGATGGCTCCGTGTTGCACTGCACCTCCAGGCTGTGTGTGGGATGGTGTTGTGGGCTGGCATCTGGCAGTGTCTGATAAGAAACCCGGAGAGCTGCTGCTATTCCTTCTGAGATGTTTTTAATTTTCTCTTTTTGGTTGTTTGGGGAGGCCACTGGACAAGGTATTCACAAGCTTTGAAAGGAGTAAGCTAATACAATTGTTTACAATAGACATTATCAACTCAGTGCAGGGGCCTCTTCAAAATTTGCCCAGCATAAAAATTTGTGGGGCTTGGCAAAACTGTAATTGAATAAGCATGCCACAATGGAAACAGATGGTGTTTGTTGAAGTTATAGACCAGAAAATACGACTAGAGAAAGGCTTAGTTTATTAGTGGTTTTGATAAAAAACTAAATATTCATGGCACTTCTCTCTAATGTGGCTGTGCTTGAAAATGATGCATTCAGAGGATATAGATGGTCTTGATAGTGCTTTAGCTAAAGGCACTTCTTGTATCATTGAAACAGGCTTGGGGCGATGCCTGGCTACATTCCTGCTCCTCTCCAGATAGGGAATTGATAATCCTAGCCATAGGCCAGGGTATTATCGCAGTGGGAATCTCTTTCGGGGAACTTTTGGAATAATTGCTTGTTTTGTGGATAAATAGGTTACAGTACTGGGGAGCTATTAATGCAATTCGAAAGGCCATTTGTGTTGCAATGTTTGTAGAAGCCATTCCCTAGGTTCACTTTTATTGACTTAATTTTGGATTAGTTTCAAGTTTAAATCATCAGTGGTACATTAGCAAACTTCTAAATAAAATAGACTTACCACATTCACATCACTTTATTAGGTTTACCTGAGTCACTGGTTATTCTGCTCTTAACTACTTTGCAGAATATGTTCTCTGACACTAAATATGCCTTTCTCTGATTGGTTAATCCACATGCCAGACATTATGGAGACAGACTGTATATCATTGGAAAGTAGTCTTGGCAGGCTAGACCAAAAGACTGCCCTTCGAAGAAATGTCTCAGTACTAAGTATATTACTACAGGATCATTGACCGACCTGATAATTATATTAAAAGAATCAGAACAGATGCAGAGGTACGTGGCACCACTGACAAATAAATAATAAAATGGCAAAGCTGTTTGGTAAGACTTCAACTTGTAACTTTCCAAAGAAATGTGAGCTCTTGAAATAGAAGCGAGCACTATAGGGAGCCTGTATAAGACACATGTATATGTGGGAGATAGTTGGAAATGACTCATCTTCAGAATATTATCTTTTCAAAGAAAACCAAAACCGAAAATAACTTGATGGCAGTATTAAAAACGATATCACAGTAGTCTTATAGTATTGTATTAACTTTTATAGTCATTCAAGGCTGCTTTGTAGTTTGGTGCAAATTTAGCAAATGTAATGGTCATTTGGGCAAAATATATGTGTCAAAAGTATGTTATTGTATTTTATTCACGTGTCACACTTTCTTTTGAAAAATATATTGTAACTACTAGTTCTACCAAATTTAGCCATTTTGTGTTAGTGTGTTTACTCATATCCTGTGTTCCTTATCTATATCACAAGATAAAAATAAAGAGAAATTCTCCACATCCCACTGCAATACTTGAATGTAGACACCTGGACATTCTTACTAACGGACTTATGTAATAACAGTGTGTTAAGCTCTAGCGAGCCTTTACTTTACCATAGTGGTGGTGTTTCCTCGTGTCTGCCTGCACACACACTCACCTCAGCTGAGTTTGAATGCTCCAGACACTGCAGGAAATCAGCAGCTGTTGCACATTGCTCAGTGTCAGACATTTCACAGTAGTTTGTTCCATCAAAGTGGCTCACAGAAAAACACTGGGTTTCTCCTGCATGCTGCCATCTGTTTGTTCACTTTTGTCAGACATTTTGTTATGCTAAAGGCGATGTACCTTATTTTTACTGCCTTAAAAATTTAAAAACAGGAGTGGTTCTTTTTAAATGGTTTGCAGTGGTCCAAAGTTATTCCTCACTTACCTGATGCATTCAGAGCATCCTAATTACTCACCTCTATAAATTTATAAGTGTTATTCATAACTTTTTAGAGGCTATTTTTTGGCGTCACAGCAGTTATAAGCACACTTTATAATTAGGTGCGGACAGTACCATAGACTGTTTAAACTTATAGTCTAAGGGACTGTAACGTCACCCATAGCCTTTGGTTTCAGCCAAATGAGGCTCATCAAGGCTGGCAGTTATGGGGCGAATTTGGAGCCAATTTCCAGATTTGTAAGTCTAACCGCGAGTCTCATAGCAACCAAAGAGCCAATCCCGAGCCTGACTGATGAAGACACCGCTGGTTTAGCATAGGGTGCTTAACAGTGAAGAAGCCTGATTCATTTTATTTATGTTCATATTGATTTTAGGGACAAAACAGCAAAATAAAAATACCGGGATCATGTAGAGCAGGTTAATGCAAACATTTTAAGACCAAAGTGACGAGGTTCACTGCAGCAGTTATGGAGAGGGACGACAATTTTTCAATAAAAGTGAATGGAGCCGGAAACGCGCCCATGATCACTTCTTATTTGAATGTGACAGCTACATTAATTTACCATATTTTTAAGGCTATAAAGCGTACCGGATTATAAAGTGCACTGAACGCAGTGGGTGACGTCACATTTGCTTAGTCCACTTCTTTATAAAGTCTATGGGCGCATTAAGCGAAACAAAACAGTAAGAATACGGCATCAAACATGCCCGGATCCCTCACGTCATTATCCAAGCCTGGCTCATCGCTGTTACTTAGCTGTTCACTGATGATTCCGGTCTTCCTGAAAGCTTGGACAACTTGAGCCACTCACTCATCTTCTCCTCGTCCATACAGCCCTATGCATTAGCCTTAATTATGACCCAGGCCGGAAACTTTCCTTTTGGCAAAGTTTTCCTCTTGAAAATGACCATGGGTGATAGTTTCTGGCCATTAGCCT
Source organism: Periophthalmus modestus (assembly GCA_019594935.1). NCBI lineage: Eukaryota > Metazoa > Chordata > Actinopteri > Gobiiformes > Gobiidae > Periophthalmus > Periophthalmus modestus. The sequence continues at coordinate 9,204,535 of JAIEZT010000068.1, forward strand.
GGGAACTGAGAACTACAGCAAAGGATGACTTCTCGTTCCCCGTGGTGCGTATAGATACCATACTGGCCCCTGTTTTCTCAACAGTACGGTTCACGGGGATGTCAAAGGTGAGGGAGACCTCATCCATGTTGATGATGTGTTCTGGCCAGATTTCCTTTTCAGTGATCTTGCCATTTTGATGTCCTTACTCCGCAAGGCTCTTGACTATGGTAAATGTAATGCTCTGACAATCCATCAAGTGGAGCGGCTTTGTAGTTTAAACGTAATACATAAGGCGCACTGGATTATAAAGCACACTGTCGATTTTTGAGAAAATCAAATGATTTTAAGTGCGCCTTATAGCCCGAAAAATACGGTATAGATACAGTGTATGGACAGTGCACACCTGACTCATTTTATCTATTTATATTTGGACTGCTCAAGGCCTTTAAATTAGACTCAAGCACACATTTGGGTGGGTTTAAAATCTGTGCAAGAATATTTTTAAAATGTCATTATAGCTTTTAAAAGTCTGATCATGTAAAAGCAGGCACAGGCTTTCGGGCAAGCATTAACTTTGATTTCATTAACTAGTGTGATAAAAACCAAATGCAAATCCATGGCCAGTAACATGTCCATGTTTCTGTTTAATTATTCATTCAATTCATTGGCACCTATTTAGCCACAGGCACAATCGCTGTTAAGAATGAATCACGGCCTGTTACTACACAGTGATGCATTGTCATAATAAGGTCTGTTGTCACCTGCTGTTATTAGATTATTCATGACATCCAATTCTTCATAAAATATGTACCGTTATGACTCTATTAAGCAGGGTAATACAAATTACATCTTGTATACTTACCAAATGGATTGAAATAAATAGTATATAAGTACCTCTATTGATATTGTTAAAAGCCACACAAACCTCATGAATTTGAAACATGAGGAAAATCTTAATGATTCCATGAACAAAAAAAAAAACTTACCTTGGAAGAATTCTTATTAATTCATTATATATTTGTTTTGGGTTGTAGTTCACACAGAATGTAATTAAGATGGAAGAGATTCCAGACCAGGTAGAGAGTTGAAAGAAGTTTATCTCATGAGATGAATGAAGTTACAGACATCAGGCACATGCAGTTGTGTGTGTGTGTGTGTGTGTGTGTGTGTGTGTGTGTGTGTGTGTGTGTGTGTGTGTGTGTGTGTGTGTGTGTGTGTGTGTGTGTGTGTGTGTGTGTGTGTGTGTGTGTGTGTGTGTGGTGTGTGTTGTGTGTGTGTGTGTGTGTGTGTGTGTGTGTGTGTGTGTGTGTGTGTGTGTGTGTGTGTGTGTGAGAGAGTGCGTAAGAGAGTGGGGGAGTTTGTGAGTGAGAGTGCATTTGTGTGTATGAGTTTGTTACATTACAAAGGAGCCATCCAGTACTTATACCCCAAAAAAGGTACTTGCTTGCTGATGCTTTCACAGAACATAGAACTAGTTTATTCCACAAAATGAAGTTTGGCTACTAGGACACTAACTCAAACATGACCCCAAAGAGTATATTTTCATTACAAAAGCATCTTGCGCTTTGAATTGAACATAGCAAACTGAACACACGTCCTTCCATTTTCCAAACCAAGTGACATGAAGGTCACTTTGTATCCAGCCTTCAAATTAGTCCACATTCTTCCCGTACACATATCGCGTGACCCAGTTCAACAGATAAATATGTGTCTAGTCTTATAAAATTTCATTAGCTTACCAGTTGTTAGAAAATAAACATTTTCTGAGTGTTGACCTGAAGTGGCATCAATTAATTTCTTCCTGTTTGGGTGCGTGGACCTCCCCCTCGTCGTGGCATTCATTATAGAGTCACATCAAATGACAGTGTTGTGAAAAGGACGGCGCGATTAATCAGTGTGTGCAGACTGTAGAGGGATGCATGTAATTAGCTGTAGGTAGGATGGAATGGAGATGCTCAGCAGGCCTTAATGCATTTGACCTTTCCCATTGCCACTGTGTATTAGCGCAGCAGCTAACTCCTCTGGTGAATAAAAACGTCTCAAGAAACACTCAGGAAAGCACTAATTGTTAAATCAAACATTTATTTTGGTCTGTCAAGCATTATAGTTAACACATGCAGCAAAAAAAGACCAGAATAAATGCATAGAGGACAGTGCTGATGGTGTCGCCTCTGGGATGGACACAGTTATGCAGTTTCTTCTTATCCAAAATAAGTGTGCAGCACTGCAGAATTCTACGTTCTAGTACAGTGAGTAAGAAAATGCATATCTGATAAAGAGGTGCTTAAGGAGCTGTGGGTGTGCATTAGGCATGGGACGATATCGAAACTTATTGTCACTATTATGGCCAAAATAATTGCGATTAACAATTATATTATGGTAATTACTAAAGTTGCTGACAATTATATGAATAAGTATCATTTTAATGTTATGGATAGGTTGCATGTTTAAACAGCTGTTAAGCAGAATAAGCTGCTGCTTAGGACCCCAAGGCCACCAGAGGGCCCCCAAGAGCCTATATATTTATATTGAAAATAATATAATATGTAAAGTTATACTGGAAACAGTGCTCAGGTGTTTACAGCAGCCTAAATATCCCTCTATAAAGATTACATTTGTTTTTTATATATAGTACAAAATGTCCGCTGCCTACATTTGTTTACACCGCCGAGGTGCACGGAGGCCGCTGAGGTACGTTTGAATAGCTGTTTTACAAGTTAGATTAAAACATTTTAGTCTTTTGGTCATACAAATAGAAACACAATTGGACAAGGTGATGAGAGCAGGGTCATAATGTTGTAAAATGCGAGTCACCAATAGCTGAGCCCAGGTACATCCTCTGCTTAGGGCCCAGAGACACATTCTGCTTAGGGCCCCCTGAAAGCTATGCCCCGCCCTGGTTATATAAATGTACTTTGTTATCAGTGAAAACAACTAGCAGAGAACATTAGGGAGAAGTAGCTTTTTTCTGCACATTCTGGGGACACAATGGCGAATATCTTTGTTGGCAATTATCATGATTATATAAAATGTCCCACCAACGATTATTGCGTACACTTTTTAATCACAATAAGCGATATTATGCCTAGCGTGTATGGGGGGGGGGGGGGGGGATAACTCACACATGCATTAGAACACTCTCCTTTAACAAACTGCATACTTTGAAAAATGTGTCTTTGTTTCGTGACCATGTGATCTTTTGTGGGAAGTTAACATGCATGCAGAAGCAGCATAAACTTTAGTAAATCACGCTAGGACAGCCTGGGGCAAATGTATTCATACACACGGTTTTAGCAAACATGGGTTTTGAGGCTCATTTAACTTCTCTTTGATCCGTCAAATAAGTGCATTTCATGGACTATCTTTGGTTCTGTTCTTCCAAGGGTTCAAGCTATATTACTAAATTACAAAGATGTTTATTAGGAGTGCACAACAGAATCCTGTATTCACCTTTACGAACCAAATCCTCCAGCGCTAGTGATGTGATATTCGCGAACGAGTCGGCTCTTGTGATGGCAGGTGACACGAGTGAGAGCTTTGTGCACAGAAAATATATTTGTGATCATAAGTTAGTTTAAATATTACTATAATTGTAGTGCGATGTTTTATTTAGATTATGCATTTCAAAGAGTAAACACACTCCCACTCTCAGTTTGAGCCATTTTAAACAAGTCGTTTGAATGGCTCTTTTACATGGACAAATCCAAAAGATTCGGACCCCATAAAAGAGCCGAAAGTCCCATCTCTATCTAGTACATTGCTTAAGATAAACTCAAAATCATTTTAACTCTGTCTTCCACAAAATTAGACTTGCTACTTCCTGTTATCTCACTTACATATCAGTTGCAGAGTGGTATAATTGTCAATAGGCGCTTGCACTGTTCTAGAGCAGTGAGCCCATTCACAGCCTGCCCTTATCCGGCTGACACAGGCTGTTTGCTGCCGTGTGTGGGAGTAATATTTGATTGAACACAAAGATTAAGTTTTGGGAATCATCCAGAAAAATGTCAGGTTTCTCACACACTGCACCGCTTTCATTTCACAAGCCGCCTCTCTCCAGCTTTTGCAATTTGCCTTTCAAATAGTTTGGATCAACAATTCTAAAACCAATTCTCACCTTCAAAGCTGCACACCTCGAGCTAATACAGATCGATATAGTACATGATTCAGACATGAGGTGCATAAGGCTTTGTCAGACGAAAGACAGGGGTAAGTCACTATGCATAAACTACAAAAACAAGCTGTGATCAGGTCTGGGATTAAGGCGTGGGTGTATTTTAAACACTCACAACGGAGGATTTATTGTACTATCTACAGCACCTACACATTTAATATTCACTGTGGGAGTTTTTGTTGGGGTACCTGCCACCTCTACACATTTCCAGAAATGATTGGTAGAAATAGACTGGCTTTAAACTATCTCCTTGGAGACAAAAAGCTCACAGTAAGAACGCATCCCCTTCAATAATAGCAATACAAATATATACATAGGACATATAGATAAGTTTAAAGCCATAGTGTAACATTCCAGGTAAATGCAATTAGCAGTTTTAATTGATGGGGTAAAATACAGTGCAGCCATTAAAGGGTCAGTGCGTATGTCATGCAGATCCTGCCTAGAATGTCCACAAAACGGCATCAAAACATCTGCAATCTCCATGGAAACAGTTATCCTCCTATATCCTTTATTCAACAGATTGCTAAACAGATACTTTAAATATTGTGTCTTTGCATTCACCTTAACTGCGTCTACACTAAAATTGCAAGCCTAAAATACCGAACACCATCCAGTTGTCCCAAAGGAATAACAGCACCCTGAGTACATTTAAAGCAGATGCTCCGACAGCTGTGCACTCATGTTTGTCTGAAGGTTAACTCAGAACAACAAACAAACTACTGTATGTGTCTGTCACGGAGGAGCGGCTGCACGGGGCCGAGATGGAGGATACTGTGTCTGAGTAAAATATGGGCTCATTAAGAGGATCTGTGTTTTCTATCCAAGCGTGAGAGACCCGAAACAGCTGACTTGCTTTAGGAGCGGAGGGATCCATTTTAACTATACTTTTGTGTTTACTTTTTGTTATTGAACTCAATTGCTAGTACTTGGTTGCAAGAAACACAAGTAATATCGCGTAGCTTTCTTCAGAAATAGCATGACGAGAGTTTAAAATATGCATAGAATTGTGTCGAGCGTCGTCCATCAACTCAAACGGGCTTTATCTAGACGTCAGCGAAAGGTCGTGCAGAGTACTCGTTACGTGATCCGGAAAAGGTGGCCTCGTATAGTGCCGTCTGGGGAACTTTGATGCTACTTTCTTAATGAGCACAGATGCGCAAAAACATATCAAATGGACCCTCAAAAGCCAATAAATCAATGAGTATCACCAGCCAATCAGACGTCTCCTCTCACCCCTCTGACAGGAAATCAGTTCCATAAATAGATGATGGTCAGGAAATGGACACTGACATATTGATCTATGGTTTATTTTACAAGAGTGAGTAATGTGAAGTTTATACACACGAGCAAATGCATCAAGCAGGGACGCAGTGTTGTTTGACAATTTTTCACAAGTTTGTCAGTCACAAGAATAATTAGCAAAAAACAGATTAATGACTTTATTTTGAGCCTTTAAGGTAGTGGTTCCAAACTATTTTTTTTTTTTTTTTTAAATCTCAGGTACTGGCTTGCTTTGTTTCACATTTTGAGTACCCCCTAACTTGGACAGTATAGGCAAATACAGTGTGGCCCAAAAGTGACTGACACTTTTAAATCTTCAATAGCTCCTTTGATTCTTAAGTTATACTCACCAAATTTTAGCAGTAGGTAAACTGAGCCTTCGGAGATTTTTGGCAGTATATATGTTTATAATTGTTCACTCACATTTGAACTTATCACTACTTAAACTAGAGGAAGTAAAAATTACCTAATTTTGAAAAACAATGTTTTTCAAGTGTCCACCATTTTGGGTTTGGCACTGAACAGCCCGATCCAACACACTTTCCATAACATTTGAAAACATTTCCGGGCTTATGGCTCTTATTTGATCCTCAATATACATTTATGTTTTATTATCGTTTATTGTCTGAGGTTTATTCGCGAACACCTTTTTCTTTAAAATAGCCCCACAGGAAGAAATCGGGACTAGTCAGGTCTGTGGAGATCACATATTGCCCCCTGTCTTTGAAAACAACTTATTATTCCTTTAATGGCATTTATGCTTGGGGCATCTCTGGTATTAAAATGTCGACGGTAACACCGCTGGGTTTCTGAATTTGACCCATGGGACTCAAAGTACCACTGTACAATGAGGGTTTGTTCCTCAGTGCTACATTTGCTCATATTAATGTCAGAAGGGTAGTTCTAAACGCTCTGAAAAAATAAAATAAAAATATGTAGAAACAAAAGAGATGTTTTTTTTCAACTATCCGTGACTCTCTTCTACATCAGTCTACTATATATAGTCACATATTTATATTCTGTTGTTGCGTTTGATTGATTTTGATGTCCAAAGTAGTCCAAAATATTCTCAAGGATGTAAAATGTACTATAAAACCGTTAACCCTTTTTAAAAAAAAATCTGGGTAACACTTTAAAATACAGTCCGGGACTTACTGGTACTTACCCGAGGACTTACCCAGGTACATACCCAGGGACTTACTGGTACTTACAGTGGTACTTACAGTGGTACTTACAGGGGACTTACCCAAGGACTTACTGGTACTTAGAGTGGTACTTACCCAGGTACTTATCCAGGGACTTACCGGTACTTACAGTGGTACTTACCGAGGGACTTACTGGTACTTACAGGGGGACTTACTGGTACTTACAGGGGGACTTACAGTGGTAGTTACTATGGTACTTCTGGTGATACTTATACAGGTACGTAGCGGTACCTTGGCTGGTACTTGTACTGATACTTATTGATACATACTGTATAACTAATAGTGGTAGTTTGTGGTACTTACAGTGATACTTAGACTAGTAACTACTGGTACTAGTACTGGTACTTACTGCAAAATGTCCTATGAAGTGAATGGTATTAAAGAATATGGTGTAATTAGGCATATGAATCTTTGATTTCATTATAAGTTCATAGAAAATACACAAGCCAAAACATTTTTAAAACACAAACACTTTATTATGACAAATTTCACATTAATACAACAATCAGATTGAAAAGAAATTTCCAATAATGACAATAAACAAAAAAATAATATATACGTTTTAAATGAAAATGACAGTGACATATACTGGTAACTATAATTACATTAACTGGTATTTTGAAGTACAGGTACTTACAGCAGTAAATACCTATAAGTACCGGTACATACAGCAGTAAGTACCAGTAAGTACCGGTACTTACTGGTACATACAGCAGTAAGTACCGGTACATACCGGTACTTACCGGTACTTACTGGTAATTACCAGTAGTTACTGGTGTTAACGGACTGTATTTTAAAGCGAGACATTGTGGGGTAGTTACCCTATTAACTACTGATACTTTGTGTAGTACTTACTGCCGTATGTACCTGTAAGTACCTGTAAGTACTGGTACATACCGTTACTTACAGGTACATACAGCAGTAGTATCGGTACATACCGGTAAGTACCCGTAGTTAGTTACTGGTGTTAACGGACTGTATTTTAAAGCGAGACATTGTGGGGTAGTTACCCTATTAACTACTGGTACTTTGTGTAGTACTTACTGCTGTATGTACCTGTAAGTACCTGTAAGTACTGGTACATACCGGTACTTACAGGTACATACAGCAGTAAGTATCGGTACATACCGGGTAAGTACCGGTACATACAGCAGCAGTAACGGTACTTACCGGTACTTACTGGTAATTACCAGTAGTTACTGGTGTTAACGGACTGTATTTTAAAGCGAGACAATGTGGGGTAGTTACCCTATTAACTACCGGTACTTTGTGTAGTACTTAGTGCCGTATGTACCTGTAAGTACCTGTAAGTACTGGTACATACCGGTACTTACAGGTACATACAGCAGTAAGTATCGGTACATACCGGTAAGTACCGGTACATATACAGCAGTAAGTACCGGTACTTACCGGTACTTACTGGTAATTACCAGTAGTTACTGGTGTTAACGGACTGTTTTTAAAAGCGAGACAATGTGGGGTAGTTACCCTATTAACTACCGGTACTTTGTGTAGTACTTAGTGCCGTATGTACCTGTAAGTACCTGTAAGTACTGGTACATACCTGTACTTACAGGTACATACAGCAGTAAGTATCGGTACATAAGTAAGTACCGGTACATACAGCAGTAAGTACAGGTACTTACCGGTAAGTACCCGTAGTTACTGGTGTTAACGGACTGTATTTTAAAGCGAGACATTGTGGGGTAGTTACCCTATTAACTACTGGTACTTTTGTGTAGTACTTAGTGCCGTATGTACCTGTAAGTACCTGTAAGTACTGGTACATACCGGTACTTACAGGTACATACAGCAGTAAGTATCGCTACATACCGGTAAGTACCGGTACATACAGCAGTAAGTACGGTACTTACCGGTACTTACTGGTAATTACCAGTAGTTACTGGTGTTAACGGACTGTATTTTAAAGCGAGACATTGTGGGGTAGTTACCCTATTAACTACAGGTACTTTGTGTAGTACTTAGTGCCGTATGTACCTGTAAGTACCTGTAAGTACTGGTACATACCGGTACTTACAGGTACATACAGCAGTAAGTATCGCTACATACCGGTAAGTACCGGTACATACAGCAGTAAGTACCGGTACTTACCGGTACTTACTGGTAATTACCAGTAGTTACTGGTGTTAACGGACTGTATTTTAAAGCGAGACATTGTGGGGTAGTTACCCTATTAACTACTGGTACTTTGTGTAGTACTTAGTGCCGTATGTACCTGTAAGTACCTGTAAGTACTGGTACATACCGGTACTTACAGGTACATACAGCAGTAAGTATCGCTACATACCGGTAAGTACCGGTACATACAGCAGTAAGTACCGGTACTTACGGTACTTACTGGTAATTACCAGTAGTTACTGGTGTTAACGGACTGTATTTTAAAGCGAGACATTGTGGGGTAGTTACCCTATTAACTACCGGTACTTTGTGTAGTACTTAGTGCCGTATGTACCTGTAAGTACCTGTAAGTACTGGTACATACCGGTACTTACAGGTACATACAGCAGTAAGTATCGCTACATACCGGTAAGTACCGGTACATACAGCAGTAAGTACGGTACTTACTACCGGTACTTACTGGTAATTACCAGTAGTACTACTGGTGTTAACGGACTGTATTTTAAAGCGAGACATTGTGGGGTAGTTACCCTATTAACTACTGGTACTTTGTAGTAGTACTTAGTGCCGTATGTACCTGTAAGTACCTGTAAGTACTGGTACATACCGGTACTTACAGGTACATACAGCAGTAAGTATCGCTACATACCGGTAAGTACCGGTACATACAGCAGTAAGTACCGGTACTTACCGGTACTTACTGGTAATTACCAGTAGTTACTGGTGTTAACGGACTGTATTTTAAAGCGAGACATTGTGGGGTAGTTACCCTATTAACTACGGTACTTTGTGTAGTACTTAGTGCCGTATGTACCTGTAAGTACCTGTAAGTACTGGTACATACCGGTACTTACAGGTACATACAGCAGTAAGTATCGCTACATACCGGTAAGTACCGGTACATACAGCAGTAAGTACCGGTACTTACCGGTACTTACTGGTAATTACCAGTAGTTACTGGTGTTAACGGGACTGTATTTTAAAGCGAGACATTGGGGGGTAGTTACCCTATTTAACTACTGGTACTTTGTGTAGTACTTAGTGCCGTATGTACCTGTAAGTACCTGTAAGTACTGGTACATACCGGTACTTACAGGTACATACAGCAGTAAGTATCGCTACATACCGGTAAGTACCGGTACATACAGCAGTAAGTACCGGTACTTACCGGTACTTACTGTAATTACCAGTAGTTACTGGTGTTAACGGACTGTATTTTAAAGCGAGACATTGTGGGGTAGTTACCCTATTAACTACCGGTACTTTGTGTAGTACTTAGTGCCGTATGTACCTGTAAGTACTGTAAGTACTGGTACATACCGGTACTTACAGGTACATACAGCAGTAAGTATCGCTACATACCGGTAAGTACCGGTACATACAGCAGTAAGTACCGGTACTTACCGGTACTTACTGGTAATTACCAGTAGTTACTGGTGTTAACGGACTGTATTTTAAAGCGAGACATTGTGGGGTAGTTACCCTATATTAACTACTGGTACTTTGTGTAGTACTTAGTGCCGTATGTACCTGTAAGTACCTGTAAGTACTGGTACATACCGGTACTTACAGGTACATACAGCAGTAAGTATCGGTACATAAGTAAGTACCGATACATACAGCAGTAAGTACAGGTACTTACTGGTAAGTACCTGTAGTTACTGGTGTTAACGGACTGTATTTTAAAGCGAGACATTGTGGGGGGTAGTTACCCTATTAACTACTGGTACTTTGTGTAGTACTTACTGCTGTATGTACCTGTAAGTACCTGTAAGTACCGGTAGTTACAGGTACATACAGCAGTAAGTACCGGTAGTTACAGGTACATACAGCAGTAAGTACCGGTACTTACAGGTACATACAGCGGTAAGTACCGGTACTTACTGGTACATACAGCAGTAAGTACCGATAAGTACCGGTACATACAGCAGTAAGTACCTGTAAGTACCGGTTACTTACAGGTACATATAGCGGTAAGTACCGGTACATACTGGTACTTACAGGTACATACAGCAGTAAGTACCTGTAAGTACCATAGTATTCACACTAAGTCACACTGAATTCATTTTTCTCTGTATTTAGTATGTGTGTTTCTTCATAGCTCCAACTTCTTCCATCTTCAGTCTCTCACCACGGGTGTTTACTGACATAATTCAGTGAAGGTCAAATCTGTAAGAAAGGAAGTTACTATTATGGTCCAATCTGACTCTACACTGAAGAACCAGCATGTGGACAGTGATACTACTTACCATTACTTGCATTTATTCTCTTGTTGATTTTAGTCATGTCAGTGTAAAGCTAACGGGACCTGAGGATTAAAGCAAAAGGTAAAATATTGGCATTCGTTTCACATAATGGGGGTATTTCCTGGATTTACCATTACAATTGTACTGCCTGTCACTTTTCTACTTTTTTCTGGTAATTTTGTCCTACCATATAACTTTAGCATCTTTAGCTGCATGTCAGAACATTGTACACATGTAAGATGTACTTACATTTATTATACATGTTTTTTTCTCCTTCTATGGAACACAGGGCTGCAACTAATGAGCATTTTGGTAGTCGACTTGTCTAACGACAATTTATGTTGACACTTTTTCAATGCATTATATACAAAATAAAAGTAGAAACATGTTCAATTACGGCAAATACTTCCAAATTAAATGCATTATTGGTGAAAATATTTTTTTTGTGTGTGTTTTGGGTTTTTTTTTGGAAAAATTGTGATTCAACAATTCCGCTGTCTTTGTAAAAAACATAACAAAAAAGAAATGTGTATTAGGGGGTCCACATAATGACTATTAAAACATACTATTAATATTATTATTATTATTATTATCATTATTATTATATATATTTTTTTGTCATCTGGTCATGATTAGTTTGTAAATTGTTGGAGCCAACATTCATATAGTATGCGACCAGCTAAAAATTAGCTTGAGCTAAATTTAATGAAATATGCATTTCTTCACTTTCTTGCAGTATATATGTTATTGAATGATTTTGATTAGTTTCTTATCCTTCTGACTATTCCCCTGCGATCTGAATCTTTATCAGTTACGTCGTCAATGATCACTTCTACAATATCAGTTTATTTACAGTACACATCCTACTGCTGTAATCAAAAAGTGACCCTAATTTTAGGGTGGCAGGATTACAATATTGCCTAGATTGTGTTCTCGTTGTATGATTTCACAAAGGCTGCAAACGCAGCTCCAGACTCCCCACAGTCAACCCTTCAGGACCGTAACAGGGCCATAAAACCCTCTGCACTATGCCTACGTACCTGTTCATCTACGTTCCTCTATCCTGTCCAAACCAATCTTGTCTGTGGTATGTTCTCGGGTAACACACCACACACATCCATAACTCGGCTAGTGACTGCAGAGCATCACAGCTCATCTTCACTGAAGCATACTGGTACCTTTCCTGCGCCAAGAAAAAGAAGAAAATCCTGAGATATCAACAACAGATAAGTTAATTTAGTATTTTTCCCCCTGTCATTTAAAAACAACAGGAACTGAAGCTCTCAAAATGAATATGTGCGGGGGGCAGCACGCCTACTTTAACTGCTGGACGGGCGTTTCAATGGCACCTGTACAAAAGTGAAGGCGTCATCGTCGCAGCAGTTTATTTTTGTTTAGAATGACTATCAATAGGCAAATATACCCTTAGAGGTGAAATTTTTTCCCCCTGATTGTAGCTACTTATAAACTTTAACAAAATATACCTTGTGAAAACGTAATAACAGAGAGCATAGGTAACAATATTTTTTACATTCAGTCTATAAACCAGAGAACACTTATTGGTTGTACATAAAGTGGGATATTGCAGGTTAACGATTCAGTATTTGGGCCAGGTTTAATTTGATCTGTGACTAAACTACTTAACTCAAGTAGAGGGCGCTGTTTACCTTCTATGCCGCGTGCCAGTTCGTGAAGATGTGCAGCCCACCCACACACATATACCCACATTGGGGGACGCTATAAAAGCTCTCACCGTCACATCTCAGCACTCTTTTCTGTCCTTTCCGGAGAGTCTGTCCCCGTTCGAACGGTGCATGTACGGGGCATTTTTGGTGAATTGAGACACGGCCTGGGACACGGCCCTTGTCGCGCCGGAAGTTACGTAACTGCCCTGCGACAGTTACGTAATTTCCGGCGCATCTTCCAATGGTGCGTCTAACAGCATTTTGGCGAATTGGGACACGGCCGTGGACAGTCGCGGCTTCCTCCTCTACTTCTGTGCGCGTATTTAAATGTCCGATTTGTAGGACATAAGCAAAAACAGCGCCTTTCCTTCTCTATGTAACGCTTCCTATGCTGTACAGAAAATGTATTTTAAACACTACCAAACACTTACGCATTGGCACTCGTGCTTTTCTGCAACATTACATTCCAATTTCCCCTGCGCACCAATCCCGCATTACCTCCTTTGCTATGTTAACGCCATCTTACGCCTAGCCTACACACTTCCATGGGTTTTCCTTACCTTTACATTCACACATTAGCATCTTGCGTTTAGTACATCAACCCCGCATTGGCGGTATTAACCAGTATTAACCAACCTGCCGCAAGATGACTACGCCCTACATCAAATCTAGATTTTTAACTGTCTGTAAATTGTATTGTAAGGTGACCTTGAATGCCCAGAAAGGCGCCCTATAAATAAAATGAGTTATTATTATTATTAGTAGTAGTAGTAGTAGTAGCAGTAGTAGTAGTAGTAGTAGTAGTAGCATCCGCTTGCGCCACACTCTGCTACCGGGCCGTGGGCTGGCTACAAATAATGTAATTAATTAAGTAAATAATTGCTACATAATCTTGTGCACAGGAGTGTTCTGCAGCGATAGGTCATTACATTATGCGATACATTGAATGATTGCAAACAACAAAAGCTTTGGCTCCACGGACAGATTTGAGAGCTACAACACCATCTATGTGTGTCTACTACTACTTTAATAATGCCGCGGAAGCAAGGATTACGGATGTATCACTCATAACATACCATTACTTTTTCAGTTATATAAATGTACTATATATTTGGGTGTAAAATGAAATTGCTTTGGTTAAAACACTCAGTTGCTAGTGTTCTACCATTTACATTAAAGTCCTGATGCACATATAGCCTACATTTTGACACAGAGGAAAAAATGCCTACATGTTAAACATAAACCAAATACTCCAGATTCAAGTTTTTCATTTTTATATCAACAGTATCAATAATAGTTTGGACATTTGGACAGAAAAAACAGAAACTTTTTTTTTTGTTTTTTTTTTACAACTATTTACAGACAAGATGCTATTTAATAAGCTACTCAAAAATAATGCTTTCTATTAAACTTTGTATATTTGTCTGATGTCATGGAAAAGTCTACCTAAAGTCCCATGTCTGTAGTCTTTTCCGAGCCAATTATTCCACTCTATTATACGGAGGGAATTTTTTAAAGACACCTCAGACAGGTTGCCCCGGAACCGATATACATCTTCTTTATAAGTCCTCCATGCTCGTTCGATGTGTTGAGTATGGGCTCCCGTTGTCGGATGGACAAAAAACCTTTGGTGGTTCACCTGATAATGAATGTATCCATGTTGAGGGAGCGCATTATAAGCCCTCCATGAATCGCTCAATATCCTGGCTCCAGGAACAACATATTGTCTGATAATTGGTAGCAGGTGTGCTCTTGACCGTCGCTCTACCAACTTCAGCACTGGTCTGCGGCGATGCCTGTCCACCTCCAGCATCCCGAAAACCCAAGTCCTCCGATTTCTCCATGTTCTCCCAAATCGCCCTCTGTTGTACTGAAAATGGATAATAATTTATTAATCATTATGCAGGGAATTATGTTAGCATTAATAACATTACAAGATCCAAACCTTGCGCTTGTGTCGAAATAAACTCTCATCGATGACAACATAGGCTCTTCTGCCCCCAATCTTCATGTGTTTTCTTTCTTCAAGGCGTTCCATTGCAGCAATGCAGCACCTTCGAAGACGATCATACACTTTTGAAATCGATGCACTGCTTCGGCATGTCTCTTCTTCTAAAATATCTACATGCCGTTTCCTTAATCCTCGGGCAAAACTACAAAAAGAGAGACACAGTTGTTAGACATAATGGTCCTTGTTGTGGCAAAAATTACAATTCTCGACGAAAAGTAATCCATTTGCGAGGCTCGGTGAGTATTTGAAATACAGACAAGAGGTTTATTGTTTGTTACAGCAGATACAGACAGGACAGGGCCCAGGCCTGCCCTGGCCACAGACTGCCAGCCTTTCGGCGTCTTCGAGCAAGTCCCTCTCCAGTTCCCTGAGCATCCCAGCTCTGACTATTTTATACCAGAATGACAAAGCTACATACATTTCAAAGCAGAGTGACTTTTGTTTCGCACCCATATGATAATGAACTTTTACACTTAGACAGGTAGAACAACAACCAGTTTCATGAGGGATGGAGACAGAGCTTCACACATGTTAATGTCTCGTCTGGGTCTGGCAGACTGACACAGATCAAATGCATTTAAAGACACAGCATGAATAAACTTAAATTTCCATCACAGTCCTCATGTGACAGTGTTGCTTCATTTTAATCCAATCTCATCCACTTGATTATTTTTTATTTAAAATGCAATAATGGGCTACAACATAGCTTCACTATTTTTAGATATTCAAATGGACAAAGTCAAGGTTGTATGATCACGTGTTTTTTATGTTGTTTTTTTTTAGGATTTTTGTTGTGGGCATGCTGGTTAAATATGTATTACATGTAGTCTATGGGTTTTCAGATAATTATATTTTTTCTGTTAAAATAAATTTAACTAATGTAGGGCATTACGGAATAACATACAAACCTGAGGATTATCTTCATCCAAGTTTGAAGACTCATGTGGGAATTCTCGAACAAGGAACCCAGTCGAATTGACCTCGAGATCTCCCGATGGCGCGCATTTCTGCATCTCCTATAAAAATGGGAATAAACCATCACTTTTTTTTGGACTAATACACTGATAATAAGCAATAGTTATAACATCACGGCTATTTTATATGTTCGTTCCGTGAGAAAATTGAAGTCCCTTAAATGTGTATCAACTGTGCGTCTTACTAATAACCCATTATATTTAAACTGCATTCTTAATAGGTGTATGTTCTTACCATTTGTAGCCATCCGCACTGGATACAAACTTGCAAAACTTCATACGACGGTTGCATTTCGGACATTTTAACTTGTCAGCTAATAGTCCATGTTCCCTCAGAAAACGCAAAAGTCGTTTTCCACCCCGTCCAACAACACGACTCAATTCAGCAACAAGTTTAGCCATGATGGTGATCCGGAATGCAGGTTATAACGACTCGTGAGCACTGTTCCAGCTAAACTGCGCGCATGCGCAATTGCTCACTGCTCCCACTGTCTCTGTGCACGGAGAATTTGTGCTGCGCATAAAAAATAAAATCAATCCTTCATAAAATAAAACACATCATTTATTTTGTACCATTTTCCACATTGACAGAGAGTGACGTGTAACTTTTTTTTTTTTTGAGTGACGTGTTACTGGTGGTCAGACAATGATATGATTCACGTACGTACTCACGTGTTCCGTAGCTCACTCACGTCATGATACTGCCACTTGTGTTTATGTTGCAAAATGACGAAGGTGAAGGACTGAGCTCACTAGACTATTTTTTTTTTTTTTTTATCATAAAAAGCATGTTAAAGTATCAGAATATACTGCATATTTTCACACAACTACCTCTATTTTACAAATCCATCCGTATTTTTCTTTGACGCATTGATTAAGCGACGGTGAAAATCCCCGCGGCTCATTCGCTCTCATTCGTCATCTTCGAGGGACAGCAGAGGTAGATTGTTGTTATGACAGTAAAATATCTAAAGAGCTCCATGCCTCTGCTTTGAGATACCGTTTGAATTTACACGAAGCACAGTTGGTTGCGGAGTTACGATAATGGAAAATCCACAACCGCAAATCTATCAGCGACGATAGGACCCGACACTAAAGGACTAACACAGCACGAATGAGGCAATGCGCTGCTCTAACCCTTCATAATAATGTCGAAGCGAACGGGCAGTGCCAACAAAATGTATGTATAAGACCCACTCGACTCACATGAATTAATTTATAGTTTGTTTATCCAAATAATGTAATATTTGTACAATGTCATGTATAACCTAACATTATTTACAATGAGTAGTACAAATATGACTATTACGATGGGATTTGTAAATACGCATGCGTGACCACGCCCTATTTGATCAGGCGTCCTGATTGGCTTCTTTTCTGCATTTTTCCTCTTGCTCCCAAGGCCCCCAAGGTCAGACCAAGACTAACATAATGGCGGACACGTTAAATGAAGGTGACTCCTTTTGTTACGCTCAATGTTTAATTACCTATATGTATTTGCTGAAAAGGTAATACTATCTACTTTCTAACATTTCCCATACTTTCAGTCGCAGAAATTCTTTCGGATGAAGTGCCTGAGTAAGCTAACATTGTTTTATTTTTTAAAGATTAATTGCATTAAACAATAACTTTATTAAATACGTAACTTTTGTATTAAATATGTTTACTTAGGCAGCCAGACGATGAGGTGGTGGAGTTGGAACCTGGGCCCAGTGGGCCTTCTACCGCGCCTCTGGTGGACACCGAAGGTAGCTTATAGAAGCACGTGTTTGTGTTAATGTTCTTTTTTTCCTTTAAGTTGGAACTGTAGATACGTGTTTGAAAACACTGCGTTCACGGTCTGAAAGCAATCACGTGTGTTTAGCACTGTGTCGATATAAAAGCAATATCTTAAAACAAGTCAAATTTGACATCGTCTGTTAATGGATGCACTGTGATGACTTATTTTGCTAACGCGTGCGCAATGAGGGGTAAAAGTCCCAATGATGATATAGCATAGCACGTAAGGACTAAATTGAGACCTAATTGGCAAAATATATTAATTAGGCGTTTTTAATGGAAACAAAAAAAAAAAAACAGTATTACATCATTTGGTAGATCAGTTTTGTTTGCGTGTTTCTGACTGGCTAAATCAACTTGTCAATCATACCTATGTGAAACTGGGGAGATTAAACACCAGGCTGATCTGATGTCCCAGTTCTCCATGTTTTTGATCAGTTCCATAACCACCAGCAGTAGATGGGGGAATATGTTGTCATTTGTACAGGGAAATGTATGTAGCCTGCGCTCTTGCTTTTTTTTTTTTTTTTAATAAATTGTTATTCATCATTATTCAGTAATTCATCTATTGCCTAATATACTGTATTTACAGAATTGGCTCCTACTGCATTTGAGAAACTCCAGGCCTTGACCTTAAAAAAAAAGGAGCTTTGTGAGAAGAAGCCAAGCTCCGGGCTGAAGTGGAGGAGATGCTGGAGACCAGACAATGGCCTCAAGAAGAAAGTGAACGAAGTAAGTACAACTCTGTACCGTATAACATTTTTACTTGACATTTTTAAATCTGAGAAATTGTTTTAAAAATATCACTTGATACGCAATAGTCACATAATTTTGTTATTGAACAAATAATACCTTGCACAATATCAGGGGTACTTTAAAAATTGACATGCTTTTTATTGTTAATGTAATGAAGTGTTTTTTTTATGTTTTGTGTCAATTAAGCTTATGGGGCTGAAAGTTTGAGTCCACCATCAACCATGTCTTCCTCCAGTTCACCCTCCTCCTCATCTGGTGGTAAACTGAAAAAGTGGAAGAAGAAGAAGAGGAGTAGGAAACCCCACCCCCCATCTTCATCCTCTTCTTCCTCTGATGAGGAAGAAAGAAGGAAGAAGAAAAGGAGGATATACAAGTCCCCCCCATCGTCCTATTCTTCCTCCGACGAGGGACCGAGAAGGAAATTTCACCCACCCTCCTCTTCTTCTTCTTCCTCTGACGAAGAAAAAAAAAAAAAATACAAGAAAAATAAAAAGAAGGGCAAAAAAGACACATATGATTTATTCCGTAGAAGAAGTAAGTTCAAGTAAAGTAAAGTAAAGTAAAGATACTTCACACCTGGCCAGCTTACATACAAAGGAATACACTATGGAATGCTGTTTTCGATAACACAATGAAAAGAAAAATCCCTTTTTTAGAATATATATTGTACCACATTACATAGCTTTCTTTGTGTTAACATCTACTGTTATACTTGTTATGAAGAAGCTGAAGATCATAGTGAAACGTCTTTTTTTTTAATTATTATTATTATTTGTATTGATACTTGTACAGATCATACCAATTCTAATATCTGTTAATATAAGATGTTCTGTACTGTAAGGTTGACATTCATACACTAGCTGTGTATAACAATTTATTCTTTTACAGTGACATCTCCAAGACAAGTATTGAAAAGATACAGAATTATTCTGTACACTTATTCAAAGGTTCGCTCAGCGTCTGAGGCCCTGCGGCACCATGGTGTGGATATTGCCTCGTTTAAGCTGACGAGCTTAATAGCAGAGGTTAGCTTTTTTTTTTTCCTTTTTCATCAAAGGGAATATTAAAATTTGGGCAATCATTGTATTTAAATAGAGTTCAAAGGTCTTAATAAATTTCTTATCAGAAGTGGGTCAATGAGCCAAAATTGTTCCCCAATTATGCAAAGTAGTACTGTTCAAAGTGGCAGTGTCTGATTTTTAAAATAAATGTATATTATCTGAATGACAAAATATTAATAATACACTAAATTTTGTACTTTTTTTTTTCACAGGTACTTTTGGTGTCTAAAAAGCTTGGACTTCAAGTCCCAGCTTTTACGACAGGTGATACTCTCCATGCATACAACAAAATTCTGAAGCGTTTTGTGGAGAGTCATGATGACTTAAAAAGAAAAAATTAAAACATTAAAGGCGCAGCGAAAGCTGATACCCCTTACAAACAAGATTAGGGGTTAAGGCAGAGTGTCATGTTTTATTTCTTTTTGTAAATAGTATTTTATTTTTTTTAATAGTATTTAATGTGATTTACGCATGGTCAAAGTGTTTTTTTTTCTATCAAACTATCTGTTCAAAATTTTTTTTGTTGTTCTAACATGTTGGAAATAAAAGTGCTGAAAAAAAATGTTTTGTCAGTGGTTGATCGATTACATTTAGTATTGAACCAGATGTGGAGTTACTGATATTTCGTGTGACTCCACACAGTCAACAGTATTGGCGTGTACCTCCAGCCCGTCCTCAAGGAAAATACAAATTGCGACTTACAAAAATACAATTACTTGGTCAAACAGTTGCACTATTTTAATTACAATAAAATGACACATCATCTGACAACTAACCAACAGAAAAACACATCAGTAGCCTACAACTGTTCATAGATCCGCATTTAATGATTCAGTGGGTTACATGTTTTCAGTTAAACACAATCATTTATGACTTTTTTCATAAATGTATCAATTTTATATGCATGACTTGAAAACTGACTTTTCACTGATATAACAGTACTTATCCATGTGTTAAGGATTTCATAATTTGAATATAGTGTTGGCTACTGGTGGGAACACAAGATGGGATTAATGCTTTTGGAGAAAGCAATTATTTATATTTTGGTGGGCTAACGTGCGATTTCTGTGCTGTCAAACATTAGAAGAGCTGAATTTATGTTCTATCAAATAAATATTTGCATCTTCAACATCTAACTATTTTAATGTTCTGTAATATGCCTGTGTAGGTGATAGTTATAACAGTATCAACTGGGGAGCTGCTGTCAACAAAATCCAAAAAAGAAAAACGGTTATAGTTTGAAAAAAGTATGCGCTCAGGTAAGAATTGTGCGATCTAATAATTTCTCTTTTGACCGTCCAAATGCTTAGACAGGTTTTGTGGTATATATCTGTTTATACTGCTGAGCCCACCCACATGGAACTAAAATGGGGTGTGTGTAAGCACAAATAACTTAAAAGTACACCTTTCTAAACTACTTTCAGAAAGGGGTTATTGCTTCATGATCCAACAGATAGAAAGCAAAACATTAGACTCTTCTATTGTAAGCCTACATAATTACAACTAAGTAGACGGGTTAGACTAATCTATAGCTATTCCTGCCTACATAATACATAAGTAGTATATATATATATATATATATATATATATATATATATATATATATATATATATATATATATATATATATATATATATATATATATATATATATATGTGTGTGTGTATATATATATATATATGTGTGTGTGTGTATATATATATATATATATGTGTGTGTATATATATATATATATATATATATATATGTGTGTGTATATATATATATATATATGTATATATGGAGAAAAAGTCAGGAGGAGTTTTAAGTACTTGAAATATGAATATATTTATTAACGAAAATACAAATATTTGAACTTTAATTTACAAAGAAATGCAAAAAAAAAACATGAGTCAGAACACAGAATATGTTTATCTCCAAAGTATGTTTAACTTTTTTTTATTTTTTTGAGCTGCTCTTTCTTTTTTTTCCCCTCTTCCCTCTTTTTTCCTTCAGTTAAATATTTTGTCCATCAGTCCCTTCTAGGAAATGGTTCTGTTCTAGGAAATGGTTCTGTTTAGGGAAAAATATTAATTATTACTTATGTTATTAACTGGCACCTTATGGATGTGGTGTAATTTACCTGAAGCTTTCAACTTCTGAATTACACTCTCTAAAAACTGGCACTCATCGGTGAGCAGGGCCACCTCTGCCTCCAAGGTTGCGAGTGCACCTGGGAATAACAAGAGTTTGACACATTAGTATAAAATGAAGACAGATCTTAACAGACAAAGATACAAGAGTCTTGACATAAAGGCTTTGCATTCCCAAATTCATTTGAAAAATCAACTTTTATGAAGATAGTTCCTTATCCTGATTAAAATTTAAGCTCTTAAGACTCAAACTCTTGCATGGCATGCTTTATTCATTTTGTTATTTGGTCTAATCTTTGGTCTGGAATTTCCCCACTGTGGGACTAATAAAGGCTTATCTTATCTTATCTTAATTGGGACCTGATGAGTGTAAAAAGAAAGATTTTTATTTTTACATGATGAAAAAAATGAAGTCCACATATGAGGACATTTGTTCTGTTTTAATCATTTTGATAGATTAAAAAACTAAATGAGAAACAATTGTGCTTCTTGGCACAGTGGGGCTCATTTAAAGAGCCGCTCACAGGCAGAAATATGCCTTTAACAAAGTCCATCTTTAATCTAAAATATATTGTGTTATACTCTTCTGTCACCATCAAATACCAGTATAATGTTCTCATGTGGACACTTGCCTGGTAAACCCAAATATAAGTGGACGCCGGGTCCAAGGAGGTTTATCATTGTAATCACTGGAAAACAGTTTAGCCCTTGTTCGCCATTCAAATAAGTGAAAGGTCAATAAGTTCTATGAAAAACTATGGAGGATTGCAGAATGTAACCTTGCTGCATTTTTTGCAGTTCAGTTAGTGAATGCACGGACTGAAAATTTACCACAGTCACACGGAGGCCCGTCTTACCAGCTATTGAACCCGAGGAAGAATGTGCACGAGTTCCCCTTTTGCGCCCGGTCTTTTTAGGGCCCATCTGCACATCAACAAAATAAAATTAACAAGGTAGGTATTTTTTTTCATAATGTATTGGACAACTCACCGTCTTTTCTTCTATGTGGCACGCGGGTGGCTAAGGTGGCTTCGTTTCCTTTTATGGCCGGTGTCAACCAACATGGAGGTGCCTTCTCGCCAAATACTGTGCTGGAGTGTGGGCCATGGTGTGGATCACAAATGATTTTAATAGTTCAGTGTCAGATGCACAGAGGAGATTGCTTCTTTCCTGACAAAGACTGCCAATGAATGGATAGAAGTTTGACGAGTTTTATCTCTATATATGTATCAATTTATTTATTTTTTAATTGAAGTTAATAATGCCCAAGTAGGCTATATTATAACGTTCTAATTATGGGAATTTCACCAATGAATCCCACTAATGATTATTTTTAATTTGTCTGTTGTTTCATCTGTCGAATGTATGTCATACACAATTTGGATCCGTAATATATATTTTAAAGTATTGCAAGCAATTTCATTTTACACCCAAATGTATAGTACATTTATATAACTGAAAAAGTAATGGTATGTTATGAGTGATACATCCGTAATCCTTGCTTCCGCGGCATTATTAAAGTAGTAGTAGACACATTAGATGGTGTTGTAGCTCTCAAATCTGTCCGTGGAGCCAAGCTTTTGTTGTTTGCAATCATTCAATGTCGCATAATGTAATGACCTATCGCTGCAGAACACTCCTGTGCACAAGATTATGTAGCAATTATTTACTTAATTAATTACATTATTTGTAGCCAGCCCACGGCCCGGTAGCAGAGTGTGGCGCAAGCGGATGCTACTACTACTACTACTACTACTACTGCTACTACTACTACTACTACTACTAATAATAATAACTCATTTTATTTATAGGGCGCCTTTCTGGGCATTCAAGGTCACCTTACAATACAATTTACAGACAGTTAAAAATCTAGATTTGATGTAGGGCGTAGTCATCTTGCGGCAGGTTGGTTAATACTGGTTAATACCGCGCAATGCGGGGTTGATGTACTAAACGCAAGATGCTAATGTGTGAATGTAAAGGTAAGGAAAACCATGGAAGTGTGTAGGCTAGGCGTAAGATGGCGTTAACATAGCAAAGGAGGTAATGCGGGATTGGTGCGCAGGGGAAATTGGAATGTAATGTTGCAGAAAAGCACACGAGTGCCAATGCGTAAGTGTTTGGTAGTGTTTAAAATACATTTTCTGTACAGCATAGGAAGCGTTACATAGAGAAGGAAAGGCGCGCTGTTTTTGCTTATGTCCTACAAATCGGACATTTAAATACGCGCACAGAAGTAGAGGAGGAAGCCGCGACTGTCCACGGCCGTGTCCCAATTCGCCAAAATGCTGTTAGACGCACCATTGGAAGATGCGCGCCGGAAATTACGTAACTGTCGCAGGGCAGTTACGTAACTTCCGGCGCGACAAGGGGCCGTGTCCCAGGCCGTGTCTCAATTCACCAAAAATGCCCTTACATGCACCGTTCGAACGGGGACAGACTCTCCGGAAAGGACAGAAAAGAGTGCTGAGATGTGACGGTGAGAGCTTTTATAGCGTCCCCCAATGTGGGTATATGTGTGTGGGTGGGCTGCACATCTTCACGAACTGGCACGCGGCATAGAAGGTAAACAGCGCCCTCTACTTGAGTTAAGTAGTTTAGTCACAGATCAAATTAAACCTGGCCCAAATACTGAATCGTTAACCTGCAATATCCCACTTTATGTACAACCAATAAGTGTTCTCTGGTTTATAGACTGAATGTAAAAATATATTGTTACCTATGCTCTCTGTTATTACGTTTTCACAAGGTATATTTTGTTAAAGTTATTAAGTAGCTACAATCAGGGGGAAAAAATTTCACCTCTAAGGGTATATTTGCCTATTGATAGTCATTCTAAACAAAAATAAACTGCTGCGACGATGACGCCTTCACTTTTGTACAGGTGCCATTGAAACGCCCGTCCAGCAGTTAAAGTAGGCGTGCTGCCCCGCACATATTCATTTTGAGAGCTTCAGTTCCTGTTGTTTTAAATGACAGGGGGAAAAATACTAAATTAACTTATCTGTTGTTGATATCTCAGGATTTTCTTCTTTTCTTGGCGCAGGAAAGGTACCAGTATGCTTCAGTGAAGATGAGCTGTGATGCTCTGCAGTCACTAGCCGAGTTATGGATGTGTGTGGTGTTACCCGAGAACATACCACAGACAAGATTGGTTTGGACAGGATAGAGGAACGTAGATGAACAGGTACGTAGGCATAGTGCAGAGGGGTTATGGCCCTGTTACGGTCCTGAAGGTTGACTGTGGGGAGTCTGGAGCTGCGTTTGCAGCCTTTGTGAAATCATACAACGAGAACACAATCTAGGCAATATTGTAATCCTGCCACCCTAAAATTTAGGGTCACTTTTTGATTACAGCAGTAGGGATGTGTACTGTAAATAAACTGATATTGTAGAAGTGATCATTGACGTAACTGATAAAGATTCAGATCGCAGGGGAATAGTCAGAAGGATAAGAAACTAATCAAAATCATTCAATAACATATATACTGCAAGAAAGTGAAGAAATGCATATATTTCATTAAATTTAGCTCAAGCTAATTTTTAGCTGGTCGCATACTATATGAATGTTGGCTCCAACAATTTACAAACTAATCATGACCAGATGACAAAAAAATATAATAATAATAATGATAATAATAATAATAATAATATTAATAGTATGTTTTAATAGTCATTATGTGGACCCTAATACACATTTCTTTTTTGTTATGTTTTTACAAAGACAGCGGAATTGTTGAATCACAATTTTCCAAAAAAAACCCAAAACACACAAAAAAAATATTTTCACCAATAATGCATTTAATTTGGAAGTATTTGCCGTAATTGAACATGTTTCTACTTTTATTTTGTATATAATGCATTGAAAAAGTGTCAACATAAATTGTCGTTAGACAAGTCGACTACCAAAATGCTCATTAGTTGCAGCCCTGTGTTCCATAGAAGGAGAAAAACATGTATAATAAATGTAAGTACATCTTACATGTGTACAATGTTCTGACATGCAGCTAAAGATGCTAAAGTTATATGGTAGGACAAAATTACCAGAAAAAGTAGAAAGTGACAGGCAGTACAATTGTAATGGTAAATCCAGGAAATACCCCCATTATGTGAAACGAATGCCAATATTTTACCTTTTGCTTTAATCCTCAGGTCCCGTTAGCTTTACACTGACATGACTAAAATCAAACAGAGAATAAATGCAAGTAATGGGTAAGTAGTATCACTGTCCACATGCTGGTTCTTCAGTGTAGAGTCAGATTGGACCATAATAGTAACTTCCTTTCTTACAGATTTGACCTTCACTGAATTATGTCAGTAAACACCGTGGTGAGAGACTGAAGATGGAAGAAGTTGGAGCTATGAAAAAACACATACTAAATACAGAGAAAAATGAATTCAGTGTGACTTAGTGTGAATACTATGGTACTTACAGGTACTTACTGCTGTATGTACCTGTAAGTACCAGTATGTACCGGTACTTACCGCTATATGTACCTGTAAGTACCGGTACTTACAGGTACTTACTGCTGTATGTACCGGTACTTATCGGTACTTACTGCTGTATGTACCAGTAAGTACCGGTACTTACCGCTGTATGTACCTGTAAGTACCGGTACTTACTGCTGTATGTACCTGTAACTACCGGTACTTACTGCTGTATGTACCTGTAACTACCGGTACTTACAGGTACTTACAGGTACATACAGCAGTAAGTACTACACAAAGTACCAGTAGTTAATAGGGTAACTACCCCACAATGTCTCGCTTTAAAATACAGTCCGTTAACACCAGTAACTACAGGTACTTACCAGTAAGTACCTGTACTTACTGCTGTATGTATCGGTACTTACTTATGTACCGATACTTACTGCTGTATGTACCTGTAAGTACGGTATGTACCAGTACTTACAGGTACTTACAGGTACATACGGCACTAAGTACTACACAAAGTACCAGTAGTTAATAGGGTAACTACCCCACAATGTCTCGCTTTAAAATACAGTCCGTTAACACCAGTAACTACTGGTAATTACCAGTAAGTACCGGTAAGTACCGGTACTTACTGCTGTATGTACCGGTACTTACCGGTATGTAGCGATACTTACTGCTGTATGTACCTGTAAGTACCGGTATGTACCAGTACTTACAGGTACTTACAGGTACATACGGCACTAAGTACTACACAAAGTACCGGTAGTTAATAGGGTAACTACCCCACAATGTCTCGCTTTAAAATACAGTCCGTTAACACCAGTAACTACTGGTAATTACCAGTAAGTACCGGTAAGTACCGGTACTTACTGCTGTATGTACCGGTACTTACCGGTATGTAGCGATACTTACTGCTGTATGTACCTGTAAGTACCGGTATGTACCAGTACTTACAGGTACTTACAGGTACATATGGCACTAAGTACTACACAAAGTACCAGTAGTTAATAGGGTAACTACCCCACAATGTCTCGCTTTAAAATACAGTCCGTTAACACCAGTAACTACTGGTAATTACCAGTAAGTACCGGTAAGTACCGGTACTTACTGCTGTATGTACCGGTACTTACCGGTATGTAGCGATACTTACTGCTGTATGTACCTGTAAGTACCGGTATGTACCAGTACTTACAGGTACATACGGCACTAAGTACTACACAAAGTACCGGTAGTTAATAGGGTAACTACCCCACAATGTCTCGCTTTAAAATACAGTCCGTTAACACCAGTAACTACTGGTAATTACCAGTAAGTACCGGTAAGTACCGGTACTTACTGCTGTATGTACCGGTACTTACCGGTATGTAGCGATACTTACTGCTGTATGTACCTGTAAGTACCGGTATGTACCAGTACTTACAGGTACTTACAGGTACATACGGCACTAAGTACTACACAAAGTACCAGTAGTTAATAGGGTAACTACCCCACAATGTCTCGCTTTAAAATACAGTCCGTTAACACCAGTAACTACGGGTACTTACCGGTAAGTACCTGTACTTACTGCTGTATGTACCGGTACTTACTTATGTACCGATACTTACTGCTGTATGTACCTGTAAGTACAGGTATGTACCAGTACTTACAGGTACTTACAGGTACATACGGCACTAAGTACTACACAAAGTACCGGTAGTTAATAGGGTAACTACCCCACATTGTCTCGCTTTAAAATACAGTCCGTTAACACCAGTAACTACTGGTAATTACCAGTAAGTACCGGTAAGTACCGGTACTTACTGCTGTATGTACCGGTACTTACCGGTATGTACCGATACTTACTGCTGTATGTACCTGTAAGTACCGTATGTACCAGTACTTACAGGTACTTACAGGTACATACGGCACTAAGTACTACACAAAGTACCGGTAGTTAATAGGGGTAACTACCCCACATTGTCTCGCTTTAAAATACAGTCCGTTAACACCAGTAACTACTGGTAATTACCAGTAAGTACCGGTAAGTACCGGTACTTACTGCTGTATGTACCGGTACTTACCGGTATGTACCGATACTTACTGCTGTATGTACCTGTAAGTACCGGTATGTACCAGTACTTACAGGTACTTACAGGTACATACAGCAGTAAGTACTACACAAAGTACCAGTAGTTAATAGGGTAACTACCCCACAATGTCTCGCTTTAAAATACAGTCCGTTAACACCAGTAACTACGGGTACTTACCGGTATGTACCGATACTTACTGCTGTATGTACCTGTAAGTAACGGTATGTACCAGTACTTACAGGTACTTACAGGTACATACGGCAGTAAGTACTACACAAAGTATCAGTAGTTAATAGGGTAACTACCCCACAATGTCTCGCTTTAAAATACAGTCCGTTAACACCAGTAACTACTGGTAATTACCAGTAAGTACCGGTAAGTACCGGTATGTACCGGTACTTACTGCTGTATGTACCAGTAAGTACCGGTACTTACTGGTACTTACTGCTGTATGTACCGGTACTTATAGGTATTTACTGCTGTAAGTACCTGTACTTCAAAATACCAGTTAATGTAATTATAGTTACCAGTATATGTCACTGTCATTTTCATTTAAAACGTATATATTATTTTTTTGTTATTGTCATTATTGGAAATTTCTTTTCAATCTGATTGTTGTATTAATGTGAAATTTGTCATAATAAAGTGTTTGTGTTTTAAAAATGTTTTTGGCTTGTGTATTTTCTATGAACTTATAATGAAATCAAAGATTCATATGCCTAATTACACCATATTCTTTAATACCATTCACTTCATAGGACATTTTTGCAGTAAGTACCAGTACTAGTACCAGTAGTTACTAGTCTAAGTATCACTGTAAGTACCACAAACTACCACTATTAGTTATACAGTATGTATCAATAAGTATCAGTACAAGTACCAGCCAAGGTACCGCTACGTACCCAGTATAAGTATCACCAGAAGTACCATAGTAACTACCACTGTAAGTCCCCCTGTAAGTACCAGTAAGTCCCCCTGTAAGTACCAGTAAGTCCCTCGGTAAGTACCACTGTAAGTACCGGTAAGTCCCTGTGTAAGTACCCAGGTAAGTACCACTCTAAGTACCAGTAAGTCCTTGGGTAAGTCCCCCTGTAAGTACCACTGTAGGTACCGGTAAGTCCCTGGGTAAGTACCCGGGTAAGTCCTCGGGTAAGTACCAGTAAGTCCCGGACTGTATTTTAAAGTGTTACCAAAATCTGAAACCATTCCAAGCACCCACTGCTCCAAGGCCTGGTCATGTTTTTGTAATATTTTTGTTTTGTTTTGACATTTACAGCCCCTGAAATCAGTTTGAAAACCTTATC
Organism: Periophthalmus modestus; assembly: GCA_019594935.1. Classification (NCBI taxonomy): domain Eukaryota; kingdom Metazoa; phylum Chordata; class Actinopteri; order Gobiiformes; family Gobiidae; genus Periophthalmus; species Periophthalmus modestus. Next base: position 9,233,771 of record JAIEZT010000068.1, read on the forward strand.
GCTGCAACTAAAGTAGACTAATTCTGTGCAATATAGGGACTTTTTCCAGTAACAATGTGTTCAAAATAGTGTGCCGCTAACATGAATCCTGTATGCATCTCAGTGATTGTATAAAACCTCACCTCTCTCTGACAGGGCCACTCTCGAGCCATGTTAAAACAGTACTCTGCAAAATGAGCTGCAGAACTTACCCGTGACTTTCAGATAACATATATCCATTTCAAACACCTTCTCGGTTCACGATTGTTCTCTTGCTTTGGAGTGGAAGATCAAAAGCAAGAAAGGCAACGTATTTCGACTTGAAGACATAGGTTGGGTGCTGTTTTCGGGGCTTGGGTTATAATGAATCCATAGGAGAGAGTATGTCTGCTCTGACAGCTCTCACCATGCAGCAGAGCAGGGATTAGCTCCGCTGTGCTGACAGGGTCATCGCTGTATGCATCAACTCTGCAATTATTTGTTTCACTAGAGCACACTTTCCTTCCTGTGCATTGATTGATTTTGGCTTCACAGGGAAAAGCTGTAGCATGGGAAATATCCAGATGTAAAACTTAACAATTAGCCATTCAGATTTACATGTCACCCTTTAAAGTAGCATATGCTCGCAATTAAATTTAGGATCCAAAGACGTTCCAGCGGTGATGAGCCTGTTTGTCACTGGTGTTGTGCAGATGCTGTCATATCACGTTGTTGAGAGCTGAGAATTGACTGGTGGCCCGTGCGTCTTTTGAACTGCAGAGTGTAAATTATGGTGATGTTAACACTGAGCTTTGAGAGTGTGCTGGAGCTAGAAGCACACATATTATACAAGGCCCCACTGTTTCATTTGGCATCAGCGCTGGACTACTCATGTCCAATTTAGCTGTGTTTTGTAAAATGTGCAGACAACAGTTCAGGCTTTCTCACTAAATATAACTGCCTTTTTGTAGTCATATTACAGGAAAACAGCATATGAAATTGTTGAATTTTTGATTAGGTGGTAAAATAGAATGTCCTGTTTTCTTAAAGATGCACTATGTAACTTTTTGAGTGAAGGATGCTGCTGGTCTCCATGGAGATGTTATTACTTTGTCTCAAGTATTCTACGGTATACCATTAAACTTAAATTTGAACTTAAACTTTTAATTCCAGGTGTTGGTTTGCCTCTCCACAGATCTGGCCTGTAACTTGGCCTGGTAGTGTTACCGGCTTGTCTCCATGGAGATACTCACGTTTAAAGCAATATTGTGGAACATTCTAGCCAAAGCGATAACACCTCTGCGTAGAGATAAGCAGGTGGCAGACTCTTAAATGTGCCCTTAAATAAAATGATTACTCATAACCACAGAGTGTATATATAAATGGACATAGGTAACCTGCTAGCTGTCGCGTTTGTGATCATGGGCGCACTTCTGGCTCCATTGACTCTGGCTCACTTTACATTGAAAAATAGTCGCCTCTCTCTTCGTAACTGCTGCTGTCAGGCTCGTCGTTTTGGTCTTAAAATGTTCCTGTAAACCTGTACTACATGATCCTGGGGTTTTTGTTTTGCTATTTTGTCAGTAAGGTATGATATGAGCATTAATAACAGACAAATCGGGTGCCTTCCTTACCCCGAGGTTGCTCCTGCTAGTGATGGCAACAAGTTTGATTGTCAGTGTCCGCTCCCTACTAAACCAGCGGTGCAGGTTTAACAGCCTGGGTTCAAATTGGCTCTTTAGTTACTATGATACTCGCGGTTGGAAATTCGCTCCTATAACTGCTAGCCTCGATGAGCTTCATTTGACTAGAGCCGAATGCTATGTGTGACGTCGTACTCGCGTAGTCCAGTTCTATATAAACCAGATATTTTGTCATTTTGTCTCTATTCATTGTCACATCTGAGCATAACGTGCACACATGTTCCCTTATATATACCAGCTAGAAACCTTTACATATGCAAACAATCCCAAATCAATATCCAACGTGTGGTTAACATTCACATTACGCCCCAGATGCATACCTTTTATCAGGATGCAGGACTTTGTAATAAGCAACCGTGCTGTAAAATAGATTAAAATTGATTTTTAGCTTTGCAGAGAATTAGGAATTAATGATACAAATGTCTCGGAGGATTAAAATCTCGTTGGTTAAGGCTGGGTGTGGACGCAGCCATATGTGTGGGCCCTTCACATGATGTTCACAGGAGCACACTGCTTCCCAGCACCTGCCAAGGCCTGCACCTGCCATTCAGCCAATATTTTTACGCTGATGACACATAGGAGGAAAAGGGGTCGATTGCGCAAAACGTGTGAACACAGAAACAATATGATTATAAGAACAGGCTGTGTTGTTGGAGATAGTAACAACAACAGGGTACTAGATATTTTCCATAATGCAATAGGGACAGTAATATAATTTTGACATGAATAAGCCTATAGTTATAACCACCAATGGATGCATCGTTCTCTCAAAACTAAAACCATCATCATAGGTAACACATGAAATTATCTGTAGCCTTTAGAACTATTTTTCATTAATTGGGAGGAAAAAATACTGCTGAGGCCAGATCGTGATGACTAGACCATCTGAGGTTAGCTGACCTCCAAAACCACAGCTGTTCAAATGTGTTCCTGGATTGGAGTGGTGCGAATGGTGTAAGGACTAGGGCCATGCTGCTTTCACTGCATCCGCCAAGGCCAACACCTGCCGCTTGGCCAATATTTTTCCACTGCATTATCTGCTGCCCAAACACGGGTGACACGCTAGAGGAAGTAAATTGCGGAAAAAGCGGAGACATAAACAACGTTATGAGAAAGAAGGGTTGTGTCTGAGAGTCAGCAGAAACAGGGCTCTTTGATGCTCTGCTTGTTTACATTCGAATGGAAAGGTGGTCCGGCATACAGATGAACTACTTTATACTCTCTCTGTGTGCCCTACAGTATAAGTGCTGTGCAGGGCCTGCTTAGCTGTTTTTTGTGATGACAGCTTACAAGTATGTGTGTCATCGAAAATAGCCCCATAGCGCTGTTTAATCCTGGCCTTCAAAAAGGACTCACATAATTTTTCACACCTTCTTACCATTGCAAATCTATGTTAATCAGAGCTATAATGGGGAATATCAATGGGCATCATCAGAGGAATGAAACTGACACTGAGGGAGAGTATCCATACTGACACTCAGTTGAAAGATAATAGAAGAGAACTTTATATGTTCTACTGTAGGGAAGTTCTAGTGTTGCAATCCACAGAATTGAAATAGACGTACAATCAGACATAAAGTAAAAGATGTACAGTTGTCCCTCGTTTCTCGCGGGGGTAATGTTCTAAAAATAACCCGCAATAGACGAAATCCGCAAAGTAGTCATCTTTATTTTTTACAATTATTATATGTTTTAAGGCTGTAAAACCCCTCACCACACACTTTATACACTTTTCTCAGACAGGCATTAACATTTTCTCATATTTTTCTCGTTTAAACACTCTCAAAGTTCAAACCTTTATAGGTGCCTTTGTCGTTTCGTCGACATTGTGGGTTTTGTGCGGGAGAAAACTTCCAAACATACAGCACTTCAGAGTCACACTGCCATCGAACATTTATGTAAATTTGGCTGAACACATTTTGTACTGTACAGGAGACATGGCACAGAGGAGACTGATGGACAATAGTCTACAATCCCTTAGCCAATCAGGACGCAGAACACAATACATGTTCAAAATTGCACTAAAGATATCCACGAAACAGTAAGGCCGCGAAAGGTGAACTGCGTTATAGTAAGGGACAACTGTTCTGAAGTCACAACATTGTGCAAATAGAATACAAATATAAGGCTGCAACAAAATAAACTTAAAAACTGTAGTGATAAGTAGCAATATACGTTAAACAATTGCAATTAATATAATGCTTATGGAAATTCAGAGGTTGCCTTGGGATGACATGATTTGCATAGTGGTGTTTGCATTTATTTTATGCAAGGTAAAACACACTTGACTTTATGAGTGATTAGAGGTCCCTTGTTGCTGTTTTGACTGTAGTCCTGCTGTAATAGTATTGTAATATCTAGACATTCAGCGCTCATTAAAGTTTATTAAAGTTGTCAAGCAACCTTTTGTAGATTTTGAATTGTGTTGTGTTGTTATAGTAAACACATTTTTCTGTCTGTCTCCGCAGATCTCCCCTCTGTGATCTACCATGGACAAAGTGGTCTTCAGCCTCCTGCTCCTGGGAAGCGCTCTCACCATGGTCCATGCATGTCCCAAGTACTGCGTCTGTCAGAACCTGTCCGAGTCTCTGGGAACGCTGTGCCCGTCCAAAGGCCTGCTCTTTGTCCCACCGGACATCGACAGGCACACCGTAGAACTCCGATTAGGCGGGAACTTCATTCTCAAAATCACCACTCAGGACTTTGCCAACATGACAGGTCTGGTGGATCTGACCTTATCTCGCAACACAATCAGTGCCATCCAGCCTTTCTCATTCATTGACCTGGAGACTTTGAGGTCACTACATCTAGACAGTAATCGACTGACAGAATTGGGGCCGGATGATCTCAGAGGGCTTATAAACCTCCAGCACCTCATTCTTAACAACAATCAGCTAAACCGGATCAACAAAGCAGCCTTTGACGATTTGTTACTAACTCTAGAAGATTTGGACTTGTCGTATAATAATTTGCGCAGCGTGCCTTGGGAAGCCATACGCCAAATGATCAACCTTCATCAAATGAGTTTGGACCATAACCTTATATCCTTTATCGCAGAAGGGACATTCACAGATTTAGAGAAACTCGCCCGATTGGACCTCACCTCCAATCGGCTTCAAAAACTCCCACCCGACCCTATATTTGCCAGATCTCAAAGTGGAATAGTTGCGAGTACTCCTTACGCACCTCCGCTTTCGCTAAGCTTTGGAGGAAACCCTTTGCATTGTAACTGTGAGGTCCTATGGCTTCGCAGACTCGACCGAGAGGACGACATGGAGACGTGCGCTTCTCCCGCCAGTCTCAAAGGACGATACTTTTGGTCGGTTCGTGAGGAGGAGTTTGTTTGCGAAGCCCCTCTCATCACTCAGCACACCCACCGCTTGCTAGTACTCGAGGGTCAGACCGCTAGCCTTCGTTGCAAAGCTGTCGGCGACCCAATGCCGACGGTACACTGGGTTGCCCCTGACGATCGCTTGATCAGTAACTCCTCTAGAGCAACCGTCTTTGAAAACGGCACCCTGGACATTACAATCACAACCGCAAAGGATTATGGGACTTTCACATGCATAGCAGCCAACGCCGCTGGGGAGTCTACAGCCTCCATCGAGCTGTCAATCATCCAGATCCCCCATAGGAGTAATGGAACCAATCGCACTACGCAAGCTAAATCCGGGCTCTCCGATATAACAAGCTCGACCAAGGTCAGCAAAGGGGAACCCAAACCGCTACCCGAGAAGGCGGTAACCGTGGCCGATGTTACTGCAGTATCTGCTCTGATCCGGTGGACTGTTACTAAAACTACGCCAAAAGTGAAAATGTACCAGCTTCAATACAACTGTTCAGAAGACGAAGTTCTCATTTACAGGTATGTTTTTGTAGTTCAGGCATCAGAGTGATAATGAGATTTTGTAGTGCTCTTGTAATTTGATATACAGTGCAAAGCCAATCAATTTTTCTTCACTTTTGCCTAATACATACCTAGTGCAAATACTGTCAGAAGGAAAACATCACATACCACCAAGTTCTATGATGAAGCTCAAGTAGAAAATGAAAAAAGAAAGCCCAAATCAAACCCATGTCTCAAACTAATCAAAAAGGAAAAGCAATTTTGATCTCAATTTAATATAGTCTACAAATGTTCAAACTTCAACTGATGTTATGAAGAGAAAAATCTATTAATTATGTAAAATGAAACAGGAAAATATCTGAAATTTTGCCAATATATTAAAGAAATGAAGAACTTAAAAAAATAAATAAATAAATCAAATAAACTTTTGGATGATGATACCAGTGAAATCGGTACGAGCTGGGTGTTGCCAATTTTTCAGATTTTATTCAAAGTACAGTTTAAACAAGCATCCTTTTTAAACAAGAAGTAAAATGCTGTTATGTATTTCTTCAGTAGGGACTTTTAGAATGTTAAAATTAGGCATATTAAAACTCTAGAGACGAGAGCAGCATCCTAGTCAAAAACAAATTAAATGCTAGCACAATTTCCCTGCAGCAGTTTGCATTTCATCAAATGCTCTTTAATTAAATAAAAAATGGAGTATGGAAAGGCAATATGCTGGCTATTATCCGGCTAAATCAGATTAGGACTGTACACTGTGATGAAGACTAATATTACTTTTGTTGGATTCTGTGATTGCGGCGTGACATCACTGCCGATTTAATAACAACGTCTATGAGATTGTTTCGCTTGCTGACTTTGGGCGAGTTTTCCACAAATGTGAAATATCAATATGTTATTTCCTCTAAGAACGCCCGATCCATTCAGTCAGCTTGTATATGTCTGGCAACTGGAAAACTACATGTTGTCAGAATCATATCAAACAGCTTTCATTTCTACGTGTGTCCTGGCTGATTCTGGCTCTCTCTGTGTAAAAAAAAATACAAATGTAATGCAGAGGTGTACATTCTGCAATCTTCTGTCTTGCTGGTAACACGCAATTCTGTTCAAAGTGGGAATTTTAGAGTCTGTAGTGGTGGTTATGATCTTTAGACCACATAGAAACACATTTATTACATTATAATTGCTTTTGTTCAGATTAGGGTTTTCCAAACGAATCAATACCCATATACAAAAAATCGATCAAAAAATAGCTTTCAAAGAGTATCAATACAAAAACAAACTGCTGGGGTTTCCAGGTATAATTAATATTTAGTATTTTTGATATTTGATATTGCATACATTATCATTTTGGATTGAAATTACACTCAGTTGTCTAAAAAGTTGTCTAAAAAGTGTGTTTACAATCATTGGGGTATTGAAAACTTTTTCCTTGTACTGAAATCGAGTGTAAAATAAAGTTTTAGTAAAGCTGGATCACATTCTACCAAATTTGGGATTTTGGGGATGTCAGACATATTCCTGGATTCTCTGTTGTTCTTGTTATGTGAGAGACACAGTGGGAACAGTGACTATTGTGCCCAGGGACACTATGTGCTTTTCTAAACTGAATATTGATAGGACTTTCCTGCTCACACATGCATACCTATCACATGCCTTTTGTTGGCCTACATACTATCCCAGGGCGCTGTCCATGCTCCGGCTGAGGCATAATTAAAAATCAATCAAGTGGTGTGGAGGGAGGGCAGCGATGGTGTGAGACCCCCAAATGTGTGAGGCAGAGCGGCTTCTCACTGCTTATGGAAAAAGGCAATTAAGGATGAATAATGAACTGCAGCCCCAATGGTGTCTGAGCTCAGCGAGGAGATGCTTCGGAGGGATCAAAGCTATGGATGCTTGTGCTGGGAAGAAAGGCCGGCCAGCAGAAGAAGGAATCATCTATTTATAGATTGCCGATTGCAATATGGTTGACTAAATCCTGACCCTCTGCTCAAACTTAGCCATAGACTAGAACCAATGAATATGGTCGCACAAGCTAATGCTGCAACTGTTAAAAGTGCTGAATGTGATGACCTTAAAAATCTGAAAAACAGAACTTGGCAGGCTTGGCAAATACAAGAGTTTGTGCTTTTGCTTATTCATTTAAAAGTCTGAAACAGTTCAGTGTAAACAGCAGTTCAAACTTATATCTCACCTTCTTAACATAGCATCCTAATTATTCAGTGAGATGAGATGTTTTTAAACACTACTTCCACACGTCAGAACAGACTTTTTTTTTAATCACGGTAATGCTAACAACAACTAGCATGCTAACAGTACACTTCCTAGCTCGCAGACTAAAAGCTTTTGATCATGCGGATAGAAAACGGAGGACTCACTTTGACAATTTTGCTTTAACAGTATGTCTGTACTGGGGCAAAACAGATGTTACTTTATTACATGAACAAAATGGTGCAGCCCCTTTAATTTTACATGTTAATTAAAAGAACTCTTGTCTCTACTGCACATGGCGGCACTTTGCTTTATACTGGATTTCATGCTTCTAGCTTTATGGAGAAACACATTTCATCCTGTCTGCACAGTTGTATGGTATGGTAATGTAAAGAGTATAAAAAAGTATGAAAAGCTAACAGATAAAAAGGAGAGAAACAACATAAAAGCCTGCACATCAAATTCCCTTTATCGATTCTAATATCATCTTCCAGTTCAAATGTAGTTCTACCAATGCACATTTCAGAATACTGTCATCTGCCGCTGTGATCTTTTCTCATTTATAACTGCCAGTGCTTTATTGGTCCCTCTTTTGTTTCTCTTTCAGGATGATTCCCATGAGTAACCGGGCCTTCTCCGTGACTAACCTTGTCCCAGGGATGCAGTACGACCTCTGTGTCCTGGCCATCTGGGAAGACACTGCCACCACACTCACTGCCACCAACATCGTGGGCTGCGTCCAGTTTGTCACCCGCGATGACTACCCCCAGTGCCAATCTCTGCACAGCGGCTTCATGGGAGGCACTATGATCCTTGTCATCGGAGGCATTATTGTCGCAACCCTTCTCGTTTTCATCATTATCCTCATGGTACGCTACAAAGTGACGAGCGGTATCCAAACCCACAAGCTCCCCATCATGAGCAACACGTATTCACAAACCAACGGGGGCTTGAATCGTTTTAACGGTGCCCCTCCGCAGGTGAAGTCCACGGTGGTGGTGATGAGGGAGGAGATGGTGGAGTTCAAGTGCGGATCTCTTCAAAGTAGCCTATCTTCCTCCTCCTCTTCATCAAACTCTCTGGACAGCCATGGCGCGAGAGGCCCGGCTGATCGCTACAGCGTGCAGGGGAGTGAGTGCAGCACCCTGCCAAGTAGCAAGTTCAGGAGGCACGGGGCGAAAGCACGGCCCAATTTGGACAATCTTTTAGGGGCTTTTACGTCTCTGGAGCTGCGAGGAGTACCAAGGGATAACCAAAGTGCATCTGGACCCTCTACTGCTTCTACAACTATGGCAGTGGCTAAAGCTTCTTCTGACAAGGAGCCTCTGCTTGGGAGAGCCGAGTCCACCACCATGCTGGGTCGACTGCTTGGGTTGCCTCAGGAAGGGAAGCCCAAACGGAGCCACTCGTTTGACATGGGGCACGTGGGCGGAGCACAATGCCGCGGCAACCATCCACGCAGGATTAGTAATATCTGGACTAAGCGTAGCCTGTCTGTGAATGGCATGCTGCTGCAGTATGACAGTAGTGAGGATGAGAAACCAGCTTTTGAGAGTTCGGAGTGGGTGATGGAAAGCACGGTTTGAGGATAACTATGGTCTGCAGACGATCTCTAAATCTCTATAAGAACCTAAGGAACAGCAGAGCACAAAGAACGGGATATCGTACCTGGGGATTTGCCTCGGGTATTGCATGACTCTATCCATTGGAGTACTGTGTGAGACAAGACACTTCAAGGTTTCTGGCTATGATCTGTATCTGACCGTTCACACAGACAAACAAGTCAGAATAAATGTGAGTATTTCAAAATAACATGGAATTTATTGTGTCGATACGGATCTTGTGGAATTATTCGGAATCCATGGCCGGGATGTGAGAGTACTCCAGAGGATGGGGGCAGTCGGTGATGTTGAATTTAAAGTGGATTTTTACTACATCTGTGTCAAAGGAACTGAGTGAAGAGGATTTTCCCCAGACTCCTGTGAACTGGCAGCGCACCTCAGCATTTCAGATCTTACATGGACGATTATGGCTACAGAAAAGGACCTATAAAGAGAGTATAGAAATTTAGAACAATGTTTATTTTGATCTGTGTTTTTTCTATCATTTTTACTATTTATTATTTTGAGTTCATCCACACACTGGCACACGGCTACCCCACCCGTCTCTCAGCATCAGTTACCTTTACCAGTGTTTTTAGAGTTAAATTGACAGCACAATTTGGTACGGCTACAGTGAACAGCTACGCTTGTATTTCTACCTCAGGTTCCTTAAAATATGAGGTTATTTGTTACAAAAAGTAAAATACAAGCACATAATTAGTAATCTAAAGCACAGATATGCGAGTTTTGGTCATTCCCAAGTGCTAGAAACAGTGATATGATTTCTATGTCATATTTTTAACTATCCAGCTGGTGGCGTCTGAGTGTCACGCAGTGGCCAATTTTAGCTTTGAGGAAGAATTCAGGAAACAGTGTTGGTATACCATAGTGTTCGGATGGTGACAATAGTACAACCTTGTATAAGGCAACTCAATCATTTTGGAAAATCATCAATCATTTTCTGGAGGCTTGATTGACACGTACAAGATGTATGCTATTCAGTGAGAGGTTGTGGGTTAGATCCCCAGCATTGACTTTAATAACTGCTTTCAAATTTAGACATAATACTGTGGTAAATCTAAACTACTTCTATAACTTAGCAGCTAATGATCGAAACTTGGGTTTAGTGCAGGGGTGCCCAAACTCTTTACAGTGAGGGCCATGTCTTGAAAAATATTTGGCACGGAGGGCCATGGACCAGTGGTCAATACAGTAGATTATTCAGATGGATGCATTTACCGTAGTTTTGACCTCAAACTTTAAATAAGAATATAAATATTAGGTCTGTATGACAATGCAATGTTTATTATTTAGATTATTTTGGTAGGATTACTCAAATTTGCCATAAAAAGTACTGATTATGATTAATTGGACCAGTTTAACTGAAGGCCTGAGGGCCAGTAAAAATTGGTCTCAGGGCCGCATTTGGCCCCCGGGCCATAATTTGGACACCCCTGGTTTAGTGGGACAATGTGAGCTTGTGAACAGTACCTTTGAGTTTCACTTAAGTGTAGTTTGAACGTAAGTGAGATGAGCATACTAACACAAAATCTCAAAACCTGAACATGATTTAGACTTATAACAAAAGACAAAGTGGCCACTAGAACTGAAGAAGCAGCTTGGATGAGCAGCGAAACATCTTCACTCTAACAACGATTTGTGCAGTTGACAGATTTAAACTTCGTCTTTTGCTATGGCTCAGACTTGGACGACTGAGGGATTACACAGACATGATTTAGACTTGGTAACTAATGTTAACTCATGTAACACCAACAGCTAAAACAGAGAGTACACAAAGAGTAACACTTTTAAAAAACATTATTTATAGCGACTCAAGGCTACGTAATGGTTCAAATGTTTGGGTGTCAAAATAAGTCCCATATCGGAACATAACTTCTATCATTATTTGCACTGTTCCAAGAAATCCATTACATATCGTCACACATGGCTGTACATTGCGGTTAGACACTTTTAAATGAATCGCTGTGCTGTTTGCTATCTCAAAATGACGAGAGATCCTAAACACATATTGATGCCTTCTTCATCTCCTGCAAGTTCCTGCTGCATTTTTAACAAAAAAAAAGGTGGGGCCCATGTTTTATTTGAATTTTTATTTTTATTTTATTTTTTTTAATTGTTGTTTGTTCACAGGGTGTACCATGATGTATAGAGACTTTTTTGTACAATAATGGGTGAGAATGTAAAGAGGGATATTAAAAGATGTAGTTATTTTATTTTCATGTGAAACAAAACAGTGAGAAGGTGCTTTCCTGTGGTGTACCAACTTGGTCAACATGTTTCACAGCTTTCTGAAAGAGGTAGAAGCCATGTCAAAAAAAAATGAGCTAAAAATATTGGTCAGTGGACTATAACAATAAGATTAAGTACTTATATAAGACCCATATGGCAATAATTCAAACAAAAACAATTGAAAGATTAGCTACGCCTGTTATCTCAGCATTGTCATAGGCTTTACAGGATTTAACACACCTGACAGATATAAACTATTATAAATAAACTTCAGTAACCTTTAACACAGCCACATAAAAGATGCAGGGTATAAAATTGTCCAAATCACATCCAGTGCTACTTCTCCTTCAGAAAGCTGTCCAAGAATACAAATTTCAATGTAAACTTGACTTGACGTAAAGATTCTCACTTCTAGAAACAAAAATGAGGAAAAAATTTACTGTTTCTGTGTGACATTTTGCTACAAAAATATAAAATATTGATTAAGTACTATGAACCCAACTGGACTTTGTGTGTCTTTTTTCCTACTTCTTTCTACGTTTGGGTGGGATGGTGTTACTAATTTCTCCTCTGATGTTCTTCTGTCCGTGTCCTTCCCTCTGGTTAGTCTCGTTTACCAGGGATGTGCCAAAGCTCTGTCTCTCCAGGTCCAAGCGCTGTAATCAGGCCACTCGCTGCTGACTCACCTCGCCAATGCCCTTATTACAAATCACTGGTACATGCAGCTCTTGGCCCGCGCCCATAATAAGACCTTAATTCATATAATCTGTCAGGGAAGATGCTTACGGCAGCACAGAGTAAATATAATCTCCACCAGGGACACTGAGGCTGCGTGAGGAGATGGCCAAGTGCACCTGCTCAAAGCCCGGAGGGGCAGGATGCGGTGGGTGTCGCCGCTGAGTGAGACGAGGCTATTAGCGAGTGTGAACAAGACAGTCAAAGTGAAACTAAATGCTCGTTGGGATAATGTGGGCTAAGATAAAACATTTCAAGTGCCCTCTAGTGGCTGGTTGCGGTGCTGGTTATATGATCGCCTGTGTATAGTCTCGATTTACATGTAAAAGGAGAATGGCTGCAGGCAATTGGCTCATTTCACAACCAAATGTGCATGATTTCACCAGCTTAACACTGGCAATAGACTAAGCACTAGAATGGAAATTGAACAAGGTATTTCCATCACAAAGAGGCAAGGGTTTTGGTTTTTTTATGTTCTGATACATAAGTTTAGGTGTAAGTGGGAAAATCAAACATAGGCTAGTCAAGAAACATCCGTATTCTTCAAAATAAAAGATAAATATGAACAAAAGCATGTAAATGACACAAACGCAACCATTTTTGATGAGAATAAAAAAGTATCTGGTGAGCTCTGACATCTCTAGTCTCCAGTGAGATGGTACTGTATTGCTTTGCCCGAAAAATATGCAAAGTATGGAAAATTTCTCAAGTTTTTTTTAAGTAAATACGCTGAAATACATGCATTCTTACTATGAGTCATGCACTTATCTCCACAATAGTGGTTTAATGCTATACTGTGGAATATTCTCAGCAAAGCAGTGTCATTTCCGTGGAGACAAGCAGTCGGTTTACCCTCCACCAGAAAAGTTACATTGTGCCACTTTAACTGAGCTTAAAGTGCAAATATTATGCTATTTTCCGATGTTGTTTCCTCATCAAAAACATACCTGGAGTTGTGTTTTGTTTCATTCACGCTGCATATTTTGGCTGAGTTTTTCTCTCAAATGGAAAACACTGACTAACTGATGTCACATGGTAATCCAGGAAGTGCTCCACTGCGTTTTTAAAGTCCACAGACACCTTCACTAGAATCATTTGGATGATTTCAGCCCTGGAATTGCCAATCTCTTCTAAACTAAAGGTAAAATTTTGCTGTTAACGATTGCTTCATGACATCACAAGGTGGAACCGAGCATTTTGAGCTGTGGAGATGTGGACAGACTAATAATAAAGTGTTACTCAAACAAAACACAACACCAGGTATGTTTTTGGTGAGGTAACATCGTTCTGACATGGCTAAAAGCTCACAGGAGTCAATTGTGCGTAATATGGGACCTTTAATTAGAAAAATAATCTAAACAGTATGAGCTTTAATCAGTCTAAAATAACATTGCTATTGTTTAATGCACCCACATAAAAAAACCATCGAGCCCCTCTGCTCTCCACACCAGGATTCCTCTCTGTAATTACTTCCCTCTCCTCTCATCTGTGACCTTCACCATGTGTGTCTCGTTCACCTAAAAGTAAAACAAAGTTGGTTATTGTGTGGCTGTAACCCCTCTTAGTAGTTTTTGAAGTTTATTTTTATGTTTGAAGCCCGTGGAGCCTGTATTCATCATGTTTTATGCTTAAACACGGCCCGCGGCGGTTTGTTTGAGCTGCTCTGTGTGAGGGTGGCGGAGGTCGGGACAGAAAAAGTTTGCATGTGGAGTCTCATATTCCCAATAAAAGCGGGTGTCCATTACAGAGCTCTTTGAAAACCAACTTCATCCTGGGCTTCTGTAACCTCATCTCAACTTCAATAGGGCTTCTTTTATTATTCAGATTGGATATTTTAAAATCTCATTATTTACAAATCCCCACATTGAAGGAGCTGTATTATAGTGTTGTGTAAAGCAGATCTCAGTAGGTTATATGGCGTTGTTTTCCTCTGTGTAACTCTTCCAAATTTTCTAAAATAAATGAATGTCATGAATAAAAACTGTGCAGTTGACATCTATTATCCCTTCCACAGCTTTACTTTTGGGGAAAATATGAGATCTTAGCCCTTACTGTCTGTCAAGCTAAAAAATACAAAATTTTGTCCAATTCTTTACAAAGACTTTTATCTTCTAACAGATGGGCGTGATTGACAGGTGGATTAGCCAATCGGGGACACGCACGAACAATATCAAAATCAACATGGCTGCTTTTGAGGTAAAAACAAAGGGAAGAAATAACAAGAGACTGAAAAACATCACATATTTTTCAGATTCAGTGAGTGAAGCACTAAACGCTGGTAAGAAAGATTGATTTGGTTGTTAAATTAACCATATTATTCAAAATCAACTTGATGAGCTTTTAACGTTGTATAACAGTAGCTTACTTAAAGCTGGAGCTGGAAGACGTGTCTGGGGTGAGGGAAGTCTGGGAGTCCCTGCTTGGACTGCTGTCCCCGCGACCCAGCCCTGGATAAGTGGAAGAAGAAGATGGATGGATGGAAGGATGAATGATACACGTGTGGTTCTAAAATGTGTCATAGCCAGAAATTAAAACACCAAAAATATTTACAGAAGCAGGAAAAAAAAAACAAAAAAAAAAAAAAAACTCAGCACAGCAGCACCTCCTTTACACACAGCATCCTTTTCTTTAGCAGACTGAGGTTTGCTCCTTTTATAGAGATGAGCCTTCTCTGCAGTACAGGTAAGTTTACCCACATCCAATAATGTTAAAAGTTAGCTCTAACCAAACAGTGTACAAATGTATTCAGTTAAGTTGGTTGTTAAAATAGAGCTGTATGTGTAATTTATCAGTGAACACCAATTTGATACACAAAAATCTAAAGTATTTGACACCCCTCCTTGTTAGCGCACAGTTGTCTGCCCCGGAACCTTCTTAAGGTGGTCCGGCTGCCCGGGGACTCTTTTGGCCGGAACACCTAAGATGGCAGACAGCATGGGTAAGTTAAAATTTCCAACAATTCAATTATAATCAATTAGCTGATACTCAACACTTTCATCAATAAAACATGTTGAACTTCTTTGTGCATTGTCCTTTCTGCGGGCCTCAGAGATAGGCCCATGTCATGGACTAGCTACATTAAAGACATAAATAAAAACTATGAGATACAAAGGAGGGAATGGTGACTGTGAGATCTGCTGTTTAGAACATACTCAGAGAACCTGTCTGTATCCCAGGCTGCTGCTGCTCCTAAACCGTACAGTAAAGTTGTGGGTAGTGTTGGTATTTATACAATATTTTTGTTTCCGATCAGTCTTAATAAGTTCCTCTGTCATTCCCCGTCTCTGCTGTAACAAGCTATTAAGTAAAACCTGCAGCATGGAGTAATAATGTGTCAGAATGCAATAAGGCTCTGGCGTGGACGGAGGGGAAATCCAATCACATCAACGCGGGATTACTCCAACTGTCATTCAGAACGATTCTTCATTAAAGATCCTGCTACATAATACAGTTTTAATATGGTGCGTCAAAAAGAGGTGTGGATTATTAGATTGTGTGTCCTGTTATATTTTCGATGCTGCAAAGATATAGACCAGAAATGAACCACGTGACTTTTGGAGTATGTGTTAGCTTAATAATGAATGAGATTACTTTCTGTTTCATTTCAGATTCTGTTGGGGTTTATAACAAACACGATATAACCATTTTATACCGTTTGCTTTTGTGTGATTGTTGCTCATTTTTTCTCTGTCCCGTAGACTGTTTGACCAACCTGCAGTGGGACTATAGATGGAAATTAGCCACGTTGACCATAATCTTTAAATATCTACATTTTTAAGTGGTTATTAATATGTTCTGTCCCTTTACAAATAAAAAATAAGATTGAACCATTTCTCTCACTGCGCAAAATCCATATGCCATTGCAAATCCAGTACAAACACAAGTATAACCCTGCTTGTCTCTACGAAGATGAGCAGGCGACGCCATCAGGCCAAATTACAAGTAAGATCTGTGGAAAGGCGACCCTGACGACTCTTTTTTTTTTTTTCACCTATAATAAAATAAAGGCCATCTAGATATGTTAATGCCATACTGTGGAGCACTCCAAACACCGCAGACCCACCAGAAAAGCTACATAGTTCACCTTTTTAAAAAACTGTACTAGTATTTGACTGTTTAAGCCAAAGTCATGAGCTAAATTCAAACGCTCCATGATTGTAGCACACAGTATAATAGGCCAGATAGGTCTCACCACTGAGTGCAGCGTGTAATGTTCCCCAGTGTGTCGGCTGCAGCCTGCGTGATGCCTCTCAGCGGCTCGGCTCTGCTAAGCGCTTTGTAAAACACTGTGTAAATGTCAGTCAGTAAATAAGCCAGGTAGTGATTCTAACCTTGAACTATTTCTGTCCTCGCGCTCCCATCCCATCGCTCCCCACCTCCCCACGATAAACCGTCTCAGTCAAGCAGCCATAGTAACTTATCCTAAAATCTCATGCATAAAAATTGCCTTTGTAAATGAGATATTTCTTCCTCAAACATTATGAATATTTTATGGCTCAGTTCCAGTCTCAAATGGTGCAGGAAATGTTTGCGGCCCCTTTCCAAAATTGCATTAAGTAAAGGGATATTTCTACTATCTGCAAGGTAAGCACCGGAGCCAGGACTTATTTTGTTTGCTCTAACCAGTGTGGAAATTGGAAAGAGAGACGTGACAATTTCGATTCATTCCTGTGTGTGATGTGATTTCCCACAAGAGGAAATACGTTTTTCCAAGTAGAAAATGAGCAGGGAAATGGACGTGGACTGTTTGTGTGCACCCAGGTGAGGGGTGACAGCACAAATGCCATTTCACAATTTGATGCAAATCTCTATCCAACTGTTTCTGTTCTCATGCCCTCTTCTCCATCAGGTGGATTTCAGCGATGAGACTCTCGGTTCCAAAAGATTCGGATCCCACAAAGGAGCAGTTTTCTTTAAAGAGTGAAATGAAAGAATGAAAGAAATGACCATGGCTTAGATCTGTGTAAACTTAGAGTGGGAGTGCGTTTTAATATACCCAGTTATTACGAGGTTAAATCTGTTTTTGTGCCCAAAGTTACCAGTTTCTCGCTCTGCTTCTGATGATTCTTGTGTCGGTTCAGTGATAACCAGTTTAAAAATGCATACAAATTGGAAAGATAAATATTCGTCTCTTTTAAAAAATGCGATAGAAGGTCAAAAAAGCCGACTTGCTCACGAATGTCACAAATGTGCAAAAGTGATTTATAATGGTTTAATTAGCCAAGCCTACTTTGCTGTCTCTATTACAAGGGGGTTATTTTTATAAGTTGCATTGGAAATAAACTGCAACTGGAAAATGAACATAAAAACATGTCTTCTGCATTTGACAAGACTCCACCATGGATTTGCAGAAAAGACACTGGCCAGGATCCTGCATCTCCAGGGGTGAAGGGGAAAAAATAACTGACAAACTTTGTGTTTTCTTAGAATCCTGAAAATGTACACCAATGTCAAACCTGGACCTTTCCTGAAAGTCACAAAACGGTCTACTTCCATTCAAATCTCTTTCTGGGGCTCATTCATATGTGTTTCATGAACATAAAGCAGCAGTGTGAGATACTTATATTCTCGTCATAAGAACAGTTTGTTGTTGTATCTACCTCTAAGTATTTTATTTTGAAGCATATCTTTCATATCTTTAACTTTATGCATGCCCTTATTTGTACTTATTCAGCGTTTTATGTTGCATTTTATCACCGACAGTGCACAACCTACATTAACCTAAACAGGAGAGATGCATTGTACCGGGTTGTAGCGCTATTGCTAATTTCCACCTGTAGTCCCTGGGTAGGTTGATGTTATAGTTCATAAAATCATTCGCACCCAGTTCTCTCAACACCTTAAAATCGTCATCCTTTTCCAAAATCATCATACAATTCATTCATTCCAGAACATCCCACTCTCTCCAGACACTCATCAGTCCACATTATGGGCACAGGTTTGGTTCACTGGCAATGGCAATAAAAGTCTTCTGATTGTGATATTTCAAATTTTTTTTAGTCTTCATAATTAAATGACTTGACTGAATCTGAGATGTGGGACCAAGTTTTTGCAAGTTTTTTGCCTCAAGTCCAAGCCAGTGGCCCACAAGTCCAAGTCAAGTCCCAAGTCCTGCATGCATCGAGTTTTAAGTCCTTTCAAATCTTTATACCACACATGGCTACCTCATTTAGTATGAATTTTGTTAATAATCCTTAAAAGGTCCGGGTCACAAATAGAGACGTGGGGAGGAACATCTAACTGTTCAGAGAAAAGGGTTTTCTACACATTTATTATCCAAGTCAATTCAAATCTCAAGTCCACACTTCTGCAAAATGTCCCTTTTAGAAAATATAAATACTACCGAGGAGCTGCTAAAGGAGCTCCTTCAGTATAACGCTATAGGTTTGCTTTGATGTGTGTTTATATATAACATTATGACACTATATATAAAATGTAGAGTGAGTGCATAAATGTTATATGGAGACGCATTCCCTTCAGTTGCATTTTACACACTGTTCCTACAGGCATAAAGATTTACACACCCAAATAAACAGCAATGGGTCTTAATGTAACGACATGCCCACTAATGAACATATCTGAAATGCAGCACAGTTTGCATCTATGCTGAGATATGAAAACATACTGAGGCTCCATATGGCTGTTGTTCTATGCCTCATTAGCCCCACTCAATTTAACTACATAGCACATCTCTATACACTCTATAACATCATAATATAATCACTGTTATTGTCATGAAGCCACTTTCCCCATTTTTATACAACACAACATCCGCTACGGTAAAAATATGGTGAACAAACTTATTCCCAGTTAAAACTAGAAGTAAAAAGTACTGGTGCATGTAATCATGGGCATATTGCTGGGGGGAGCTGGCAGAATAATAGCAAATTTTGGTTTGGTTTTCTTAAAATACTCTTGAGTCCAATTATCAGGTTCTATTTAAGAAGAGTGAGCATAGAAGTACAGGGACTTTAGGCAGAAACAGGGGGAAAGTAGACGTTGATAGAAGCTGTTTTGTGGAGGGTATTTCTGGAAAACTCGGGTGACTAGGCAAGCTTAGATTGCAAAGTCATTAAGAGGACTGCAGATGGAAATGAGCTTGCTTAGCTAGAATCTGGTATTAGCGTCTCTTCCCTTTGGCCTTATGTGACTGTGCTTTGTCTTGTTAAATAAATAAATGAAATTAAAAGAAATGAGCACCATTCAGAAAAGTTGCAAGGTGTTCATGAATTTGCTTATCGCTCGTTTGACTTTAAATTTGGTTTCCCTGTTGCTGGTTTGCTGAGACAGTAGGTCAGTAACACTCATATTTATATTACGATTTTAGCAAAAGACATAAATAATTCACCCCTGCAGCTTACATGGCATAACTTCACATAACTACTTTGGAAACTTTGCTTGTTTTCATGGATATAGAGAAGTTTAATGCTATACTGTGGAACATTTCAGGCAAAGCTATAACTGGAGACATGCAGTACACCAGAAAAGGTACATTGTTTTTTGATAAAAGTAGTCCTCAGTGATGGGAAGTAACTATAGTCTCAGATCACATTTTTTTCACTATAATAAAATGCGAAAGTATGTCAAGTATTCAGAATATAGTACGCTAATTGGACCATATAACTCAGAGGTACTCAAACGTTTTTTTTTATCAGGGGCCACATCTGTATTTGAAGCGGAGGACCACAGACCGGCAGTCAATGCAGTGCAAATAGTTTAATTTGCTATACTGCTTACGATCAATTGAGCCGGTTCAGTGGGAGGCAAGATGGCCAATAAAAACTCATCTGAGGGCCGCATTTAGCCCCCGGGCCTTGGTTTGGACACACCTAATATAACTGAATATTCTGAGTATTCTATAACTAATCACATTTAAAATATTCTTCCCATCACAGGTTGTACTGTTGAATTTATTTTCACATATTTGGTATTCACACTGAGATACAATATTTGCTTTTCTACCAGCTCCTGGCCTTTGCCTTCCCCTGTCAGGTGTGTACCCCCCTGCGAGTGCCTCCAGCTACATCACTCCCCCATCCCCCCAGGAGCGATGGAAGAGGTAGGAACATTCTCTCTGACATGTCAAGCTAACTCTATGTGCCCCGCAAGCACAATCCCTCCAGCCTGTACAACTCCCCATGGACCGCAGTACCTGAGGATTCTACTGACAGATAATGGACAAGTCAGGCAAAAGGTAAAGGTGGGTATTTATAGAAGTTCAAACCTCGCATGCGTTCAGATCACTGTGTCCTTGACGTCAAAGGTGTTTAATTGAGAGCGTATACAAAAGGATCGTTCTATGGTCAGTAATGAGAGGTCGGGGTTATGGTTATTGTTATGGTTATGGAAAAACAGGTCAAGGGAAAGAATATTAAGCTCGTATAATAAACATTTTACAACTTTTCATCCAACAAACTTTGCCTGTTGTGTATTTCGAACAACTATTTAGTAGCAACAATGGAATCACTTTTATGACTCACTTATAGGCTACCGAACATTATAATTGTTGTTTTGCAGTAAGAAAAGCAATTTGCAAAACACAGCGATACATCAAATAGACTAATGGAAAAAAATCTTGTCTGTTCTTAATGGGAAAAAAGATATATCACGCAGCTTTTTTGCATTAAATTAGCACTGCTGCCATAGAAATGACTTGAAATATTACATCTTTTTGAATGCCGAAACAGGATGGTTAAACCCTTGTAGGGGCGGCACTAGATTCCAGCTCCCAAAGATGAATGTTGTTGTTGTGTCCTTGGGCAAGACACCTCAACACCTTTACAGTGTCCAGTGTCTGCCTGCACTGGCGTATGATTGTGTATGTGCGCTATATACAAATGTGATTGTGTTTTTCCATGCAATAGGGATCTAAACAGTTGCCTGGACAACCGATAAGTGTGATTGACAGGTGAATTAGCCAATCAGGGACATGCATGATCTGGCTGTATCAAAAGAAACATGGCTGCTAAAGGGGAAAAAAGAAAGGAAAAAAAAAAAACATTAAAGGAGACTGGCAAACCTTGCAGAGTTATGTGTGAAGAATCAATTAGCAAAACTTTTTATTCTTCTATAGAATGTGCAGAAAGAACAAGTCTAGTTCTCAGGTACGCTATACAGAGGAACATGAAGCAAAATTAATTAAGTTTTAATCATAAAAACATTGCTACAGAGACAAGTTACGTAAGCACTTGATCATATTTAATATTTAACAGAAGTGACTTTCCTGCCATTTCTCCATAAGGTTGACCTCCCTGACCTCCACATTCCCCCTCTGACTGGAAGCACAGACACATTGACATGCAGCAGAGCCTGGAGTAAAGAGCTTTAAACGAGCGCACACTCACACACACGCACACTCACACACACACATGCACAATCACACACACACACACACACAGACTCAGGAGATGTCCCGTGTGAGTCCTAACTGGGCTGAGCGCTGCTGCTGGCACTGAGGCTGCGGTCCCTGTCCAAAACCAGAGGGCGGACATAAAGTTACATGCGACCTTACTCCTGGTAAAGTTAAATCAGAATACTATTATCAAACTTTTCTATCAACTAAACTTCAAGGGATGTAAAGGGAATGAATGTTAAGATTTAGATTTAAAGGTCGTATATTACACAAATCTGACTCTTGTGAGATGTTAGTCATATTAAAATGTTGTTACCTCATCAAACAACATACCCCACACATTTTAGTAATCCTTTATTATTAGTCTGTCTACATCTCCAAAGCTCAAATGGAGTGGTGAAATCTGTCATTCGTCCAGTAGGTTATGGTTTAAAAGAAAATGATGTGTATAGCTATTGTATGGCTTATTTGCTTCAGTGTGTTACTCAAATACAGTTGTGGAATGTAACAAAGTACAAGTAGTAAAGTACTGTACAGATACCAAAATTTGGACTTGGAAGTTCATTTTAAAGTGGATCATTTTTACCTTTACTTTACTACATTCAGGGCCGACCCAGCCCATAAGCAGACTAAGCAGCTGCTTAGGGCCTCGAGGCCACCAGAGGGCCCCCAAGAGCCCATTTATTTATATTGAAAATAATGATTGTAAAGTTTTTGTTGTTGTTGTTGTTGTTGTTGTTTTTTTTTAACTAAATGGCGCTCGGGTGTTTATACAAGTCTAAATATGCCTCTTAAACGATTAGATGTGTGTTATTGTCAGCAGCTAGATATGTTTTATGTTTTTTTTTAATCGGGCAGTGGTGTGGACAGCTACGTGTTTACACCTGCGTGAAGGACCCTTCCCCTCGAGGCGCTCTAGGTGCGCCGAGGCAGCAGAGGGACATTTGAATGAGAGTTTTACAGACTTAAAGGCTTTAGTTATTGAAGTTAAATTTATCTAAAGTACGGGACAATTCATGAAGAGGCCAGAGGGAGATCGTTTTAGGAACAGGACTTTTCAGAGAGGACTCGCCATTTTTTCACCGCTGGACCTGCAGATAAAACAGTGAGGCTGCACGTGTATAATTGTGCAGACGGGACACACCTTAGAGCGGCGGAGGACAGAAAGGACACACCTTAGAGCGGCGGAGGACAGAAAGGACACACCTCAGAGCGGCAGAGGACAGACGGGACACACCTCAGAGCGGTAGAGGACAGCCGGTGAGTCCGTTTATTACACTGGCTGTTTTTGGTTGTGGCGTGGTTGTTGTGAGTGTAAAGTGTCACTGCTCTTGTGTCACATTAACAACGTTGACTATGACAGAAACCTGTTACATCTGCCGTTACGACCTGTGAACGACTCCTGAATGTGTTGTGAATGCTCATATAGGGATGCAGCGACACGACATTTTGCAAAACCAGTACGAGTATTTCATTTTGAGTACTCGTCGATACTGAGTAAAGATACAAGACATTATTTGACTAGTGTTTGATGATAGTGGTAAATCTAACTCATTTCATAGGCTTTTTTGAGTATAGCCTACTTTTTCATCTTAGAATACTTATATGAAGCTGTTTTAAATTACTACTGAAATCACTGTAGTCAGGTATAATACAAATATAATTTATTTAGATGAGCACCTGGCTTTAATATCTACCACTTGTCTTTGCCGCTGCGCTAACTGCTAACGCGCTAACTGCTAACGCGCTAACTGCTAACGCGCTAACTGCTAACGCGCTAACTGCTAACGCGCTAACTGCTAACGAGCTAACTGCTAATGCGCTAACTGCTAACGCGATGACTGCTAACGCGCCACTGTTAGCATAACAGTGACTGCTGTTACCACGGCGCCACTTTGACCAATATGGACATGCTACACCTCTTTTAAAAGCTCCGAACCCGCTCTATTCAGTGGCTAAATGTTTTTGTCAGTTACAATGTTACAATGCAGCACAAGCAAATAATTGCCAGCGCCACTTAGCAACGTTAGCATGTTACTCTCGTAAACACAAGCACTGCGCTGATATCCGTGAATAAGAGGCAGCACAGCTACAGTGGTATCGGCTCCTGGTATCGGGAGCCCTGACACCTGATACTGGTGTCGGTATCTGTGCCTCTCTACTCATTAATATGCACATTTACGCAAAATCTCTGTTAATTTTCTATGCAAATTAGGGTCTCCCAACTCAACTCTGCATTCAAAGCCTGACAATAAACATAAAAATAATGTGATCCTAAAATCCTCTCTTATTTAATGTTCAGTCCATCCAAATGATCTGATGATTTTATATCTGACGTTATGTCCAAGCTGTTTCACATATGCAACTCTTAACTTGGATCACTACTTTGTATTTCTTGAGTGACATGATTTTGAAGTACGTGTACCCTTGCATAAGTACATTTTTGGTTACGGTACTCTGGCCAATCCTGCAATTTATGGCATAAAGAATAAATAAATGTAAGCCTACTTTAGTCAGCTGGAACACATTAAATTTCACCCTAAATCAAGAAAAAATCTGTGCAGAATTTCAAATATCTTAGTCAGACCCTCCTTCCTCTTATGTTTTATACTGTTATACTTGTGGCTATTGCTGTTGTGAGCATCTAGAATGATCAGTCTTTTAACAACTCCTTGTAATGATGTCTTAATTTAGTCAAATATGAATATGAGGCATTGAAGTGGCGAGGGTCTCGATGGCAAATTCAGCTTAGCGCCCCCCAAAGGCTAGGGCCGGCCCTGACTACATTTAAGAGAATGTATGTATGTGTACTTTGTACTCCACTACATTTTTGAACAGGACTGAAAAGTGAAAGTATTATTTTATTTGTAAGACGTTCATAATTTGAGCAAACAAAAACATAAATGTACAAATTCAACACGCATCTTTATCCATTTACTTTTTACTCTTTAACTACAATTTTAAACAGGTTCTTTAATGCTTTTACTTAAATAGATTTTTTCAAGTGATACCTTTTATTTTGACTTGAGTATTTTTTCCTCTGGGGTCTAAATGACAAAATCCACCACTGATTATATACCACTTGTTGTATGTAGTTGTTATTATAGTATTTTTGGTGGTAATCATTTGTGTTCTTTGTGTTCTAATTCATTCAGGACCAGGAAAAAGGGGTGGGGACAGGGGGCGCTTTGACCAATAAAAACAATAGGCTTTTTTTTTTTTTTTTTTTTTTTTTTTTTTTTTTTTTTTTTTTACACTATTCTCAATGAAAATTAGTTTTTTCACAGCCCTATCCATCTGGTTTTGTCCTGGTAACAGCTCTATACATCATTCATAATCCACACTTTTAATAATAATCTGAACTAACCCTAATCTGACCCAGAAAGTGACACTTGTTTTATAACCACCATCCTAACTCAGGAAGGTTTAACCACAGCCGCTGGTTTGTATCACGTGTCTCTCAAATGTGGAAGACATCTCCTCTCAAGAATTCTCATGTCATTCAGAACAAAACATAGAACTTCTCTGAGCTGAAATACATAAGGGTTTGGTGTGTTGTTTTTTGTTTTTTTTAACACAACTGACCATGCTTTTGTCTGATTGGTTAATCTACCTGTCAATCACACCCAGCTGTCAATCAAACTCACTCATCTTTATATAGTTCTGTCAAAGTGTGTGGTTTTGGCTGGCCATGGAATAGTTATGCTTGAACCATTCTTTTTAAACTACCGTATATATTAAAATTTATTTACTAATGGATATAATGTTAAAATATCCAGGTGTTCACCAAGACACTGACAGGAATACAAAAAAGCCTATGTCCTAGCTTGGTTCCAAGCCACAAAAATGAAGAAAGTTCTAAGTCTGTGCAAACATAACACAGGACTGCTCCAAAGCTGATCATGGTGATTTCAAATGTTTGATCTCAGTGTTTTGATGTGAAGTTTGCCACTCTCTTTTTAACCTACATGATGTTTGTGTTTGAGATGCAAAATGACTTTACATTTTGTCATTCTGTGTCTTTACAGTGTTAAACAGACCCAGTGTTGTAGTGCTGCCAGGGCATTTATTGCATCAGGGTTTTTTTTGATTAATTAAAAATTCTTTGAGGAAAGTGTCCTGAGTTCATTGGCTTGCCTCTCCACAGACCTGAATGAATCTCAAACTATTGGGCTATTTTCCAGACACATGAAAAATGTCATAGAAAATACCGATCTTGTCCTTGAAAATGTCTCCACCTTTTGCTTTGCTGGATTATTAAATATGTAAATATTGAATATCTAATAGACTGTCAGTGGCATCATCACAGTAAGAAAAGAACTGCTGAGTTTTTAAAAAGCCTAAAACTCACCAAAATATAGCAAATAATAATAATTATTATTTTTAAATCTCTTTAGAGAAGATCCTGAAAACTGCCTTTACCTTTTACGTCTCACCTGCTCAGCATGACCTTGGCATCACACATAAGCCACTATAAAGAAAACACATCTGTCTTGTAGTTATAATCTATGACCCCGGTGGATTAATTATATGATTTATTTCAAATAAAATAATAATGTCCAGTGGATCTTGTTTGATAGGTGATATACTTGATATGATTGTGCTTTTTCCCTTTTTACATTGCAGTCTATTTCATGAAATTGGACAGAACAACATATTTGCGGTAAAAAATGTTTATTAAAATAATGCTTATTTAATGCTTTAAAAGAAGAATATTGTGCGCAGAACAAAATTACTGCACACGTATTTAAATAGAAGCGTATTCAGTTCTTAATGAGAGGCATTAACAGCAGAAAAGATTGTCTCAGAGTGGCTGTGCAGGTCTGAGGGTTGGTGCTGCAGTGTGGCACCTGATCATGGCAGTATAGAAGTACCAGATCAAAGGTCAAAGTGTCCATTCAGCCGTGCAGCTCACAGCTTTCAATACAGTTGCAGAAATAACGTTGAGAAACTTGTGACGCTTTGTCTAGACAAAGACCAATCTCTGGAGCCTCCCCTTGTACCGCCCTCCTGGTTGGAAACGAGGCACTAATGTCTTTTAAACCACGTTGAACCAGGGATGGTGGCTCAGCTGGTCCAAACTTATTCTTTGATTTGGATCCAGTGCAAGACACGCCTGGAGGAAGTCACGGCACTCTGCAAAAACAAACAAGACACATTTTAGAGTGAGTTAAGTTCTTAAGTGACAAAAACTTATATTGACAGTATTAAAGATGTGAGATTTGTTTCTTTGAAATTTACATTTTGCAAATTGTGTTGGCCCTTCTTTACAAATATCATTTGTGCATTGTTTAAAGGTGAACTGTGTAATCTGTCTTTTCAGATGGAGGACCACCCTCTTGTCTCCATAGAAATATTGCCTGGAATGTTCCACAGTATGGCATATAACTTTTATTTATTCAATTACATGTGGATTTGTCGCTCTAAAATATGGTGAAAAACATGCATTGTTACTGTGTCACCACACCACAGATCTGACTTGTAACTTGATCTGGTGGTGTCCCCTTATCCGAGGAACATTAAGGAACACAGTGCACTTTTAATGTTTTGTGTGTCTATTTGCAGTAACACTAAAGCCTAAATCGTATAATAAACTAATTCTTCTGCTCACCTTGTGACAGGCCGCTCAGTTCACTTAGTTTTCCCTCCATGAAGTTCTTGGTGGAGAACTGCAGGTCATCATCAGAGCGCAGTAATTCATACAGTAGCGCCCCAGATTGCCACACTGAGGCAGGACCAGCGTGGTAACCGTTAGAGAGGAAGGCCTCTGGAGGCGCCACTTCTCTTGTCCCTGAAATACAAGGAGAAACACATGAAAATAAGTCAGTAGGTTTGATAGATTTCACATACTACTGCTACTACTACTATTACTACTACGTTGTTCGGAGGTATTACCTTTGTATGTGTAGTAGGGCTCTGATTGGACGTGGCAGCCACAGCCAAAGTCTATGATCCGGATCCTGGGACCGGACTCCGTGTCTTGGACCAGGAGGTTTTCCAATTTAATATCTCTATGGAAAACCCCTTTGGAGTGAAGGTCCGCCAGAGCATCCACAACCTGCTTCATCAGCACCTGTGAGAACCAAGTAACATTACAAGTTAACTTTGTAAGACTGAAGAAGCCATATTATGCTCTGCTAAATAGGCCTACTTATGATCCAATCTAAACTACTGTAATTTATTTTGGACATTTGAAATCACAATATCGATCCAAAACAACTTAAATGATTGGCTCATGCTGACGTCCCTGTTTATGCAAAGCTGCAGATCAAATTAACAAGATACTGAACAGTGACGCCATGAGACTAGAGATGACTCTAGTCTCATGGCGCTGATGTAAATACAACTTTTACTGGTAAATCAGAAGGAAAACACTACAAGGAAATAGCTAGAGTGGGTCTCAAACCTTTCACACAAAATACCACCTAAAAAGTATTCGCCTGAGTACCACTAGCTGAAAGGGACAAAATGAGGCCTAAACTGTAAGTCTAACAATGATCATAGGGTTAAAACGTTACTCGAGTTATTCTAAAGTTCAATTATAGGAATAATCAAGAATAAAATTAATTGATATTTAAACAACAACTGCAGAGGGTCTTATGTACCACCTGAAACTCTCGTACCACAGTTTGCGAAACAATGACTTAGATTTTAAAACATCCATGTAATTTCTCACCTTTTCCAAGATAACGTAGCTACAAATAAATGCAAAATGAAAAGAAATAAACAAATACCTTTTGGTGTCTTGCCATTATTCTTCAAGCCACATCTTCAACTCTGAAGATGTGCAGAAAAACAATTTAAGCTCGAAAGACCAAATGAATGTGACAAAGATAACAATGAAACAAAAGACCCAAAGAGATATTTTAAAACTGAGTGTAGTTTGTCTTGAAAATACAACAACTGATTATTCAAGTTATGTATTTACCAGCCATGTAAATGTACCCACGGATTGCTAAATATTTAAACATATGTTTGTGTTTTTGTCATTTTTTTGTATTGTTTTTTACATAATTGCCTTTTCTGCGTACCTTGGCCTGGTCTTCTGGCAGTGGTGCATTTTTCGCACAGTAGTCAAACAGGTCTTGGGACGGGGTCGGTCTCTCCATGACCAGAACTACCTCCTGCTCTTCATCCAGGTTATACCAGTTCAGGAGACTCACGGAGGGATTCAGTCCGACCGAGCGGTGGTCTGGAGCGGCTTTGGTCATCAGGACGACCTCAGTGGGGATCTTGGCCTCATAGTTTTTAAGGAGCTGAAGGTGAAAATGGAACAAAACACATTATTACACAATCAAACAGAGGTAGATGTGAAGTAAAAAACTGATGGGCGCTGCCACTGATTTTTGTTCAACCCGACACGAAGGAATACTATGGCAAGTATCGCAATATCTAAATCCTATGAGTTTTATTCTACTACAATTTCAGAATCCATAAAAGATATTGCAAAACAATGAAAACAAAAATATGAAAAACTAAGTATTTCACTTACAAAAATAGAAAATTGTGCGTTCTCTCGCTTGATGTGTTTAATGGCCACCTGAAAATCAGAAAGTAGAACATCATTAAATACTGAAGTGAACTGAAAATGTGAAATTATATATAAATTCATAGTATTTTTCTTTGAAATATTCTGAAATTTGGTCTCCAGGAAAAAAAATAACATCTCAGGCACATTGTGAACCCTGAAAAATGACTTGCTGCGCAAAATAAATGTATCGTATATTAATTATTAAGTTTTATAAATGATGAAAACCGTATATCTTACAGGTTGTTGGTCTGATATCCGGACACCAGCAAACACAGACCCAAATCCGCCTTCTCCGAGCTCCTCATGCTGCTCGTATTTCAGCTCAAAATCAGTCGCATCTGACAGAAAAAAATACATATATTATTAGTTTGATCATCGTTTAATGACACTCATTGACACGCACACAAGGAAGAGGAAGTGTCTTGCCCAAGAACACAACAGCAGTATTTGGTTTAGTTGTAGCTATGGGCTGGTTTATTGCTTTCAGTCCTGGTTTGGTCCTAGATTTATATTTTAGTCCTGTTGTAGTGCTGGTTTAGTTTTCACTTAGGTTTAGACCTGATTTAGTCTTGGTTTAGTCCTATGTGTACTTCTTTTTGTCCTGGTCTAGTGATATTTTACTGTATATATCTAAATACACATCTGTGTATTTAGCCTGTGGTGTACCTGTATCTTTAGCCACTCTCCTCAGGGCTTTTTTCAGCCTTCTCCTCTCTCTCCTCTCTCTCTTCTTCTTCAAGGCGTTCTCGTGTTCTGAGTCCGTTTTTGGAGGTTTTTCTCAGGATGATTTTTTTTGGGCTCTATTTCAGAGCCTGACTCTACGTCGCTGAGTTTCCTTTTTGTAGTTTTGTGAGCAATGGGTTCACAATCAAAGCTGTGAGTGATTGAACTAGTAAAGCCTGAAAAGACGACGAGTAAATTATTACTTATGTTACAATGATAAACTGCAGTACATGGAAGTATACTTGATAAAATGCAGTATTTTGTGTTGTTGATATATTTTCAGCAGTACCTTCAGCAGGGTCCTCTCTCCTCAGCAGCGTCTCGTCTTGTGACCAAAGAGTCAACTTTTGAGAACGAGATTTTTTGGGCTGAAATTCATCCCAAATCGCTGCATCGCTGGATTTCCTTTTGCGACTTTGGAAATCACTTGGTTTTGTCTTAAAAAGACTAGAGACCAAAGAGCTGGACCCTAAAAATGAAGTCAGATATATCTTATGTTATACAATGATCATAAAGAGAACAAAATATTTATCAATGTAATTAGTGGTCAAGCCCTGGTTTAGTCCTGGTTTAGTCCTGGTTTAGTCTTGCTTTAGTCTTGCTTTAGTCTTGCTTTAGTCCTGGTCTGGTTTATTTTCAGTTAAAACTTGATTCTGTAGTCCTGGTTTAGTCCTGATTTAGCCCTCGTCAACTGGTTTAGTACTGCTTAGTCTCAGTCCTGGTTTAGTCCTGGTTTAGTCCTGGTTTAGTCCTGGTTTAGTCCTGGTTTAGTCTTGGTTTAGTCTTGGTTTAGTCCTGGTTTAGTCCTGGACCCTGTAGATACTTTATGTCATACATATTATTGTTATTTGTCACTACATGTTTATATGCAGTTATTAAAAGTACTCATGTCAGCACAATCACAACCAGAGATGTTACTGTTACTTTTTGGATAGTACTTGCTTGAGTACACCGCAACTTTGGCAACTACTTGACCCATCTCTACAAATTGGGATTGTTCGAACATTTTCCAGACTTTCT
Source organism: Periophthalmus modestus (assembly GCA_019594935.1). NCBI lineage: Eukaryota > Metazoa > Chordata > Actinopteri > Gobiiformes > Gobiidae > Periophthalmus > Periophthalmus modestus. The sequence continues at coordinate 9,264,705 of JAIEZT010000068.1, forward strand.
TCCACAAACCTTGTAAGATCACTCGCTGGTTGTCTAAAACGTACTGTCGTCGTGCTGCCATTGCTTTGATTTCGCAAAAAGGCAATGAACGGGACAAAGGCAATGAACTGGATAAAAGTGGCTGGAGCAATGAGAAATGCGTGTGTACTCTTCGGTGTCTGACAAGTTGTGAGGAGTTGAAGATAATGGGACACCTATGACACGTCTTAATCGGAACTTTACGCTACCGTGGCAACGGCCAATCAGAGCGCTCGGAATTTTGATGACACGTTTTGTCAAGGTTCCGCAGATCTTTCTTTCCAGAACATTCCTCAAGTAATCTCTATTAGTACATTTTAAAAACTATTTACTTCAATACTTTTACTTTCGTTGATTTTTTACATGAAATACTTTTAATTTTTACTTTTGTTTTTTTGTATTTTTTTGAACTAATATCAACTTTTACTTTATTTTACTTCATTTTCAGTTGTAATCAGGAGTGTTCTTGTGGGAGAAAGGGGCGGGGACAGGGGACTCTTTGACATTTTAGAGTTATTACACAGCTCTAGCTGGTTGTTGTTTTGTCCCTGTAACAGCTCCTAAAGTTTTATTTCCAGAAGACAATTTGTACAAAAAGTAATTTAAAGTTCGTCATCCTCAACATTAAAAAACACTGCAAAAACATCTGTGGCTTGTTACAGTGACGTGCTTTTATGAGGAGACAGGGCCACCGCAGAGACTCAGTTTTTTTGTTCAGGTTTTGAACATGGAGCCAAAGGATCTACTTCAATTATTAAGTTGATTCAGATCAATATTTATATTGAACAAGGTGTAAAATAAAACAAACATCCTCATATGTGACAGTGAGCAAGAACGCCAGGGGCGGGGACAAAGGATGCTTTGACCAATCAAAACGCAGCGCTTTTTAAACCAGTCTCGAGTTAGAGTGATTGCACAGCCCTAGCTGGTTGTGGTTTTATCCCTGTAACATCTCTACTCATCATTCATAATCTATACCTAATCTGACCCAGAAAGTGACACTTGTGTTACAACCACCAACCACCTCCTAACTCAGAAAGCCTTAACCACAGCTTCTAGTTTGTCTCTCAAATGTGGAAGACATCTCCTCTCAAGAATTCTCATGTCAGTCAGAACAAAATAACATCTCATACCTGAGATTGTGGTGCTCTGTGTTGGTATATTTTTCTTTTCTACTCATAAACTGCCGTGTTTGTTTTGACAGGATACAATAGTTTTGTCAAAGCGTGTGGTTTTGTCTGGCCAGGGAAAAGTTCCTACGCTTGAATCATTCTTAAAGCATATCTCTTATGCAAAATTGACTGTTCAGAGCTTCTAACCACATTATAGTTGTTTCCCCTTTTCATTTCCCCTCAAAGTCGTTTCTTGAGTGATTTGTGAATGTTTGAGCAATCTTTAATCACTTGTTTTCAAGACGGCATATTGCCGATCAATTCCTGATTTCACAGCCACTGGCATACGCCCACTGCTCTCTGCTTACTTCATTCTCCAGTTTTATATTAATCGATGATACAAACAGGATTTGGCAGTGCTGCGTAGTCATTTTGGTGCAATGAAAATAAAGTTCTGCTATTTACTAGCATAACATGCAGCTATCCATCAATGGTGCCAATAACTTCACAGCTCTTTGTTGATGATGTTTATGATGACGTTAGCTTCCATTGGGCACCACAGTTTTCTAATGCAGAAATCAGCGGCTTTTTTCTTTTTATTAAATCAATTTAAATTAAAATTGCATGAATATTTAAACTGTGCAAATTATCACATAATGATCCACGGCTGTCATAGATCATAACTATATAGCAGACACAAGCAGAATATGCCTTCTTTAATAAACTATTTGTTATTAGGAATAATGTCTTTGTAATGCTTTATTAAGGCTAATTACAAATAATCTCTCCTGGAATCTCTTCACATTGGATTTATATATCAAGCCTCTTCTGGATGACTGTCTGATCCTGCTGCTTTTCCCCTGCGCCCCTCTCTCTCACACCACTGCTCCTGGGGTCAAAGTTCATCCTGTGGTGATATCCCGTGAAACCATCAGGGCGTGGTGCGGGTATAGGTGCGCTCTTCAGTGCTAGCTTCCAATCCCCCCACTCTCTTTGCTATCTTTGATTAAAAAAGCCATCATCTTTGCGCCCATGGAGAAGCGGACCAGAGAAATGGCTTCTGCTGCCCACAAGCTGTGACATAAAAGCAAGGTGCGATCACAAGACCGCTGGCATGAAGACCCGTGGCTATGGTGGTGTTTTTTTAGCCGTTCCCCTGCTGATTTTCAACGTCATTAATCTATAACACTCCACTGCAACTCGCCGAATTCACGTGTCCCGGCATGAGATAATAAGTGTCAGACATCTCACGGAGAAAGCCAATAAAGAAGAGGACTCAGATAGAAGATGGGGGGGAAGAGAGATAGAGCACTTGAGAACCAACAATACATTCTGCTACGGAGACAGTGCAGCCAAATAAAACTAAGGCAAATAGAGTCATCAGTTTTGCAGACAGAGGACTTATCATGCATACTTATTACTTTCACATTTATTATAGTGGGTATGAAGGGGAGCGTGGTGTGTGACTAATCCCACAGGTTTCAATTTCAATGTAGTCTCGGAGACAAAGTGCACGGGGAGTTGGCAGTAACACTGCGAAGTGCTGATGTGACGTTTTGAAGGATCATGACAAATTACATCCGGAGTCTCAAAGGAAAGAGGCTTATTAAAACATGTGAGGTATTTGTGGGGAAAACAATGTGCAATGTGACGTTATAGTATATGTAAAGACAGCTAATTATCTGAGGAAAAATGGACAATGGGTTGGGTCATAGCATGATAATTGTGAAACTGTAACATTTTAACTCTGGAGAACCCAAGAACCCTTTTCTTCTTTGGAAAATTATAAACATTGCATTAAATTACTGCTATAAGTTCACTGAACACTGAAATATTCACTTTTTAAATGTTTACCCTTTATTCCCTAATTTAGGATCTGGGCCAAATTTGACCCATTGGGCTTGCTAATTTATCCAATATATCCGATATAAAACATACTTCTAGACATTCTGCAAGCTATTACTAAAAATATTAACAAAAAAAACCCCACAATTTTCCCAACCGCTGGTTTGCTGAGAAGACAATTTTGTTTATGTAGTTTTCCAGCTCAACAAAACAGCATGTGGTCAGCCATCTTGTCACTACCACTCTGGCTCATTTTAGTTCAGTATTCATCCACTAGGTATCTCTATGCAGGGGGGCAGAAGTGGCACCCTGGGCTTTTTGAACTTTTTTAATTGAAATTTGACTTTTATTTATTTTTATTTTTTTTTTGCATTTTGGGTAGCAGCAATTAACTGTGGCCAAATATGACCCCGTGGATTCTCCAGGGTTAATTCAATCCACATATAGGTCCCCAAACCATTCATTGCGACTCTATTCTGGATTTGTTGAGTGAATCAAAGGTATATTGTGTAACTTTTTTTGGTTGGGGTCTTCCACCTACTTCTCTCAAAGATGTTTTGGGCGACAGAGTTGGTAGAGTGTTTGTCCTCTGATCAGAACGTTGGTGGTTCGAAACCAGCTCTTGGCATAAACATCACTGGTAGAGTGGTCCAGCTCCCATAGATGATTACTATTGTTGTGTCTTTGGGCAAGACACGTAACCCACCTCACCCTGAGTGTCGGCGTACACAGGTGTGTGAATGTATCTGTGAATGGATGAGTGGTTTCTTGAAAGCCTTGAAGGTGGAAAAGGACTGTATAAAAATATCACCATTTACCAGGTGATGTCAGGCCAAGCGATCTATGGAACGGCAATCACTTTCACCGTGAGAATGCTTGTTTTCATTAGATAGCTGTAATTTAATAAATGCATGATAGATAAATCTGTGGATGATGATTAAAGCATTTACCTCTGAATTAGAAAACTGCAGATTTGAGTTTAGAAATGTATACGCCATTTTCATTTCATTCACACTGTATGGGAAAATAGTCAAAAAATGTTAAGCAGTCGATAAAAACTACAGTGTTCTAATGAAATACTTATGCTTCACCTCAGGCCATGGGTACATAGTTAGGGTAATCACTTTTAGCTGCATGTGACAATGAACACATTTAATGGGGTTAAACAGATGTCAGCACAATACAACCATTACCACTGAAGATTTAACCGTACCGCCTGCTAACTTACAAATGAGACCAACTCAACAAGGAAGTGCCAGAGTTCTCAAGTTATCTGCAGAGTTTTGCATTAAGTACGACAAAGAAAACATGCAGCTTCCAGGCAGGAGACCATCACTTATAATTAGCTATTTTAATTAAACATGAAATAATAAAACAGCAGTTATAATGGATAGCGTAATTGCACTCTGGGTTGTTTGGGAGAATGGCCAGGGTCCAGTTGGAGACATGCCCATAAGTCATCGGAGGCTAGTTTGTTGTGTCCTGTAGTGTGGTTTGGGGACATTAATCAGTCACAACTCAGAGGTGTAGAACAAGAGGTCATTCTGTGGCATTTCCCGTAACATTAATTATAACAGGATTTTACTCTTTAAATATTGTTGTTGCTCTCTTGTCCTTGTGCCATTTGGGTGGTGGTGATATAATCAGTGAAAAAGAATAGGTATATTTAGAATCAGCTTTGTTCCAACACTATTATACTGACCAGCACAAAATAGTATTGCTTTGGTAATGCACAGGGCAGCAGTAGCTCAGTTGATACAGCGTTTGTTCACTGATTCAAAGGTTGATGGTTTGAGTCTTGTTCTTGACATAAACGTCATTAGTTGGGCGAGGGCTGGCCCAGTCTATCAGCAGCCTAAACAGCCTCTTAGGGCCCCGAGACCACCAGAGGGCCCCCAAGAGCCCATACATTTATATTGAAAATAATATGATATAATATATCAAGTTTGGACACAGGGCCTAGTTTGGACAAGTTTGGACACAGGGCCTATGTGTTTACAGAAGCGTAAATACCTCTTTAAAACAATTACATTTGTTTTATATCTATAGTAGTAGCAAAATATCTACTGCTGCTACATTTGTTTTTGAGTCGGGCAGAGGTCAGGGCAGTTGTGTGTTTACACCGGTGCAAGAACTCTTTATATTGTAAATTTAAGACCACTGTCGGCAACTGGCACACATTAAAATCCAGCAGAAATTAAGAAAAAATTTCTAGAATTAAAAAAATCTTGACCCCCTTTATATGTTTGTGTGCTGTTCTTGTGACTATAGTAGTTGTGACATTCTGGATGTTGGTCATTTAAATACAAATACAATTGGTCAAGGTGATGAGAGCAGAGTTATAATGTTGTTAGAATTTGAATCACCATTGCCAGGAGGTATCCACTGTTGAGGGGGCCCCAGAGACAAATTCAGCTTAGGGTCCTTTGAAAGCTAGGGCCGGCCCTGGGTTGAGCAATCAAATCCAAGGACGCACAGGTTGGTGATGTGATTTCAACTCCCACAGATGAATGTTGTTGTGTCCTTGGGCAAGACACTTAACCCACCTTACCTCCAGTGTCTGTGTACACTGATGTATGAATGTGTCTGAGAATGAGTGAGCGGTTCCTTGATGAGTGACTTGAAAGTGGAAAAGCTATATATATATATATATATATATATATATATATATATAATTTATTATTATTATTAATATTATTATGTATATATATTATGTATATATATTATTATGTATATATATTATTATGTATATATATTATTATGTATATATATTATATATAAGACCATTTACCATATGTTAAAATGAGTACAGCCAATTAGCATGATTCAGAATTAAGAAATACTTCAATGATTTAGGCTTATTAATACATCAATTTAGGCAGTCTATCAAGTAGTCCCTTATAAATACATTTCATACAGTGCTGTTCTCTTTTGACAGATAGCGATGGCCGACCTACTTTTTTATAGACTACAGTGATGGGTTTTAAATTCATTACTTGGTGAAACGAAGGGCTGAGTGAAAGAGTGTATCTAAAGGTTTCAAAGTACTGCAGAAGCTGAAGTCTGCATTTATATTATACCTCAATAATTTAGTACAGAATGGAAGTTTGCTTGAACAATTTATTCTCTGTAATTTAATGGGATGCAGTTATTTTCTGCTGTGAGCATGTGTGTATATGTGTGTGTTTGTGTGTGTGTGTGTGTGCATGTGTGTCGGTCGAAAACATTTATCCCTGAACTCTAGCTGATTGCTGGCTAGAGTCCTTGTCTAACTACATCATGTTTCACACAGAATTGTCCTTTCAGAGTATGTTGTCACTCACTGCTGTCCTTGCATCTCTGCTCCTGTAAAACTTTGTGGTTAAGTGCTCAGAACACACACTCAGTATAAAGCCATGTATTCTCTCCTACTGCAGCCATTGAAAGAAGGAACAGAAAGGTCTCTGTATGAAAAGATACAACTATTCAATTAGGGCATTAAAGAAAGGATACTATATGCAGTCGCTTGAGCAAAGGTTTAGCTCAGACTATACACTAAAACAAGCCGGCTTGACATAGACGTAACCACACGCAGATGCAGATGTTGCATTCTCACACGCCACTAGATGCTATTTACTTTACTGCTGATCTGATAGTGTGTCTGCTTTGGCCTGACACAAGAAGATCAGAGAGCACAGGTGAGGCTTAACCGAGGTAGGTGAGGGGAGGTCGAACAGGTTTCACATCTGTTATCTTAGGGTCAGGGCCGGCCCTAGCTTTCAGGGGGCTCTTAGCACAGTATGTCTCTGGGCCCCTAAGCCGTGGATGCACTTGGGCTCAGCTATTGGTGACTCGCATTTGACAACATTATGATCATGCTCCCATCACCTTGTCCAATTGTGTTTCTATTTATATGACCAAAAGACTGAAATGTTTTAATCTTACTTGTAAAACAGCCATTCAAAAGTAGCCCAAAAGTAGCCTCAGCACACCTTGTTGGTGGAAACGCATAGATAAAACATGTAGGCAGCAGCATATTTTACTACTATATATAAAAAAACTAAAAAAACAAATGTAGTCTTTATAGAGGGATATTTAGACTGCTGTAAACACTCGAGCACTGTTTCTAGGATAACTTTACACATTATATTATTTTCAATACAAATGTAAGGGGTCTTGGGGGCCTTCTGGTGGCCTTGGGGCCCTAAGCAGCAGCTTATTCTGCTTGTAACTATGAGTCAGGCACAGTTCACACTTAGTGTTGCTCATTAAACCTAGCCTACAAACACAAACTATACACAGGTGTGTTAGTTTCACTGTAGCTCCTCCCTTCAGATAGATATAAGGCAGTATCCACCAGCAATCTGACCAAAACTGAAGAAGTGGCTTGGATGAGCAGCGAAACATCTTCACTCTTATAATGTTTTGTCCAGTTGACAAATTTGAATTTTTCTTTTACTATGGATCATACCTGGACAATGGTATGGTCAATGGAGGCTTGACAGAAACGTATAGCTAGAAAGAAAGATGGAGTAAAAGAAAAAAAAAAACAACAACAAAAACAACTCCTCACTCAATATCTTCTCCCATGCTGTTTACCCACAGGTTAATAAGGAAACAGACACAGGCCAAGACAGTGATTGCTCATTGACTTTTAAATACCCTCCTCATTACTACACCCCATTTACCATTTCAGGCCACATCAACAGCTTTATTGAAGAATGGATTGTTTTCCAACACAGAAATGCTAATTGTCATAGATTTCTGTAAAAATCTGTCAAATTTGGGATGACCTTTTGGTAAATGCTTCTGCTCATCCAGCACTTGGCATAGAATTTTAAGCTGTCCACACACTTTTAAACTCTCTAAGCCATTTCTCTGAAGGAATAATCTTTTTCATAGGTTTCAAAATTACTGGCGCCTTCATTCGCCCCAGTTCTGTCAGGATAGACTGCACTTTTTACTTAGAAATGTAATGCCTGCGTGAGGTTTTGGAATCAGAGTTGTGACCTAATAGTAACACTGCTTTGCACCAAATGTAATGGAAGAATGCAGCACACAACAATGAGCACATTTAGAGCACACATTCTCCTAAATTTAAATAATTCAATACACAGAATTAGTGAAGATTTTTGAATGAAAATGGCTTAAACTATTTATATTTGTTTATTTGGACTTGCGGTTTGTCAAGAATATTAAGGCTTTTGATCTGAATGGAAAAATGCAATTGCCTTTGAACAGATCCCAGATTTCAGTAGGGGGTCTGGGCACAACAAGCATAACAACTTGGTGGAGGTCTGGAGATTCCATTCAGAAACACAAGCACATCTGGTTAAAAAGGATACAAGAGCATTATATTGTAGTAGGTTGTAGCACTAGCATTAATTTCCTTCAGTTCTTCCAAGGCCATGAGCGAGAGGCCATCAAAGAACAATAGCACAGAAAGACTTAAGACTGGACCATTGGGTAAACAAAGATGAGGCAGTTTCAAGCTATAACTCCTCACCCAGGGCCAATCCAGCAACATTAATAACTTCACAGTCCAGAACTTAAAGACTGAAAAAGACTTCTGGCTGGCCACTGAAACATCTTGATCATTTAACCTCCTAATACCCGAGCTCTTGCGTGACATGCTTTATTAATTTCTCTTTATTTTTTGGGCAGATTGAGACCTGATGAGTGTAAATACAAAGAATTATCTTTTTACATTATGTAGTTTTTGAGAAAAATGATGTAAAATGAATGTCCTCATATGTGGACATTTTAATCATTTTGATAAAACATTTGAAAAATGATTTGCAAAAACTATTTATTAAGACCCTGAATATAGCAACATTTGTCCTGAATGTAAAAACAAAATGAGAAACAACAGCTGTGCCTCTTGGAACAATGTGAAGTGCTGCTGACAGGAACAGGAAGACACGAGTCATTCTAAACATTCTTAACTCTTAAATTTCTAAATTGAATACATTTGCATTGTTGCTGTTCTTGTTTGCTGTTATTCTTCTTCTATAAATTTGCATTGTGGCCTAGACAACCCAAATTGTGTTGTCCACATATGTGGACGCCAGGTCCTAGGAGGCTACGCACATGTGCGTGATGTGCTGTATCACAGCGAAGTAACACTCCATACAAACAAGATCATGCAGAAACATTTGTCTAAGAAATATGAAATAGAGACAAGCACCCACGATCCCAAGCATCTCCACACCGACCATTTCAAATGTGAACATTTGTGAATCAGAGTTGGACTCTGGTCGCCTCCCCTGTTTGAAATGTAACTGTGTACACAAAGCTATCTCTGGCTGTGATTGTGCTTAAATGAGTGTACATTTGATAACTGCATATAAACATGTAATAACAATGACATAATGTGTTTACAGAGGCCGGTTTTAATTTAATAAAATTTATTTAACTGGGACAGTGCAAAATTCATAAACATATAAATATAAATATGCCAGAATTAGCCCAAAAGCTACTTTACATCTGCAGTCCCTGGCAGGTTTGAAAGATAGAAACGACAAAAAACTTGTTTGGTCTTTAACATCTTTGAGACTGAACTGAGCCGTTTCCAAAGCAGGAAAAGGAAATCCAGCGACGCAGAGATTTGCTCTGAATTTGAGGCCAAAAAGTCGACTCTTTGGTCTGGAGCCGACACACTGCAGAGGGCTGCAGGACCAGAGCACAAAGCAGAAGGCACTGGATTAAAATAAAACCAAGACTAAACCAGGATTAAACCAGGATTAAACCAGGACTAATCCAAGATTTAACCAGGACTGAACGTGGAGTAAACCCAGACTAAACCCAGACTAAACCAGGACCAAACCCAGACTAAACCAGGACCAAACAACGACTCAACCAGGACCAAACAAGGACTAAACCAGGACCAATTGAGGATTAAACCAGGATTAAACCAGAACTAAACCAGGATTTGTCCGCTAATGATGTTGATAAATATTTTGTTCTCTTTAGGATCATTGTATAACATAAGATATATTTGACTTCATTTTTAGGGTCCAGCTGTTCAGTCTCCAGCGTTTGTGAGACGCAACCGAGCGATTTCCAAAGTCACAAAAAGAAATCCTGCGATGCAGTGATTTGTGATGGATTTGAGCCCAAAAACTCTCGTTCTCAAAAGTCGACTATTTGGTCAGGAGATGAGACGATGCAGAGGAGAGAGGACCCTGCTGAAGGTACTGCTGAAAATATATCAACAACACAAAATACTGCATTTTATCAAGTATACATCCATGTACTGCAGTTTATCATTGTAACATAAGTAATAATTTACTCTGTCTTTTCAGGCTGCAGTAGTTCAATCACTCACAGCTTTGATTGTGAACTCAATGCTCGCAAAATTACAAAAAGGAAACTAAGCGACGTAGAGTCAGGCTCTGAAATAGAGCCCAAAAAATCTCGTCCTGAGAAACCTCCAAAAACGGACTCAGAACACGAGAACGCCTTGAAGAAGAAGAGAGAGAAGAGAGAGAGGAGAAGGCTGAATGAAGCCCTGAGGAGAGTGGCTAAAGATACAGGTACACCACAGGCTAAATACACAGATGTGTATTTAGATATATACAGTAAAATATCACTAGACAAAATCTAGGACCTGGTGAATGACTGAACCCAGACTAAACCAGGACTAAACTGGTACTACATCAGGATCAAAATAATTTTTGTCTGAACTAATCTAGGAACAAAACCCTGTTGTACTAGTTTATTCCTGATACTACACCAGGACCAAAAGAAGTAGACATAGGACTAAAGCAGGACTAAAACAAGACAAAATCAAGTCTAAACATAGGGGAAAATTAAACCAGGACTACAACAGGACCAAAATGTCGTTGTTTCACAAACTGCGGTACGTGAGTTTCAGGTGGTACATAAGATGCACTGCAGTTGTTGTTTAAATTAAAATTTAAATTAATTTTATTCTTATTTTGTCCTCCTTTGGGTTACTCGTATAGTTGAACTTTAGAACAACTCGAGTCATGTTTTAACCCTATGATCATTGTCAGACTTACAGTTTAGACCTCATTTTGTCCCTTTCAGCTAGTGGTACTCAGGCAAAAACTGTTTAGGTGGTATTTTGTGTGAAAGGTTTGAGACCCACTCTAGCTATGAAAAGCAGTTTCCTTGTTGTGTTTCCTTCTGATTTACCGTTAAAAGTTGTATTTACAGTGATCCAGGTATATTTAAGTCATCTCTAGTCTCATGGCGTCACTGCTCAGTATTTTGTTAATTTGATCTGCAGCTGTCCATAAACAGGGACGTCAGCCTGGTCCAGTCGATTAAGTTGTTTTGAATCAATATTGTGATTTCAAATGTCCAAAATAGATTATTATAGTAGTTTAGATCATAAGTAGGCCTATTTAGCAGACAAAAGCATAATATGGCTTCTTCAGTCTTACAAAGTTAACTTGTAATGTTACTTGGTTCTCACAGGTGCTGATGAAGCAGGTTGTGGATGCTCTGGCGAACCTTCTCTCCAAAAGGGTTTTCCATAGAGATATTAAATTGGAAAACCTCCTGGTCCAAGACACGGAGTCCGCTCCCAGGATCCGGATCATAGACTTTGGCTGTGGCTGCCACGTCCACGCAAAGCCCTACTACACATACAGAGGTAATAACTCGTGTGGGCGGAACTAGGGGAGGCTCCAGAGATTGGTCCTTTGCCTGGGGAAAACAAATCAAAACAAAAAAACAACTTTGCCTGGAAAGCTTCACAAGTTTCTCAACCTTGTTTCTGCAACTGTATTGAAAGCTGTGAGCTGCACGGCTGAATGGAGACCCAACAGCTCTTTTTACTGTGATGACACCACTGACAATCTATTAGATATTCAATTACACATTTAATAATCCAGCAGAGCAAAGAGTGGAAATATTTTCAAGGACAAGATCAGTATCAGTAAAGACATTGGGCTGTTTTCCAGATACCTGCAAAATGAGAAAAAAGACAAATAGTTTTCGAGAACTGGTCCGGACTGGACACTGACAGCGGGTGACAAGCAGACAGGTAAGGAGCAACATCCACTCTTTTCACTTTTATGTCTACTTTTGCTGGGAAAAATGTTTTTAGCGCCACGGGGAAAAAAAATGTATAAGCCGCACTGCACCATAAGCCGCAGAGGTTAAAAACTGGAAAAAAGTAGCGGCTTGTAATCCGGAAAGTACTTATCATATATTTACAATCTCATTACATCATAACCCCACTAAGTATTCTTAAACACTGTTACACGTGAGGTCGCATCATGTAGATGGACCTTTTCTATTCATTTTAATTCAAACTCTATTAGTACAGAGCAAATATACGCCAACAATTCTCTGAAAATAAGTTGAGGTTGAAATCTGTCACCTTAAAATCCTATGCACTTTTTATGATATTTTCTTCAAGCAAATACAATTATTACTGGTTATACGGCACATTACGGACTGCCAATCACTAAAATAATAATTGCATGCGATGTGAGCAGTGACATTCAAAACTTACTTGAGCTGTGTGTTTTAGGATTTAATTTAAACTGAAAAGTGGAAGAAATGTTTCAGAACTGTGTGCTACTCTTTGAGCCGTCAATCAAAGCAGCCCCAGCTTTCATCAACCTGTCTGATGATGATAATAAAATGTGTTTTGATGAAAGACTTTATCTTAGAGTTATCCTCAATAAACTTTGCATATGTCAGATTCAAATGCAAAACAAAAACAACAAACAGTGCAATATTTGATCTGACGTGGGAATGCCATTTGAATATTCGTACAACTAAAAAACACAGAAAACTTTATAAAAACAGGTTGGAGTAAGCCTGACCCAGAAATACCCAGTCGAGTCACTTCAGATTAGATTTAAAATATATTCTGAGTTATACTTTAAACCTGAGCTTTGAATGTGTGTCTTTGAAGTGAACAGCGGGAGAGCCAGCCGTCAGTCAGCGGGTCACTTATAACTTTAGCTTTCATGGCACTTAGCATCTGTCGTTACACCCCTGGCTGTCTCGAGTTAAGTGTTTTGAGAGCTGACAAAAGTCTTATTGTTGTTGTGTATACTGACACGTTAAAGAGAGGGGAAAAAAAGGTAAAAGACATATGTTAGAATTGAAAGAAAAAAGTAAGTACATGTTTACAAGTTTTTAGGTGCTCCACAAACCAGCGAATTGAAAATGGCCTCTGGATGGGACCCAAAATGCATTTATTGCAAAAACAGTGTCCAGATATGACTATCTCTTCTACACTACAAAGTAAAAAAAGAAGTGAGGGCAAACAAGTAGATATTTATTCACTCTGGTCTTCAATCTACAGTTGACTATGATCTTTTGTTATGCACCCCTCCTGGACGACTGGGGAATTACACAGCAGATGCCTTTGAACATGCTGAAAGTGCTTTACATTGCAGTATTAATTCAGTTACTCCTGTAGCCACAGCTGCCCTAGGGTAGACTGACGGAAACATGACAGCTAATCTGCCCCATTTGCCCGTCTATCAATCTTTCACATGCAAACTTTCTTTGTTGCCCCGGTACAGATTTTCCCACAGTCATCAGTGCCCACTAGTTCCTCCTGAATCCCTCTGATGAGCTCCCAAAGCACCACCCCCTCCCTCCTCCTCCCTCGCTCCCCTGCACCATTCTCCTCTGTCTGTGTTGTCTGTCTGTCCTCCTGACCCTCTTGTCTCCCTCTGCCCCATCTACATCAGCCTTCCGCTCATAGTCCCAGACACATAATCAATACCCTGGCCCAGCGTCCCGTGTCTTATATTGACTTTGTTTTTCTGGCAGACTCCATAAAGACTCATCGGGGAGATTCTGTCATGGCTCCGACCGTCCCTTGCCTTTAAAACCTCCCTCATCGCCAAACCAAAACACAAGAAGATGCGATTGAATACAAAAATCCCACAATGGAGAAGGTAGAGGCATTTTCTTACCTGCGAAAGAGACAAGCTCTAGAGCTGCGTGACCAGAATACAAACTCGACAGCAGACAGGATACAGACGGAGGAACTGTTTAAATATAAATACAGCAGTGATTTCACAATGGGAGCAAGCTGCCAGCAAAGTCTGCCTCCACAGATGATATTTCTCAAGGAACGTTGACGATTTGCATCACAATGTCTTGGTCATACAAGTTACATGTGTGACAGAATTATGACACACAAAAATTAAAAAAAGATGAAATTTATAGTGTCTAATATTTACAAATGACAAATGTAGGTTTGTTTTGTCTAGGTCTCTATAGATCCCGGTCCCCAAGGACATTCAATAGGTTGGATTACTCTGGCTAAATTGTCTCTGGCATCAATAGTAAATAGTGCGTCAACATGTCAATATGTCCTGGTCAAACTCATTTGAAATACAGGTCATTCAAGATGCTCATGCTAATAGTAACACACAGATCTATCACCATTAACAGCCAATGCTTGTAATCTAATCATGAGTTTCAGCTTCCTGTTATATGCAACGTATTCCATTCAAAAGGTGTATGTTTTAAATTGTTATTGCGGCAACGATTCAAATTTCATCAGTCTGAGGTCTAACCAGGCAGCACCGAAAAGGTCCTAAACTTTCAAAGGTTCCTGTCTCAAGTGCGTATAGTGTAGTGCTCGGAAACAACGCTCTCAGCTACTTTAAGATGCATGAGCTGATGTTCAAATCATGTAAGGAGGAAGTATGTATTTACCTCTGTCTAACTTTCACGTTTCCTAAACCCTTTGGCACAATGCTCTTATTCTCATGCATGGGATTTCAGTTCATTTACTCATTCATAATGTTAAAGTTGGGGACCCCGCCTTTAAGTCACACATTTTAGTTAAACTTATTTGGAGCTGCTATACTTGGCTTAAAATTGTATGCAACTTTTTTTTTATGCTTTTATTGCACTGAAAAGTGTGCATGCTTACTGTGACCTTTCCCCAAATCTGACTGTTATTTGGGCTGGAAGGGGATCTCGTCTTGCTTGTTTTTATGGAAATGTTATTCCTTTAGCTATAACCTTCCATAATATGCCATAAAACAGATCTATCTTCATGGAGAATGTTCTGAAGTATGGTTTTAACTTTGTTTCCATGGAATCATACAGATGATCATGCAGAAAGTTACATACTGTTATTTGACATCATTCCAGCTGTGAAGAAATTCTTATGACGCTTTTTGAGCCCACAGAGGGAAGTTGGCTCAGTGTCCCAAGTTCGTTAAAGTATATTTTGAGAGATAAAAAGCAGACTTCTGTGTCCCTCATTAACACCTGACAAAACAGCCACATTTCCCCACTCAAGCTAATAAGACATTGTACTTTAAAGAGAGATTAAATTTGTCTTGTAAAGTCACTGAGCGTCATCCTGGTAGTGCTCGTTATGACTTTTACTTGCATCAGTTACATTTGTTTTTAAAAATGTTTCTGGGAACACAAGGGAGCAGTCATTTCCTGAAGTAGGTACAACGGCAAAACAGCAATTTCCTCTAAATGAGAAAAGTTTAATTAAGTGCAGATATCTGATACAGGAAGCTAGCTAAGCCACAGGTAGCAGGAGTTTGAGTATATTTATGTTATGTTAGACCGCATTTATTTAATCAAAACAGCTATTCCAGCATAAAACCTCAAGTAAAAAACAGAAAACGATTAAACTTTTATGGAAAACACACTAGTGCTTGAACCGTCTGGAAATGTTATACAGAAATGCTTTTGTTTTTCAAGCAGTGATGGAGCAATCATAAAGAGATTGTTTTGATTTGTGTTCTTGTGGTGTATACTGATGTGACCTTGGCAAAGGACAGTCTAGCATGGCAATATCTATTTGTCTGTTAATGTATCGTAGCAACCAGGTGGTGACGCTGTCCATGGATAAACAGAGACAGGGGTTTCAGAGGTTGCTGGGGATATGTAAGACACATGGTTTAATTTATTTATGTGCATGAATAAATAAACAAATGCATAAATAGTAAAAAAAAAATATATATATATATATATAATAACATTTTTATATATAAACAGCTCACAATCTGATTCACAGCACGACTTTTTAAAATATTTTGTATAAAAACTCAATCATTAAAGGTCTCATATATATATCTTACACTATTTTCTGATGTTTAACACACAAACCCTGCATATTTAGGCTGAGTTCCAAACTGAAAACTGTTCCACCTTGTGATGTCATGTGATAATGCACGGAGTGCTCCATACACCTTCACTTTCATCTTTGAATAATTTCAGCTCTGGCATCGTTCATAATCGTTCAGTCGTTCGAACAAAAAGGTAAAGGTCGCTGTTAACTTGACAACTAATGCTTCATGACATCACAAGGTGGAACAGAGCATTTTGGGCTTTGGGGATATAGACCGACTAATAATAAAGAATTGCTAAAACGTGTGAATGAAACAAAACACAACTCCGAATATGGTTTTGAGAAGATAACAACATTCTAACATGGCTTAAAACTCACAAGAGTCAATTTTGCGTAATATAGGACCTTTAAATTAAATAATTTATGTGGCTTTTACCTCATCTGAAATCAATGAATCTAAAGAAAGCTTAACATGCTTTTTATTTTTATTTTTTTAAGTTAGATCTGATTTTCTACACCCTGTCAAAGCTCTCCTTGCACCTATAGTACATACGTACATTAGATACATCTGCATGCATCACGTACAGACCTGGCTCATCGCGCTTGCTGAAGCACTGATGCACACAGCAGCCCACCCGTCCCCTATAGTGAACATAGAGCGAACACGTGCGGTAATCCCATTACAGGGGGCTTCGGCTTAGTGTATACTGTGTTCTCATGAACCAACATGAAGAGGGTGACAAAGCGTTAAGAGTATGATCACATACATACACATTAGCACACGTATACAGATGCTAGTGCTACAGGAAACCGTTAGCTTTCACTCATGCATGTTAGACGTTACATTAGCTGTGTACAGTCAGATGTGATGTGGATCCGGCACTAATGAAGCCCCACGCTGTCAGTCAAACAGCTGGTGTAACTCTGTGCGGCAATCGGCATCTCAGGAGATCAGTTTTGACTACATCCATTAATCATCAATCAAATGTTATTTCCCTGCTATGCCAGCGTTTCATTTCATTCGTTTGAAGTGCTCGTGTGTGACATATATGCAGACCGAGACAATTGAGTTATTCGTGAAATGACAACAGTCTCAGGGATGTGAAACAGTAATAACTTTTATTGGTAAATAAAAAGTCAGGAGGTATATTGTCTGCTTTGGAAGTATTTTTAAACTTTCATTGTCTGGCTGCAACCATAAAGTCTGTATCTGTCTATATTATTTGGAAGCAAGTGAGAATTTGTTTATTCCGCTGACAGATATTGCAGTACAGTGATAATACACAGAAAACAAACTGGCTATTGTTAGAATTTTTGTAATAAGTATGGGATGAAAGTGCAATGTGTAGAAACAGAAACACTGAAATCATGTTTTGAGAAATAATTAAAATAATAAGTATAGAAAACTGCATTTATACTTCATCAGAACATATTGAAACATATTAATTATACTAAGTAAGCGGGTGTTCAGCACCACGGACAGCGGCCCTTTGCCTCTTTTGAACAGAACACATTTGTTTCCTGTTATTTTTTAAAGTAAACCCCTTGTGTGTCACAAAGTACAAATTGTTGTTTATTTATTATTAATTACTGAGAAAAGTGTGAGTGTGCAAACTATAAACTACTGAATATCGTAAACAATGAGAAGTTGGATTAGACACTTGCCAACTATTGGCACATGTAGCATTCTCACCTGGAACTTGGCCTGCTTTCTCCACTATCCACGGAACTAGATACTCTTAAAGCTGCATTGTGGAACATTACAATCACATCTCCATGGGGACAAGCAGCTACGCCTCATCATGCATAAAGAGCATATTTCTAGACTCTAGTTACATGTGCAGTCCAGATGATTTCTTTAAATATTCTTTGCACTGCAGTATCACAGAATAGTATCATATGTTACCGTGAGTTTTTGATCAGATTTCATTTTTTTTCTGGCCGTGTAAACATACCCAGTGTATTGATTTACCTGTAGGTATGTATAGTATGTATGTGTATGTATTATTTAGACAAACATAAAACCTAAACCTATAGCCCGACATATGTACAGACTTTAACCTCAGTTTCATGTTTACACCATGTGCACTTAAGTTAACGTCAGATGTGACACAAAACAAGAAAATGATTATACGAAAGGCCGTAAAAGCATGTGTTGTCACCTCTTTGTTTATTACGGTGACACGGGCCCTTTTTAAATACCATTAGCTGTATGTTTCCTCCTACAACATGTCAGAATGACGGCTGTTACTGTGGCTGATGTGCTGTTAGAGACCTATGTTCAAGGGTATGGATTACTCTTATATAAGGCCAGGGGACGTTGGGGCATTGAGTTCTTATGTGGTTTTATCTGTCATCTGTTCATATCTCCGCTTTTTCAAGAATTTTGCATAATTATGCACATTAAAAGGCATGCATTGTGCTTTAAAAATATGCTATTGTACGGCTGTTGTATTATGGGTTCTGAGAAAAGAAAATCATATGTCATTTTGATGAAAACTGCACATCTCAAAGTCGAGGCAGGGGCTGTAAACAAAAACAAAACGAAAACATAGGCTGATGTTATAGGATTAGCAAAGGATTCAGTTGGATGGTTTTGTTTTAAGATGTCTACATGAGAAAGAAAAGAAAGAAGCGTTATTAAATGGTTGGATGATGATTTTAAAGATAGACCACGTAACTTTTCTGGTGGTGAAGCTCTTTATTGCATTTCCTAGAACTCACACCAGCTCACACCAAGAATGCCTGTTTTTCAAGGTATTTTATGACCAATAAAGGCATTAAATTGTATAATTGTCACTATTAATCCCACAAATCTGTTCCAACTACAGTGATTTTTTTTATTTCCAAAAATCGTAGAAGAATTTTTGTATTGTATTTTTAAACCGTGCTCCACAGTACATCTATAATGTGTAGTGTAGTAAAAGCAATAAACTGAACCATTACTGCAGCACTGTGCCCCTAACTGAAGTGCTATTGCAATAGATCCCCAGTCGGACGTATTAGAGGAAACCTAAAACAATCTATAAGGCTGTTAAGGGGAGAGGACTCCTGAAGTGTACAGCAAATCCCATCCAATTAATTTCCTATATGGATGACCCTTCCCTCACAAGGACAATGCCTAATCCGCGCCGTAATGCTAACCCACTAGCTCTGCACCAACTGTCCAGGAAAAGTCTTGCATTTCTTGCTGTAGGCGGCATTCTCACAAAATCAGAGAGCTGGGGTCAAGTGAATCCTGCCGAGTCAGGAGGACGTGGGGGCAACCTTGTCGTGGACTCTGTCTTGGGCCTCTGATAGGCTCTGCTCCCTCCCACACAGCCCCCAGGCACCATTACTCCCGTGTCGGATGTATTGGATCAAGAGTTACCAGGAGAACAACCAGATGGTCTAAACTATGTACCCACTTTAGCCACGGCAGCTCCTCTTCTCGTCTCATCTAATTGTGCCTTAAGGGGAGTGACCCGGAGTGGCTTTGTGCTCGCAGCTCTTTTGGCTCTGGCGGTCGTTCTGCTGCATCTACAGAGGAGGCCTGTCAGGCACATAGAGCAGAGCCAGCCCGACACAGAAAAGTGTAGCTGAGCCCAGTGGATTTAGAAGATTAAATTATGGAGTTAGAAATTCGCTGATTATAATGTGGAATTGAAGGGATATTTTTGCACATCTTCAGTAAAAAGTGTTTCACCTCGAATGCAAATTTCCACCAGATAGCAACCTTGTTATTGGTACTCTTAGGTAATGGTAAAGTTAAACAGTAAGCAAAATTTCAGAAATATGAAATAAAATACTTGAGTGTGTCCCTTTTCGCATCTCCACAAACCTGACTCTTATTTGACCTGGCGGTGGACCTGCTCCTGCTTATCTCAACAGAAGGCATAAAGACATAAAACTATTCCAAAGTACGGTTTTAACTTTATATCTCCATGAATCATGCAATCTCCAGAACGATACAGTGTTGCTTTAAATTATAATAATGTTTTTGACCTTATAGAAAAAAATAATAATAATAATAATAACTGTTTCTTTCTGCTCATATTGTCAGGTCAGCGTGACACACAGAAACAAATCAGAGGGAGAGTAGATTAGATGAAGAGCTAAAGATAGAACTTTGTTACTATGGTTACTACGGATATTTTAATAGGTGGTTTGTTGATCTGTCAATTAGCTATTTAAATCTGAATTACTGGTTCTGTAATGATGCCGCTAGCTAAGCAATAACTCATTTGAGCATTTATCCACTTCTATCTATTTTACATGGCATTTGACTTTAGACATCTGACTTTTTTGTCTAAATACATGAAAAATAAGATTGCTTGCAGATTGTAACATCTCAAATATCCACGTCCTACAAGTGTCGATCTATGCACAGCTGCCAAAGATTCTAGGTCAGCGCTTCCAGTCAGGACAGACTCTGGAATTCCCTTATCAAACCCATGAAATAGCACTTCTTTCATTTTATCAGCCCCAAAAGTGATAAATAGAAGACTTTCTATTCCAAAATGTCATCTGAGCCCATAAGAGGCCCCTGGCATTGGGGTGATTATCATCTCAAGGAGAACAAGACGGTGCTTAGAAATGTCTGCATATTATTGTTTCAAATGGTGCTACCTCAGTGTGTGACCTTTAAAATTAGAGCATTTGATTTAAGCGTCACATAGGCAGCTAGCACACACTCACATCAAAGAACAATTGCATCAGTCACTACAAGGTAAGGAGAGAAGCAATGTGCAAGAAAAGTGTATTTTTGGACGAAATTCATAAGGTGACCCTAGGCTGGTAATAGGATATTGCCAAGGGGAGTGCTTGAGGAATTTAAAATAGTGAAAATGGGTTATTCCAGGGTAAAAATCATTCTTTTCATTTCAGTTTTACTGGTTCAATCTTGTGGTGCATGGTGCATTATTAATAATAGCTCTAAGAATACATTTCCCCTTTCTGTATCTAAGAAATCGTTCATTCCATCTGCAGTTTTTAACACATTAGATACAATTTTTCACTTAACACATCAGATACAATTTTGTGACTACATAATTTGGATAAGGTTTCATATTTATAAGCCAAGGTCCAAGATGAATTTCTGTCTTTGCGTGGGGATAGATAAACAATAAAAAATAGCATATCTATTTGACAGTTTTAAAGATGTAAATTGCATTGGACTTTTTGAATATTGCATTACAACCTTAGTGAAAATTACAGTTCAGTCTTCCTCAGCGGTCACGTGATGTTGCAGTGACGTGTCTGGTCAGCTGATTTAGCGCTGTCTTCCTCCCGGTGGAGGCAAGACAACAGCGCTATCTGCAATGCGACTTCTTTAGGACGGTATTATAGATGTGTGAGAGTTAAAAGCCCCCCTCGTCCCGTTTTAAAGTCCCATGTTTCTGTATTTCAATTGTCTACTTAATCTAGTGATTTTAAACGAGTGGGAGTTTTTACTCACATACCTGGGATACTGTCCTGAAGAAGTCCTACTGCAGATAGCGCAGTTGTATTTGGGAAAACAACTACTCAAGAGTAACTGTATGTCACTGTCTGGGTGAGATTTGATTAATAGTAAAGAATAAATAGCAAAAAACACAATCATATTGTTGACATAAAGCCTTTTTATACTTTGTACTTTGAACTTATTTATTGCAAGGCATCTCTGTTTCTGATTATTACCAGTGTGTTTTTTGTGCAATTCTCTTCTCCACTGCACTTGCAAATATGGCTAAAAGGTAATGTTCAACAAAAAGGCATTGAACTTATCCATTCATTCATGCCTGTTGTTTTTAATTGCTTAAAGACATCTTTAAAAACAGGCATTATTGTGAATAGGGTCACCGCTCCAGAGATCTGGCTTGTAACTTGGCCTGGTGGCTCCATAGACAAATGCATGGTATAGCTACTGCTGCCTTAAAAATGATGCATATGAAAAAAAGAGAGGTAAAGTACAGATAATCTATTGTCAAAACGATGCATTTTCTAAACCAAACCATATGTTTTTGCAGTTTGTTTATCTTCTTTTTGTGGTTTTCTGCCTGTTTTTTACTGTCAGATGAGTAACCAAAACTTTTATTCAAGTTAAGATGAAAGATATTTCGTAAGTAGGAGCAAAAGTATGATGTCAGCAAACTATATACAGTATAATTTATATACCTTATATACCTTTTTATAAAAAGGTTACTACAGTGTAACTGTAGTGCTGCACCTCTGCCTAATGTCAAAGTTCAGTTAAAGGTTAAAGGTTCAAGTGTTGTTGGTGCATTTTGATGACTGTTTTCCTCTAATACATATAAAATACACTTGAGACCTTCTCCCACATTGCTGTCCACTTGTTTCTCGTAATAGCTTCTTCATTGTTGCTCGGCAGAATCTAATTAGCTGGATCTCATCACTCTTTATCAGCGGGTCATTAAAAGTCCAGTCTCATCCAGTGCAGCGGTCCTTCTTCAACTTGTTTACCCTATAATCTCATACAAAACAATAGGATGCGAGAGAATAGCAATGCGAGTCTTAAGAAACACATCCTTTTTTCATTAAGTCGATGTTCAAACAAGTGTATTGAGAGAAAAGCTCATTTAGTTGTGGTCGTCAAATGCGTTCTGTATATACAAAGAGGCTCTGTGTGCCACTTCTGTTGGTATTCATTTTCGTTTCTGTCTGCTGTCAAATGCCCGGTGGACGCTCCAAATTGAAGCAGTTTTTAAGCTTTTACTTTGCAAAAACATTTCAATTTCAAAATAATTAAAATACGTTAATACAACCCATGAGAACTTGTCCATGAAAAAAGCATTAATTAATATTGATTTACTTAAGGGACCCAAACCATTTACTAACCTTTACTTTTCCAGGACAGATGTAAAGACTTTAAGGGAACTCTATTGTACATGTTTTAAGCCGTAGCAAAAACAGGAGCAGACACAAAGAAGATATGCAAACTCCACACAGTAAGGCAAGGCAAGTTCATTTGTATTGTTTGTACACGAAGTAATTCAAAGTGCTTTACAGAATAAGAAAGACATTAAAATTACAATACAAACAAATCAAACATAAATAACCATTATAAAATTAACATTACAAGAGAAGAGTGCAGAATATAAACCTTTCAGTCATATGCACAGGTAAACAGAACTGTTTTGAGCCTGGATTTAAACAATTTCAAAATGGACGCCTGTCTCACATCTTCAGGAAGATAGTTCCAGGTTTTAGCTGCATAAAACTGAAACGCTGGTGTCCCATGTTTAGTCCTGACTCTGGGCACCAGCAGGAGGCCGGTCCCTGAAGTCCTCAGAGTGAGATGTCTGATGTGTGAGATATGGCACTAACATGTCTGAGATGTACTTTGATGCTCGGCCATGGAGAGACTTTTACACAAGCACAGCTGCTTTAAAGTCTATTCTTTGAGCCACAGGAGCCAGTGCAGAGACCTGAGCAGAGGACGCATGTGCTCGTACTTCCTAGTTCTAGTCAGGACCTGAGCAGAAGCGTTCTGGATGTACTTCAGTCTTAACGCTTGTTTGGAGAGGCCAGTGAGCAGGCTGTTACAGTAGTGTAATCTATTAGAGGCACATGCATGGATACGTCTCTCCAAGTCTGGCTTCATCAGTATACCATTTTTGCAATGTTTTTTAAATGGTAAAAAGCTGCACATGATGTGCATTTGATGTGGCTGTTAAAATTCAAGTCTGGGTCCATTATTACCCCTAGATTTCTAGCCTGATTTGAAGGTTTTAGAGAGAGAGACTGGAGGTGACTGCTGACACGTTCCCTTTGTTTCTGTGGTCCAAAGACTATGACTTCAGTCTGTCATCTGCATAAGGCTGCACCCTGTCTGTAAAATTGAACCCACTACACTTTACCAGTGAAAGAGAGGGCCAGTGCCTTAGTATTTGTTACTGTTATGTACTTCAGAACAGGATGACAAAAACTGATTTAATTCTATGCTGCTTTTTACATAAAAAAAACATTAATCCGAGTGTCAGCCACACCACTGCACTGCTAAGATAACTCATAACACACCATAGGGGGCTGTATTACCTGTAATTAGCTCCTAACACCTCTTCAGAACGAACAGTCTGTGTCCAAGTCTGCTTTTATGCCTTTGCACTTCCTCTGCACTGCCTGTCTGTCAGAATCAACACTTTAAAAATAATACATCTAAATAATGTCCTTGAGATTTCATTTGCAGACTGCTGTGAAACGCATACGAAGCTATTCTCAAAATTGCAGACGACACAAACCAGGAACAAATCATCATCCTTGGACTCTCTCGGCATGTCTGACTTTAAAATGTGTCTCCTGGTTCCAATTAGTCCTGTGTATGTGTGTGAGTGTGTGATCTTTGCCGACAGCTTTGAAGCCTTAGGACGAAGTGAACCAATTAATCAGGTCCATAATACGTTTATACTTGCAGATTATTTTACTGATTGGAGAAAAAAAAACAACTCGAGACACCGGTACTTAATTAGGTCTAAAGACTTTCGACTGGCATTCAACTCTTTTTGTAACTTGCTAATTCAATTTTGTAGTATTGATCGGGAGGTAGGGGTGGTCAAAATGACATTCATAAGACTGATACAAGACCTTGCGTAGAATAGGACTAGCTGTCTCCGAGTGTAAGTACAGGAGACTAACAAGGCAGTGTCCATCTATGGCAGAGGAGCAGACACGTTGTCCAGCTGTCCAGTGAGGAGGAATAATTGGAGGCAACAGCGAGCTGATGGTTTGACAGGATATGGGTCACAAAAAGCTGGTATCTTCATAATTTACAACATTTCTTAGTCAGGAGTCTGTGTAACGCGATAAGGTACTTTCAGTGTTTTTGGAAGAAATATCCAATCTTGAACCACATCTTCAACCTGCGATATGAATCTCATGGCTTAAAGTCCTTTCAGCTGTCAACAGTTAAGTCTTTGGGGTTGAAAAATGGCACCACTTTCCGGAGCTATTGTGTGGGGAAAAAAATAGACTTTTGTGTTTTGGCCAACGGACAAGATGTTGAACTTTGAGATAGTTTTTGGCTCATGTGGTTCGAATGTTAACCATAAGCTCGGTTTGAGACTACATCGCAAAAGGTTTAAACTATCTTATGGAGATCGAGGTCACGTAAAGGAGTGAGTTCAAATGCCTAGAATGCATCGAGTTCAACATTTGTAGATTGAATGGCTTGTAGAAGTATCCCACACTCCACCTTTGTGTTACCAGTATTGATTATGTTCAACTATTGGCAAATTACAAGGAATACTTTCACCTTGCTGCTGTCCCAGACTCTGCAGGATCTTCCTTTGGTACAGGTCCAATTTAAACACACTCTCACTTGTCTGAAAGGAGAGGTGAGTACAGTATGCCAGTGTCAGTGGATTACAGTGATGCTCTAGTGCTTTGTGGATATCCAATCTTACTTCAACTTGATGAAGCAAAAGAGGCGACAGTGGCTCATTTGGTATGGGGTGTTTGAGTGTTGGAGTGTTTGTAACTGATGCAAAGGTTGGACGTAAACATCATTGGGGGAACAGTCAGATCCATGGACCCACAGGTTGGCGGTGCAAATCTAGACAAGACACTTAACCCACCTCGCTCCCAGTGTCTGCGCAGACTGATGTATGAATGTGTGTGAATGGGTGAGTGGTTCCTTGATGTAAAGTGCTTTGAGTGCCTTGAAGGTGGAAAAGTGCTATATAAAAATGTGATAATTTACCAAGCAAACATCATTTTAGTTTTCTAGGGGTGAAGCTCATAGGCGTCCTTGCATGCAGTGACTTACGTATTGATTTGGCAGATGCTGTTTCTTCCATATTTATTCAGACATTGACATAAAAAGTATTGACTGACTATGTTGACTTATACCCCAACATTATTTCATTGAAGAAAATGAAATAAATACATAGAATAGTAAAAACGTCTTTAATAATGATGTAAATGTTACCACTCCAACTGTGTAGAACATCCCAGGCAAAGCAATAACATCTCCATGGAGACGGGCAGATATGCATAGCCACCAAAAAAAGTTACACGATACAAATTCATGTTATTTAAAATGGACACAGATCTTGCTGAAACACACACATATAAGAGTACACTGTAGATAGTTTAGGAATATGGAGAATCATTCTGCCTCATGACTTATATAATTGGCACGACTGAAAAAAACAGAAATGTCCTTTAGTGCACTCAAGTATGACGTTTCAGCCATCTCAAGTGAGCCCCATTTGCTCCTTTACAGATTGCATTCACTCAAAATCACTTATTTGATCAAACGCATGAATGCCTCAAACTTGTATAAATTGTCATCAGCATTTTGAAAAATGCATTAGTATAGCGTATCATACTTTCTCAGACTTAGGCTGCGTACACTTGCACATATAAAAATTGGGACTAAACTTGGAATTACACCAGGATTAGACCAGGGCTGAACCAGGACATGGCTAGGACCAAACCCTGTCTAAATCAGCACTAGACCAGGCTCAAACCAGAACGAAACCAGGACAAGTCTAGCAAATTATTCTTTTTTTGCCAACTAATGTCACATAAGGCAGACGGCACAGACATGTGGGCCATGTATGTGCCATAGGGATTCATCAGACAGCGTTTCCAGTTCTTCACTGACTTATAAAGGGAAGAGGTACTGTTATTAATCCAAGTGTTACGGCCCTGGGCCTCCATCTCCTCCTACACGCCTACGTGTTGTCCCTGCTGTTTCTCCACGAACCTCTCAGGTGTGCTCCTCCATCTGGCAGGTGATTGACAGCAGGGCCTGCAAGTGATTGGAGCAACAATCAAGACCCTGCCAATCGTGACATTCCACCTGTGGCTGCACCTTTAAAAGGACCCGCCCCCTGCCACTCCCTGCTGCCTGATTTTGTTTTCTGGATGGCATGCCACCTGTCTGACCTTGAACATTGAGAGCTTTGTAAAATTTTACTTATATCTGTAACTATGAAACTTTATATTTTGTGTTCAACCTTATACCCAAGATTTTATACTCATAGAGCTTCCTTTTGTCTATTTTTATTTGTAATGTAACTTACGTTTTTGGTTATTGTACTCTACTCTCACTTACCGCAACATTAAAATAAGCTACTTATTACTTGTGTTACTTCCTTTTACCCTAGAAAACTGTTTAACAGTGACAACTCAAAATCACCCAAAAAATTGTTTAATATGAATAATTGTGGCAGTTTATGCATGTTTCCTTTGGAGTACATTGCTCTAAACCAAACCTCCTGGTCAGAGCTTGATCTCATCAGATCTCAGAAGCTAAGGAGGACTGGACCTGGTTGGTACTTGGATGGGAGACCGCTGGGAATTTCAGGTGCCAGTGGCAAAAACTGTCATTGTGTCCTTAGGAAAAACACTTCACCCACATTGCCTAGTATGAAAGTAGTGTGTGTGCGAGTGTTGGTGGTGGTCGGAGGGGTCGATGATGCAGATTGGCAGCCTCGTTATCGATATACTGTGTGGAGTGAATGAATAATGCACGAAATTGTAAAGTGACTCAGAGCATCTTGAAAAGCGCTAAGTAAAACTAATTAATTATTATTATTGTTATTAGTTTACAATAGCAATTACAACCATTATACAGACTGTAATTCTCATTTTGAAGCCATTTTTCTCAGTGTGCTCTTGAAATGGACTGAAAATGAAATCTTTTTAATGTTGTTTTTTTTTTTTTTTTTTTTTAAGAACAACTTGAGTAAACTGTTTGTTAGAATAAGACATCAGTGTGAATGTGGTAATTAACATGACAAAGCTTAGAGGTAGGGAGTGGATTGATGCCTGGCTCGTTCTCCCCTAGTGCTCATTAGCCATTCCTGAACCGTGGGCTCTTAGCACTGTTTGGAATATGAGGGAAACACCATCCATCACGTCGGGACCGCTGGCGTTAACCTGTATTGTGCAATTATTCTTCCCACCGCTCGTCTCTATAGCCCTGTTTGATCAGACGGAAAGCCTTTTAAGCCCAGCTGCTAAAGGATTTATGAACGAGTCGTATATTAGTCTAGCCAGGAATAGCATGTTTTGCATAGAATGTCACCGCTGCAGCTGGAAAGTCATAATTCTACATAACTTTGCACAGAGAAGATCAAAAAAAAAAAAAAAAAAAAAAATTACAAAATGTCGAATTAGATGAGAGGGTAAAGGGTAGGGATCAGAATCAAAACTAATTATCAGATTAACTGTATTTTGTTGAAAAGTGGGAGGAGACCCCAGGGAAGACCCAGGACATGCTGGAGGGACTATGTCTCTCGGCTGGCCTGGCAACGCCTTGAGGTCCCACCAGAGTAGCTGGAGGATGTGTCTGGGGAGAGGGAAGTCCCTGCTAGACCCCTGGGTAAGCAGAGGAAAATGAAAATGGATGGATAGTTATAATTATAAGTGTGTATTAAAGCAACACCGTGTAACGTTGTGGAGGTGGTACTTCACCTTTACTGCATTGAAATAGAAAGTTAAAACCCACCCACTTTTTACGCAAGTTCTCCTAAACCACGCTTTCTTTGTGATGGCACTTCGGGTTATGTGGGAATCCCATTAATTTCAATGGAGCAACTAGGGAAAGTTTTGCAGTTAAAATATGATATAAAGTAGGTTTATTTGTGTAAAATTTTCAACAAGTGAAAACTACACTGCTTTTCTGGGAAGCTTAAAAACGGCTTTGTAGTCTGTATAAAGCTGATTTGCTGTCACGATCTGCAGCCCCATCCAAAATAATACAACTCCAAAGATGGCAGCGTGCATGGCAACTTTTGAAATAAGAATATTATAGCCAGAGGAACTAAATTTCCATGGAGACAAGCATGCAGGTGGGGTCAGGTTTAGGGAGTTGCAAGCCCACTCACAGTACGGAGGGTTTTTCAGTCCTATAAAAATATACAAAATAACAAAAAGTTACACAGGACAGTATTTTTATAGTATTTATTGTGAAGCAGCCTGCCACTGTTACTCACACTGATACTAATATTACAACCACTACTATCTACTGACATGGTGATTAACAGTGTTCTTGTATGGGAAACTATAGTGCAATATTTAGTTGGTGAAAAATATTAACAAAAATGCAGTGCCTGGTATCTCATTACTGCAGATCCTACCAAGCTCCAATCTTTGAACCTTTCTTTAGGGAATGGTGGGATTTTGGATGAGACAAAACAAAACAAACAGTGCCAGCTTTTTGTTCTTTTGAGTCTGTCCATTGTCCTGTAGCCTAATTCAAAGTGGCCGCTGAGGGCTGGAGTGGTGACTGTATCAGCGTTGGCTCATTTAACAAGAAGTGGGCTCACGGGAGCTCATTATAGTGCAATCAGGTGAAGTCTTACGGGTGCTAATTGTGTCCCCTGGGTGCTAGAAGTGTGTGCTAAAGAGGACACAAATGGACAGGTACAATGGAATGTGAGGCATTTTATTATTGTATAGATTGTTCAAATACGCACATGGGCAGTTTTGATAGGAAAAGTACTTAAAGGGGTATCTCTGTATATTCTACTAATACATTCAAAAGAAACTAGTATTGGACATCATATAAAAAGTGTTAATAGGTTTATAATGGTTCCAAAATGTGGATTGCAGTAGGAGGACTAACGGTATTTATTGAGTATCTCTCTTTGAATGCTAGTTAAAAGTCTTCTTTTACACAAGTTCAGTTATGGGACATTTTATTTTGTACAAACCTTTGCTGTATTACATTTTTATGAAATAATTAGCATTAACCCAAAACAGGCTTATTGATGAAAAAAAACCTAAACAAAACATTGGTAAACAGTCACTTTTATTTTTATATAGCACTTTTCCACCTTCTAGACTAGACTAGGCGTGCCCAATTTTTAATCGAGGGCCACATCTCAAAGTATATTCAAAGTGGAGGGCCACAGACCGGTGATCAATACAGTACGGTGCTTTATACACAGCTTTGACAGATCCGCTGTGTATTAATAAGGCTTGAAACACATTCATTTAGGTCTGTATAATAATGCAATGTGATATTTGAGGATATAGCTGTAGAAATATTTGAATTTGCTGTTAAAAGTACTGCTTATAATCAATTGGGCCGGTTCAACAGGAGCCCTAAGGGCCAATAAAAACTGGTCTGAGGGCCGCATTTGGCCCGTGGGCCATAGTTTGGACACCCCTGCTCTAGGCACTCAAAGCAGTTTACGTCAAGAAACTACTCCCCCGTTGACTCGTTCACACACACACACACACGTTCGTGCACACACAGGGGGCAAGGTGGGTTAAGTGTCTTACCCAAGGACACAACGATAGCATTCATCTGTGGTAGCTGAACCGCTCTACCAATGATGCTTTGTTTTTTTTTTTGGGGGGGGGGGTTCGACCCATCAAACTTCAGATCAGAGAACAAACATTCTGATCTACTGTCGCCCCTTTCACTTTCACTGTTATGTATGAAATGTTTCAACCTGGTGCAAAATGCAATCAATATACAGACACTGTATTTAATATAAAAACATGTGTAAACTAGAAATGCCTTAGTTAATGTTTTAATTTGCCTGAGTACTTATAAAATGGAATCTCCTTTACCAGTAAAAGCCTGTAAATGTTTAAAAGGATCCTTGGTGAGCATTTATGCACAGCTTTACTTTAAGATGCTCCAGTGTATATGTAAGGCCTTATCATTGATTTGAGCTAAAGGGCTGTGATTTCCCCCAGGATACGGCGAACAAGCTAATGCTATGGAAACAGAAAATGCAATCAAAATATCTGTAAACTATAGAATTCTTCCAATATTTATTCACTAAACATGCACTTATATTAATACACTAAACATGCTGTCAGTTCTCTAGCTGACTCCTCTACAGCAGTGAGGGCCAAAAAAAAAATAAAATAAATGTATATATATAAAAAAAATAGCACACTCACTAGGCCCCTCGTTTATCGCGCGGGTTACAGTCTAAAAGTAACCCGCAATAGGTGAAATCCAAGAAGTAGTCAGCTTTATTTTTTGCAATTATTTTATGTTTTAAGGCTGTAAAACCCCTCACCACACACTTCATACACTTTTCTCAGACAGGGATTAACATTTTCTCACATTTCTCTCTTGTTTCAACACTCTCAAAGTTCAAATCTTGGTATATTATATCCCCCTCCCTCGATGATCGCTTTAAATGTGTTGTTCACGTGCCTCTGCTCCAGCGTTATCCCCAGAGGTGCCTCTTCGTGCACAGAAACGCTTAAGTCCAAAACTTTTCTGAAATGTGTCAGTGCAGAACCTTTCATCGACATTGTGGGTTTTGTCGGGAAGAGGACTTTCAAAGATACAGCACTTTAGAGTCACACTGTGATCGAACACTTATGTAAATTTGGCTGAACTGTACAGGAGACACGGCACGGAGGAGACTGATGGACAGCGGTCTACAGTCCCTTAGCCAATCACGACGCAGAACACAATGCACTGTCATACACTGTAAAAAACAAAGCATGCAAAATTGCACTAAAAAAAAACGCAAAATGGCGAGACCGCGAAAGGTGAACTGCGATATAGCGAGGGACAGCTGTAGTTACTAGCTTGCAGTGCAATCTTTCCAATAAGGGTACTCATTTTATATAGCTAAGGTGTAGTTCCATACTGAATGGGTATGATGTGGTCAAATCAGAGGTAAAGTCAAAAGTACATTAAAGGAAATTTGTTACAATACAACACAAAGGATAATTTATTATTCTATTTTAAAATATTCATTGTTCAACCCAAGAAAACGCAAAACAATGGCACAAAATGATAGAAAGTAACCCAAGTAACAGACTATGAATAGCGATAAAGATAAACTATATTAACTAAATAGGCCCAAGGATAAAATTAGTGGCTGAACACGTACATCTATAAATAAAAACACAGTTAGACCTCTTTATTCATGTGTTTACAGTCACAGTAGTCGTCATTCTATCATACAGCTTACACAGCACAATAGTAACTAGAAACAGCTTACCGGGACCAGCGGGACAGCAGATTTGGCAGCATGACCTGCGCTACCTGGCTGTGCATGAAATTGACACCAGGCTCCGCCCACATCAGCTACGGCTACACCGATGGGAATGTAATACCCTGTCCCGTAACGCATGCATACAATCAGATTCGCTAGAAAAGTTGCACAGTGCAGCTTTAAATGGAACATGAACATTGTTGAGAAAGAAGTGAAAATGTATGTATGTAAAGTGGTTGATATTGTAGAAATAAATGCAGTTTAGTCACAATGCTCTTACTGCCACTACTGCTGCTACTACAACTAAAGCATTGCCAGAGCCTGGTATGAACTGGCTCTTATCTGATCTGAAGTGAAGTGTGAAATATATTGAATTATGAAGGGGGAAAAAGTCTATATTTTAGCTGCTTTAAAATGGCTGCAAATTCTCCTACACGCCAAGTCATTTCCAAGGTGTTTATTTTGCACTTTTATGTATCAACATGGGCATTAAAAAGCATTTCCAAGGAGTATTGACGAATACATTTGCACACAGGAAAACTACTCTTTGTCAAAATGCTACGTGTTTTTGTGGTCGAGCATGGCGTCTAACACTTGGTGAATCGGTTCCTTTTTTGGGATGTTGGAGTGATTCATAACGATCCGGTCTAAGTGCTACTTTCATTGTAGAGAGCTCTGACGTGCCAGAGATACTAACTCACTTTCTTTTATATTTGTCTGTGCACAAATGATACCTTTGTGTAAATACAGGATAGTGGAGGTAAGTGTTCTCCAGAGTGTGTGAAGAGAGTGCGATGGTGATGGGGACTACAGCACTATCAGTGTCCCATCTCTCATTGACAATAAAATCACTTTGAGTTGTTGCTCAGTTTTACACTTACCAGGTGGCCTGTCAGAATAATTACTATATCGATAGATGGAATAAGATTTTTGGGGGTTCATTATTTATTTATCGTGGACACTTTTTCTTTGCAGTAGTGGGATATTTTTGGTATTTTTTTGCAATATGATCAGATTTAAGCTGTAGAGCAGGGGTGTCAGACTAATTTTCACAGAGGGCCACATCAGCAAAATCGTTGCTCTCAAAGGGCAACATGTAAATGTAAGAGATAGTATAAATGTAACTAAATGTAATGTAAAATAAACAACAATTTTTTAGTCTTAATTAACACTTTCTGTATTTATTACTTATTCAAATTACAAATATTGCATATGAGTTTGCATAGATATGTAAAAAAATGTCTGTGTAACTATGTACCTCTTGATAAATTGATATTTTAAGACAGTCATACCTTTTACTTTACCTTGTCACGGGCCACATACAATTACGTGCAGGGCCACATTTGGCCCACAGGCCTTGAGTTTGACACATGTGCTGTAGCGGATCTTCTATGACTAACATAGATTTGTAGCTGAGTGAATGTGAGAATTACATGGAACTTTTAAAGGCTTGTCATTGCAGAGCCCATAATTCAACCAGCCACTATAGGGCCATGCCACCTTGAGAATGCGCAGGCTAGTCTGATCTCGAGAGCAAAGTAGTGTTAGGTTTGATTAGTACTGACATGGAAGGCCACTGGGAATACCATAATGCACAAACAACTCCAAAGTTTCCCTCCTTCCAATGTCCCTGGCCTGATTACTCTCAGCACCGCTCACCTATTAACATGAAGTTAACGTCGACTCAAATTTTGTGACTTTGATGAAGTCGTGGCCCACTTTATCAGAACCGTTCTCCGTGGTCTGTCCCCCGACTGTGCTGAAGCAGGGAAAAATAACAATGATGGCGGTTAAAGTGTGGAGGGCACAGGTGGATGTGAAGGAACAGATGGAGAGGAGGAGTGTGCGGAGGAGTGTGTAGGGGAGGAAGAGCTGCAAGGACTGTCGGAAGAAAGGAATTTATAATGGGAAGAACCGGGAGAGATGTCGTGGAAGGAACCAAGGACTGAGTGATGCTTGCGGCCAGGAGAGACTTAACCAGACACAGCTAAAGGACAGTGGTGCAAAGCCTGTTTTATTGAATGGATAAACTCTATAGCTTAGAGCCCTGTAGATCAAGACATCAGTGCAGCAAAGAAAGATGGGTAGACTGGGTTGGTTAAGAATAGGTAAGGTACGAATGCCAATTGTGTATTTTCCATTCACATTTAAGTCATCCTTCAATAGAGCTCAGGAGGAATCGTTATTGACATAGTTCTAGAGCCTTGGATAAGTCCGATAAGCTGCTGGGTCACTGATGGTAAATACATTTATTCTTACCGAAACCCTTTTGAATAGCATCTCCATTGGTTTAACATTAAGCTAACTGAAAACTCTATGAGGCGTGTCACAGAATTTCTAGATGAAGCATTAACGTTTTAGGGTTGATGAAGGATGAGGTCATTATATCAGATGCGCAGAGGCAGATGAACCACAATACAGTTTGTAGGAATTTGGGTGCACAAATTTGCCGTATTAAACTTATGACTTGAAGTCCTTTAAACAGGCACCAATCATCCATTTGTGCTTGACGACATAAAGCAAAGCTGTACCAACCAACAAACCAGCACACACATTTGCATATTGACAGTTCATATTATCATTGCTAGTTTGGAGATGGAGTCCAGCTCAGAATTCAGTCTATATCAGTGTGATGTAATTTCCGAACGCATTGCCTACTATTGCAGCGTCCTGGGAAGAGAAATACATGCCAACAGTGCAGTGCCTAGGAATCCTTGTTTGGTCAGGATTATTGCCTCGGGTCCAGAATACACACTTCTCCAATATTTTACGGAGATGTGAGTCTGTTCATTGGTGAATCGCCTCGTTTTTAAATGGGCATGATTGACAGATGGATCAGCCAATTGGGGACACGCATGATCCGTCCGTATTGGAAAATATAAAGGGAAAAATATCACAGGGGGCTGAAAAACACTGTTGATTTCTGCAGAATCAATCGGCAAAGCACTCTCCTAATCTGATTTTATTTGTAAATCATAGGTGACCAATGAGCTCCTTCATTTCACAAAATCCAGACCAGAAATCAAAGTAATAATAACAGTAAAAAATTGCGAAGATCATAAAGGTTATTACTATTATAATAATGCGTATAACAGAAATATAATATGATATAAACTAGAGAATTATTACCAACTTATTACAATGAAAACTGCTATAACAGGAGTTTATATTGAAAGTAGAGTGCATTAATAATGTCTGATCTGGAGCGTAGCTTATCATCAGATACTTTTAGTGACGACTGTAGAGTGGAGAGGGGGCAGATGGTGACCAATAGATCAATCAATCAATCTGTATAAAAAGTACAAAGAGATATCATTGTGGATTTGCCAGGCACTCAGGATTACACTTAGCTACAGAATTCTGAATGGCTTTGGATGTGATCGGCTGAGGGATTATGTAGTATTTTTAGTACACTTTTTTGCTTGTTTGTTTTGTTTATTTTATTTTTTGCAGAAAAGGGGAAAAACTGTTATATTTGACTTTGCTAAAATGAAGCAATGCAATGATATACTCAAGTGACACACCGCTAACAGTGAGAACAGACCAGAAACAGTGGGTCATATAAGGTAGATGTATGGTAAAAGTAATGCATTTTACATAAGACTTACAATGTGGTTTGAATATTTGATTGTAAAACATAAAGAATTCCCTCCATATAGCACAGGGGCATATGAGAACCATATTCGCTTGAGACATGATTTTCCAATACTTTCAGTGCTGATGCTACTCCTTCTTATACTCTTCAAGTTATTAATAGGCCCTACCAAGGAAACCTGAATATGAGGTATACTGCAAGTGTGAAAATACTTTATAAAACAGGGCTATATATATATAAAAAAGGAGCAAACGAGGGAGCAATAAATAATGTATGGGTAGAAGCGAAAGTTCATCAAAGGATACACAGAAGTACCTAGGAAGCGAGCAAGGATGTAGGAAAAGAGACTACATTGGATGCTTGCGAGATGTTGGGGATCAAGGAAGGAGGATGAATGTATGGAAGGAGCCAATTAATATACTTAGGGACAAAGAATGGGCGCCTTATTGCTGGGAATGAAAAATCCATGCGGGCGATAAAAGCTCTTTATAATCCTAAAACAAAACGCCAGCCCTGTGCAGAATGGTATCGTGAGGACATTTATTATAAGGTCCTCTATGGGAGTATGGAGTGGTTATTTTCTCAGACAAAGCAGCCTCAGTATGGCCCTTATCTGTGCCGGCTGCTGCCTCCTGTGCACTGTCAAATATGTGCAGTCATTTTTCCCACACACACAATGAGAATCTTCACCCAGGAAGGAGCCAAAGGTAACGCAGACTGCCAGATCTGTCTCTGCCACAACTCTGAGATAAGACAACGGTGATAGTGGCATGAGGAATATTTTTATTCATTTTTTATCATTATCAAGTGAAGGTTATTCACTCATGTTTAACACACAAACTCTGAGTTCTTCTCTCAAACTGAAAACACTCTGCTCCACCTTGTGATGCCATTTGGTAATACAGGAAGTGCTTCACTGTGTTTTTAAACTCCATACACCTTCAGTAGAGTCATTTGGATGATTTCAGCCCTGGAAGTGCCAATATCTACTGAACTGAAGACGTGGCTACATGACATCACGAGGTGGAACAGAGGATTTTGAGCTTTGGAGCTGTAGAGCGGCGACAGTAGCTCAGTTGGTAGAGTGTTTGTCCACTGATCAGAAAGTTGGCCATTCAAATCTCGCTCTCGACATAAACATTATTGGTTGAGCAGTCAGATCCACTGACCCAGTGTGATTCCAGCCCTCACAGATGAATACTGCCATTATGTCCTTGGACAAGACACTTAACCCACCTTGTCCCCAGTGTCTGCATACACTGGTGTATGAATGGGTGAGTGTTTTCTTGATGTAAAGCGCTTTGAGTGCCTTGAAAGTGGAAAAGCGTGGTGGTAAATGTGACCATTTACTATTACCACATAGAGAAACTAATAATAAAGGTGTCCAATGATACAGACTCAGAAAGCAGTTCAACAGAGTTTATTTACAATACAAAATTGAGCTGAGTTGGAGGCGGAGGTGTTCATACTGGTCATGGTGAGCTGGATCAGAGGCTGAAGTGCATGAATAGTCCAAGGAGCAAAATCACAAGGATACACTGACGAATAAATCGGATGGCTGGAATGGATGGAAGGATGACTCGTGGAAATACTGTAAGATGACACGACCATCTGGCCCTGAGTGTCAGGTTTCCAGTCCTTTTATCCTCACAGGCACAGACACAGAAGGGAGGGGAAAGACGGCATAGAACACGCAAAAAACCCAAATCCTGACAAAAGGGTTACTCAAACGTGTGAATGAAGCAAAACACAACTCCACGTATGTTTTTGATGGTTACAACATTATAACATGCCTTCAAGCTCACAAGAATGAACTTTGTGTAATATAGAGCGCCCAAAATCCATTCAAACATGGTTAAAACCTAATAAAAGTATACATGATTATAATTTTGCATTGCTAACTAATCTGAAATAAAGTGGTTGTGTAGGACTTGAGTGTTTTATGTACAACTGTGCTTTAGACATGGCATAAAATTGAATCATATTTCTTTGCTCTAAAATCACGATTCTATTTGTGATTTTGTGGTGGTGAAGACAAAATTGATACTGACTGACAGGTTTAAACCCAGGTTAAAGAACACTGAACACTGAAAGAAACATTTACAAGGTTATGAGAAGTGATTCTGAAAGTTCACCCTGTATTTTCACTTTCAAATTCTACTTCCTCAGATGTCAGAACCCACCCGGCACTTGTCGAAATCTCTCCATGAATTCAGGTTTCATGGATTTCAACTCGTGCTTCAGGTGAAGAGCTTTTCAATCTTTCATGAGGACTGTAAAATGTTCAGAAAGTGTTTAAATACTGGGATTTAGATTGTGCCATCCATGATTTTAGTCAGACATTTTGAGAAAGTGGCATGTCTGCTCATATTGTTGCAGTGTTGTCAGCTCATTATTTTAACTCTAACTATTGTATAGCATGTGGTAAAGTACTGTGCTTAAGTAGAATTTTTTTTTTTTTTGTCATTAAAGTTTTTTATAAATTTTCATTATAAGAACAAAAGACATACAAAACACAAACAAAATATATGACAACTGATCACATCAATCAAGCAGTCTTAAGCAGAATTTTTAAGTATCTGTACTTAAGTAAATTTTACAGTGGATACTTTTTTTTACTTTTACTTCAGTACATTTGAGAGCAGTGTCTGAACGTTCTACTCCACTACATTTTAAACTGGACTGAAAAGTAAAAAGTACTTTTCATATGATTTGAGGGATTATTTTTACCAAAAACCCGAGAAACTTGAACTCCTCCTCTTGAGGCAGAGACTCTCTACCCACCCGAAAAGGGCAAGTCACGTTTTTCCAGTCGAGAACCATGGCCTCGGATTTGGAGGAGCTGATTCTCATCCCTGCCACGAAAAGAAAAAAAAAAATTCTGAAACTGATTCATATTGCTACTGACCAAAATATTTAATATTTATTTATTTTTATTTAAAAAAAACAAATTAACAACACTTGTGTGAAATTACTTTTTACTTTTTACTCAAAGTACATTTTTAAGCAGGTACTTAAATACTATTAAGTTGACTTTTTCATGTGATATTTCTATGTAAGTAATGTTTTACCTCTGAATCTTTACTTTTCCTTACGAAACAAAACTGATTACTTCATCCACCATAGTTTAGCACGAAGCAAGTTTTATTATTGATGGAATGGTTCACTGTGAATAACAATGTTTAATATTGTAAAGTTACAATTACCCACTGTTTTATAGCTGTAAATATCTATGTCTGCCCATAGCAAAAGACTTGGACGACTGAGGGGTTACACAGATATGTCTCCCCATGACACTGAAAGTTTTGTTTTGTTGTTTTTACATGTAGAGCTGCAGCAACCAGACTAAAGCTGCCGTGTTTATCATTGTATTATTTTGATCCATAACTTAAATTAAAAAATATATATATGTAACTAAAAGCTACACTACTATATACTTTCACCACAGCTCAAATTCTCATGCACCTTAAATAAAAAGCATTTCTTCTCCTGTGATCGTCTGAGTACCAAAATGGCTGATCTGAGGGACCAACACCATTAGACCAAACAATGCGGTGTAAAACATGCATGAGCACTTGATAGATACACCACTAAGCGCTCTGCCACATTAACTTGAACCATGTGTGTAGCCTTCCAAACACTGTCCTCTGCTGTATATGAGAAGTGATAGTGAAAAGCAGAGGGGCCACCTGGGACACAGCACTACCCATCCATCTCCCCCCACCCTCTCACTCTGCAAACTCATGTTCTCTGCTCCATCACCAGAAAGACCTCAGCACCTCCCTTATAAGATTTAATAAATGACCACGCCACGGGGTTAGACTATTGGCCAAATAGAATGTTCTGTTTTCTAATAGTTCTTTGACCCCGTGTTGGGATTACAACAGATGAGGCTGGGTGGACTCTGTTATTGGTTGCAACCCTATGTGGTAAAAACAGCAAAGTATGTTGTTAAATTGATAGAAAAGTCTGGGAGGTCATCAGGTGTAACAGTCAATGCCAAATTAAAATGGAAACCTTTGCACTCTGGTGGAGGATGATGAAATGTTTGCTCACTGGGTAATTTCTCAGGTGAAGGATGTGCCACCTGCTTGTCTGGAATGTGTCACAGTACGGCATTTAACTTATCTCCAAGGATACACGCAGATGACGCCACCAGGTCAAGTTACAGTTCAGATCTGTGGAGAGGCAACTACGCTTATAGTATGAATGCATGATTTTGAGCTGTAAAAACACGAGTTGAATAGCAGATAAGTTTAATGACATACTGTGGAAGATTTTAGACAGAGCAATTACATCTTCGTGGAGACAAGCAGATGGTGGATCACCATAAAAAAAAAAAAAAGCCACAGTGTAGCTTTAAAGGCCCTATATTCCACAAACTTGACTTTTGTGAACTTTTAGCTGTATTAGTTGTTACATCATCAAAAATATACCTAGAGTTGTTTCATTCACACATATTTGAGTAATCCTTTATTATGAGTCTGTAAGTAAGTTCAAAATGCTCTGTTCCACCTTGTGATGTTATGAAGCAGTAGTTTTCACGTTAACAGCTAACTTTTACCTTTTGCTCAGGTGAGATTGGCAATTCCAGTTCTGAAATGATCCAGATGATTCTAGTGAAGGTGTATGAAGTTTAAAAACACAATGGAGCACTTCCTGTATCATACCACATGACATCAAAAGGTGGAACAGAGTGTTTCATATTTGAGAGAAGAAATCATCCTAAATAGGCAGGGTCTGTGTGTGTCAAACATGTGTGAATGAAACAAAACACAACCCCAGGAAACAACATAATAACATAGATCCAAAAACAGCATAATATGGGCCATTAAACAAAAAAAAGAAGCATTTTCACCTGTCAAATGTTTTGTATACATGGATATGCTTCTATATCCAAATGCAAAATCAACATGTGCCGAGGGCCCTTTGCATTTAAGTATAGTAATATAACCTGCATAATGCTATTTACTTGAACAGTAGTAATATCCTGTAATGTGTATGTATGAGTATGGGCCATCATTCCCATAAATCTTAAAACAGCAGTATAGTAGTGCATATTGAGATACATTATTTACATGTATCAGATCAAGCCAAGGCTGAGGGCATGAATATTTTAAACCCAGGCTAATTCTCTTCTCTCAGCAGAGCGTATCCACAAATCTGCGTGTGCTCGAGTCCCCGCTGACAGAAAACATGGGGATTTCAAGTGCACAAAAGCAGCGGCTCAGAGGATCCAGTATAGTGGAAAGTGTGTGCATGGCTGCCCCCACCTCCTCCATCACCGTTAGCACTGATCTGTAATAATGCGTCTTAAATGTACAGGGACATTCGTCTTTATATACTAGGTCTAATTTCAACGCCCTGGCTTATGTTCGCATTTGGAGAAATAATAAAATATGGGAGTTCATACTTACTTTGGAAATGTTATAAAGATCGTATTGAATTGGGGGAACTCATATTTTAGTAGACTAATCTGAGGATAGGGTTTGCAAATGGTTTAGTTTAGAGTTTCTTGGTTCAGGGGTAAACTCTGTCCACCAAGTCGCAATATAAAAAAAAAAAAAAAAAAAACACTTTAACAACATGTCATTTGGTGAGTCTATATTGGTTGCACACTGTTGTAATGACATTACTATGAATAATTGTATATATCTATATTTGGCAAACTTATGCAATTAAAAAACAGGTGAAGGTGATGTGGAATCCAAAAGCAGAACCCAAACACTGAAGGTATATAGATGAACTGGCAGGGGATGGTGATAGAGCAAGGTATATATGGGCTGATTGGAGATGTTTATCAGTCTATGTGGTGTAACTGCAGATACAGCTCCATCACAGGGCATCAGCCTGATATTATCTTTATCATGACTATGTCCTGGGACAGCAGAGTCTCTGTGTGTCCTACTTCTTGGTGATAACAGCTCTGGGGAAAGGCAGGGAAGGGCGAGCAGAGCGGAATGTGGTTGAGGGACCTGGTGAGAGACGAGGAGGCGGACCAGGGAGGAGTTTGGGTGAAACACAAGGGGGAATAGATGAGAGGGCCTTTGGTGGTGAAACAGGCATAATTTTGTAAGGGAAAGAATTCAGCATAGTTGATGCCAGAACTCTGTATTAGGTGTGAGGGGAGCTATCTTAATTTTTGATCTGATGAGGCTTTCTAGATGGTTGGGAAGGGCCATTGGTGAAGGTGGGGAAGAAAAGGAGAATAAAGAGTCCCTGGAGGGAGTAGATGTAGCAAAGAGGGCAGGGGAGGTGATGGAGGTGCTGCTGGGACTGAAACTTCTGTTGGGGCTTTCACAGACAGGTTCAAGGCCTGTGACAAGGGCCTTGGGGGAAGTGACGCTGGAGATGAATCCTTCACTTGGGAACGGGGTGGTGCTGGTCACTTGTTCTCTGGGGGAGGTGGTGTTGTTGTTGAATCTCTCACTGGGGCAGGTGGTTATGGTGCTGGTGATGACTCGTTCGCTGGGAAAGATGGTTGTGCTGCTGGTGGTGACTCCTTCACTGGCGGAGATGGTTGTGGTGCTGGTGATGACTCCTTCACTGTCGGAGATGGTTGTGCTGCTGGTGGTGACTCCTTCATTGGCGGAGATGTTTGTGGTGCTGGTGATGCCTCCTTCACTGGCGGAGATGGTTATGCTGCTGGTGGGGGAGGTGGTTGTGGTAGCTGTGGTGCTGGTGGCGCTGACACATTGGTTCGGTCTCTAGCTAGCGCAGCAGGAATGCTTCTTTCATTCCTTTTTTCTCTCACTGGCTAACCAAGACCCTGTAACGGCCGGTGCCTCACAGCGTGGAGAAGGTTATCCATCAGCACCACACTCAGGTGCGGGCCATTTCCTTGAAACAGGTGCTCTCGTTTCCAGAGTAGATCAAAGTTCTCAGTGTAATGCAGTCCTCTTGGCACACACACATTGAACAGCCATGTAGTCAGCTGAAACAGCCGGGTAATTTGTTCATCTTCCTTATATAGAGATTATTGCATTATCATCATACCATGACATTAAATAGTGGCCCTACACCATCTCCAGGGCTTGAAGCTGATAAATCTCATATTATCAAGTGTAGTTGACCATATCAGCCTCCATCTTCAATCCACTTCTCTAAACAGCGTATACAGTCATAATTAGCTTGAGATTTAAGTGTTGCTAACCTTTAATGATGCTACGGAGCCCTTGGAAAAGACTAAAGCATGAAGCACTTTGAAGTGGGGGTTAATAGGGAGGTGTCTGATGCTATAGGGCACACACACACACACGTACACATACGTCCCTCATGGATGTAAGGCTATTACCGCTGCACACACTAGTAACTATAGAGCTGTCTCCTCTGATTAACTGCTCTTGAATGCAAGTTGCCATCTTCACCGTGGAGAGGGATTTATACTTCAAGTATAGAGGAAATACATAAGCATGCATTGAGGAGCTTGAGGGATTGGAATTTTATGAGTTTTGACATCCTGCAAAATTCCAGGCGATTCTTGTGATTGTGAAGTCACGCCATTCAAACAGGGACAAAGTGGACGAATGTATATATTAGTTTTTGGTTGTCTCAGAACTAATAATTGTACTGCTTCTTCTAATTTTGCTTGTGCTCCTACTACAACTAGTAATACTACTACTACTATGATTACTATGACTATTTCTACTACCACCACCGTTACCGTAACTACTACTGCTGCTACTCCGAATAGTAATACTAATAGTGTACAATTTTGACTTTTACTTTTACTTCTATGTCTCTACAATAACGACTTACCCCTACTTCTTCTAATACTGCAACTACTACTACTACTGTCACTGCTACTGCTGCTACTCACAAGTTTAGTTATTCTCAAAAAATACTATATAAAGGAGCTGACCTGATTCATATTTTTTGTTGATCCTTCCACATTCCCCCTTGGTAACTGAAGACACTGTAATCATCTTTTAAAAAATACTACAAGGCTAGTTTTATTTGTACCATTATAATTTGACTTATGACCTTGGCTTTTCTTCTAACTTTCCTTTGGCATTTCCCACTTGGTTCAGTGGAGTTTAATTTAAAAGTGACTTGTGACCTGAGCGGGATGTGGACACAGTGTAGTGAGTGTGCAGAGGCTCTTAATATTCCATGCACACTGCACGGATTCTCAAAGGGCTTTAAATAACAGAGCTTTAATCTGCAAGAGAGGCCTGCCCTTTGTGCTTCTAATGGGTGACATGCAGCCAATTACACAAGTCTTATACAGTGGGCCTTACATGTGTGCCTGTCCTCTCCTATAAGACTGCATTACATCAAAACGTCCCTGCTTCTGCTCTACCACTGCGCTCTTGTCATAAAGAATAACACTGACTTTTATCAAGTGTAATAGTAATACAGATTGAACAAAGAATTGCTATTGCCAGTTGAAAGGTTCCCTGGTGGCTCTAAATGTCAACATCCAAAGACATTGTTTTCATAGAAATTAACAATTCAGTACAAAACGTCATATCTATATCTCGAAAAGTATTGTGTGGAAATAGTTTCTATTCATGGGTTTCAACTACAAGCACATTCAAAAAGTGTAATATTTTGTTTTAAATAGTGTTGTGGAAATAAGACTGCTTTTACAGGCTCTGATGAATGTTAAAGCAAAGGCAAAGAGTTTATTTCTGGCAAGAAATGGGTCCGAAAGCATCTCCCCCGAATGTCAGACCCTGAATTCTGGAAATCACCGGTTTATATAGTTTGAGATGACCAGAGGACATACATTTCTAAGTAAGGATGTGACACTCTGGTCAGACAAGCTCCTGGAGGTGTTCATGAGCTGGATCACCTCTAGAGTCAAAACAATCCAAGGTGTGGTACATTTCAAAGGAGAGATATGTCAAAGCCAAATGTTTGGTCTGATTGCA
Source organism: Periophthalmus modestus (assembly GCA_019594935.1). NCBI lineage: Eukaryota > Metazoa > Chordata > Actinopteri > Gobiiformes > Gobiidae > Periophthalmus > Periophthalmus modestus. The sequence goes on from JAIEZT010000068.1 coordinate 9,309,089, forward strand.
TCTATCAGCACACACATTATAAATAGTAACATATGTGCTGATATCTTGACAAGATTAGCAATTTGACAAGATTAACAATCAAAAGGGAACAGAAGGGTTTACATGAAAAGTCTTTGTCTTTCACTGTCACTGTCTTTGACGACCAAACCAAATAAGTTTTAGTTACAAGACCAAGTGATTTCTAAAAGGTAAAGTAACCTCACAATATTTTAATTTCCTTTACAAATAGTTAATCGATATGGCAACGGTACAATTTTTTAATTATTCTGAAACACATGGATAAACCAGGAACTAAACTAACAAATGAATATTCATTGTTTGACCCTTGAACGAAAAGTTTGACTGTATTTTTCTGCAAAGAACGCCCACAACGTGAAAAGTATTCAAACCCCCTTGCTCTCTTTCAGACTTTTTGGCATAATCAAATTCTAGTATTTTAACAATATGTAATTTGTATTTGTGAAAGCCCTATAATGGCCTCATTTCTTTGAGCAAGTGTCTCTATGGTTCTATCACTGGTCAGTTAATGATTGTTTTCCAGTATTTCTCAACTGGGTTCATAATTATGCATATTTGTCTTCATCAGCATATACAGATCAATAAGGTCAATGTTGGATTATCATATTAAATATATTTGTAGAGCACGCACAGGGAGCATACTTTACATATGCAAATTTATCTTATCCAAGTTGTAGCTGAAAAAAGTTCTGGGTTACATTTGGAAAAGGTAACCTATATAAAGCTATGATTCTTACAGGATACACATACTGCACGGTTAGCAGATAGCACCATATTTTTATGTAGACGTTATTGTCCCTGTGGGGTAAATTTGCATAAGAGCTCTCAAAACTATTGTCGTAATTTTGACAAACTTCCTCACCGATTTCACAGCCCGGCGATGACTAATTCAAAGTGTCAACAAACCTAATGAGCTGGGAGTGCTGACCATAATGCTTTTTCTGATCTCACTGTGATAAGTAATGATTTTCTACAGCACCCTCCCCTCTTCTATGACACTCTATAAAGTGTTGACCTGAAACCGCCATCACCCACCTCCCCACCGACGTCCCCGACATGAAAGAAATCATCACAGGTGCACTGAGCAATATCTCTTGATTTATTGAAGTATTGATTTTGTTACTCGATTTTCTAAAGGGGTCTTGGTGGCAAGGGCGGCGTGAGATAAAAGATAAACGTGAAAAAAAAAACAGACTTTCACTGTAGAAGCCTGGGTCCACAGCTAGCTGTGCTAGTCCATTCAAGGGAAAACATGTCGAGGATAATGCTAATACTAATATTTACCTTACCAATATGGCCGCCATGTAGAGTCATTTTACAGCAATCACCTGCTTCAAACGTCCCCAGATTGATTTGCATATGCTTGCTAGATACAACAAACAAACTAGATTTATTTTTTTTCCCAAGAGCATTAAAATTTTCCATTAGCCTAGTAGTGCATTTGTAGCTTATGCAGAGTAATAGCTGAAAGCGTGTGGCTAATGAAAAATAGATTTGCCTTGCTGTGAATACAAAACATATTCTCTGCATCTGGCAAGTAGCTATAATTGTTTCCCCCTTGCTCCATAAACTACCTGGCCTATTTTGTTCAAATGTAGATGATTACCGAGCATATTGAAAGCAATTACAGTCTATCGCTGGGACTCTTAGCGAGACATGCGCAGGGACAATGATGCTTCCCCAGAGCACGCCGTAAAGAATAATGAAATGGTTTTTGAAAGGCTCACGGAAAAACAGCTTTTGATTTTACATACTGACCAGGGCAATTTCAGCAGAGGACAGGAAGGAATCAATATGTATTCGTGAGTGCGTGCAAAAGAAAGATGAGGGACTGTGAAACTTTCATAGTAAACACAACTGTCGATGGATGTGCGATTCGCCGCTACTGGGGCTAATCGATGAAAACATTGTAACGCCTTAAAAGATGTTATTTTCCATTTATCTCTGGAGTTGGAAGTTGAGAGTGGAGTTCTTCTAACAAACAGAAATGTAAAGGAAAGAAATAGTCAAAACGGCAGTGCACTCACTCCAGGCTAGGTCCATGAGAGTTGATACAAAGGCAGGGCATCTGGCTTAAAATAAACAGCCTGATGAAAGTAGCAGCCCCAAACAAAGAAAGGGTTACATTTGCAATTTGACATGAAAATCCTATTTGTAGCTGCTACTGCAACACCATTGTATAAGTAATAAAGCTTCTCATCATAGCACTGTACAGGATCGGAGTTGAATCTTGAAATATACAAACATGAACTTTAGAATGAAAGTCGGGCTGGCTGATATCGGCAAAAAGGAATATCTTCATATGTATGGCAATCCTGGAATGTGCAAAATATGCCTGTAAATGACACTACTGAGGTTCATGTAGCCTATTACACCTTTTTTTTATAATGATTAATGATGGGACTTTTGGCTCTTTTATGGGATTTGAATCTTTTGGATCTGTTAATTTCAAAGAGTCGTTCAAAAGACTCTTTTACTATTTATTTATTTATATGTCAGTGTGAAAAGTCATTTTAACAACAAACTAATCACAGAGAGAAACGGCCAGGGCTTAAATGCGTTTAAAATGGTTCAGGCTGAGAGTGGGAGTGTGTTTACCCTTTGAAATTATGCATAGTCTAAATAAAACATTGCACTACAATCATAGTCATTTTAAAACTAACTCTTAATATGATGCCAAATATGTTTTTTGTGCTCGGAGCTCTCAATCGTGTCGCCTTTGCTTCTGAGCTGAAAATTGCGTTGGTTCAGTGTTAATTAGTATAAAAATGCATAAAAATTAGAAAGAAAAAGATTCTGCTCTTTTAAGAAATGAGATCCAGATTCAACCATTCACTTCGCTCAAAAGAGCCGACTCCTTCGTGAACGTCACATCACGAATAATGATACATTTATCACACTTTACATCCTAAGATTTCACTGTAAGTATGTTTTAAAATAAACAATCAGTAATCAATGTGCAAATGTAGAACAGAATTATTATGATATGTGGGAGGCAGAGACAACCCCAAACCATCCACTACAAAATGCAGGAAGTCTTCGTGAAACACATGAAAAACATTTTCATGTTATTTTCTTTTCCAAGAAAAGTGCGTAACAATCGTCCCAGTCTAAACTTTAGCTGTTTTCTCTGGCAGATTGGAGCCATCCTTTTGTGCCTTGTTCCATATCTTAAACGCTGTTCTCTGCCAGGACGCCATGTGCACCTCTCACCGCTGCACCGCTCATGCTTCCCTGGTGTTCTGGACTTTTCTTTTAACAGTGTGTTTTTGGCTTTGTCTCCTTTCGACATTTCCAGAAATCATATTTTGTAGTAGGTGAAAAGAAAAATGTTTTGCAAGGAGCCAGGAATGTGTAGTTTTACAAAATTGTGCTTTGATAATGTAAGTTATTATTATTGTAGCATTGGAACACACAGGTCCAAAGTTGTGGTTTGGCAAAGAAGAATTAGCTCGCACCTATAAGCAATTTTAAACAGGAACCACACTTATTTTTGGGAAAACTAATTTGATTTTTTTCTTGGATTCTTGGTTTCTGTTTTCCAATCAGAATTCAATTCGCTACTGCCAAATTAATACCAGAATCCCATTTCATTTCTTTAAAAAGACAGGTTCATTCTAGCTATATAATTGTCGCTTGTGTGATATAATATTTGCAGCATTCAAGATGGTCCCATGGATGAATGAAAAAAAACAAAAAACATATTGGGCTCTGTCAGGAGGAGATGTTAGAAGGGTGTACAAAGAAGAAGCAAGAAGCACGAGCAGGAGCAAGAACGCATAAAAGTGAGACTAAATGATATTCCATCTTACAACAAATCTGACTTAACTGATCTTAAACTAGGAAAAATCTTCTGTTTTAATACAAAAAGGTTGGTGGATTGCAGACTTCTTTCTTTCCAGGCCAATGTGCTTACGCTCCATCAACTCTACAAGATGTCCCACTCAGCTGCCCTATAATTCATTTTGCAGACAATATGAAATTAAATAGCCACATAGCGGTCTCTTAAGACTCTTTTTACTGGATTTTAAAATGAAACCCCACATGTGGATTCGTCAGGAAGTGATTGTGTGAGCGACGTGGGAGCTTGATTAGGCCTTCAGAGCCCCGATTTCAATCAATAGTGAAGAACAGTGAGGCCAGGGCCCAATTAAAGGCATGGCTCCATTATATGAGGAGTGATTACACTGCCCTTCGCTCACACACCACTGATCAATAGATAGGCTCTTTGGACTGGACAGGTTTAAGATGGTAGATTTCACTGACGGTAAGCAGGCGCAAATCCTTTAATTAGCTTTGACTGCTGCTGGCTTGGGACACGGGTTATGGCTAGTTCATAAAAAACTAGTTTTTGAGCGTTTTCAGAGGAAGAATTACATGCTGAGTAAATCTGCAGCTGTGTTGATTGAATTATTTGTGAAGGCGACAGTAGCTCAGTCGGTTGAGTGTTTGTCCACTGAGGCGAAGGTTGCTGGTTCAAACCACGATCTCGGCATAAGCATTGTTGAATGAACCGCTGACCTGCCGGTTGGTGGTGCAATTCCAGCATCCACTGATGAATGCTGTTGTTGCACCCTTGGGCAAGACACTTAACCCAAGGCGGCAGTAGCTCAGTTGGCAGAGTGTTTTGGCCACTGAGCCCAAGGCCGATTTCGGCATAAACATCATTGTTTGAGCCACTGACCCGCAGGTTGGCAGTGCAATTCCAGCTCTTACAGATGAATGCTGTAAGAGCTGGACACTTTACCAACTGAGCTACTGCCGTCTTGGGTTAAGTAGGTTGAGTGTTTTGGCCACTAAGCCCAAGGTTGGCGGTTCAAACCCCGATCTCAGCATAAACATCATTGGATGAGCCACCGACCCCTCAGGTTGGCGGTGCAATTCCAGCTTCCACAGATGAATGCTGGTGTGGTATCCTTAGGCAAGACACTTAACCCACGTCACCTGGGAAAGCGTTATATAAAAATCTAAACATGACTATTTACCATTTTGTATATTATATCATCTCTAACTGCAGTAAGTGTACACTTTTAACACATTTTTGTCCTCCTTTGGGTAGAGCGTTATTTAGAACTATCTAATTCATAGTTCATTCTCATTTTAGACATGGTTAAGTCCAAATTTAGGCCTGATAAAGTCCAGGTTTTAGTTCAGAAGGTACTCAAAAAAGCCAAATATTATCTTAGATGGTACTTGGTGAGAAAAGAATGAGAACCACTGATCTGGAGCTTATGTGAAGTTGGATGCCGAGGCAGCAGTTTTAGCAGTGATGCTCAAAATGCCCTTATCCATTTGATCCAACAGACCGATGATATAGACGTCATTATAAAAGTTGGGTGATAGTGTATGAAACCAGTACAATAGATAAAAAATCTAACTTTTGTAACAGACAGCATGAATAGAATGTTAAAACCACATTCCCCTGGGAGTTTTATACCATGTGGAAGATTATAGCCAAAGGAGACAAGCAGGGAGAGGGCAAGTAAGGGTCATGTTTGTGGAGATGCAAGCCTGCCAACAGTAAGGACATGTGTTTTTTCTGTTTTTCAGTGCAATGAAACAATCCAAAATGAAAAAAAAGTTAGCTAAACAGTTGTGGTGTGGCTTTAAGTAATCTTCAAAAACACTAGAACATGATTTGGAAGCTCTGAATAGGATCCCAGCCTCCTAGTTCATCTTGACGGGCGACAATAGCTCAGTTGGTAGAGTGATACTTGATATGAAGGTTGGTGGTTTGAATCCCACTAACGCACAGGCTGTTGGTGCGATTCTAGCTCCTACAAATGAATGCTGTCATTGTGTCCCTGGGCAAGACTCACCAGTGTCTGCATACACTAGTTTATGAATATGTGTGTGAATGGGTGAGTGGTTCCTTGATGTAAAGCGCTTTGAGTGCCTTGAAGGTGGAAAAGCGTGATATAAAAATGTGACCATTTACCATGCGTAGCCTCCGCACAGTAACATTGTAGACAAGATGAAAGCTTATATGTTTTCAAACCTGACATAAACAACATTTCCTATAATCATCTGTAATCAGGAGCTAGACCTCTCGGACGTGCTATATACGACCATCCCCCATGCTAAATAAACTGTGCAACATGAAGCACACCCTGACGTTTCCACATCAAACATGACTACACTGTATATAATTTAGCTGCATGCATTACTCCAATTTCATGCTCTGCTGGACTCATCCTTGGGTCTGACCTTTTGACTTTTTCCTATTCCTGGAAAATGCTCTCAGAAGATATCTGTGCAAATGCTTGTGCTGCACTGGTAATGAGCAGTCACACACACTGAACCGCTGTATGCGCCTCTTAGCTGTGTGAACATACACAGTCAAAGCGCTGTCTGGAGGATGTCTTGAGCCAATCAAAGGCGTACACTACATCTTTTAGAGAAACTTTGCACAAATGTAATTACTGTAAGTCATTTTATATGGATTGATGGTGTTGGGTTTTGTTGATTCCTTGGCAAGACGTTAAAAATAAATTTGTGGTATGCTAATTTGACACTATACATGCTAGATTTACATTCCCCTACAAGTTGTTAAAACAAAAAAATAAAAATAATCATAATAACATCCACGTTTATAAATGTTTAGTGTCCATGGAGATGTTACTGCTTTGCCTGGAATGTTCCACACTGTGTCATTGAATATACCAATCTTGCATTCAATAAATTGAAGTTGTAATAGCTAAATAATTCCCCCTTCACAGATCTGACCTACTTGACCTACTTCATAGAGGTAGGTAAGTGTAATGCCATTCTGTGGAACAGTCCACAGAAAACAATAACATCTCCATGGAGACAACAGAAAAGTTCCATACCACACCTGTAAATACAATGACATCTTTCAATTAGCTATAGATATTCTATAATACAGTATGAATTGTGTATTCTTGTCAAAATCATACATCATGTAATTAAGTGGTTGAATTGTCTTGAACTAGCTAAGAAACTTGATAAGCCGCTCTGTTAATAGGTGCTTCAGTTTGTACTGCTGCACAATATCACTTCATTTGTAGATACAGATGCAGACTGCAGCACATTGTGTGCTCTGCTGAGAAGGTGATCGGCTGCAGTCTCTCGTCTCTCCAAGTCGTCTACGTCTCCAGGACTCGAGGGCACGCAGGTCGGATCACTGCTCACCCTTCTCACCTTGGATAGAGACTATTTGAGCCACTCCCCTCGGGCAGGAGGCTGCAATTCATTCATACTCGAAGCTCTCTCATGAACAGTTTCTTCCCCTCTGCTGTTGGACTCATAAACACTCTAGGACACCTGTCACTCTATAACACCTGCCACTTTAAACTACTTATTTGGGCCATAATGAGTCTACTTGTAACTTGAATCATAAAATGAAAAATGATAATGAATTATAATAGTAAATAAAGCTATGATAGATTACTAATAAGGACATGCTATTTATATATTATGTCTATGTACTATTATGCATATATAGCTTTATTTACTATTATGATTCATTTTTTCAATGTTCTACCTCACGACCAAAGCAAGTTCCAAGTTTGCGAATTTTGTTTACTGACAATAAAACTGATTCTGCAAAATGGATGAATGCTTATATACAAACGGCAAGACGTTTTCTTTAGCTTTCATATTTTAACTGAATCACTGATGAAAAAGGCAGACTGTTTGCATCTACCATGTTTATTATGTATGCAGCTCTGCATCTTCACCAAACCGTAGACTATTAGCACTCTTCTACCTGCTTTTAAGAATGCAGTAAAAGGCAGAGTCTGATAAAAACAGCTCATATCGACCGGTTTACGTGTTGGCTGATTTGATGTGGATCACATTTAGATGCAACACTGTCTCTATCTTCAATCAGTGCTGTAAAAGAGGGTTTGATAATAAGGGCACAGCCTGGGCTTCTCGGTGGAATTGTCTCTCTGCTAAAGGGCAACAGTACAAGGAGAGACATGGGAGAGCCTGGTCCATCTCATATCACCACAAATATGATGGAAAAGTTCTAATAAGGCTTTGTTTTGAGTAGTTTTAAACATTATTTCAGTATGCATGCCTATTATTATTTTATCTATTATTTTAAGTATATTTATCTATTTATCTACTGTTATTATGGCAAGGCAAGTTTATTTGTATAGCACAGTTTGTGCATAAAGTAATTCAAAGTCCTAGTACCGTAATTTCACGACCATAGCGGGTAAAAGTTGCGAACATCGTGGGAGCGATGGATGACAGACGGCGAACACAGCTTTACAAAAACTGGGAGGCAGCGTCGGGCAAGTTACGCCACGATTTGTGAATGGATTGTGGATGCTTGGGCTCACATATCTGCTTGCACTGTTCTTTGAGCTTTCGCAAAAGTCGGCATCGTTCACGCGGAGCCGTACAGCAACAAAACGGACTCTGATAGTGACGAGAGGGAACCTGGTGTATTAGTATAGGAATCTAGCTCAGCTGTTCATTTCAGATACAGAGGATGTAGACTTTGATGGATTTGTGAATTAATTGAAAAAAATATGTGAGCACTTTGCTAAATACTTGAATAAAGCACAACCGAACACAGTATGGGCTCTTAAAAAGGCAAAGGAAGCAAAACTAACATGCATGTTTTACCGTGCCTGCGCCCTAAGGCCTGGTGCGCCTTTTTTATGTGTTAAATACAGAAAAAGCACCCGTAACTGAACTGCACCTTATAATCTGGTGCGCGCTATGGCTGTGAAATTACGGTAATTCAAAGTTAGTGCTCTAGTGCACACTGTCATTGTGTCCTTAGGCAAGACACTTAACCCACCTTGCCTAGTTTGAATGTGTTGTGTGATTGAGTAATTAATGATTTCAAAGTGATTTCTCTGCACGTTAAGTTTAGTTTAGTTTATTGATTGAACCGCCACCTTAACGTGGTGGAGGGGTTTGAGTACCCGAATGATCCTGGGAGCTATGTTGTCGGGGGCTTTATGCCCCTGGTAGGGTCACCCATGGCAAACAGGTCCAGGGGGACGGGTCAGACCAAGAGCGTTCAGAAGCCCTTTATGAAGACAATAAAATCAAGGCCAGTTACGTCGCCCGGACCGGCGTCACCGGGGCCCCACCCTGGAGCCAGGCCTGGGGTGGGTGCTCGACAGCGAGCGCCTGGTGGCCGGGCCTTTCCCCACGGGGCCCGGCCGGGCTCAGCCCGAAGGAGCGACGTGGGGCCGTCCTCACGTGGACCCACCACCCGCGAGAGGATCCATAAGGGGCCGGTGCAGTGTGATCCGGGCGGCAGTCGACGGCGGGGGCCCCGACGACCGGATCTCCGGACATGGAGACTAGCTCTGGGGACATGGAATGTCACCTCGCTGGGGGGGAAGGAGCCTGAGCTTGTGCGGGAGGTTGAGCGTTACCGACTAGATATAGTCGGCCTCGCCTCCACGCACAGTTTGGGCTCTGGAACCCAACTTCTTGAGAGGGGCTGGACTCTCCATTTCTCTGGCGTTGCCCGCGGGGAGCGGCGGCGAGCTGGTGTGGGCCTGCTCATTGCCCCACAGCTCAGCCGTCACGTGTTGGAGTTCTCCCCGGTGAACGAGAGGGTCGCGTCCCTGCGCCTTCGGGTCGGGGACAGGTCTCTCACTGTGTGGCAGCCTACGGGCCAAACAGCAGTGCAGAGTACCCGGCCTTCTTGGAGTGCCTGGGGGGGGTACTAGACAGTGCACCCACCGGGGACTCCGTTGTTCTCCTGGGGGACTTCAACGCCCATGTGGGTAACGACAGTGACACCTGGAGGGGCGTGGTTGGGAGGAACGGCCTCCCTGATCTGAACCCGAGCGGTGTTTTGTTATTGGACTTCTGTGCTAGTCACAGTTTGTCCATAACGAACACCATGTTCAAGCACAAGGGTGTCCATCAGTGCACGTGGCACCAGGACACCCTAGGTCGGAGGTCGATGATCGACTTTGTAGTTGTGTCATCTGACCTCCGGCCGCGTGTTTTGGACACTCGGGTGAAGAGAGGGGCAGAGCTGTCAACTGATCACCACCTGGTTGTGAGTTGGATCCGCTGGCGGAGGAGGAAGCCGGATAGACCTGGCAGGCCCAAGCGTATCGTGAGGGTCTGTTGGGAACGTCTGGCGGAGCCTTCTGTCAGGGGGGTCTTCAATTCGCACCTCCGGGAGAGAGCTTCTCTCTGATCCCGGGGGAGGTTGGAGACGTGGACTCCGAGTGGGCCATGTTTCTCCACCTCCATTGTTGATGCGGCTGCCCGTAGCTGTGGTCGTAAGGTCTGCGGTGCTTGTCGCGGCGGCAATCCCCGAACCCGGTGGTGGACACCGGAAGTAAGGGATGCCGTCAGGCTGAAGAAGGAGTCCTATCAGGCCTTGTTGGCTTGTGGGACTCCTGAGGCAGCTGACGGGTACCGGCAGGCCAAGCGTGCTGCGGCTCGTGCTGTCGTGGAGGCAAAAACTCGGGGTTGGGAGGAGTTCGGGGAGGCCATGGAGGAGGACTATCGGACGGCCTCAAAGAAATTTCTGGCAAACCGTTCGGCGCCTCAGGAGGGGGAAGCAGTGCTTCACCAACACTGTTTACAGTGCGGGTGGAGAGCTGTTGACCTCAACTGGGGATGTTGTCGGACGGTGGAAGGAATACTTTGAGGATCTCCTCAATCCCACTGTCACGTCTTCCGAGGAGGAAGCCGAGGCTGGGGACCCGGAGGCGGACTCGTCCATCACCCTGGCCGAAGTCACTGAGGTGGTTAGCAAGCTCCTCGGTGGCAAGGCTCCGGGCGTTGATGAGATCCGTCCCGAGTACCTTAAGTCTCTGGATGTTGTGGGGCTGTCTTGGCTGACACGTCTACAACATCGCGTGGCGGTCGGGGACAGTACCGCTGGACTGGCAGACCGGGGGGTGGTGGTCCCTCTGTATAAAAAGGGGGACCGGAAGGTGTGTTCCAATTACAGGGGAATCACACTCCTCAGCCTTCCCGGTAAGGTCTATTCCAGGGTACTGGAGAGGAGAGTCCGGCCGATAGTCGAACCTCGGATCCAGGAGGAGCAGTGTGGTTTTCGTCCTGGTCGTGGAACACTGGACCAGCTCTACACTCTCCATCGGGGTGCTCGAGGGTTCATGGGAGTTTGCCCAACCGGTCCACATGTGTTTTGTGGATCTGGAGAAGGCATTCGACCGTGTCCCCCGTGGTGTCCTTTGGGGGGTGCTCTGGGAGTATGGGGTCCGGGGCCCTTTGCTAAGGGCTGTCCGGTCCCTGTATGACCGGAGCAGGAGCTGTGTTCGCATTGCCGGCAGTAAGTCAGACTTGTTCCCGGTGCATGTTGGACTCCGCCAGGGCTGCCCTTTGTCACCGGTTCTGTTCATTATATTTATGGACAGAATTTCTAGGCGCAGCCAGGGGCTGGAGGGGGTCTGGTTCGGGAACCACAGGATCTCATCTCTGCTGTTTGCGGATGATGTTGTCCTGATGGCTTCTTCGAGCCAGGACCTGCAGCAGGCACTGGGGCGGTTTGCAGCCGAGTGTGAAGCGGCTGGGATGAGAATCAGCTCTTCTAAATCTGAGGCCATGGTTCTCGACCGGAAAAAGGTGGTTGCCCTCTCCGGGTGGGTGGGTGGTGAGCCCTTGCCTCAAGTGGAGGAGTTCAAGTATCTCGGGGTCTTGTTCACGAGTGAGGGAAGGATGGAACGCGAGATTGACAGGCGGATCGGTGCAGCGTCTGCAGTGATGCGGTCGTTGTATCGGTCCGTTGTGGTAAAGAAGGAGCTGAGTCGAAGGCAAAGCTCTCGATTTACCGGTCAATCTACGTTCCTACCCTCACCTATGGTCATGAGCTCTGGGTCATGACCGAAAGGACAAGATCGCGGATACAAGCGGCCGAAATGAGTTTCCTCCGCAGAGTGGCTGGGCGCACCCTTAGAGACAGGGTGAGGAGCTCAGTCACACGGGAGGAGCTCGGAGTAGAGCCGCTGCTCCTTCACGTCGAGAGGAACCAGCTGAGGTGGCTCGGGCATCTGCTCAGGATGCCTCCTGGACGCCTCCCTAGGGAGGTGTTCTGGGCATGTCCCACCGGGAGGAGGCCCCGAGGAAGACCCAGGACACGCTGGAGGGACTATGTCTCTCGGCTGGCCTGGGAACGCCTTGGGGTCCCACCGGAGGAGCTGGAGGACGTGTCTGGGGTGAGGGAAGTCTGGGAGTCCCTGCTTAGACTGCTGCCCCCGCGACCCGGCCCCGGATAAGCGGAAGAAAATGGATGGATGGATGGATGGATTGATTTATTTAATACACTAGTCTCATAAAAGAAGAGATGCTTTACACAAGATTTAACTAAAGCTAGTTTCCATCTGCAGTCCCCGGGCAGGTTACAAGCAATTAAAATACATTTAAGTATCCAGTCATTTACAGTTAAATCATGCATTCCCCCATTCTTTCATTTAACGGCATTACAATCCACATTTCCATATTTAAAAGTATTCAAATATGTCAAAAAATTACTATATTAAGCTACAACATGCAAATCAGTATTGACAGAGTTGGCCCCCCCTAAAAGGACTTTTCTAACATTTTAAGAGAAATCCCTTATGTCAGAGGAGAGTTTGAGTCTGTCTGGGAGTTTGTTTGGTTCTTTAATGCCCTTGTATGAGAGCTGTGTGTACAAAGGCAGCCATATCTATCTATATGTCTACAGGGTGGCCCAAAAGACATTGGCAGTAGAAAAAAAGTTATAACTCTTTTGTTTCTAAATATTTTTCTTTTATTTTTACAGAGCATTTAGAACTACGCTGCCGACATTAATATGAGCAAATATAGCACCGAGGAACGAACCCTCATTGTACAGTGGTACTTTGAGTCACATGGGTCAAATTCAGAAACCCAGCGGTGTTACTGTCGACATTTTAATACCAGAGATGCCCCAAGCATAAATGCCATTAAAGGAATAAGAAGTCGTTTTTGTGATGGAAATTTAAGTATATTAATGTTTTTTAAAACATTTGATCTGTGTCAGTCTGTGAGACCCAGACCCCAGACGTTAACATATGTGTAGGATCTGTCTCCATCCCACAGGAAACTTGTTGTTCTTCCTGTCTAGGTGTAAAAGTTCATTATCTCATGGGTGTGAAACAAAAGTCACTCTGCTTTGAAATGTATTTAATATTTTCATTCTGATATAAATAGTCAGAGCTCAGATGCTCGAGGTGGAACTTGGGTTGGAGTTGGAGTTGAGAGGACAGACTTTGGGGACGCCGAAAGGCTGCCAGTCTGTGGCCAGGGCAGGCCTGAGCCCTGTCCTGTCTGTATCTGGTGTAACAAATAATAAACCTTTTTTCTGTATTTCAAATGCTCACCGAGCTTCGCAAATGGATTTCTTTTCATCTAGAATTGTAATTTTTTCCACAACATTTTCAAAGACGGGGTGCAGTATGTGATCTGCCGAAACCTGACTAGTCCTGATTTCCTCCTGTGGGGCTATCTTAAAGAAAAGGTGTTTGTAAATAAACCTCAGTCAATAAACGACTTAAAACATAATATCGAGGATCAAATAAGAGCCATAAGCCCAGAAATGCTTTCAAATGTTATGCATAGTGTGCTGGATCAGGCTTTTCAGTGATAAACCTAAAATGGTGGACACTTAAACTAGGGGAAGTAAAAATTACCATATTTTTTAAGTGGTGATAAGTTCAAGTGTGAGTGAACAATTATAACCTTATATATTGGTAAAAATCTGGGAAGGTTCAATTTACCTACAGCTAAAATTTGGTGAGTAGAACTTAAGAATTATAGGAGCTGTTGAGGATTTAAAAGTGTCAGTGACTTGCATATAGTGTATAGTGTATATATCTATCTATACATCTATTCATTTATCTATCCATCCATCCACTTTTTAAATAATAATTCAGCGTTATTCCACATATCCTTCGCTGCTCTCGCCATCTGTCTTTGTTACAGAAGGAGCTGAATCAGGTTTTCCTAAAGAACAGTGGGGTGAAAATTTCCCTAACTATAGCACATTGTCATTTATGCTAACAGAGCTGCCCCAGGATTATAATTACATTTAACCCAGAGATGGCTCAATCAACAATGTACAGATGTGGCTTCATTAGTCCACCTGAACAGCCACGGCTTGTCTGAATAGGTTGGCATTGATCCGTTTTTCAAAGGTTTAGTGGTTCAAAGTATTTTACGTGTACTACTGTCTACTATTATTTTGCAGTTCTTCAAAAGCACAATTGAAAATGGAAGCTTTTATCACTTTCACAATAGACACTGGTACTCTCCTATAATTATACATGATTGCCATTGTTGTTGAAATGTGCAATGCATTTTTTCAAGATTTCAGCAAGAAAATAAGTAGGTTTTAAAGTGAATATGAAGTATTTCTTTTCGTTAGATGGTGGTCCACTTGAAAGCGTGTACTTGTTGTTGCATAAGACCACCAGATTGTATGGCCATTTTAAGGTGGGTATCAGACGTTTGATCAAATCAGTGATGAAATGAATGTCAAACAGATGATTATTATTTCAAATTATAGTTAATTTCCCCATCATTTGACCCGTCCATCAACCACTGTTGTTGGGGCAACCTGCGAGGAGTGAGCGAATGCTTCTCTAAATGTCAGGCCAGGATCCAGTATAAATAGACTTGGCTGGAGAATTATCGTTTTCATATCTTTAGTCCTTTTTTTATATTTTAGAATTACAATATCAATGGATTTAACTAATAGGAGATATCCCTACTGTAAACAACTAGGTAGGCGTTTGTTTCAGTGTACTTAGCTCCTCCCTTTTAGACAAATACAAATACATATACTAATACAAATATATAGTATAAGGCAGTGACTTACAGAACGCTGAAGGAGCCACTTGCATGAGTAGCAAATCGTAGACTGTATAAAGGAGTGAACTAAAGGAGTGTGACGTCACCCACAGCGTTCGGTTCCAGTCAAATGAAGCTCATCGAGGCTAGCTGTTATAGGGGCAAGCTGACTGCGAGTATCATAGTAACCAAAGAGCCAATCTGGAGCGAAGTTTTTGAAGGTCACGCCCCTTCCTACTTGCACCTCTGGTTTGGCAGGGGGCGGGTGCTTAGCAATCAAACCTGTTGCTAACCTCGGGGAAAGAAAGCAACTAATTTGTCTGTTATTAATGTTCATATCTTGAGTTATGGACACAATAGCGAAATAAAAATACCAGATATATATATATATATATATATATATATATATATATATATATATATTTTTTTTTTTTTTTTTTATTGCGATGGAACCTACAATTATCTGTCCGTTCTCAACTGCCTGATTCATCTAACTTAATTTATATTATATTCTCTGTAAATAAACTCTTAAACTTTTCACCTGAGTTCTGAATCTTTGGTCCTCCTGTCAGTCGTTATGACATTATCACAACTCTATTTATTACTCTATTTTACTCCTGCAACATTTTAGAACATTTTTTTTGTTACCCGTGTACTTAGTTCACTTTAATGAAATGTTCATCATTTCCAAATAAATCTCGGTGACGCATAGGAGACCACCCCGACCTATCACTGAACTCCATGTCCCCGCCCTGGCCCGGGCCATAGAACACTGAGATCAGAACGGCGAGCTGTAGTCTGATCCAGGTCTTAGTGCCTAATGCCGCACAGTCATCCAGTCCTCCACCAGCTCAACTCATTTAGAAAGACTTTTCTGCTTAAATTGAAGCTGAAGCACGGACATGAACCTTGAATCAGGAAAGTAAGATAGAATGAAAAGAAAATCCAAGTAGTCATGATTAGATTTGGGCAGTTTGGTCAAAGAGGAGCGAAAAATTACAAATATACTTTTTGGATTAATTACTCCACTTACTATGAATTTGTAAAGATATGGTCAGTTTATATATAGTGATTTCAGCCTCATGATATTAACCTGTTTTTTTCTTAATTAAAAACTAAAAAATCAAAGGAAGGACCAAATAATTTTGAGATGAAACTTTAAAAAAATCTGAACTAAAATGTACAGGCCTTAGTTTCCTTGTTATAGTTTACTCAATTTCAAGCAATAATTGTATACACCCAATACACACTTCGCAAAACCCCAACATCTCTCTTGATCTAACACCAGAACGTCGCTATAGAGATCCGAGAAGTAAGTTGTAGCAATATACATGAAGGGTGGGGTTTAGCCATAGCACACAAGACCCAGGAAGACAAAAATCTGAAATATCGCTACTCCCACATCATCCCCTTTTCCCCTGGTTTCACACACTGTCCTCTCTCCTCCCACATTCTATTACGATGATAATAGGATTTGGAGAGTTTCATTATTGCTTCTGTCTGAGCCTGGATCCTGCGATATACCCCTCCTCTACCCAGTTTGCATGTTAGCTGTTTGATTCATATTCCTATTGGCCAAGGTCCTCAGGAATACACCAAGGGGAGTCATCTGGTTCAGGGTCGTTATAGCCCACTGCTGTATGGACTACTGACTTTTATTCTTAGTGCAGAAATACAGGGCTATAGGGGGGCAGGAGTTTAACGGCTGCTTTGCTGTGGTCCCCGTGCGGATCTTATTTGTACATGTTTATGGCCGAGCACAAGGGCAGTTCAGAACGCTGTGAGTTGAAGTACACGGGACTGACTTTTGCATTTGTTGGCTGGGTTGGAAAACAGCTCCTAATTTTAGCAACAACTGAAGCGTATCAATTATAATTTAAAGGCCTTGTACCTGATTTTTCCCCATGTGAGCAAAATTTGTCTTGCCCCAGTGCAGGTATATTGTATAAGCTGCTCTTAGGGTCAAAATAAGTCTGCAGTTCGCTGTTTCTGTCTAATTATAAAGTTTTATGTATAAATGTTTTATGTTCAGATAATCAGGAAGTGAAAGTTAACATGGTAGTTGGTGTTACTGTGACTGCAAAACTCCGCCCTGGTTTCTAAAAGTTTTGAAAAGTGCTTATAAACTCTTCGTGGTGAATAATTAGGAAGTCAGGAGTAATGTTGGACCACTGTAAACTGTTAAAAATGAACTACAGTGGTCCATTGTGGGGGTTATGTTCTAAAAAATAACCCGCAATAGGCAAAATTCACAGTTAGTAGTCAGCTTTATTTTTTGCAATTATTATACTGTATTTGTTTTAAAGCTGTAAAACCCCTCACCACACACTTTATACACTTTTCTCAGACAGGCATTAACATTTTCTCACATTTCTCTCTTGTTTAAACACTCTCGCATATTATATTCCTCTTCCTTGATGATCGCTTTAAATGTGTTGTTCACGTGCCCCTGCTCCAGCTTAAGTCCAAAGCGTTTCTGAAATTTAGCGCAGAACGTTTCATCAACATTTGGGTTTTGTCGAGGACAAAACTTGCAAACATACAGCACTTCAGAGTCACATTGCGATCAAACATTTATGTAAATTTGGCAAGCTGAATACATTCTGTACTGTACAGGAGACGCGGCACATCCCTTAGCCAGTCAGGATGCATAACATAATGCGTGTTCATAGGCTGTAAAAAAAAATTAAAAAATGCAGAATTGCACTTCAAAAAAATCTGCGAAACAGCGGGACCGCGAAAAGCGAACCGCGATATAGCGAGGGACAACTGTAGTTCTTTTTCATGTTCTTAAGACACTAAATACAGGTACAGTGCTCTTAATGTAAGCTTATGCTGCTGTTTCCCATGTAAGGTCAGAAGTTACGTTATGCATGGGGTTTGGTTTTTAATAGCAGGCCTGTCACGATAACACATT
Organism: Periophthalmus modestus; assembly: GCA_019594935.1. Classification (NCBI taxonomy): domain Eukaryota; kingdom Metazoa; phylum Chordata; class Actinopteri; order Gobiiformes; family Gobiidae; genus Periophthalmus; species Periophthalmus modestus. The sequence goes on from JAIEZT010000068.1 coordinate 9,326,799, forward strand.
CTGAGGGGCGATACATATTGGCAGAGATATACTGGGATAAACGATAATTTACGTTATTGCTTTTGTGTCAGTGGCAATATTATGCCAGTAAACAAATATTTAACTATACAGAATCAGTGAAAGGCCTGAGCTGCAACAAATAAATAGCAGAATGAACCATTAGCCATAGAACTTATGTTTTCCAGCCTCTACAGCTCAGTTTTGTTTGTAATACAACAAAACAAAAATCTCCCCACATTTGCAAAAACTATACACACAAAAAATACTGAGCTCCAAAATATACAGATCCAGCTGTCATTTACTGAACAATAAGCTGATATAGTAATTACATTGACAGACCTTTGCATATAATATTTTTTTTTCTATTTTGTTTTCAACAATGGTCACATTTTTACACAGTGCTTTTCCACCTCCATGTTCCTCAAAGGGCTTTACATTAAGGAACCACTCACACATTCATGCACCAGTGTACACATATACTGATGGCAAGAGGGGTTAAGCGTCTTGCCCAAGGGCACAACAACAGCATTAATCTGTGGGAGCTACCAAAGATGTTATGTCAGAGCAGGATTCGAACCGCCAAACTTCAGATCAGTGGACAGATGCTCTACCTGTTGAACTACTGTTGCCCAACAATAATAATATCCACATAAAACTGAATCTCTTAGCTGGTTGGGGAATGTATTTCAGTTTCCTTACATTTCTCTGAACTAAAAATTGCAGCTTGAGTTACAGGCTGGTCACTATTACATATCTCCACCATTTGACATCAATTTTTACTATAAATATAGACTTTTCTACTGCCAGGAACCACTGGAAAATGGGGCTATAAATGCACTGAAAAACTACTTGTTGCAGACCTCTATTTCATATGATCCATGTCTGCTGACAACAGTGGGGCTGACTCCAGAACCTCGATATTCACCTTGAAAAATAGACGTTGTCGAAAGGTCTCAGACAGCACTTGATCTCCAAATCCTTTCAGAGGTAAATCATCTGCACAAAACAAATACTATGACTCTTAAGCCTTTGTGAGAGAGGAAGTCAGCGGAGCGGCAGTTCGGGGGGATAATGCATGTCTATCAGGCAGAGCAGCTCTTATAGGTACACAGCACGTCTGAGCACTGTCTGAGAGCGAAGAATGGACCGGGGTCAAAGGTCACCGGAGCTCACTTGGCCCCTCGCTTAATGGGAAACCCAACCTTGAAAGAGTCAAACAACAAGATCAACTTTGACTGACACAGTTCTGCAGGACTTTGAGCAACTCTGAACTTGTAGTACGTGTCTGAGAACTGTATTACTTCATCCACATGGAGTGTAAAGGAGATGAGGAGTGGGAAAAGGCATTGATGGTTTTCAGATTGTAGAACGTAATGATGTTATACTCCCTGATTCCTATTGATAACATTGTATTTATATCCTAAAGGTAAATTAACAAATATTGAACCTGATCATTTCAATTAAAGGGTCCATATTACACTATTTTCTGATGTATGTTATAATGTTTCCTCATCAAAAACACACCTGGAGTTGTGTTTTGTTTCATTCACACATGTTGAACACAAAAACCGTGTATATTTAGATTTATTTCGATTTCTTCTCTCAAACGGAGAAACACTCCGTTCCACCTTGTGATGTCATGCGGTAATACAGGAAGTGCTCAATTGTGTTTTTAAACTCCATACACTTTTACTACAATAATTTGGATAATATCAGCCCTGGACTTGCCACTCTCTTCTAAACTAATGGTAAAAAGGTAGCTGTTAACTTAAAAACTACCACTTCATGACATCACAAGGTGATCAGAGCATTTTGAGCTTTGGAGATGCAGACAGACTGATGATAAAGTGTTACTCAAACTTGTGTGAACAAAACACAAGTCAATTTTGTGCAGTATGGGACCTTTAAACTACACCACATCTCACCACCTTGCAACAGCCTTCCACCAGCGCATGACATTACTCATTATAATTATTTCAGTACATTTTTAAAACCAAAATTAAAACATGACCAAAACAATAGTTCATTAGGACTAACCGTTGAGACTAGCAGCTATTGTTCCAGCCTCGATAAATGTGTTTTACTCCGCGGTGCAGCAGGGGAGTTCATGTCCCTGAGCCCCCTGCTGGTAATTAGTCTAGTAGTGTTTTGCATCATCAGAAATATAGATTTATTTTTTACTTATTAAAATTAAAATAAAACATTAAAAGAGAAGAGGGCAGAAAAAAAACCTTTCAGTCAACATCTACATGACTTCATTCCTTAAGTAATTGCTAAACGTATTTTAAAGTAAGCTCAGTACAAAATTGCAAGAACTAAAGCGCCATATCTTCCTTTTTGTTACAGTACTTTTTCACTACGCTCATAGAATTCACTTTGGTTTGAGATCATAATAATATATCTGCAATGCAAGGTCGAGTTTAGATATATATGTTTTAATAGTATAATAAGATAGGATGTGCCCATAATATATGTGTCCTCCATGATGTTTATGTTACTGGATTAATAACGTTAAATTGGCTCATGTGACACAATTACGACTAACTCCAGATAGCAGCGAAAACAGGAGAAAATGGATACATCTTTGACGGCTTAAAAGAACCATGCAACATATTCACACTTCACAGTCACAATTGAGTCTTTTTGTGTCTAGATAATAGGGCTGTAGAGTAGATCTGTCACAATAACAATTTTTGAAGAGCGATATACTGCTGAAGTAAGTGTAGATGATAACGGTAATACTGAAACCCAACCATAAAGAAGAATTCTAAATGCACTATATTGTAAAAAAAAAAAATAAATATGAGCTGCAGTAAATAAACGACAGAATGCAACACTCAAGTAAATAGTCATATTTTTATATAGCACTTTTCCACTCAAAGCACTTTACATTAAGGAACCACTCACCCAGTCACACACACTCATACTCAAGTGTACGCAGGGTACGTTAAGTGCTTGCCCAAGGACACAGCAACAGCATTCATCCTTCAGATCCACTGAGCCTCTGTTGTTCCCCAGTAGTTCGTATCTATAAAGAGTCGTAGAAATTCATAGTCTAGTATATAGTAAACAGTATCATAACACAAGGAAAAGCATATTGATCCCTAAAAATGATTGTTCCATCTATCATTTATTGAACGCCAAGTCGATACCGTAATTATCGTGACAGGTCTAAGTGAGAGGAGAAACCACTTTCTATTTTCCCATTTTAAATACCCGGAGTCCATTACTTTTTTATTGTTTAAGCCATTAGAGTTGGAGAAAAATTCTTTGCGCCTGTATTTTTGCCTTGTCATATGCAATTTTATTTCATTTTGAGAAATTATTGCAGTGTCATCAGATGAATTGATTGCTACTCTAATGATTTAGTTGAGTTTAGAGAACATTTAGAAGACGTATTAGGCTTTTGTCTGCTATATGGCTACAGACTCTAATACCTCTGGATCATTATTCATATTTTAGACATTTTAAGTCTGAATATTGATCAAACCACGATTTGATAAAAGTTTGCTTAGGAGGAAGTGTATTTTCATAATGCAATTTCACTTTGTAGTTTTTAGTCATCTGTTCTGAATGCAGTTTTCAATATTGAACTGTTTGTGTTCAACATGCATGGACATTCATTATAATGTAATATTTGTTTTCCTGTATTATTTATCACATGGTGCAGTAGTAACCACAGCAATTTGCTTCGGGTTCAGAGATGCATTTGTGATTCTGATAAGGCCGCTGCTCACAGGCCAGCCAGGTGAAACTGTAGAACATTTCCATGGAGAGATGAATGAATTCCCCGGGCTACTGAAATTGTGCCTAATTTAATCAAATGTGCGATCCGGGCCCCGTAGAGATCCGCTGTTAACACCGGGAGTGCAGCCATCTCATTATAGATCTGTATTAACATTTGGGTCAGGCTTAAACTCAGCCATCACTGTTCACCTCTGCAGATTTCACAGTTCTAGAGAGCAATGGATAAATGTAGTTATTTCACAGAAGCACTCCAGATTTGAAGTGTTATGGTTTTTACATTGCAGATGAAGAACAGTGGCTGGTATTTTCAGAGGTATTTTGTTTTTATACTAATTTCTTATCTGAATGGAGTGATGGGTGTAGTGGAATTCATGAATTGCATTTAAGGTTATAGATTGTGCCACCCATATGAACAACAAACAGATCCATACATGACATGTTGACGAGAAAATAGTCCCTCAAGGTCTGCAACCTGACCTCGTCTTCACCAGTGCCATTGTGCAGCTCATACCAATAAAGATGTTAATATAGAAAACAGTTGTGCATTGTCAGCAGTGTGGTGCAGTGTTTGCTTACAACAAAACAGCAAGATGCATTAGATTAACTACAACAATTTATCTCTTCAGGTAGCCACTTAATGACAAACACAACACATCTTAAGTAAAAAGAAATGCATACGCAACACAGTAAAACAGTCTGGTGGGTTGAGCCAAATATTGCACTCTAGTAAAAGTACCTTTACATAAAACAATATTACTCAAGTACAAACACAAAGTACCAGTCTAAGATATTACTCGAGTAAGAGTAAAAAGTATTTTGAGAAACTATCAAGTAAGAGTAGCTGGCTGAGCGTCACATTGCATTTATAATTTGAAGATAAATGATATGAAAACATGTTTCTTGCACCACTCCTTCAGATAGTCTTTATTCATTTTAGGTCTGTATTACACTGCAATGTGATGTTTGAGGATATAGTGGTAGAAATAGTTTCATTTGCTGTTAAAAGTACTGCTTATGATCAGTTGGGCCGGTTCAGCAGGAAGCCTGAGGGCCAGTAAAAACTGGTCTGAGGGCCGCATTTGGCCCCTGAGCCATAGTTTGGACAGTCCTGGTCTATACTTTGATTATTTTTGTTTTGTTCACCCAGTTACATTAATATTGTCAACATAAATTATGCTGTATAAAAACTACTCCAAGAAGTACAAAAAAGATGAAAAAATAAATAAATTGAGTATCACCTTCCTCTGACGAGTCTCAACCTCATGACTCTAATCTCAGTAACTTTAAATGATTTAATTTCCATATAAATCTGAGGATGACACACAGGCTAACTCACAGCCCGCTTTAAAAATATCACTTTTGACCCAAACTGACCACCTGCTGAGTCTCTGATGACATTTGTGCAAACAGCCAGTGTGTTCCCATAGGGTCAATATAAAGTTTGTGTGAACCTTCCCTCCATCATTTACTAAGCAGCATGTGGCAGCAGTGTTAAATTGGGGACAGCGCTGGTGGATGGCTGTGACAAGCCCGCGGGGCAGAGGGAGAGTTAGTTAATCCCCGAGTGTTTGGAGCGAGTATCGTCACTACTGTAGGTATAAGATCAGTGTGGTGCTGATTGGGATGTGGGAATAATCTATAGTAATACTGTCTGGTATTTGTAGTCCGTTATTCTCCCACATTCTAGGACATGCGGCAACCAAAGGACACACTGATATTAGAGCAAAAAATTTAACCCTTTGCAATGCAGATCATCAAAAGTCAAAGCATGATATAGAGGCCACCCTTTTACTGCCGATGAATTTATTTATTTGAACAGAATCAGGGCACATAATGAATATTTCTGTAAACGTGCCAGTTTTGGCTGCAAAGCCAGTTTTTAACTGTAGTCCCTGGGCGAGGTGTAGAGATGCCAGTAACAGACATACAGAAAATACAACTCACCTTACTCACCTAGTTGCCGTGGGCAGCGCCATCGTCATTCGGGTTATATTCTTTGTAACCGGGCTGCTGATCTTGACAGCAAATACGTTTTATATGGACTACAAAGCTGTTTTAAAGCCTCCCAGAGAACTGGTGTGGTGTTGACTTGTTGGTGCACATGAACATACAACGTTTTACACAAATCAACTGACTTTATTGTATTCTAGCAGCAAAACTTTTCCAAATTCTCTTTTAAAAGGAATGGGATTCCTGCTTAACTGGAAGTGCCCCCAATAGTATCAAAATGAAAGAAATTACTTTGATATAAGAATAAAAGTTAAAGTTACTAAGCGGCATAACAGTTCATCCACACAAGGCCTCAATACACTCAAAGGCAGTAAGACAGAGACACATTCACCGGTGCCACTCAAGATCTTCTCTAGTGAGGACAGTGCTGGTTGGATTTAAGCCAGATTTGAAGTAGCATATGGGCACTTTTATGGTTAGAGGTATCCTGTTTCAGATGTTACAGCCCCTGATGCCTGCTTGGGTTTCTCTGAGGCAGTGCTTTTTAAAACTTTTTTGATTCGCACCGCGCTGTTTTGGTGTTAAAAAGATGCTGCGGCACATCACCCGCTACAATATTATGAAATGACACCAATTAAGAGGGGAAAAAAGGTGTAAATAATGTCTGAGTCACTGTGTTTTTCTCCAGGGATTTTGCATCAGTGGTTGTTTTTAAAGTCTTGCTCTGGACACTGCAACATGGCCAATTATTATTTAATGTAATAATTGGTTATTTTGGAGCAGAGTAACAGTGTGAATCAATTAACTCAAATCGGACGTTTTTCCAAAGCACACCTGGCAATTCATCAAGACCCACTAGTGTTCCCCGGCACAAACTCAATGCCCCGAGGTAATCTTCCATCAACCTAAAACAGGAACACATGGCTAATCCTCCTGCTAGCTATTCCTGTCCAAAAACTGTGACAAAATGTGACAACTTGTCTCACACTGGATACAAAATGTTTTTATTCTTTATGGGTTTTTTGTGTTTTTTTTTGCACATTTTGAGCTATATCCCTTATCTCAAAAGTTGCAAATACGCCACTTGTTTTGCCCTTGTATTGATGTTTCTTGATGCAGTCCATCCGTACCACAAAATAGCACAGAATCATGAGGAAAAACTGACGATGCTTCTGCTACTTACACCAAACTTGAAGAGCAGTTATTACGTTTATATTGGATATTAATTGCTAACACATAACACATTTGGATCACCATCGCCAAAGGTCACATTCATGGCAAAGTGTCGTCCATTTTGTCCCCCCACATTTGCTGTTTCGGCCCCTCTAACATGATCTACCTCCGCTCTCTCCCCCCGCAGCTTTGTGAAGAATGACTCCATCTTGGCTCCAAGGGTTAAACACCTTGTCATCCCCTCCACACGTCACCCTAATGCCTCAACTCAGCGATTTTTCTGGGTGCTAATAGCTAGTACATGACTGCTGTGTCGCTCCGTTGGCTGTCCCTCATGGCTCCCCACCCCATAGCCGTAAGCTTCCCATCGGAATATGTCAGCAAAGCGGCAAGGTAGAAGCCGGAGGAGTTACAAAGAATGCAAGTCCACGTCTCCTTACATGTACTTCATTCAGCATTTTTGTAAAAGGGATTTCTTTATCTTGTCAGGGCAGTGATTCGTGCGCAAAGCCATGGAAAATCTCCCTAGCGCTTTTTTTTCACAACCCTCTGTCACGAGAGTAGAAAAAAGATTAGCAGAGTATACCCCAGAAGAAAACTGCTGAACAGAAACATGTATTGAACTTAGAAAGCGTGCAGAATTCGTATTTCTCCAGGGCATGGAATATTTAATTAATTTGCAGATGTAATCATGGCTGAGATTTTTACTTAAAATGGAAAGAAACATGAAAAAGTTTACTTCGGTGCTAGGAAAATGGATTCTGTTGCCAATCAAGATCAGGATCCCAGGAAAAGCAAGCAATCAACAGCAGAAAATGAACAGCCGTCATTGTGTTATTTCCTTGTCAAAGCAGCGATAGCGCCTTTCAAAACATCCAGGCACACTGCACAGAACAACAAGTTATATGTATAGAATCTGGTATCAACAGTGTAATGATTGTTTGCCATTGTAAACAGGAATGAAAAACACGCTGCACTAACAGAATTGCTCTGTTTTGTTGTTGATTGAGCTGCGTAAATATCACTGGCATGACCTCCATTAGATTTTATATGTAATTTTCAAGTAATTTGCCTCGTAGATCAATAAAGCTGGCTTGTAAGTCTATACAAAGAAAAACATTGCTCACTGATTGAGCAGTCTCACGCATAGTTCAAGCACAATGCCAGAGAAAAGCATGTTGATGGTTCCATTGTGGGACACGTCATAGTAACGCAACAAATGAGACACTTAAGTGAATAACTGAACGAAAACCATTGAAATGTCAACCTTGTCAGTCTCATTGTCAGTCCCTCCTGCTGTGCTGATAAGTAGCCATTCACAAGACGTAGTAGAGTCAGATTGCAACATGCACCTTTCTAAGTGCAGAACAATGGGATCAAGTAAGAGCACACTTTAAAGTAAGATTACTGAAGTAAAAGGGAAAAGAAATCCATTTGGCCAGGCAAAAAACTGTTCAAGTTGCCTGGACGTAATATCCAATATTTATAATTTCAAATGATTGTGATTGGTCAAAAACAATAAATGAAGAACAAAAGTAAAAGTACTACATGAAAAAAATCCACTCAAGTAAAAGTAGCAAAGTACCTGTTTAAAAATGTACTTAAAGAGTAACAACTAAAAGTATTTCACGCAGATTTTTAGGTCTTATAAGGCTTCAAATGTACTGATTTTGATTTGTGCTGTACTTTCTTTGATAGAAATAATTGAATCAGTCATTTTTTTGAGCTGTTTTTATGTATGTATTTGTGCTTAAACTATGAACGTGTTAAAAAGTAAACCCTCAGCCTTTTCAGCAGGTCTCAAACTATAATAAAAAAATTTTTAAAAATGTACTTGTCAGTAAAAGTAGAAAGTACAGATATCTCCTCTCAAATGTAGTAAAGTAAAAGTATAAAGTATCTATTTACTCAAGTAAGAGTACTGCTACACCGTATATTACTAAAGTGTGAGTAGGTCTGCTGTCTAAAAACTACTCAAAGTAAAACAAAGTAAAATTTCAAAAGTTACTTAAGCAGCTGTAACTGAGTACTACCCACCTTTGACTACTGTTCCCCTTCTGCCTCCGCACATACTTTAATATGAGCTCAAACTGCTTGCTCCCAAGTTTTACCTCAGCCAATTCTTTAATCACTATTCTTGATTAGCGAGCCCCTTGCTACTTCTGCGGGCCATAACATTTGGTCTGTGTCTTCTTTGGTGTACACCTTCTGTTCCCCCAGACCTGACCATCTGTCCACCGCTGCCCCCTCCTGTCCGCACCTCTGTGAACTCTCGTCTCAAGACTCAAAGTTGCTGATACCAAATGGCAGACACAGCTGACCTATCCGCACTTCGTTCTTTCATGTTGTTAGACTTTTATCTCCGGGTCTTGTTTTAGGGCGATCTCGCATTAGACTCACTTTTAATCTCTCCTCGCCTTTTCGGTTCTTTAGAAGCTTTGCATTATGGGAATACTCTGCATTCAACTTTTATAGGATCAGACAGATGTCATTTGACCGTGTGCATATAGTGAAAAAATGATTGATGCATTCAGTACTATACACTCTTTACTTAGCACCAGTAAGCGTATGTTCTGATAAAAAAGTAATTTGTTTTTTATACTTTATGTCTCTGCTGTGTAGGGCAGCAATAAAGTCTCTCCATCCTTTCCTCCGGAGTTTAAAGCTCGTACGTTGCCTAATGACATCATAACTGAATGGGTTATTCCTTTGGTGAAATATACTCATTATTCATAATTGCCAATTTCCCTGTTATAACACATTAAATGTATACGCACACCCACACACACCTACTCAACACAGATCACAGTCAGTTTTTTTTTCCACTAAGACACCGGAAAACAAGCAGGCAATCAGTGTGGCTTAATGAAATGAAAATTGGAGGTGCTCTTGAGGCTAAGTGTCTGCCTATATTAAAGAATAATGAGTGTACAGTTGTATATGAAGAACTGACACCACCTGTATCACCTGCATTTACTTTGCCATTACACTTTACTGTCCCCGTATAGGGAAATTTATCTTCTCGGCATTTGACCCATCCTTCATTGTCCTTGGGATCCATCTTCAGATCTTGACCGTGACTGAATTTTGCTGCTTAAGTAAAAGAACAGATATCAGAGCAAAAAAATACTCAAGTAAAAGAAAAAATTACTTACATAAAATGTACTTAAAGAGAAAAAAATAAAAGTGTTTCACACAGGTTTTGAGGTCTTATAAGCTGCTGTACTTTGTTTATGTCACAGTTCTGTCTGTTTGCATGTTTATCCCAATCTAGCTCCGTTTCCAGCCTGTTCCAACCCTTCTTTTGTTACTTCTGTTTTCCCTGCAGCTGCCTCTCATTTTGTTAATCAGCCCATGGTAGTCTATATATACTGCTTCTGTTCTGTCAGTCCTTGCTAGATTGTTGACCAGTCAAGAGCAACACTCAGGCTCATCTGAAATACTCTGTTTGCATTTCTGCAATTCAGAATCTGCATTAATCCCTGTTTGAGTTACCTGTTCCTGAGTTTATTTTTCCCAGCCCTTATTGAATCCCCGAAGTGGAAGAGATTTTTGTTGAAATTAAATAAGACATTCATCTCTCAGTTGTTTGTTGCCCTATTTATCATATTCTGATTTACCTATTTGAAGGACACTTTCCAGTTCACCTGCATGATAGTTTAGTAGAAAAACTGAATCAGTCTTTTTTTTTTTTCCTAGCAGTTTTTATGTATACATTTGTATTTGATTAAGCTATGAATGTGTTAAAAAGTAAACCCTCAGTCTTTTCAGCAGAAAACTCAAAAGCAGAAAGCTTAAACTATATAAAAAAAAAAAAACACAAAACTTTATCAATCCAGTTAAAAAATGTAGTGGAGTAGAAAGTACGGATACCTGCTCTCAAATGTAGTAAAGTCAAAGTAAAACGTATCTACTGTAAAATGTACTTAAGTAAATGCAGATACCTAACATGTATTTTTAAGTGTAGTATTTTACTACTTCGTTGCGCTGCACCACTGGATCTCGAGGCTTGGTCAGGACTACCTTAGCTGAAGGATTTTACTTACTGCACATGTTTAGAGTTGACAGAGAATCAATAAGTCATAGATTTGTGCCTGGTTTGTCTTGATGAAGTTATTCCACTGAAAAACAAATAGGTGACTTTATTTTAAACAAACACGCTTACACAGCCGGGTGGTTTCCTAGCATCCTCTATAGATTTTCCTTTAAGACGCCTTTAACCATGTTTCTTTGTAGACCAAGGACACTGTAGCCGCACCTCTTCACCACCTCCATCCTTTTGATTTCCTCTGCATCACATCGTTCTCTCCACTACTCTATCCCTTTGATCATTGTTAGCTTCCCGGAGTCCACTGTCACTGCCTCAGCGCCTCTAGTCAAAATGTCACGGGTCTAATTCAATCAAACATGTGTGAAGACCCTTATGACACATCCGCACTGCACTCAACTCAATGGCATTTGCACTAGCTGCTCACTGCTTCCTGCCTAATGGTCCTGAGACAGATGAAGAAGTGCCCTGATGGTCTCTATTGTCACCGGTTGGAAAATTATTAAATGAATGTGTGAATGAATCTTGGGCTAGCCTTCCCACTGCTCTAGCACATCCAATGGTTGCATCAAATCCAATCATGGAAATCCTCATATCCGTCTTCCCACGAGACCCTCCTCTCACACAGAAGCCCCCTAACCCATGACGTCGCCGATTCTTCATGCTATTGTTATGGCAACAGTGGACTTGTCGCTGCTGCATGTAGTGAGTTAAGGCCACAATATAAAGCAGCATGAAAACTGAACATCTGCAGCAAAGGTAAAACAGCATCACACATGTGTATTGCAAGATAAATCAGTTAAGGGGCCCATATTACAATATTTTCTGATCTATGTTATGTTTCCTGATCATAAACAGACCTAGAGTTGTGTTTTGTTTCATTCACACATGTTTAACACAAAAACCCTGCATATTTAGGCTGAGTTCTTCTCTCAAACGGAAAACACTTTGTTCCACCTTGTGATGTCATGTGTTAATACAGGAAGTGATGTACTGTTTTTTTTAAACTCGACACACCTTCACTCGAGTAATTTCTGCACTGGAATTTCCAATCTCTACTAAACAAATGGTAAAAGGTAGCTGTTAACTTAAGGTAACGGCATTATAACATGGTTTAAAGCTCAAATAAGTAAATTTTGCATAATATAGGACCTTTAATAATGTAATGACAAATTAACATTCATTCTGGTATCTGTAATCCCTCAGTCATCCAGGTTTTGATCCATAGCAAAAGATGAAGTTTAAATCTGTCAATTAGACAAATCGTTGTAGGAGTGAAGACGTTTCACTGCTCATCCAAGCTGCTTCTTCAGTTCTGGTCAGATTATTGGTGGACACTGCCTTATATCTGAAGGAGGCGCTAACTACACTGAAACTGTAAACAGCTATTGTTTCCAGTTTCAGCTGAAACCACCCTATTCAGCCTTTAATGATCCTGCTATTGTTCTCTTTGTTTTGACTCTGAGGATGGAGTTATAGATGGGGGAGGGATTATGTCTCAGGCCCCCATTCCTGTTTATGGAAGGATTGTCTTTCCTAACAAAAATAGCTTCTTTAACTCCCATTTCAAACCATTCCTTTTCTACAGCTAAAATCTGAATTTCACCATATTCAAAGGAGTGGATAGTGGTTAGTGGCTTTGAGATGGAGATGCACAACAGACTGGGGTCCAGAGGAGCTCTCACTCCAGTGTTGGTTCATCTTCTTATGAAGCGGCTGCTTAGTTTATCCAGTGTAATGCTCACTGCACTCTTTACTACACTGAATAGAGTAGACTACATCACTTTGTTTGTGGCTTGGGGGTTTTGTCCTTAGGGTGAACCAGTTTTTGTCTTAAAGTGTTTGTAAGTTTGAAAAAGACAGGAATCTCATACTGTCTGAAATCCATTGATTCATTCTGGTAACAAGTGCACCTTAATTACCGTATTTTCCGGACTACAAGCCGCTACTCTTTTCTACACTTTAACCGCTGCGGCTTATGGTGCAGTGCACTCTGTAGTCCGGAAAATATGGTACTCATAAACTGCCATGTTTTGACTGGATACAATTCCAGACTCACTTGTCTTTGTATAGTTCAAAAGGCTGAGGGGTTTATTTTTAACACGTTCATAATTTGAGCAAACAAAAACATACCAATGAAAATCCTACACACATCTTTATCCATTTACTTTTTACTCTTTGTGTACAATTTTAACCAGGTACTTTATTACTTTTACTTGAATAGATTATAGATTTACTTGAGTATTTTTTACCTTGGTATTTAAATGACAAAATCAAGTACTTCCACCACTGATTAGAAACCACTTGTTGTATGTAGTTGTTATTATAATATTTTTGGTGGTAATCATTTGTGTTCTTTGTGTTCTAATTCATTCAGGACCGGGGGCGCTTTGACTAATAAAAACATTAGGCTTTTTTTTTTTTTTTTTTTTTTTTTTTTACACTACACTATTCTCAATTAAAATTAGTTATTTCACAGCCCTAGCTGGTTGTGGTTTTGTCATGGTAACAGCTCTATACATCATTCATAATCACACATTTTTAATATAATATCTGAACTAACCCTAATCTGACCCAGAAAGTGACACTTGTTTTATAACCACCATCCTAACTCAGGAAGGTTTAACCACAGCCGCTGGTTTGTATCACGTGTCTCTCAAATGTGGAAGACATCTCCTCTCAAGAATTCTCATGTCATTCAGAACAAAACGTAGAACTTCTCTGAGCTGAGATACATAAGGGTTTGGTGCTGAAATCTTCACTGTTTCTCAGTCCTCTGTGTTGTTTATTTGTTTATTTTAACACAACTGACCATGCTTTTGTCTGATTGGTTAATCTGCCTGTCAATCAAACTCGCTCGTCTTTGTAAAGTTCTGTCAAAGTGTGTTGTTTTTGGCTGGCCATGGAATAGTTGTGCTTGAACCATTCTTAGTAAACTATATTAAAATTTATTTACTAATAGATATAATGTTACGATATCCAGATATTGACCAAGACACAGGAATACAAAAAAGACCTGATCTTTCAGGCAGCCTATGTCCTGGCTTAGTTCCTTGCCACAAAAATTAAGAAAGTTCTAAGTCTGCAAACCAGTGACGTGCGGTCAGGTGAGGCAGTGCCTCACCTTCCTCTGTTTTAACTGCTGTTTTAACCCTTTAATGGCTGAGCACATTATATTGGCTGTGAAAAGGTGCCAGGTGAGGCACGCAGTTACCCTGCCTCATGTTAGGGGGCACTCCTGAGCCCAGGAATTCTTGTAACTCCCGCAGAATAGGGGCCACAAACTACAATTTAGAGTTAGCAAGTCAACTTTAGCAATTCACTTTTTTCTTCGTGTCTGGCCCTTTAATGGAGGAAGATACATATTAAAGCTCAAACAGTTTTCTAAACTGGACTTTTGGTTGAAGCAGGAGGTTATAATTAAAGGGCCGAGACCAACGCTAAAGGAGCGAAATGGTTTGATCCAGACACGGGACTAAAGACTCACTCTTTTCAAACAGAGACGTACAAAATGGTAAGAAATTTGATTACTTCAATCCACTGAAAATTGGGGAACCAGAATAAGGATAAAAACAATAGAAAATCACCTTGCTTTGTATTTTATACTATTAGATCAGTGGTTCTTAACTTGGGTTCGAGTGAACACTCGGGGTTCGGTGTGTCAATCTTAGGGGTTCGGCGGAGGTCAAGACACGTACCCGACTCGTATGATTCGTGATGAGACGCTTGTCCATCACTGGCTGCAGGTTCACGCTGCTTGTTCAGTCTGTGCTGCAGAGAATTTAGTGACTCAGTATCAACTTGTGCCTGTCATGATGGTTTGTTGTGTGATTTCTTTTTTAACTCTATAGCGTCAGATTCTGTCACTGCCAATAGACTCGCGGACTGCGAGCATCTCCAGACGCTGCCGTGTCCCAGTTCCACAAATGCACCTTTGCACCAAGTACCCGCCCGACTTCAGTACCTCCAATAAGGTTAAGCACCACTGTATTAGAGCTATTTCATACGGACTTCTGAACTTTTATTTTGAAATTATTTTTTATTCTGGCCCCAAGTCACTAGGAGAGAAACTTACCCGGGGCCAAATGTACTGTCACCTGGTTTATATGTTTGTAAATCTGATTGTGACGAGATCAGTGCCTCACCAGCCATGAACCTCACCGCACGTCACTGGTGCAAACATAACACAGGACTGCTCCAAAGCTGATCATGGTGATTTCAAATGTTTGATCTCAGTGTTTTGATGTGAAGTTTGCCACTCTCTTTTTAACCTACATGATGTTTGTGTTTGAGATGCAAAAAGACTTTACATTTTGTCATTCTGTGTCTTTACAGTGTTAAACAGACCCAGTGTTGTAGTGCTGCCAGGGCATTTATTGCATCAGGGTTTTTTTTATTAATTAAAAATTATTTGAGGAAAGTGTCCTGACTTCATTGGCTTGCCTCTCCACAGACCTGAATGAATCTCGAAAACTATTGGGCTATTTTCCAGGCACATGAAAAATGTCGTAGAAAATACCGATCTTGTCCTTGAAAATGTCTCCACCTTTTGCTTTGCTGGATTATTAAATATGTAAATATTGAATATCTAATAGACTGTCAGTGGCATCATCACAGTGAGAAAAGAACTGCTGAGTTTTTTAAAAAGCCTAAAACTCACCAAAAAATGCAGCAACTATATAAATGTGTGTGTGTGTGTGTGTGTGTGTGTGTGTGTGTGTGTGTGTGTATGTGTGTATATATATATATATATATATATATATATATATATATATATATATATATATATATATATATATATATGTGTGTGTATATATATATATATGTGTGTGTATGTATATACACACATTATATATATATATATATATATATATACATACACATATTATATATATATATGTGTGTGTGTGTGTGTGTGTGTATATATATATATATATAATGTGTGTGTATATATAATGTGTGTGTATATATGTATGTATATTTATATATATGTTGTTGTTTTTTAAATCTCTTTAGAGAAGATCCTGAAAACTGCCATTTACGTCTCACCTGCTCAGCATGACCTTGGCATCACACATAAGCCACTATAAAGAAAACACGTCTGTCTTGTAGTTATAATCTATGACCCCGGTGGATTATTATTTAACATGAAATAAATCATATACTTAATGCTGGACATTAATACTTAATGTCCAGTGGATCTTGCTTGATAGGTGATGTACTTGATATGATTGGATTGCAGATTTCATGAAAACAGAACACATTTGCGGTAATAAATGTTTATTAAAATAATGCTTATTTAATGCTTTAAAAGAAGAATATTGTGCGCAGAACAAAATTACTGCACACATATTTAAATAGAAGCTTATTCAGTTCTTAATGAGAGGCATTAACAGCAAAAAAGATTGTCTCAGAGTGGCTGTGCAGGTCTGAGGGTTGGTGCTGCAGTGTGGCACCTGATCATGGCAGTATAGAAGTACCAGATCAAAGGTCAAAGTGTCCATTCAGCCGTGCAGCTCACAGCTTTCAATACAGTTGCAGAAATAACGTTGAGAAACTTGTGTCGCTTTGTCCAGACAAAGACCAATCTCTGGAGCCTCCCCTTGTACCTCCCTCCTGGTTGGAAACGAGGCACTAATGTCTTTTAAACCACGTTGAACCAGGGATGGTGGCTCAGCTGGTCCAAACGTATTCTTTGATTTGGGTCCAGTGCAAGACACGCCTGGAGGAAGTCACGGCACTCTGCAAAAACAAACAAGACACATTTTAGAGTGAGTTAAGTTCTTAAGTGACAAAAACTTATATTGACAGTATTAAAGATGTGAGATTTGTTTCTTTGAAATTTACATTTTGCAAATTATATTGGCCCTTCTTTACAAATATAATTTGTGCATTGTTTAAAGGTGAACTGTGTAATCTGTCTTTTCTGATGGAGGACCACCCTCTTGTCTCCATAGAAATATTGCCTGGAATGTTCCACAGTATGGCATATAACTTTTATTTATTCAATTACATGTGGATTTGTCGCTCTAAAATATGGTGAAACATGCATTGTTACTGTGTCACCACACCACAGATCTGACTTGTAACTTGATCTGGTGGTGTCCCCTTATCCGAGGAACATTAAGGAACACAGTGCACTTTTAATGTTTTGTGTGTCTATTTGCAGTAACACTAAAGCCTAAATCATATAATAAACTAATTCTTCTGCTCACCTTGTGACAGGCCGCTCAGTTCACTTAGTTTTCCCTCCATGAAGTTCTTGGTGGAGAACTGCAGGTCATCATCAGAGCGCAGTAATTCATACAGTAGCGCCCCAGATTGCCACACTGAGGCAGGACCAGCGTGGTAACCGTTAGAGAGGAAAGGCCTCTGGAGGCGCCACTTCTCTTGTCCCTGAAATACAAGGAGAAACACATGAAAATAAGTCAGTATGTTTGATAGATTTCACATACTACTGCTACTACTACTATTACTACTACGGAGGTATTACCTTTGTATGTGTAGTAGGGCTCTGATTGGACGTGGCAGCCACAGCCAAAGTCTATGATCCGGATCCTGGGACCGGACTCCGTGTCTTGGACCAGGAGGTTTTCCAATTTAATATCTCTATGGAAAACCCCTTTGGAGTGAAGGTCCGCCAGAGCATCCACAACCTGCTTCATCAGCACCTGTGAGAACCAAGTAACATTACAAGTTAACTTTGTAAGACTGAAGAAGCCATATTATGCTTTTGTCTGCTAAATAGGCCTACTTATGATCCAATCTAAACTACTATAATAATCTATTTTGGACATTTGAAATCACAATATTCATCCAAAACAACTTAAATGATTGGATCATGCTGACGTCCCTGTTTATGCAAAGCTGCAGATCAAATTAACAAGATACTGAACAGTGACGCCATGAGACTAGAGATGACTCTAGTGTCATGGCGCTGATGTAAATACAACTTTTACTGGTAAATCAGAGGGAAAACACAACAAGGAAAATCTATTTTTATAGCTCTAGCTTTTCTTAGCTAGAGTGGGTCTCAAACCTTTCACACAAAATACACCTAAAAAGTATTCACCTGAGTACCACTAGCTGAAAGGGACAAAATGAGGCCTAAACTGTAAGTCTAACAATGATCATAGGGTTAAAACGTTACTCGAGTTATTCTAAAGTTCAATTATAGGAATAATCAAGAATAAAATTAATTGATATTTAAACAACAACTGCAGAGGGTCTTATGTACCACCTGAAACTCTCGTACCACAGTTTGCGAAACAATGACTTAGATTTTAAAACATCCATGTAATTTCTCACCTTTTCCAAGATAACGTAGCTACAAATAAATGCAAAATGATAAGAAATAAACAAATACCTTTTGGTGTCTTGCCATTATTCTTCAAGCCACATCTTCAACTCTGAAGATGTGCAGAAAAACAATTTAAGCTCGAAAGACCAAACGAATGTGACAAAGATAACAATGAAACAAAAGACCCAAAGAGATATTTTAAAACTGAGTGTAGTTTGTCTTGAAAATACAACAACTGATTATTCAAGTTATGTATTTACCAGCCATGTAAATGTACCCACGGATTGCTAAATATTTAAACATATGTTTGTGTTTTTGTCATTTTTTTGTATTGTTTTTTACATAATTGCCTTTTTTGCGTACCTTGGCCTGGTCTTCTGGCAGTGGTGCATTTTTTGCACAGTAGTCAAACAGGTCTTGGGACGGGGTCGGTCTCTCCATGACCAGAACTACCTCCTGCTCTTCATCCAGGTTATACCAGTTCAGGAGACTCACGGAGGGATTCAGTCCGACCGAGCGGTGGTCTGGAGCGGCTTTGGTCATCAGGACGACCTCAGTGGGGATCTCGGCCTCATAGTTTTTAAGGAGCTGAAGGTGAAAATGGAACAAAACACATTATTACACAATCAAACAGAGGTAAATGCGAAGTAAAAAACTGATGGGCGCTGCCAGTGATTTTTGTTCAACCCGACACAGAAGGAATACTATGGCAAGTATCGCAATATCTAAATCCTATGAGTTTTATTCTACTACAATTTCAGAATCCATAAAAGATATTGCAAAACAATGAAAACAAAAATATGAAAAACTAAGTATTTCACTTACAAAAATAGAAAATTGTGCGTTCTCTCTCTTGATGTGTTTAATGGCCACCTGAAAATCAGAAAGTAGAACATCATTAAATACTGAAGTGAACTGAAAATGTGAAATTATATATAAATTCATAGTATTTTTCTTTGAAATATTCTGAAATTTGGTCTCCAGGGAAAAAAATAACATCTCCAAGGAGACAGGCACATTGTGAACCCTGAAAAATGACTTGCTGCGCAAAATAAATGTATCGTATATTAATTATTAAGTTTTATAAATGATGAAAACCGTATATCTTACAGGTTGTTGGTCTGAGATCCGGACACCAGCAAACACAGACCCAAATCCGCCTTCTCCGAGCTCCTCATGCTGCTCGTATTTCAGCTCAAAATCGGTCGCATCTGACAGAAAAAAATACATATATTATTAGTTTGATCATCGTTTAATGACACTCATTGACACGCACACAAGGAAGAGGAAGTGTCTTGCCCAAGAACACAACAGCAGTATTTGGTTTAGTTGTAGCTATGGGCTGGTTTATTGCTTTCAGTCCTGGTTTGGTCCTAGATTTATATTTTAGTCCTGTTGTAGTGCTGGCTTTAGTTTTCACTTAGGTTTAGACCTGATTTAGTCTTGGTTTAGTCCAATTTTAGTCCTATGTGTACTTCTTTTGGTCCTGGTCTAGTGATATTTTACTGTATACATCTAAATACACATCTGTGTATTTAGCCTGTGGTGTACCTGTATCTTTAGCCACTCTCCTCAGGGCTTTTTTCAGCCTTCTCCTCTCTCTCCTCTCTCTCTTCTTCTTCAAGGCGTTCTCGTGTTCTGAGTCCGTTTTTGGAGGTTTCTCAGGACGAGATTTTTTGGGCTCTATTTCAGAGCCTGACTCTACGTCGCTGAGTTTCCTTTTTGTAGTTTTGCGAGCGCTGGGTTCACAATCAAAGCTGTGAGTGATTGAACTAGTAAAGCCTGAAGAGACAAAGTCAATTATTACTTATGTTACAATGATAAACTGCAGTACATGGAAGTATACTTGATAAAATGCAGTATTTTGTGTTGTTGATATATTTTCAGCAGTACCTTCCGCAGGGTCCTCTCTCCTCTGCAGCGTCTCGTCTTCTGACCAAAGAGTCGACTTTTGAGAACGAGATTTTTTGGGCTGAAATTCATCCCAAATCGCTGCATCGCTGGATTTCCTTTTGCGACTTTGGAAATCACTCGGTTTTGTCTTAAAAAGACTAGAGACCAAAGAGCTGGACCCTAAAAATGAAGTCAGATATATCCTATGTTATACAATGATCATAAAGAGAACAAAATATTTATCAATGTAATTAGTGGTCAAGCCCTGGTTTAGTCCTGGTTTAGTCCTGGTTTAGTCCTGGTTTAGTCTTGCTTTAGTCCTGCTTTAGTCTTGCTTTAGTCCTGGTCTGGTTTATTTTCAGTTAAAACTTGATTCTTTAGTCATGGTTTAGTCCTGATTTAGCCCTCGTCAACTGGTTTAGTTTAGTACTGCTTAGTCCTGGTTGGTCCTGGTTTAGTCTGGTAGATTTTCAGTTAAAACTTGATTCTTTAGTCCTGGTTTAGTCCTGATTTAGCCCTCATCAACTGGTTTAGTACTGCTTAGTCTTGGTCCTGGTTTAGTCTTAGATTTGTTCTGGTTTAGTCCTGGTTTAGCCCTGGTTTAGTCCTGGTTTAGTCTTGGTTTAGTCCTGGTTTAGTACTGGTTTAGTACTGGTTTAGTCCTGGACCCTGTAGATACTTTATGTCATACATATTATTGTTATTTGTTACTACATGTTTATATGCAGTTATCAAAAGTACACTCATGTCAGCACAATCACAACCAGAGATGGGTAGTTTTGCGTACTCAGTTACATTTTTACTTTACTTTTAGGATAGTACTTGCTTGAGTACACCGCAACTTTGGCAACTACTTGACCCATCTCTACAAATTGGGATTGTTCGAACATTTTCCAGACTTTCTTCCACAAACCTTGTAAGATCACTCGTTGGTTGTCTAAAACGTACTGTCGTCGTGCTGCCATTGCTTTGATTTCGCAAAAAGGCAATGAACGGGACAAAGGCAATGAACTGGATAAAAGTGGCTGGAGCAATGAGAAATGCGTGTGTACTCTTCGGTGTCTGACAAGTTGTGAGGAGTTGAAGATAATGGGACACCTATGACACGTCTTAATCGGAACTTTACGCTACCGTGGCAACGGCCAATCAGAGCGCTCGGAATTTTGATGACACGTTTTGTCAAGGTTCCGCAGATCTTTCTTTCCAGAACATTCCTCAAGTAATCTCTATTAGTACATTTTAAAAACTATTTACTTCAATACTTTTACTTGCGTTGATTTTTTTCCATGAAATAATTTTAATTTTTACTTTTGTTTTTTTGTATTTTTTTGAACTAATACCAACTTTTACTTTATTTTACTTCATTTTCAGTTGTAATCAGGAGTGTTCTTGTGGGAGAAAGGGGCGGGGACAGGGGACTCTTTGACATTTTAGAGTTATTACACAGCTCTAGCTGGTTGTTGTTTTGTCCTGGTAACAGCTCCTAAAGTTTATTTCCAGAAGACAATTTGTACAAAAAGTAATTTAAAGTTCGTTACATCCTCAACATTAAAAAACACTGTAAAAACATCTGTGGCTTGTTACAGTGACGTGCTTTTATGAGGAGACAGGGCCACCGCAGAGACTCAGTTCTGCAGGTTTTGAACATGGAGCCAAAGGATCTACTTCAATTATTAAGTTGATTCAGATCAATATTTATATTGAACAAGGTGTAAAATAAAACAAACATCCTCATATGTGACAGTGAGCAAGAACGCCAGAGGGGGCGGGGACAAAGGATGCTTTGACATTTTTTTATTTATTCTTTTTATGGGAGAGGACCAGATTTCATCTGCGCTATTCAATGCACTCAAAACGCAGCGCTTTTTAAACCATTTCTCGAGTTTCATCGTGATTGCACAGCCCTAGCTGGTTTGTTTTATCCCTGAAAAGGATCTCTACTCATCATTCATAATCTCGACCTAATCTGACCCAGAAAGTGACACTTGTGTTACAAAAGTGACACTTGTGTTACAACCACCTCCTAACTCAGAAAGCCTTAACCACAGCTTCTAGTTTGTCTCTCAAATGTGGAAGACATCTCCTCTCAAGAATTCTCATGTCAGTCAGAACAAAATAACATCTCATACCTGAGATCGTGGTGCTCTATGTTGCTTTATTTTTCTGTTATACCGTATTTTCCAGATTACAAGCCGCTACTTTTTGCCAGTTTTTAACCGCTGCAGCTTATGGTGCAGTGCGGCTTGTACATTTTTTTTTTTTTTCCCGTGGCGCAAAAAAACATTTTGCCCAGCAACAGTAGACATAAAAGTGAAAAGAGTGGCTGTTGCTCCTTACCTGTCTGCTTCTCACCCGCTGTCAGTGACTTATTTCTTACAGTGATAAGAAGATAGTGGTCTGGTTTATCGCAGGGGTTAGTATAAACGAAATCCGTAAAGTAGAAAACTTAATTTTTTTTACAATCATAGGTGGAAATCACGGGGGGACGGGGGTCTGGACCTTCCCCCTTGCTGACTAGTGTCCCCCTCTCCTCTTTTACTGTCCCCCCTGCCCTTGCATTAAGGCTTTATGACAAATGGTGAATTATGGTAAAACCTAATTATATATACTGTATCCACACAGATGGTAACACCATTGGTAACACCAATACACCAAAGAGACAGAAAATCTTTGAGAATTTTTAGCTAATGCCAATAAAGCCTCATTGTATCATTCAGAAATTCAGTTTGTTACTTTATGTAAAACGTCACGTGTCACAGTAATGTCCAAACACGGAGAAAAGGAGAGAGGAGATTAGGTCAGAGTCACCAAACACAGTAAGTTACTAAACTTACAGTTTGCCGAATATAATGTTAAAGACTTTGAAGAGTGAATATATATAACTTAATGTCGTAGGCACGGGACCATAGAAAGGAAGGAGGAGCAGACCTTTACAAAACTTTAACGACACTCCGTCTCATGTAAGTCACAAGTTTTGGTTTAGAAACTTAGGACAAAACCAGAGGGAAACAATGAGTTTACGCTTGATATGAACAACATCTGAACTGATGCTTCTGGACAGTCAGTGTGACTGAGATAAAGCAAATACTGCACCTGAATGAACAGCAGCTCATATGACTGAAAGGTTTTTATTTTTATTCTGCACTCTTTTGTTTTAATGTTTTAATGTCAATTTTATGATGATTATTTGTGATTATTCATGTTTGATTTGTGCGATTTTAATGTCTTTTTTATTCTGTAAAGCACTTTGAATTACCTTGTGTACGAATTGTGCTATACAAATAAACTTGCCTTGCCGTAATCCATGTGGAGCGCGTGCGTAAAGCTCCATAATCATCCTCCTTCACTCAGGTGACCCCACAGGAAAATCTAAATTTAGTAAATTATCAAAACAAAAAGCACGTGCTCCGCAGCGCTGCATTTGTTATTAATCCCCAGAAGGAGAAAACAAAAGTATCATGTAAGCGCGTCCACGTGAGCTTCAGCTGTTCATTTGCACGTTATTAGTTATAACTAAACATTTATGATTAAGTATCGTTACAATGACCCCCCCCCCCCCCCCCCATCGATTTATTGTCCCCCCCCCCCCCTGTTTACAATTATTCTATATGTTTTGCGGCTGCAGGTGTATTTCTCATTTCCTCTGTCCCCGCCTCTTCGTCCTGACGCCGCCGTAATGTCTCATAATGTTCTTTTTCCTGCAGTCACTGATCCACAAACTAAAGCAGACTCCATCCACATGGTTACAGCCCTTTTTGCTCCTTGTTTAAATGTATTCTGCTGTCGTCCTCATGTTATTTTCCTCCTTCTTTATGTTGTTTCACATGTAAAGTCTCTCGTGGATGCGTGTCCAGAGCGTCCTCAAATACAAAGGTGTCCAACGCGATTGTTTCAGAGTCACGCTGCAGCATCGAACATTTTGGTAAATTTGGAAAAGTTTTCCTTTCTAAAATTAAAGCATGCGGCTTTTAATCAGGTGCGCTCTGTAGCCTGGAAAATACGGTAGACTTAATAAATGCTTAATTCTTAATATCATCTTAATTAAGGTGTTACTATTTATGTAGTTACTAAGCTTGAATCATCCTTAATACACCATTTGTTCATTATTAATTATATCTTTCTTCAAGGCTATTGAAAATGTAGTTATCATAAAATCTTACAAAAATTGCTCTTATTAATAAAAAATTGAAAACATAAGGAGTTCATAGCCTATGTCAGGAGACCTTTAAAGTCGATCGAATTACACATTTTTTTCTTTCACTCAGTGTCAGTCACGTAGAAGAGGATTGTTAAAAATCCAAAGCTATAGTTGCACTGGGGCAGGAGTAATGTTGGCAGCAATTTTGCAGCCTCCAAATCAATAGACACACTCACCTGAAGCACAGGCAGTGTTTTAGATGGCATAAATATTTTACGATGTTGTGTAATGTCAAAGGCGGTCAAGGTATCACGGTGGCATAATAGTTAGTGCTCTTGTCTCACAACATCTAGGCCCCTCCCTGGTTGTATTTTTGGACCAGATGGATTCGTTCTATAGTGTCGAGTTTTCTATTGAGTTCAAGATAAATTATAGTACCATGATGACAGCACTGCCCTGTTTTTACTTAGATCCACAATATAATAGCGTCTGAAACCTCATCACCACTGTCTCCCGATGCCCCCAACCTTTCCTTATCTCCTCCATCTAGAGTGTGTGCCCCCTCAAACACAGACCCCCGGCTCGAGCAGACCTTCACTGGCCACTTTCTCTTCATCCACAAGCGATTATCTTATCTCTGAGCCTGGCCTATGGCTGAGCATCGCTTAATCCTGGTTCTGTTGTACCGCGGCTGCCAAAGGATTTCCAGCCTCACATCTCGAGATTATAGGCTGACCCCACCGTTACATCTCTCCCGGGCATAGACTTGTTTAAGCAACTTGACTTTGTGCAGAAAAAAACCCATCTAGCGGAGAATGCATTATAGGGAGCAAGTCACCTCATTTGACTTGACCAGAGGCAGGAGGTGGTAGAATCCATGTTTTATTGAAAAGATGAAGAAATAACTCGATAAACACTGACCTGCAAGGCCCAGGCAAATCATATATCAACTATCCACTGAAATAAATTGTTAACACTGTACCTTTCTCTTTTTGTGCTGTGTCTTATCACATTTTCCAAGTGCATAAAAGGTTTTTTGGGGGCATGACTTCACGTTGGTAGAAATCACAAAATCTCTGGAGGAGCTAAAGGGTTTAAAATCTCATTTAGATTGGGAATAGAATAATAATGACACGCTGATCTGTTGCGGGGGAGTCAATTGCAAAGAATAATAAGAAGTCACGCTGGGTCTATACAAGCTGTAAACATTGGTTCCTGAGCTGTGCATTCATTTTCAACCTCAGCTATTTGTTTTGTGAAAGTGCATGTAATCAATAAGTGGCAAACGCTCTAGTCTCACAGCAAGGAGGTTCTATGTTTAACTACGAAGGAATACATGGCCTATTTGTGTGGAGCTTGCATGTTCTCCCTGTGTCTGGATGCCCCAAAATATGCTAAGCTTCTGCAAAGTACAGTCTTGAGAGGCATGGCTGAGCAAGACAAAGCAAGGCAAGTTTATTTGTATAGCACAATTTGTAAGTAATTCAAAGTGCTTTACAGAATAAAAAAGACATTAAAATCACCATAAATCAGCAGAGTGCAGAATAAAAGTCTTTCAGTGATATGCACAGCTAAACAACCATTTTGAGCCTGGACTTAAACATTGTCAAAGTAGAGGCTTGTCTCACATCTTCAGGAAGACTGTTCCAGGTTTTAGTTGCATAAAACTGAAATGCTGATTCTCCATGTTTAGTCCTGACTCTGGGCACCAGCAGGAGGCTGGTCCCTGAAGTCCTCAGAGGGTCAGATGGTTCATATGGCACTAACATGTCAGAGATGTACTTTGGTGTTAGGCCATGGAGAGACTTGTGCACAAACAGAGCTGCTTTAAAGTCTATTCTCTGAGCCACAGGAGCCAGAGCAGAGACCTGAGCACAGGACGCATGTGCTCGTACTTCCTGGTTCTAGTCAGAACCCGAGCAGCAGCGTTCTGGATGTACTGCAGCTGTCTTAAGGCTTATCTGGAGAGGCTAGTGAGCAGGTCATTACAGTAGTCTAACCAACTGGAGACAAATGCATAGATAAGTCTCTCCAAGTCTGGTTTTACAGTTTAGCTTTGATTTTTGCAATGTTTTTAAATGATAAAAAGCTGCAGATGTTCTTGATTTGATGTGGTTATTAAAGTTCAAGTGTGAGTCTATTATTACCTCGAGATTTCTAGCCTGATTCGAAGGTTTTAGAGAGACTGGAATTGACCGCTGACACTTTCTCAATTGTCAATAATAGTTAATACAATTTACAAATACAAAATACATGCTTTCTAAACTCTTGCAAACGCCAAATATTCAGATTATTTGGCACAAAAGTGGGTCTAAGTGTTTAATGTTGTTCGGTAATGCTGAGTGTGCCCTTGGTCTCATAATAGAAATTAATGCGTAATAATTTACCAAACACATTCTCTCCTCAGCATGTTCAGGCAGATTTAAAGACTTGAGCACTGCACTATATCAAAACACACACTCAAAGCTTTCATATCTCAATTGCATCACCATTTATTTCCCACATTCTGCATTTTATATAGTCCCTTTAAGAGCACTGAATACAAAAAGCTCAGTGTTTTATAAAACGTTGTCAGTTTAGTGCAAAAGAAGCCATCATCAATATTTCACTGGCTCTACCCAAACACACCCAGCAGACTCTATAAAGACTCCACAGTCACTCTTGAACACTGCGTCTATATTGCTAGGGGCTTGTAGCAAAAGTGCAATAAGGAAAACTCCCTACTGTGAATTGGAAAGAACCCTGCTTTTTCTATATTTACCGCCATCATCAGTGTTTTTAAGAGGCGAACTCCAGCTGACTAGGCCTCTGCACTCCATTGCGTATAAAGCAGACATTCAGACCGTTACGACGCATCTCTAAGATCGTTTTTTTTTTTTTTTTTTGAGGTTGCTACAAAGAAAATCACTTTCTTTTAGCCTCACATGAACTGATCTGAAAGCTAGTGCATGTCAGTCATTCTTTTGTGCATTTTGATCTAAGGGAAAATAGCGAGAAGAGTTATGCAACAAAGCACAACCATTACGGCTGACAGACGTTGAGAAGGATTTAAGGATTTGGGATTTATAAGATGTCCGCAAGCGAGTGAAATAATGGGTTTAACAGGGTTTTTATGCGGAGGGATGAAGGGATGGACTAAGGGGAGGCTGCGGTTGCCGGGGTCATGCAGGTGAGCGGTGAGCAGGTGTTAGCAATAGCACGGACATGAGACTGTGGTCATAAGTCATACCCGGTACAAGCTGACAAGTACAAATGGTTGCTACGGTAAGGTCAAAGTTCAAAGCTGCATATGCATGTAAATTGTGCACGCTCATTACTTTTGGTTGTTAAATTGTTGTAAAAGAAAAGATGCGAGTGGAAAAGGAAACACCGAAGAGACCCTTGTTGTAATACTAGTGTTCTCCATAGGGATGTCCTTCCAAACATATAATTTAACAGGGCTTGGGGCTAGCACAAGATATGCTGACTTGGGTTCACTTTTTTAGCTACAATTAGAACAACAAAGTTCAGCCTCTTAAAGGTTTACATTACAGAAAATTTGACTCTTGTGAGATTTAGGCCATGTTGCTATAACGCAGGTGAACTGGACTCAAATGCAACACAAAGAGAACTGTTAAATGTCTTAGTACAGACATGTCAAACTCAGGCCTGCGACAAATTTGGCCCTCGACATAGACTTAGTCACAGTTTTTAATTTTGTCCCTCTGTGAATTTGAGTTTGTCTTTAGTAAATGCAACAGAAAGTGTCCTTTAAACAGGTAATTCAGAATATGGTCATTCAGGCAACAAAAAACAGAGGAATGAACTTTGGGGATTCAATAAGGGAAACAGGCTCGGAGAATAAACTCAGGAACAGGTAACTCAAACAGGGATTAATGCAGTTTCTGAATTGCAGAAATGCAAACAACAGATTATTACAGAAACGGAGCTTGCGTGTTGCTCTAGGCTGGTCAACAATCTAGCAACGACTGACATAACAGAAGCAGAATATATAGACTAGCAAAGCAGCCGGACTGTGGATAAACATGCAAACGGGCAGAACTGTGACAGTTACGTCCTTAAAAACACACCTAGAGTTGTGTTTTGTTTCATTCACCCATGTTTGAGTAACACTTTGCTATTAGTCTGTCTGTCATTTCCAAAGCTCAAAATGCTCAGTTCCACTTTGTGATGTCATGAAGCGATAGTTTTCAAGTTAAATTGCTAGTCTACCTTTTACCTTTTGTTCAGTAGAGGCTGGCAATTCCAGGTCTGAAATTATCCAGATGGCTCTAGTGAAGGTGTATGGAGTTTTAAAACACGGTGGAGTACTTCCTGTATTACTAATTGATGATCACAAGGTGGAGCAGAGTGTTTTCCATTTGAGAGTAAAACTTAGGGTAAATATGCATGTTTTGTGTGTTAAACATGTGTGAATGAAACAAAACACCACTCCAGTTATGGTTGTGATGAGGAAACAACATTATAACACAGATCAGAATAGATACAAAACAGTTTGCACAGTTTTCTTGCTTAAAACCCCTCTTTGCTGAAACACATGGGCTTTCTGTTGGGTATATTTTGACTTGAATTCATTTATTTTGTTACTGTGAAATCCATGGATTGTATTCATTAAACAAAAGTCTAAATACTTGTTTCGAGAGCCAAAATATACATTAATCAAAGAAACACTGGCTCGCACCTTTCCCCGTACGTGGTGCATAGTTTCCATGTTTGGCTCCATATGAAAGTTTCAGTTGGCGGCGAGTGCTTTGTGTTTTCTGCGGGATACGACAACTAACAAATCCTTGGTCCTATGTTTAAACACATGTGAAGTGGGAGTGCGCTGTGCCTATACTTCACAGCAAAGACACACACGCAACAACCACAACAACCACATCGCCACGGAGACAGACAACTCATAGCATAGCGAGATAAAACAACTGTTCCCCATTTTTGGACTCAGATCAGAACAAGCGCCGCCAAGTCTTTCTACCTGGTGCTGTGCAGAGAGGTAGAGTGTGTTTTGATGGCACAAGTGTAAAATGGTGGTGACACTGCCTTAGATATTTTCCCCTTCAGTACCTCTGTAAAATGCAAAATGGCTTGTCTGGAAAAAGAAGAAATGTAGAAAAGCAAAAATAGCCCCACATAGATTCTGAGAGTTGTCTTTGGGCTTAAGCTGAGAGAAAACGAAGGGGATAAAAATACCGAGCTTTGTTACATGTGAAAATGTGCCAAAAATAATGAAGCAGCGCTGAATCATAAAGAACTAGCGTGTCGTCTTACCTGCTTTTAAAAGTTGTTGCTTCCTTAAAGTTTTTGGCAAGACTTGATTTGCCTCAAGCCAGGAATTCATTTTCTAACAACTTCCATGAAGAAAAGACTTATGACAACCATTTCTGCACAGAAAACAAACATATATTTCTGTTTCCATGTAGAAGTTCCTTATTTTCATGGTAATTCGATTTCTATTCAACAAAAGAAGAGGTGATCCATCTCTTAACTAAAGATGGGTTTTAAAAATAAAATAATAAAATATCCTCACTGTTGTTATGACAACTTAGTGAGCATTTGAGGGAAGAATAGAACATGTGTGCTTTGCTTATGAGTGATTAAATGGCCTGGCTTTATTCACAGCATACAAGTACTTTATGTAAGATTTAGATTTTAAATTCGACAAACTTGGTCTTATCTCCTATACCCACATACGAGGTAGACCTGATCAAATCAAATATATCTCTCACTGGTGACAATTGTAATGCTGCTCTATTCTGAATTATAAAAAGTACTGGGCATGATGGACAACTTGGCCATGTTATAATTTGGTGTTTTGGTTCTCAGTGATTAACCAACAGAAAAGAGAATGAGCCTGACAGTTTCAATACTATAAACCAGCTGGTTTAAACCTAAAATGCAGAGCCGGCCTGTGGTATAGGCAGTACAGGCAAATGCTAAGGGTGCACTGCTAAAATTATGCAGATGACACTCATATCTATGTCTCACTGGCAGCAGGTGAATATGGACCAGTGGATTCACTCTTCCACTGCATCCAACAGATCAGTGTGTGGATGCAAAAGAACTTCAGCTAAACTCAGACAAGACTGAAGTCATCATCTTTGGTCCACAGAAACATAGAGAAAGTGTTAGCAGTCACCTCCAGTCTCTCTTTAAAACCTTCAAATCAGGCTAGAAATCTTGGGGTAATAATGGACTCACACTTGAATTTTAACAGCCACATCAAATCAATAACATCTGCAGCTTTTTATTATCTAAAAAAACATTGCACAAATCAAAGGAACACTGTCAAAACCAGATTTAGAGAGACTTATCCATGCATTTGCTCCAGAATCCAGATTCGACTACTATAACAGCCTGCTCACTGGTCTCTCCAAACGAGCGTTAAGACAGCTGCAGTACATCCATAACGCTGCTGCTCGGGTCCTGACCAGAACCTGGAAGCACTTCACACATGCGTCCTGTGCTCAGGTCTCTGCACTGGCTCTTGTGGCTCAGAGAATAGACTTTAAAGCAGCTCTGCTTATGTAGAAGTCTCTCCATGGCCTAACACCAAAGTACATCTCCAACATGTTAGCGCCATATGAACCATCTCACACTCTGAGGACTTCAGGGACCGGCCTGCTGCTTATGCCCAATTTAATGTATTTCTTATTCTGTAAAGCATTTTGAATCACTTTGTGTATGAATTTTGCTATACAAATAAACTTGCCTTGCCTAAAATGCCTCTCTCTGATCTGAATGGTCGCTACCTAAGCCCCAGCACCTGCAGCCAATCATGAACCAGTACTAGTGCAAATGACCTCCATGTTAAGTTAAAGCGCAGTTGTGAACTATTTCTTACCTGTTACATTACATACTTAAGGTTTTCACCGTGGGATTTTTTGTATCTAAACTGACATGCTTTCTATTCCTCCTTCTTCATCCTTGTGGTGTTGTAATTGCAATTCATGTTAAAAATATAACCTAGTAAATCCTTAAATGTTAACAACGATGATGATAATAAGCCAGCTTTTCTACCTGTATGTATTGCTTGACCTTGGACACTTTGAAACTACGCTTCGTGCCAGAAGAACACACGACTGATGGGTCAATCCCTGATCCTCTCAAAGGTCTGCGTGATATACGATCAAACCCGCTCACTAGCGATGATTCACTACATTAGCCAGAAAATAAAAGCTCATAACCTATAATTTGTGCTGAAAATGTTTGTGCCTTCTCCACTCTCTTCTCCCACGTTTGGCCTGCCGCTTATCTGTCAACCCCTGGGAAGGACCTGCTCCCGCCTTCATTCAGCCGCTTCTGGCTTTTAAAGGTCGCCGCGGCAACTGCACTCTAAATCCTCACCACAATTATAGTCCCGCTGTGCAGGACGTCTTACTTAACTCTCACATTTTGGGTGGAGAGCTAGGAGCCATAATTATAGAGAGGCATCTCCAGTCCACTATCCCAGCGTTTGCCAGTCGGAGCATGCTCGTGAGTCCATTATAACAAATATGTCTGTGTGCAGTCTGTGGAGATGTAGGCTGCCCTTGTCATAGTCTCCTTAACTTTCACTCAGATTTGTCGACAGCTGAACAATGATTCTAATGAAAATGAGAGGCACTTGAATAGAGCTCACTTTCACAGCCAACAGTACCACGACTTCACCCGACTTTACCTCAGCAACATTGTAATTTCGGAGCTCACTTCGTAGCTTCAAATCTATTCATAATTTGTCACTGAGAATTGCGAGTTATAAATTTGAATGATACCACTTCAGAATAACTACACCTTCATTTGGCTTATGGTTCAGTCTATTAAGACTACTTAATCAAGGGCTTAGGGTTCATTAATAAACAATTTCTTCATTATGAATTAGTTAGTCTTAGTTCATACTTTATTGTATGCAACCTTTTGAATTGAAATCGTAAAAATAACTTTTAGTGGTGTAAGATATTGAAATAAAAGTAGTTAACTGTACTTAAGTATACATTTTAGGTATCTGTACTTTACTTAAGTGCATTTTAAATTGGATACTTTCTTTTTATTTCACTACATTTGAAAGCAATATTTGAAGGTATTTGTTCTACTTGACTAAATTTTTGAACTGAGCTGAAAAGTTTTTTTATTGTGTGAGACCTACTGAAAAGTCTGAGGAGTGTATTTTTAACAAGTTCACAGTTTGAGCAAACAAAATACAAACAAACGCATCAAAAAAAAAAAAAATATTGATTCAGTTGTTTCTATTGAACAAAATTCAGCACAAATCTTTATCAAAATTACTGCATTTGAAGCCTTATAAGACTTCAAAATCTGCACAATATACACTGCCTGGCCAAAAAAAGTCAGCACCTGGATTTAACTAAGCAAATAGGTTGGGGTTGCTGCAGTTGGTCATTGAGAATGTTTGGGATGTGCTGGAGAAGGCTTTACACAACAGTCAGAGTCGACCATCATCTATGCAAGATGTTGGTGAAAAATTCATACAACACTGGATGGAAGTACATCTTGTGACATTGGAGAAGCTTATTGAAACAATGCCACAGCGAATGTGTGCCGTAATCAAAGCTAAAGGCGGTCCAACGAAATATTAGTCTGTGACCTTTTTTTGTGGCAACTTTTTTATTGGCCAGGCAGTGTACTTTTACTTTTTACTCTTAAAGTATATTATTAAACAAATACTTTAATACGTTTACTAACATAGATTTTTTGCATTTGATACTGTTATTTTTACTTGAGTATTGTTTTTGCTCCAGTATTTGTACTTTTACTTAAATAACACAGTTGAGTACTTCTTCCTCCCCTGTTTTTCATTTACTTTTGGCTTTGTTGATTCAGCAGAGGATATAATAATGACAAAATATAGACATCACATTAAGGCAATATGGGTGAAGTGTCTTGCCCAAAGACACAACAATCGCATGTGCTCAATGGAGATTTGAGCTGTTATCTGTCCGGTTATGGGGCTATGCTTAACCCACTATGGCACCGTTTATAAGAAGTATTTTGCAGTGTTTTGGAATGACTTATTTAGTACATCAGTATTTCACAGTTTAGAAAAGTCTGTGCTGCTGAAAGTGTCAAACCAAGCTCCGCTCGATACTTTCAATCATTTTTGCATAGCGACTACTTGGTCCAAACTTTCCTTTTTTTCAAGACTGGATTATTGTTGTTGCCATGACGACAGTGGGTGTGTCTCTGTATGTCTGTGGCTTTTCTGGCCGAGAGAAAAGAAAAACGAATCAACAGATCAATATAGAGGGGCCACTGGAGATGGGTTAATGTTAGCGCAGGATTACAACCAATAACAGAAGATTTAAATTTCATTAACATGATAAAATAATCATTCAGTCTTCCAGCGCTGTAGGCACAAAGCAATTTCTCCTATGTGCCACATGTGACTCTCTTCTATCCTGTCTTTACTTAATTACGTTCTGTCATCAGATCATAGTTGTTTGATATTCTGAGTTGATACTGTAAACCCGGTGTGCAGATTGCAAAGACATTATTTATTTTAGTTACGATTTATGTGAAGGAATAGCATGATTGTTCGGTTACAGTGTAATAACAGTGTTTTTTCCAGATTTTCATAAGAACTAAAGAGCAAAAGTGTGATTTCTTTGTGTCAATATGCACGAATAATTGTGAAATCACCATGTACATATACTGTGAAATCTCTTTTTATGGGGTAGGCTACATGTCTTTAAAATAAGTCTGCAGGTAAAACTGTAGACGCAAAGATTGGGTCAGTGGGACTGGCAACTAGCTGTTCCTTTTAGGCCGTGAGGGATTATAAGAGATTGATCTGAAGTCAAAGGATTTCAAGCGCAAAGACTCTGCTAACACTAGACACAATTTGTTATTCAAGGTTGATAGATCTTTGTCTGTGTTCTGACACAGACCTCAAAAGTCCAAAGGAACTCTTTGTATTTGTCTTCTGAGAACTTTTTCAGCGCTCCCAGCTTTATAGATGGTACAACTTCTGAACTCTTCCTGGGATCAGAAGACACGTTCTATACAAAGCCCTCGACCCCAACAGTGGTAACAGAATATGAAGAAAGGAGGCTAGGAGTGGATGTTGAAAGCTAAGTAGCCTACCTGGTGCTCTTCAAGACAGTGGGTAAAATAGCAGTTCCTGTGCTGTAGAGGAGAGGGATGTCCACCTGGTATTTGCTTTAATCATTTTAGTACAAAAGTGCCACTGCATTTTAACCATAAGAGTTTTTTTAGGGCAGTACAGCACAGGTTTGAAGCCCTTTAAATCGATAGTAGGGTCACTTGATTGTTCTATAGCTCTACATAAATAAAAAAAAAATAAAAATAAATTACAAGAACTCACAACAAATCACTGATTGTAATAACAATGGATTAATATTGGATGTAAGTCATGTAGAAAAAAAAAAAAAAAAAAAGTCTTTTGCCACCGCTTGCATCCTGAGGGACAGTTTCAATGATTATTTTTTTATGTTTGTGTCCTTCATCTCTGTGTTGTTTGGCCATGGGGTAGTCTGTGTTTTGTGTTCATGCCTGGTTATTTTATTGACTTTATTATTCAGAAAGTCTGATTTCTCAAAGCAAGTCACAAGAGAGATGGTAATCTATTAGACTCTGATCTGAAGATTTCTCTGTTCAGTCACTAAGTCAATAAGCAGAAATAACTGTATAGTTGTTATGTTTACAATTCTTTGCATTTAGTTTGTTTATTTTTGGCAACATGCTGTTTTTGGTTGTGTTCAGATCCTGTCAGTGCTGTGGGGCTAAAATATCATCTGGTGTCTTTCCCTATTTTGATAAATAGACCAAAGTCCCACTATTGGGCCACATTTGAGGTGTGCATTTATCAGGTCACTCACACAAACAGTAGGAAGTACACCTATTGATTCAGACCGAGGGGAGGATCAGCGGTGCAGAAATGGCATGCTTACAAAACCGCAGCAACTCTGGTAGTTCCAATGTGTGACCAACAGGGTTACCATGTGTCATCGGGTCACATGCGGCCAGAACACATGAGGTTATTTCATCCGCCTTAATGAAGCTGCATTCTTCACTATTGACATGCGCGTTGGTAAGATAAATAGTTAAAGAGGAGATTTTGCAAATCTCTTCCTTGCAAATCCAAATGCATGATACAAAACTGTACACTACAACTTCACAAACCTGCAAGGGGAATGGGGATTCCGAGTGTCAAAAACAAAACTGAAACAAATATTTTTAATCAGCTGTTTTTGGCAAATATAACTATTTCAAAACAATAGAAAAATGCAGACCTCTTAATTAATATTAAAAAAAAAAAAAACAACAAGCAATTTTCTGAAGCCATAGCAAGATTAAAAAAATAAACGCATGTAGCTCTAAATTATGTATAACTGTTTAAAAGCATCCGCTCCGACCATTCCTTACCATAAATAAGTTATAGTCATGAAGCTTATGGACCCCATGACAATATTAGTTCTGACCATGAGTCGGTTGGTTGCGTAACACCATTTAACATTAAAGACATTCTAAAACATTATCTTCTTGAATGCATTTTATCTATCCATCTTGTCTCTGTCTCTTGGATTTAGATTCATGATGCGTCGTAAAGCCAGGAGGCACTTGTAATCCATGTAGTTTTAGCCATGCCTTTTTCCCCGTTCGCCATGCTCACAATACCTCCAGCTCTCCTCCCTGCACAGTCTGTTTTATTATCACTGTCAACAGCAATCATTTTATGAGCTCTATCACCTGCTCAGAGCTAAAGCAAATAATTACACGCGTGCTGTTTAAACACTCGCTCCGCTTATAGATGCGCCTGACCCTATACTGAACAGGTGCGAGAAATCTCATAATTGATTTCTTTGCATCTAGCTAATATTTGCAAATATCCTGAAATTGTCATAATGGTGTATGCATCTAATAATATGTTGAACCACCAGCTGAAATGTATTCACATATTTGAAGTTTAATAATCACAGCAGACATGGTGTTCACAATTCTCATCAATTGCGCACTAGACAGCCTAATACTAGGAAAGACAGTCCTCCCTTAAACAGGAATGGGGCCCTGAGACATAATCCATCCTCCATCTATAACTCCATCCTCAGATTCAAACAAAGAAAAAAAAGTGCACTATGCAACTTTTCTGGTTTAGGGTTTGCGGCCTGCTTGTCTCCACGGAGGTCTTCTTAATTTGCCTGGAATGTTCCACACTATGGCATTAAACTTATCTATCTTGCATTTAATCACATAAGTTTTCATTGCAAAACAAAAAATGGCAAAGTCTGTTCTGAACGTGAGCAGGTTTAATGCCAAACCATAAACTGTATATAGAAATGGACATAGCTAACCTGCTAGCCGCCACGTTTCAAAGAGGAAGTGAGCATGGGTGCACTTCCAGCTCCATCGACTCAGGCGCCAATTCACTTTATATTAGAAAACTGTCGCCCTTCTCTCTGTACCTGCCGCTGTGAGTTTTGTCATTTTGGTCTTAAAATGTTTGTATTAACCCGCTCTACATGATCCTAGTACTTTTATTCTGCAATTTTGTCCGTAAGTCAAGATCTGAACATTAATAAGAGACAAATCAGCTCCATTCTTTCCCCAAGATCAGTCCTGCAAACGTTAGCAGCAGGTTTGATTGACAGCATTGCTAAGCGACGCCCTCTGCCAAACTAGCAATGTGGGCAGGAAAGGGCGTTACACGGTGCACCTTTACTCACAAACAGTTAATCTAATAGTATTAATTCCTCTAGATCGCTGTAGAACACTGATGAGGTGAAACAGGCGATTACAATGACAGCAACAAAATGTAAAACTTGTAGCACAGTCATTTGGTGTATTTTCAGAAACAGCAGCAACAAAATCCTGCACCATGTTGAACCGCACTTCTGACAGTGTGGTGTGTACATCTCCTAATGAGTTTGTAAAGTGAGGAAACCAAACTGCAATGTTTATTTACTGTGTGCAGTCGAGTCGAACGCCATTACCATAGACATTCACTATAATGTGCCCAGGCTTGGTGGAGGAGCTAAACAGGACCGTCTCCCCCTCTGACAGGACACACAAACACTCATACCGAGGCTTGGTTTTAATGCAAAGCCAAATATAACCAAGTTTCAATGGGCATTCTTGTTTTTTGCTGAAAATATAATGTGAAAATAGGTTTTAACCTGTCAAGAAATTGCAGTGCAGTAAATATTATTGAAGAGAGAGTGGCATACTTAGGTGACAATATAATGGTACCGTTGATGGAATAGAAATAGCTAGCAGAAGTCAGATATACCAAAGTAATAACTGTCGCCATGGAAATGTTTGGAGATGAATGCATTACCGGGAATGTTCCACAGTATGGCAACTCAATGGAGACAATTAGATGGCCAAGTTATAACCTATAAAGTGAGATGAAATATATAGATAAATAGACATACATAGCGCACATGTAACTATAACCATGCCTTCTAAATATACCAATGGGGTTGTGCTAATTAATTTGGTATATTACGATAACAAAAGAGAAAAAGAAAAAAAAAAAAAGATTTCAGTTTAAATAGTCCAACTGCACTTTGAAAGATCAACTGAGCTGTCGAATTTCAACCACAAACTGTAAGATAGAGCGTGTCCTGAAGTGTATTCAGTAAGTGTTTATTGTTGTCCTTCAAATGTCAAGACTCCATGTTCCAGTGTACTAATGCCCTCCCTGTTTTTTCTTCCCTATTTTTCCTAAGGCTAGTCTGACATTGTTCACTTGCTGTAACATCACCATAACAACAGAGAGTGGCACAGTGGCTGAGGGCTGTTTTCTATTTAACCTTTATTTCCTCACCTTCAATTTCCTTAAAACAGTGTATTTAAAATCCCCGAAGATATGAAAAACAGTGTTTATTCTTTATTTGTAATAGTAGCATAATATTTATCTAGACAAGAAATTATAATGAATTCGAGGGTCTGCTCTGCTTTTAGAGCTGAAAATACTCACTACCACGTTATAATTGTGTTCGCCACTGTGTGCACGTCCCTTACATGCGTCTGCCACGGATTTGCGCCCACCATGGACTGGCAACCTCCCCTGAATCATGACCGCTGTTTGAAACTGCCATGCTATTGTCCCTTCCTGACAGACACCCAGACCATGATACACTCTTTACCCTATTGTGTGCGCCGACTGACTTATACTGGTGTGGTCCAGGGCATTGACAGTGGCTCAGTGGTTAGAGCATTGGTCTCCCAACCCGAAGGTCGGAGGATCGAGTCCAGCTCCAAGTTCTGTCGTTGTGTCCTTAGGCAAGACACTTCACCCACATTGCCTAGTATGAAAGTGGTGTGTGTGCGAATGATCGGTGGTGGTCGGAGGGGCCGATCGCCAAGTGTGGAGTGAACGAATAATGACTTCACTGTAGCGCTTTGAGAGGCTTTGATAAAGCGCATTACAAATGTAAGGCATTATTGAACCAGCAACCTCATGCATGATAAAGCTATAGTGTATTTGACTTCTTCAATCAGAGTGACTAAAGTAAATGAGCTTTGTCTCAATTTTCAATAGCTTTAAGTAATTTCTGTCTCTGTATATAGATTTGGATAGTCCACTGTGAAGTAGTGGATGTTGATGTTCCCATAATCCGAACAATAAAGATTATGATGTTGGTTAATTAATTAACTTTTGCATGTTATGGTGAATTCAATTAATCCCCCAGGTTTCATTATTATTGGAGAATTTTGGACTTATGTATATTGTAGGGGGCGCTATAGTCATCATTGGTCATGTGCTCATTACTCAGAGCTCTATTCAGGCTTTGATTTTGTACTGTTGGCTAAAATTTAAAGTTTCAAAGAAACAAGAAATAAAGACAGCGTATTGCACAAAAAACTTCATGAATATCCAAAAAAAATAGGTAACTATTGATTATCAACCTCTCTAGATGTGGCATGTGGAGTGTGAGCTCAAATAGCTGGATTATAAGAACAGAAGCATATGTCAAAGTGACAGCAGAAATGCCAATATGGATGACTTCCTATTGCTCCAATTATGTTTTAGGGTTGTCCTCATGTGTCCCATCACTTCTCTGAATTTCCTTGGCCTAAGACAAAGTACATATGTCTCCCATCCCAGAGGGGTCACTTAAAAGCTGGTGCTGTAGACTCAATTTGTGTGGACCATGTAAAATATTGTTATGAGAATTAATTTTGCACTAAGCTGGTTCACTCTGCCAACACTGTTGATGTTCAGTGGGTCTTTCCCTCTTTATTACATTATCGAGCCAGTGTGCTATTCACTTACAATGGGAGCTTTGGAAGACCCTAGAGGCTGTAAAAACTGTACAAAATAGGGCATGGGTCTAATTGGCTTTTTCTGATCAGGGGCACATAACAGAATTTTCTGCAAAGTTTCAAAAATGAATTTCATAGTAATGTTTTTTCTCCCCATAGTAAACTTTGTGAATTCCTATAGGTGGCCATCTAGCATTGATCATTGTATTTGACATATCTGTGTAATCAGTGGCAGCCAGTGTATAAGTGATTCAAATTTGAACATGGTCGGACTAAGCATATGTGAGTAAGAAGGTTTTTAATGAATCTTTGCGTCCCTGCCGGCCAAACGTGAAAAATGTCTCAAATCCATAATAGAATGTTTTGCATCTGCTCATGCATTAATTTTAATTTCAAATTTTGGTCAAATCGAATAATGTTGACATTTGATATCTCTGGTAGGGGGCGCTAAAGTGTATTATATATGTACATAAGTCCATTATATTTAGGTTGAGATCACGCATTAGCAATTCAAATTTCAGCTCTCTAGGCCAATGACTGTGAAAAATCAAATCAATGAAACAATAAATGATGGTGTTTTTCCCTGTCCTGTTACACAAAATACATAAAGAGTATCCCAGAAAATGTAGAACTTTTGAAAACGTATCTTCTTCGATGTAGCTAGCCAAATCTGAGCTGATTTGGACCAAAAAACAAGGACTGGATAGGTTTCTAGGGAGTAAGTGACAACAGAATTTCAATCCAGCATGGCCGACTTCCTGTTCATCATAGGGCTGTGCGCCAATTCAACTTTAGGCTTGTCTCATCAAGCTATCACTGTTCTGAATTTCATGAGCCTACTCCAAAATTTGCCTGTTCCCACTCCCAATGGGGCCCAATTTGTGGTCGCGCTGTTGAATTGGTATTTTATCACATTTTTGCCAGGCAACCAGTCAATCCTATACCCCCATGTGAGACTTTTGACTGTTCAGCGGGTCAAAAATGCAATTATGTTTTGGAAAAACTACGAAGAAACCGATCGGGAACAATGCAGCTCGCCAGTTATTTCGTTACTGGCTCGGGCCAATGATCCATGCTTAATAACTGCATAATTAAGGGGCTAGAATGAGGAGTTAAGAGGATCATAAGTATTGATTAGACAGTACTACGCCTGAAACATTCTTAAAGGTGCTGTACCTGATTCTCAATGTGAAAAAAATTGAAATTCTGAACTAGTTTATTTTAAACGGTTTGCGGTGGCCCAAACGTATTCCTCACTTATGCACCTTATGCATTCTGAGCACCCTAATTATTCACCGCACTTTTCGCAACTTTCAGAGCAGAGTTTTGCTGTCATGTTAATGATAAGAACAACTAGCATTCTAACTGCAAACTTCCTGATGCTTGGACGATAAAATACTTTCTAAATACATGCAGATAGAATACACGGGACTTATTTTAACCTCATGGGCTGCTTATAAAGTATATCTGTACTGGGGTAAGCCAAATTTTGCTCAAATACATGGGAACAAAATGTGCACCGGCCCTTTAAGAGTCACAAAAGACTCTTGGAAATACAGCTTCTTCAAAAATTATTCAATTATGTACCTATTATCTCACCCTATGTGCTACCAGACTGTTAAATTTACAAGCTGTCAAAAATTCAAAACAAATTCATCTTGCTCCATGTTTATTTCCCCTCTCATGGTCAGACAATGTTTACAATAACATCACCATAACAACCCAGCGGCGGTCTAGCTGAGGGCTATTTTGTTATTAACCACTGGAGCTTGTATTCCTTCACCTTTCGTCTGCACATATGCTCACTGCCACAGCTTGGCGTCTGCCTCTGCTCTCCTCACATATGCAGAGATACCTGTGTGTTGGCAACAGCTGTCCCGCGCACAGCCAGGGCACCAGGGGGAGTCCTTCTGGCACCGTCAACCTGCACATCCTGCCAGTTCTGTTATTCTTCTGTTGGCACCACTGCTCTGTGCCAACCGCAGAAATGAAGCGTGTTATCTGGGACTAATAGACATCATCTCAACACTGGGACGGTCTGAGTGTTCCAGACTGGGCACAGGGACGGTATCGACCTGCAGCACGGAGGTAGTGAAGCTTCACCTGCAAATCAACATGAGAGGCGTGAACACGGATGCTTAACGGCTGGAAAATGAATCTTTTAATCAACAGAAGGGCGCGCAAGATGTGGTGTGATTTTGGTGCCAAATAAAAACAAAATTCGTGAAGCACTTGCAGGTTTGGCAGTGGATGGCACAGGCTGTTTAGCTGGTATTTTGTAGCC
This sequence comes from Periophthalmus modestus, assembly GCA_019594935.1. Lineage (NCBI taxonomy): Eukaryota > Metazoa > Chordata > Actinopteri > Gobiiformes > Gobiidae > Periophthalmus > Periophthalmus modestus. The sequence continues at coordinate 9,368,554 of JAIEZT010000068.1, forward strand.
AGTTTGCTCAAGTAAAAGATGTCCATTTTGTTTGTGCATGGATTATTGTGTTCTGTCATGCCGACGTGAAAGCTTCTGCGTGATTGTGTAGGACTAGTAAAAGACTGGAGAAGATTGTTGTAAAAACCCAATTCTGTTATTGCATCTCTCAGAAAAAAAAAAAAAAAGACTTATTTTATATGAAGACAAGAGCATCAAGCTTTTTTTGTTTTGAACTGTCTCAAATGTATAATATATGATGAAAAATACTTCCATACGTTGTAGATAAAGACACATGAACTGGGTGTTTTGTACCCATTTTCCAATCATGTGGAGGAAAGATTATTACTATGAGTGGGGTGTTCTATAAAACATTGCACTGTATAAAACAACAGCATTTCTTTCCTCAATAAAATATGAATAAAATGTAAATGGCCGGTTTTTAAAGAGGCCTGTGCTGCCACATGGGTCCATCTCCAACCACTAATATTGCCCTCACCTGGTCAATAAAACATTTACTGAGTTTGGCAGCCCTGCCAAAAAAACAATGCTCTGCAAGGCAAAAAAGCTTATTTTCTCCAACTAAGACCCAGCTCTAACTGAAAATGAGGGAAGAGTCAAGGCAAACAGACCGAGTTTGGCTCATAAAACATACTGCTACATTAACTATCAATGCCATCCATTCAGCTAAACTCCTTTTCTCTTCACCTTTACAATCTTTTGTCCCTGAGTCACCGCTTTGTTATTCAGCTTTGCCAGCAAACAGCACATCTCTATGGACCTTTAGTTTAGCAAACAGTGAGCAGTGGTGTCTTCCAGGCAAACAACTGACAAAAGTGCACATCAGTGGGTGTACATTTATTTGCAAAACACATCTAAGTTTGAGCTCCAAGTCAAATCCCACTTCAAACTTGAGCATATTTATGTGAGTTTTACAGGCCAGTGCCCAAGGGAAGGCAGCGCCACTTCTGTTTACTTCTGCTCATTTGGTGACTGAACACAGACTGCTTAGAATGCATTTCCAAAGTCTTTTTTGTCATGTGCACCTTTAGTTAGGTTGGCACAAAGAACATATGGCAGAGATTTAGAGGAGACAGGTGAAGTGGGATTTCTTTGTAGAGGTTCATTGTTTGCAGCAGAGAATTGATTTACCCAAAACAGGCCAAACAAAGAGATAATTAAATTTAAATAACCAAGCTCTTAAGTTATTTAAGAATGCCAAAAGATGAACCACATCTGTTAAATTTTACTTTCTTCAACTGAAATACAGAGATTGCACTGCAGAATGGTGAACCTCATCCCATCACACAGCTGTCTCTAGAGTATAGCTGAATCGGTTATTACAACATGCTGCTAGCTAGTATTTTTGACTTGGTGATGGCCATTTGAATGTACCTCATCCCTCTTGGGTTAGACATGCCTGTAACCACTGAATTGAATAGTTTTTTGGTTTTTTTTGTTTGTTTCTTTTCTTTTCAAACGCAGATTATGCCAACTTCTAAGGCAGGGGTGTCAAACTCAAATTCACAGAGGGCCAAAATAAAAAAAAAAACTGTGTAGCAGATCCTAACTAAACTGTGTTTTTAGAAGTGGTGGATTAAATTTGAGCGAGGCGACATTTGCAAATCATTCTGGGATTCTACAGTATTAGAAGTGCATGCGCTAACACATTTGCAAAGTACATCTTTGATTCGTGATATTAGAAGGCTGCGCTATATTTATAGCTCTAGTACATATTTGATTTGATCTCGCGGCCAAATATATTTATATCGAGGGCCAAATTTGGGTCGCGGGCCTGAGTTTGACATGTCTGTTCTAAGGAATCTAGAAACATATTACGTGCTGACATTAAAGTGTTCACCAGCTGCTTGTCACTGTTGAGAAGTTATCACTTTGCAGGGAATGTATGACACTACATGTATATACGTATTCCCATGGAGACAAACTGGTGAGAATGCAGGTTTTCGCATGTCTTTTTGAGCAATAAGACTCCCTGTAATTGAATACATTAAAAATAGACCTGTTCATTCTGTGGGACTTTCCAGGTAAAGCTATAATAGTAACTGCACGTAGTATACTCTCCTGAAACTGTCTAGGCCAAAACATCTCATATGGGTATTGTTGTTCCACTATCCCTATCACGCCAAGAGCAGATAAAGTCGAGAGGAGGCATTGCTTTGATGATCAACTGATTGAACTTGGCACAAAATGGCCTCCAGTAGCCTATTGCGTTGCCAAGTAATAATATGAGCTCTTATCTAGTAATACATTTTATGACTGACATAATGTGTTCTGAAAAACAGAACACGGGCATCATGTTAATGGATTTATTAAAATACATTCATAAGATTTAACAACAAAAGCAAAGGTATTATCTCCAAGCTGTGTAATAGGTTTGCAAAAATCTGTGCAGATGGAGGAGTTGCTAAAATGATTGATGAAAAAGAAAGAAAGATAACAACAAATTTCCATTGAGAATGCTTCGGGCCGAATGAAAGCACCGGAGCTACACGCTACAGTCAATTCTAATTAAATTTCTGTCAAGAAGTTTGCAGGGACTGATATCATCGAGGGGGAGTTGTATTGAAAAAGGTCTAAAAAGCTTCATAATGCTGATATGAGCTATTACCAAGTTTTTAGATCGGGGAATCCAATTGATCGTTAGAGGCAAGGCATTCAATTTGTCTGTGAGCGAGTCGGCCAATTCACGCGTGCAGCCAGATGTGAAATGTGAAAAACAATAGTGTTACTGTCCATAGCCATTGTCCATTGTGTGAATACAGTGGGTATATTTACATGGGCAGTAAAAATCAGATAGAGTAATCAGTTAAGTCAATAGTAAGATCTGTTTTTCGCAGTTTACATGTGTAATGGAAATCTGATCATCTGGTGGCATATGTCAGTGGATTTTTAAAGCTCCTATATTACAGAAAATTGGCTCCTGTGAGCTTTAAGTTGTGTTAGAAATGCTGTTACCTCAACAAACATTATAACAGACCAAAAATAGCGTAATATATGCCCTTTGAAGCAACCATTTTGAATTTGCAAGACAAAGTACAATGCATTTTAAAATACCTCTTTCAATCTTTAATTTAATTTCCTCTTTCATTTTAGTCTGACACATACTTTTGCCCTTTTTTTGAATACTTTCCCTTGTTAAAACCTGCACAGGTATGAATGATCAGAAAGAAATCAGACTACTCATTGGATGTAACTGTTTGTATGTCATTTGAATAACTCTAGAGATCAGATAACGATCAGATTTCTGGCGTGCATGTAAACACAGTCAGTGTTTTGTGCATTGGGGAAGTAGTAGACCTGTTCTGCTCTGAGTGATAAACAGTAGATACTTATGAATTCAGCTTACTGGTGTCCCAAAGGACTTGCAGTGACCAACAAGCTGGAGGCAGGAAGGCAGGACTGAGCGGCTCTAGTGGCTCCTGTCCCGGGGGAAATGAGATCAGAACGACAGAGGTGGAAGCAAACTCTGAATTCTTAACCAATCGGCCGGACTATCCTTGGCGTAAATAGATTTTCAATTTCAGATACTCTAAAGCAGGAGTGGACAGGACTGAATGAAAGTGGAGACCTCTATCAAGGCGTTAGTCCCATCTTGCACGGAGTGACCAGACTTGCACTCTTTCCATTGTTGTTTCACGTGGACTTTTATTTTTTTCCTTTGTTGCATCGGTTATGCAATTATGTTTAAAATATCAGGATACATTTCTAAAACATCTTCTGAATTCCTTTATAAGCATATTTATTCTTAAACCAGAAATCTAAATGTAAACATTGTTTTTTGAGATATCTTTCCATCTTGTTTTCTTGGGTTTGAAATTTGCTGACTTAGAAGGTATACTGCAGACATGTCAAACTCAGGCCCACGGTCCAAATTTGGACCTTGATATGAATATATTTGGCCCGCAAGATCATATCAAATATGCATTAGAGCTGAACCACTGGCTGCCGTGCCGGTATTGTGCGTGCACCTCTAATACTATGAATCCCAGAATGCTTTGCAAATGTGTTGGCGCCGGCCCCCACCACTTCTGTTGACACTAATTAGCATCTGCTACCTGTTGCCTCACTCAAATTTAATCCACCCCTTTTGAAAAACATGCAGATGTTGTTGAAAATGTTCAATAAATATTTAGTTTGGCCCGTGACTTAGTCACAGTTTTTTTTTATTTTGGCCCTCGGTGAATTTGAGTTTGACACCCCTGGCCTACTGTGTAACTTTTGTGTTGCAGATTTCTGGTGCAGAATTCAATGAATTTTCAACATGGCGCAATATATGTCAACTATGTATTTAATTAGAGTTGTTTTTATTGCTCAAAAATACAATGGAAAACAAGCATTCTGACATGTGTAGGCCTGCATCTCCATAGATCTGATCGGTAGCATAACCTGGTAGCACCGCCTGGTTGTTGCCATGGAGTTGTGCATTATCTCAGTGTGTCTTTTTCTGACCTCATTCATTGTTTCAAAAAAGAAAAGAAAAAGCTTAATCATTCATGAACTCAAAATCAAAATTTAAACATTGCTTTTTGAGATATCTCGCTAACAGACCAACCAACAATTGTAACTCCCAACACACACAAAATCCCCCTTATAATCCTGATTAAGTGGTCTGTTGCATTGTCCCTTAAGAACCAAGGTACACTGTTCTGCTCCAGTTGTAATGCGACCTAATGTGAGTTATTCCCAGACTCTAAAGCTATTGTTCAAAGGGACCTAAATTACTGCAACCTGGAAAAATGCTGGCACCGTTGCAGAGATTTTTAGAAACCCAACTCACCAAGGAATAAACTATTAATACTGTGAACCCTATGAATTCATGGTCTCAACAAAATATGCAGCATTCAGGGATTTTGGCCCAAGTAACAATGGGAAGGTACTGCCACGTGCATGCTGTTTGATTTATTTATTGGTCCATTCTATCTGATGTCATGTATTAATAGCCGTATTGCTGTACTGTGGGGGCAATTTCAGGACTCATATCATCAGAAATATGAGTTTGGACTTTTGTTTATTGCCCCCACAGTGCCAAAAGTTTTTAATGACCTGCTTTTAACTGTTGACTCTGGGAAATCTGCAGTTCTTTTGCTTTTAGACTTATCAGGTGCCTTCGTCACAGTGGATCACAGCATCCTTCTGTCCCGCCTGGAGTCACATGTGTAAGGGTACTTCACTCTGTTGGTTTTGATCCTATCTGTCAGACCGGAGTTTTTCTGTGAACCCAGGACAGCACTCTTCCATGTGTCCCTTAGAGTACGGTGTGCCCCAGGGTTCGACATTAGCGCTGGCCCTCTTTGCTCTGTACATGCTTCCCCTGGTAATGTTTTTAGAGAGCACAATGTCATATTTCATTTTTTTACAGATGACATTCAAATATATCTGCCAGTGACCACCAATGACAGCCAGACCACAGTCGAAACTTTGCAGGACTGTCTCGGGGATGTGCAGAGTTGGCTGAGCACAAACTTCCTGAACTTAAATAAAAATAAAACTGAGATTGTGGTGATTGGCCAAACTAATCCATTCAAAATGTTATTGATTATGTTTAAATGTCTGCGCTCTATGGGTCCTCTTGAGAGCCCTGAGATCGGTTGACCAGCTCCTGGTGCTGTGCCCAAAGCCAGACTCAAGACGAGAGGTCTTTGGGCAGTTGAAGAATGTGCTACATAAATAAACTTGAATTGAACTGCATTGCCTCAGTACAGTTATATTGTTTAAACAGCTCTTGAGGTCAAATTAAGTCTGCTGTGTGCTGTCTGCAATCAATTATAAAGCCTTTTATTGTCAGAGATGCAAGTGTGCTGTTAGCATGCTAGTTGTTACCATTTGCATGATGGGCAAAGCTATGCTCTGGCCTCTGAACGTTCTGAAAATAGCACTTACAAACTCATCATGGTGAATATTTAAGATGCTCTGAATGCATAAAATAAGTGAGGAACACCTTGGACTATGGCAAACCATTTAAAATGAACTTGTTCTGTTTTGCATGTTGATAAGAATCAGGTCAAACACTTTTACAGCTCTAAAAAGTCTATTTAACTATGAGATTATGAGTTATGAGCTACAAAATTTGACCTTATCTCCCAATGTTACGGAATCATTTTACTGATGAAGCATGTAACTTGATGTGTCACTCGCAATGAGACTATTTCATCAATAACCCGCGTCACTAATGTTAATCTACATGAACATTTAATGAGTCAAACACCAATAAACACTGGGAGCTACATGATTCAGATCCTACCTGGATAGCCCAACAATAATTCACACCACTAATTACACACTCAACGCATAACCTCGTAATGCTCTTATCCCTGCCAATCAAACCTTACCAATGCAATTAACTCCTGTTTGTTTATCCACCCAATGGCCAGTCTAATATACTTAGCAAATTAACATGTCCAACCCACGGGAACCTTCGAACTGCTCTGCCCAGTTTTGTAATTAGCAGTTACAAATGTTTTGGTTGGCTCTCCTATAAACCAATTTCCAAGCAGCCGAACCCAACCGCATGTTTTCTGCTCCAAAGCACCTCATAACCACGGTTAAAGGTCTAAATGAATGTGGTTTAGGTTCGAAATTAGATCTCTTAAAAGGTGTACTGTGTAATTTTCCTGGCGTGTAGATGTTTCTGATTTGCCCAGAATGTTCCACAAGGTGCTGTATACAGTATGTCTACTATGTATTTACTTACAGATGTTTTTATTGCTCAGAAATACAATGGAAAACATACATTCTGACCATGTGTAGGCCTGCCTCTCCACAGACCTGATCTGTCACTTGGCCTGGTAGCACCACCTGCTTATTGCCATGAGGTCGTGCATTATCTCGGCATGTTTTTTTCTGATCTCATTCATTGTGTTAAAAAAAAAAAAAGACAAAAAAAAAGCTTAATCGTTTGTTTTGTTGCAGTGGTTTTGGTCTTAGTCTGCCCCATAAAATGTTTTTAAAGGTTGTAAAATATGTACTGAGGTGCCCAAGATTGGTTTAAAAAGGTAAATTAAGGCACCTCTTAGATTATCAGGACGGTCGGGGAACTACGGCATGCCTTCCAGCCATTCTTTTTATATTACACTGTGGGGACGCGGTATAATAAAATGTGCTGCACTTTCCAACTGCTTTGTTTTAATTGAAAAACCCGAAGGAGGAAGTTGGTACTTTTTACAATGGCAGCCTCGACTTGAACAGAACTTTATTGAATATATGAATTCGCTGTGCCAGTTCTCTATTGTAAGCGTGATTTTGAGGGAATTGGCTATCTGTGCAAGACTTTGGGAAACTTTATGTAACAGGGCAATTCATTCAAATGTCACACAGAATAAAAGAGATGGCTTTTCATTACAATGTTTTTGACCAAAGATTTTTGAGCCAATAACCTGTTGGGCTTCAGCTGGGTGTATTATTAATTTGTCTGGCAAAGAATGATGTCTTTTGTATTTTTTATACAGAGGGATATCAGCCTGGTCCCCATGCTCTTTGTCACAGCTGGAGCCAGAACCAAACATGTATGATCAATCGTGCAATCAGCCATATTTGTTTTGTTTGTTTCAGTGACGCATGTGAAACGAAGGAGCTCAATGGTCCTCTGTTAACTTTCCCCAAATGAACAACTCCTTTGATGTTTCCAGTCAGGTTTTAGACCCCACCACAGCACTGAGACTGCTCTTATCAAGGTGATGAATGACATCCGCCTGAACACGGATGCAGGCAAAGTCTCAGTCTTGATCCTGTTAGATCTGAGTGCTGCCTTTGACACTGTCGACTGTGGAATCCTCTTACAGAGACTAGAGAACTGGGTGGGCATCTCTGGTACTGCACTAAACTGGTTCAAGTCCTATCTAGAAAACAGGGAGTACTTTGTTGAAATTGGAAAATGTGTCTCACATAATTGACCCCTGGGGCACCCCACAGGTCCAGGGGCCTGTGGGGTGCCCCAGTCTAGTCTTGTCTTTGGTCCACAGAAACATAGAAAAAGTCACCTTCAGTCTCTCTCTATAAAACCTTGAAATTAGGCTAGAAATCTAGGGGTAATAATGGACTCAGACTTGAACTTTAACACACATTAAACCAATAACATCTGCAGCTTTTTACTATCTAAAAAACATTGCAAAAATCAAAGGCATACTGTCAAAATCAGACTTGGAGAGACTTATCCATGCATTTGTCTCCAGTAGGTTAGACTTTTGTAACGGCCTGCTCACTGGCCTCTACAAATGAGTGACAGCTGCAGTACATCCAGAACGCTGCTGCTCGGATCCTGACTAGAACCAGGGAGTACGAGCACATAAGTCCTGTGCTCAGGTCTCTGCACTGGCTTCTGTGGCTCAGAGAATAGATTTTAAAGCAGCTCTGCTTGTGTAAAAGTCTCTCCATGGCCTAGCACAAAAGTACATCTCCAACATGTTAGTGCCATATGAACCATCTCACACTCTAAGGATTTCAGGGACCGGCCTCCTGCTGGTGCCCAGAGTCAGGACTAAACATGGGGAATCAGCATTTCAGTTTTATGCAACTAAAATCGGGAACAGTCTTCCTGAAGATGTGAGACAGGCCCTCGACTTTGACAAGGTTTAAATCGAGACTCAAAATGGTTCTGTTTAGCTGTGCATATGACTGAAAGGTTTTTATTCTCCACTCTTGTTTTAATGTTAATTTTATGATGATTATTTGTGATCATTTATGTTTTGATTTGTGTAATTTTAATGTCTTTCGTATTCTGCAAAGCACTTTGTATTACTTTGTGTACGAATTGTGCTATACAAAACTTGCCTTGCCTTGCCGATCATTTACAAAGTAATTACAATTTCTCTCACCTCAGATTAAGAGAGTTTGGTACTTTGCTCACTCATTCTACAGAAATTCACTATGTTTTTCAGTCTTTTTACCTTGTTTTGATACAGACAAACCATGAGTATTCTTGATTAGCTAATACGTGTGTCAGTCACGTCTATCTGAACTCTGTGACCAGACTCACATTTATATAAAGTACTGAAGAATTGTGCATTCTGGAGCCCAGGCAAATTAACTGCTAAAAGTGGTCCTTAGGGATAAATCAAGTTATATTGATTGATAGATGTTACTACAAGACTGAAAAAAGTAGACAGAGATGCAGACAGACAGAAAACACACTCGAACTCTAGCCATGCACATCAAGATGGAGCTAGTTGTTCCTCTGAGAATTCTCAACATCATGCATCAATTTGAGCCAATTAGGAACGGACACATTCACTTTTTCCAGCTGTTGTTAATAATCCCTCTTTGTACTTTAAGATGTCAGTGTAGCAGAATGACGACTTGTCCTTCACATCACCATTGGCAGATATAGTCAAGCCTCTCTCCTCAGCACAAGCCTTGTCAAAATAAATTACCACTTCAAATGTTTTAGCGCTAATGCTCTTAAGGATATTTCATAACAAAATCACAGCTTTTTTCATAACTCTAATCTTCTTTATGAGTACTATCACTTATGTTAAGACTCTTTTATGGTCAAGGTCTATAAAAATGTTTTTTCTATAGCTCAAGCTAACTAACTTGCTTTTTTGATCCTATTTTTTTTTTTTTTTTTTTTAACTTGTTGCTTTGCTTTTGCTATAACATTCCCCAAGATTACTGAACTCCACCAAACAGGCCTATTTTATGAAAGCTTTTGACGACATTGACATAAAAGGTTGTGAAAAATACAGGTTACTAAACCAAAATATATTACCTTCTGGGTGTGTAACTTTTGTGGTGGAGAGTCCTGCTTGTCTTCATGGAGATGTTACCGCTATGCTCCACCGTATGTCGCCACCAGTCCCAGTTATGAGTCAGATCTGTGGAGATTCTATTAAGTACGAATGTTTTTCAGTCTGTATGTGTGTGTGCTTAAAGTTTATGGTAAATGGTCACATTTTATATAGCGACTTTCCACCTTAAACGCACTCAAAGCACTTTACATCAAGGAAAGGGGTGTGCAGAAATATCGAAATATCAATATATCATATAGTTTAGTTTAATGATACTGTATCGATATTGTGGGCTGCTGTGTAAATATATTTTTTGTCTGTTTTACCAAATTATTCTGTCACAGCATTACAATTGTGTGGCGTGTTTAGAGGAAACATACTTATTTATGCAATACATTTGACATTTGATTCATCGTTTTGACTATTAAAATAGGTGTACAGTATTTCATATTAGCTTTGCACGAGTAGTGGTTTAACAGAAACTTTTAGTATCACAGTTGTAGTTTAGTGGATATGTTGTGATCTTTCAGAGCCGTTAAACTGCACATGTCCCTGTTACATGTAAATGTTGAGCTCATATAAGCTGTGGATGAATAATACTGACAAATGAAACAGTTTGATGTGTTTTTTTAGTTAGTCACATGCACTAAACAAAATGCACTTTGTTATGTCCGTTCATCTTATGTAAACAAAAGATAAATGCACCATTAATGTTTATTTTTTGTGAAAATGGGGTCGATCATTAAGGTTCATGAAAGCTTATATTTTTCACTGAATTGTATCAAATCAATTTGAAATATATCGTATTGTATCGAATCAAAAAAGTACTGTATATGTATCGTATTGTGGCCTGTGTACTGAGGTATGTATTGTGTCGGCAAATTCTTAATGATATCCAGCCTTATACATCACAGACACTGGAGGCGAGGTAGGTTAAGTGTCTTGCCCAAGAACACAACAACAGCATTCATCTGTGGGAGCTGGAATCACACCGCCAACCTGTGAGTCAGTGGATCCGACCACTTTACCAACGATGTTTATGCAGAGAGCGAGATCCAAACCGCCAATCTTCAGATCAGTGGATAAACGCTCTACCGACTGAGCTACTGTCACCTCTTATGGTAACTTTAATGCCATACTGCGGAACATCCGAGCCAAAGCACAATAACATCTCCATGGAGACGAGAATGTGGCTGACCGTCCACAAGGGAAATTGCATCTTTAATCCTGCACATTGTCGGGACCATTACTGTTTCATGTCTCACCTGTTTGCCCCTTGACCCCCGCACACCTCTCCTCCTCCTGGTCGGTTTTATTCCGCCCGATAAGGTCCTCCGTCAGTCACGGCAACCCCTGGGACACCCTGACATTTGGTGAGCGGAGCAATGTCACTGCAGCTCACCTGACCTTTCACAAAACACTCCACAACGGGGAAGCTGGGAGAGGGGCCGCACATGTCTGTAACAAGAACTTCATTTGGGCTCCATCGGTCGCACTATAATGATGTTGCAAGGCTGAATGAAATTGGTTCTGTTAAAGGTCCACCTGCCGCATGCTGCAAATTAGAGAAGGCAAATTGACATGATACAAGAAATGAATAAATTGTTCCAGCTGGGGAGCTTTGAGCGTTGGTGGGTTGTTTTTTGTGGTGCCCTAGGAGGAGAGGAATGACGGTGATGTTGTGCAAAACGCAGCAAGGGAGTAAGAAGAAGCCAAATGATCCTTTCCTGGAATAGAAATGATCACAGGAACGGAAGTGTGCAGTGCAGATATGACTGTGCTAATACTGTCATCTAGTGTAAAGAAGGGAGATAGCACTTTCAAATAGTAAAATCTCTTTTTATGGTGTAGTTTGTATTGTTAACTTATTATCGATATTTAATCAGTACCAAAAGAAACACTAAAGCACATATGAGTAAAATAAGCTATGTAAAAATCAATACAAATTAATGATATGATTAGGTATATTGACAAAAAATCTAAAAGACACATTTGGAACATACACAGTTGTATAGAATGAAAATACACTTTAAGCCTAAATCACTATTAATAAGTGTTTGTTTATTGTTAATCAAGTCTTTGTTCATGCTTTATTAAGGCTAAATAGGGTGTAGTTATTATAAAGTATTACCAATAAGGGTAGTAAATGTGTAATTCAAATAAATATACAATATAAATCTGATGTAGTCAATTTTCAAATTGAAATCCAACAGATGTAACTCATTACCAGTGGTGGAAGGTAACAAAGTAAGAGTAGTGAAGTACTGTACTTAAGGAGAATTTTAGGTATCTTTACTTTTACTTAAGTACATTTTACAGTGAATATGTTTTACTTTTACTTCACTACATTTGAGAAAAGGTGTCTGTACTTTCTACTGCACTACATTTTTTTTTTTACTGGACTGAAAAGTAAAAAGTACTTTTCATGATTTGAGGGGTTATTTTGGCCATTTTTTGGTCACATTCTGACTAAAGTTTTCAAGTTCAAGCTTCGACTTTGGGCAAAAAAAAAATATATATATCTCTATATAAATATATATATATATATATATATATATATATATATATATATATATATATATATATATATATATATATATATACACACGATTCATAAGAAATTGATTTGTATTGTTACTGTCGACCAAAATATATCTAATTTTTATTCAGTATTACTAGATTTACACTTTAACAAATTAACAACACTTGTGTGAAATACTTTTACACGGGTACTTTAATACTTAAGTCGATTTTTTCATGTGATGCTTTTTTGTATCTGCATCTGTACTTACAAAATCGAGTACTTCATCCACCATCTGCTCATCACTTCCTTCCTCAGTCATTTCTAAAAACATGATTAAAAGCAAAGTAACCTCTTCCTATGCTGTTCAACTACTATACTTCCTACACAAGACTGCACTGATCGGCAGTTATAGTCCTGTGCATCCCGCTGCTGGTTCATCAGGAGTTTTGAGCCCATGCAGCCCAGTTTACAGAGCTTGAATGCTAATGCTGCCATTGAGATGCAGAGCGCAGAGGCAGAGCAGGGACCTGGGCTTTCATACAGCCAGCCAGTACAAAGCCCCCAAATGTATGCACAAGCTACCAACTAATAGCTTTAACCCATACAGGATCACACTATTTGTCTATGAGGAGGCAGGGGCATCTTTCAGGTCTAACTATATATGGGACACAATAGCCTACTACTACTTCTACTACTACACTGCTTTGCATACTAATAGGGGTGACCCACTTTGACTTCACGGATTGACTTTTGATTTGTCGATTATTACGCAGTGCAAATGGCGACACCTTAATCACCTCTCTATATGCACTCATCATTTGGATTCGCGGATATAGGGAACAGTCGTGTTATTGCAGATTCAATGATGGGGATTCTCTATCTATATGGAAATGGATTTGTATACAACTCATTCTACCAGACCATGTAAACAAACATAATAAATCTGTTACTCTTACAAACTGATTTATGCGCCCATTGGAACATTAGAATATAGTGGGTAATAGTCCTATTCTAGTTTTATATTAGGTTATAAATCTCAATGATCAATATATATGTGAAAACTAGGCTTAAATATTGTTGGCAGTAATCTCCAAAATGCCGCTGCGGAAGTTGGTGCCACAATGCAGCACTTGGGGACCCATCTCCAGATCTTGAGCTGGGCTTGGTCAGGTCAGGATCACCTTAGCTGTAGGATTTTACCTATTGTGTACCTATTAATGCTTTGGGTTGGATGTGGGACAGCAGTGCATTTAACCCTGGAGAACCGCGGGGTCAAATTTGAATGTCAAAATGAATAAACAAACAAAAAAGCCCAGAGTGCCACTTCTGGCCCCTGCATAGAGACACGTAGTGGAGGAATATTGAACTAAAATGAGCCAGAGTGGTAGTGACAAGATGGCTGACCACATGCAGTTTTGTTGAGCTGGAAAACTACCCAAACAAAATCATCTTCTCAGCAAACCAGCGGTTGGTAAAATTGTGTTTTTCTTGCCAATCTGTTTAGTAATATCTTGCAGAATGTCTAAAAGTATGTTTCATATTCTTTTTGGGTAAATTAGCAAGCCCAATGGGTCAAATTAGGCCCTGATCCTAAATTAGGGAATAAAGGGTTAAAATTGAAAAATGTGGATATTTCAGTGTTCAGTGAACTTTATAACAGTAATTTAATGCAATGTTTATAATTTTCCAAAGAAGGAAAGGGTTCTTGTGTTCTGGTTCTCCAGGGTTAAACCTCCGGTCAGTCATTTCTAATTTAGATTTTTACTTGTTTTCTCATTTCATTTAGTTTTTGTTTTTTTCATCATATCATGTTATCAAGAAATGGCAATTAAACATTCTCATACTGTTTTTTTTCACACGTTACTCCCTGGTGAAGTGGCCCTCTATCCACACCCACAGACAAACCCACTGGTTATTGTTTATTTACATGTCTTTAATTGGTATAAACCCCGTCCTGCCTCATCCACAGTTCCAACAATCGCATTAACCTGGTCATTCCTAAAGCCTCCACAGCTTTTGGCCTCTCCTCGTTTCAGTTTTCTGCAGCAAGTGACTGGAACCACCTTCAACAGACTTTAAAACTTAGTTCGTCTTTACCTCTGATTACTTTTAAAAACTCAATCCCAAGTATTTTACAGGATCAGTGCTCATGCTTTTAACACTTATATCTTTGACCGACAAATGTCTCACTGTCTCATGTTATGATTCACTGTTTCACATTATAATTCATGTGTTTGAGCGTGTATTCTGTATTATCCTGCCTCTTGGCCAGGTTGGCATTGCAAATAAGAAGATGTTCTCCATTGATTTACCTGGTAAAATATTGAATAAATAAAAAATATATGCTTTTTTTTTTTTTTGTAGTTTTACATTTATTCAACCAAGAAAGAATATGTCAGTGTAATCCCTCAGTTGTCCAGGTATGATCCACAGTAAAAGAAAAATCTGTCAACTGGAGAAGAAGTGGCTTGGATGGGCAGCGAAACGACTTCACTCCTACAACTTTTTGTGCAGTTGACAGATTTGAATTTTTCTTTTACTAAGAAAGTATATGGCTATGTGTGTGTTCACATTTACCATACAGAATGAATGTGTTCAAACCTGCAGCTGTACAGTAAAATAATCTTCTAATAAGCTCATTGAAAGGGATGTACACACTCACATAACCTCTATGACAGTTCCCCGGCAGCCATCAGGTGGAGTTAACACGACCAGCCTGAGAATGTGCTAAACTGTTGGGAGATGAAAGAACGCTATAGCTGCAGGGCCCACCACAGCTGAGCCACACCACATGAAAGACACCTCTGTAAGCGCTGCATCCTGTTATGCACCCATCACCATATGGTATATCAATTATACAAGTACAAAGCATTGATGCAGAGAAAAATAATGCGTGGTATCAAAGAGTTACACCTTTAGTATTGTTAGTTTTCATTAGAATGTCTTTCTTATTCCGTAAAGCGCTTTGAATTACTGTGTGCTATACAAAAAACTTGCCTTAACTTAGAATTCGAGAGAATGCTGAAACTAGGGGAAAGTAAGGACAAGACGTTGCGGAGTAAGTAGTTATTATAAAGAACATTTAACTATGTTCATCTGAAAAACAAGCTGTACAAATATTCCTCTGCCGTCTCCAGAGTTGAATGTTTGTATGATGAACAGATGACAATGCATGAAATGAAGTAGATAACCTATCGCTGGGTTTCAGATAACATCCCACCACTCTAATGGAGACAGTTAAAATTAATATCGTTTAAGTACACATTCTTGTTGAAACATAGCGATTGTGTTCAGTCAATAAAAGAAAATATCAGGTTCAACGTTTGTCAGTTACCTCTTGGATATTTCTTATACAAATATATTGGTATAGGAAAAAAAATGCTTCTTGCCCCCATCTGGTAAGGCAAGTTTATTTGTATAGCGCAGTCCGTAAAGGTAATTCAAAGTGCTTTACAGACTAAGAAAGACATTAAAATCACACAAATCAAAACATAAAAGAAATCATTAAATTAACATTAAAGGAGAAAAGTGTAGAATAAAAACCTTTATAAAAACCTTTCAGTCATATGCACAGCTAAACAGAACTGTTTTGAGCCTGGATTTAAACATTGTTAAAGTAGAGGCCTGTCTCACATCTTCAGGAGGATTGTTCCAGGTTTTAGCTGCATAAAACTGAAACACTGATTCTCCATGTTTAGTCCTGACTCTGGGCACCTGAAGTCCTCAGAGTGTGAGATGGTTCATATGGCGCTAACATGTCAGAGATGTATTTTGGTGTTAGGCCATGGAGAGACTTTTACATAAGCAGAGCTGCTTTAAAATCTATTCTCTGAACCACAGGAGCCAGTGCAGAGACCTGAGCACAGGACGCATGTGCTCGTACTTCCTGGTTCTAGTCAGGACCCGAGCAGCAGCGTTCTGGATGTACTGCAGCTGTCTTAACGCTCATTTGGAGAGGCCAGTGAGCAGGACGTTACAGTTGTCTAACCTACTGGAGACAAATGCATGGATAAGTCTCTCAAAGTCTGATTTTGACAATATAGCTTTGATATAGCTTTTGCAATGTTTTTAGATGGTAAAAAGCTGCAGATGTTATTGATTTGATGTGGCTGTTAAAG
This sequence comes from Periophthalmus modestus, assembly GCA_019594935.1. Lineage (NCBI taxonomy): Eukaryota > Metazoa > Chordata > Actinopteri > Gobiiformes > Gobiidae > Periophthalmus > Periophthalmus modestus. The sequence continues at coordinate 9,384,918 of JAIEZT010000068.1, forward strand.
GTCAAGTCTAAGTCCATTATTAGCCCTAAATTTCTAGCCTGATTTGAAGGTTTTAGAGAGAGAGAGACTGGAGGTGACTGCTGACACTTTCTTTATGTTTCTGTGGACCAAAGACTATGACTTCAGTCTTGTCTGAGTTTAGCTGGAGAAAGTTGTTTTGCATCCACACCCTGATCTGTTGGAGGGAGGGATTCTATGTACCTAAAATTTCAATTTAATTATTCACGTTTACTTTATTAACCAGAACCTTATTGTATCGTTATTATGGTATATATTCTGAACTGTAAAATAAAACATTGTCTTCTTATTAGGCTACTATTTACTTATGTTAGCTACCGGATTCCACTTACTCACTCGCATATTTGACTATACTGTCACACAATTACTTGGAAGTGCTTTTAATGTTTGAAAATAGTTTAAGAATATTTCCGGAGTAGTCAACTAATCCCATTTTAAGATAAAGTATTCAGTGAGTCTCTAAAATACACCACCATAATATGATCACTGTACTGTTAGATTTGATTCATTATTCCATGTATTTGTGGATTCTGGGAGAGCATGATGATGACCTGTACTCCAGCTAAACCTCACCTTCAGGTCCAGGTGGACACAGGCTGTATCAGAGAGCATGATCTGAGCAGCTGTACAGAGCAGCACTGGGCAAACACCCACCTGATAAGAGTCAGAGGCGGCCATGACACACACTGCCTAAATCGTGATTTCCCATCAGCCCCGGCATACGGCCCACACAGCTCAGTTGTGGTGAGCCAACCAGATCAGTGCCTGAACAAACAGAAGGTACACAGGCTGCAGAAAAGTCATATGTTTACCTCTTGTTTCAACCATGAGTGGCATTGGCTGTTCCCCTGTCCCACTACTGGCACATGTACCTGCACCAGCACGGTTTAATATGCAAGTTAGTACTGTCAGCTTTTATCCAAGGGCTTTTTTTTTTTTTCATTCAGGGGTTGATGCAACAAGAAGACCCTGACCACAGATATGAAGCACACAGTGGAGGACTTTATATTAGTAATGTAACTTTCACAAACGAGTCGGCTCTTTTGAACGGTTGGATCCGGATCAAATTTTTTAAATCAAATCTGTTTCTCTCTCATTTCTATGTGTTTTTATACAGATTAACACTGAACCAACACAAGAATCAGCCCAGGAGCAGAGCAGGCGACACGAGTGAGAGCTTTGTGCACAAACAAACACATTTAACTTCATAATAACAGTTATTTTAAAAAATAATATTACTGTAGTGCAATGTTTTATTCAGACAGTTAATCATTTCAAGAGGTAAAAACACTCCTAATCTCAGTTTGAACAATTTTA